>CM044012.1:28181356-28561356 GCA_024085815.1 Flaveria linearis | reverse complement strand
TATTATAATGCGCTATAACTTTGATGCTATATGTGGTGTGATGATTACTTGTGAATGCTATTGATCTTGGATGCTTTCGGCGGTGTGGTTCTTCTTTGTGGGTCTATTTTGTGGTTCTTCTTTGCCGAGCATCCACTACAACCATTAATCCCGGTAATTGGGACCTAAGGATTGGTTTGGTTGTAACCTAAACGTATGCGCTGTGTGGATCTTGCTATGTCATATTAAACTTATTATGCTATGGAAAACCTTTTTACATAACCATTAATCCCGGTAATGGGACCTAAGGACTGGTTTGGTTATACACTATACGTATGTGCTGTGTGGATCTTGCTACGTCTTAATAAACTATTTAAACTTGGGAATGTTTCCTTTCAACCATCAATTCCCATGTGGAACCGATGTTTAGGTTTGGCTGTAGCTATTAAAAACTGGTAAACCGCCTATACATAAGTATAGTCGCGGTAACGCTTATTGAACTTACTGTTATCATCATCAATACATAAAACCTGCGAAGCTCACCAACAATTATGTTGACCATTTTTGAGCATATCTTTTCAGGTGAACATAATCAAAGAGGATAGCTAGAGCTGATGCCTTAGCAGAGACCCTCAAGATTCCAATAGTTTTGCATTAGTAATGTATATCGTTTGTTTTCATTTGTGAACTCTGTGTATTTTGGATTTAGAATTAATAAGACTATGATAGTCGTGGAACTGACTAACCACGACACAAGTCACCATTGTGTCGGGCGACGTCATGACACGAGGATCTTGCATGTATTATGTCTCTGTAATTATACCAAGTGTTATGACGATCCCGTCCGTCGCATCCTCGTGTTTCCGCTATTAGCGAGGGTGTGACAATACGCACATACATACATACGCGCATACGCACATACGCGCATACGCACGTACGCACGTACGGACGTACGCACGTACGGACGTACGCACGTACGCACGTACGCACGTACGCACGTACGCACGTACGCACCTACGCACGTACGCACCTACGCACGTACGCACCTACGCACGTACGCACATACGCACGCACGCACATACGCACGCACGCACATACGCACGCACGCACATACGCACGTACGTACATACGCACATACGTACATACGCACATACGTACATACGCACATACGTACATACGCACATACGTACATACGTACATACATACATACATACATACACACACATACATACCTACACACATACACACATAAATACATATATACATACATGCATGTATGCATACATACACACATGCATACATACATACACACATGCATACATACATACATGCATGCATACATACATACGTACGTACGTACATACGTACGTACCTACATACGTACGTACATATACGTTAAAATAACACAAAAAATATACGTACATACATGGTCGGTTAATGAGTTATAAAATATAACTTATACGCAAAATTTATACGCAAAAATCTTTAGAAAAATATACGTTAAAATAACATAAAAAATAAACACCATAACCTATACGCCGCGTATGGGTCCATACGCGGCGTATAGGTTGTTTAATCTCAGCCAAGAGCCCAAGACAACGGTAGCCTATACGCGGCGTATGGTTCCATACGCCGTGTATAGGGTATAAAACGTCAAATCAAAACCCACCCTATACGCCGCGTATGGACCCATACGCCGCGTATAGGGTATAAAATGTCAAATCAACAACCAACCCTATACGCCGCGTATGGCCCCATACGCGACGTATAGGATGCAGGGGTGTTGATTTAAAATCTGGGGGTGTCTAAATAAAGGGACCCTAATTTTATCTTTTTAATGACAAATTCATAAGTACACTCAAAATTATTTCTAAATTTACTTGTTCACAACTACTTAAAACATTTACATCTTGTTCCTTAAATATATTTTAGCGTATTAGTTATATTATATGTATGGTTATAAATGCGTTGTGAGTGAGTGAATGATATGATAAATTTATTGTTCAATGTGTATTTTTGAGAAACACTGTTCAATATACTATAATGTTTTTAATCTATCTTAAGTGGTTGTGAGTGTAAAAAAGAGAAAAAATAATTATAAAGATATAAAAAGTGTTAATTAATTGAAAAAAAAAAAAAAATAGTAATTTTTTTATATAATTATATGAATAAAAATGAGAAATAATTAGTGAATACCCTTGAACCAATTTCTAATATTTTGAGAAATTAATGAACCTTACAACACTCCTGTATACAACTAAGCAAAACATAAAAATTTAAAATGCATTGCCTCTTATAATTAAATGAGAATGTTACTGACACACCTAATTTATTGTATCTCTCTATCTCTTTCTATACATGGATATAGATACACGGAAAGAGATAGAGATATTAGGATGTTTCAATAATATAAATGAGTGTTTGTATAACCTAACCCTAGTTAAATAATACCATCTTGTAATCAAATCCACCTTATCAACTAATTATCAAACATATTAAAGGTAAAATATTTATCATGGTGTTTGTGACCCATACTAAACTTATCGTTATATATCATCTCTACCTAAAAGGAAAAAAACAAAGACACCCCATGTTCTTAATATGATTACAATTTGATTTATATTTTTGCTGATTTTTGATTTAACTAAGCGTCATTACGTGTAATTCCTTCTCAAGTAATTATTTAAATATTACTAATTAACAATTTGTAATTTTATTTATTGTTGTACGATATGCATAAAAAGGTTATACATAATTTTTTACTTTTAATTTTTTTTGTTTTAAACCTGATACTTTTATAATTTTATAATTCAACCGCTATAATTTTTCACATTCAACTTTAATCCCTTATACTTTTCATCTTTTACAAAATTTTCGATTTATGGTCTAAATTTTAAGATTTAACATGCTCGTAACGTGCACGTGTGGTTCAATGTTATTATGCTTATTTTTCCGTTTAACATCTCTGTCGCAATGAGTGATGCTATGCTATCACTTCTCACCCTTAATCACCATAAGACTCTCTGGAAGCCCTTGCTTGACCGTTTGCCTAGTAACACGACAAATCGAGTGTTGGTCTCGTGTACGTATGTTCTCATGATTGCATGATTTCTCACACTTTTTCATTTTCAATAAGATTTTTCAATATCTTTCCTTATCAAATGCAAATGATGAGACACATATGGGGAGAAGGGGAGAGGTTTTTAAAATAAAGTTGGATTGAATAAGAGGTTTGTGGGAGTCAAACTCTCACCCACAATCCAAATTTAGATTTGTTTTATACACCCACTTGAATTATACACACACTTAATTTAATTAAAGTTTATATATATACTCACAATTAATAATATTTAATATGCCATAAACTTTTGCTAATGTAACATAATTAAGACGAATGTATGCGTGAATGATATTGTTGTACTTGATGATCAAATTAAGACGAATGTATGCGTGAATGATATCAACGAACATTAAACAAACTCAAATAGATATTATTAATCAAAGATTATAATACCAAATGAATATCATTTAAGCTCGATCCATCCGAGATGAGCTCCTATCAGGCGGCCTATCACACAACCCTCTACTCTATCACTCTCAGAGCATTTTTACAAATGAAATACACATAATTAAATATAAGGTAAAATATCTTTTGATACACAATAGATGTTCTCGTGTGACACAACATGAGGTCGTCGCATGACAACTCCAAGTTCTCGCGCGATAAGATCTTCATCAACATCAATTAGGTTTCTCACACCCTTGTAGTTCTCGCATGATTTGAGTCTTTGATTTTACTTGATATTTTAATCCATAAAAGCTAGATCCTTACAATTTCCCCATATGGATTATGATATCAAGCTATGTTTGACTTCGATTACAAATGTTCATGAATTATCTGATTCTCAGATAACTTTCACTTAGTCTTCCCCTTAGTTGTAACCTCCTCCTAATATATAGCTTCATAAAGGATATCACGTTTGAATTAAGATAAAACCATTTTATCTTAATTACTTACAACTTAAGTTGTATTAGACATATGACAGAGAGATTAAATTTCTATTTTAGATTTCCAAAGAACCGGGTTCTTCTATCTGATGACAAGATTTTATGACAACGGACTAGACCATTTAAAGTATTTTTCCCCCTATGTAAAATGTAATAAGCCCATAGTTTTAGAGCAAGGGTATCAAACAATCTTGGTTCTTCACTTAAAGAAACCGTTCGATCATTGTCCCCTTTTATAAAAGCCCACATTGCCAAGTTTCAATTCACTAATGACCCAAATCAAATGTTGTAAACATAGAATCTTAAACTTGATCAAACATCGCAAAAACCCTTGTTTAAGTAAAAAAGTTGAAATTATCTAGTATCTTCCAGATACAGATAAACACTTGTTTTAAAGTCTTCAAACACTAACACTTGTTTTGCAAAAATTGAAACAACCAGTCATAGTTTTTGCATGGATGATAAAGTTTTCAAATGGTGAAGTTTTTGCTATGAGAAAATTTTCGTAAATGACGGTTACTGCTGCAAATATTTTGCATCGAAAATTATTCTCATGAAAAGTTTTCTTATGAAAAAGTTTTCTCATAAAAAGTTTTCTCAGGATAAGCTTTCTCATTGAAAAGTTTTCTCATGGTAAGCTCTCGCATGTATAAGTTTTAATGCGACAACCCCAAGTTCTCACGCGATAAGATCTTCATCAACATCGTGAAGTTCTTGTTGGGTCTGAAAAGGATAGTCTATATTATCAACACAGTCAAGGTCAACAAAAATCGACGTCATGGTCAAAGTCATCAGAAAAGTCAAACAGACGCGTTTGAGATGAAGAACCGAGACGTGACGTTGAAGATATATTTGACTAGAAGTTTTATTGTTAATAAATATATTATGTGTCAACAAAATATATTTAATATTGTTTTAGTCATTTTTATATTTTATTTGTATTTTCTCTAATTAGTTTAAGTCTAGGGGCTGAATGTGTCATTAGTTGTCACACCCCCGCTGAGAGCGGAAACGCGGGGACGTGAGCGAGACGGGATCATCATAACACATTGTTAACAATATAGAGATGCAATATTTGTAATTGATGATAAAGCGTGTCATGACGACACCCGACATAAATAGAGACTTGCGTCGTGTTTAGTCAATATTCACGAAAGCATAGCCATAAGCATAAACTTGTAAATGATTCACATAACCAAATAAGATGACATTGTATGAATTCCCACAACCCGGGAACAAGTGTCAAAATGTATGATGTTTGATATCAGACTACATCAATGTTCCAAATTGTATGTTTGTCAAGTATGTATAGTCTCAAAAATGCATCCTAGGGTTTCCACTAAGGCAGCACACCTAGATCTTCAGTTATCATGATCACCTGAAAAGATATGCTCAAAATGGTCAACAAAATTGTTGGTGAGCTTCGCTGGTTTAAATAGTAAATCAGTAATTGATGCTGTATAGTAATTTTTTGTTGTGGAATACCGTGCATACAGTTATAAGTAAGCAAAATCACATAACCATGAGTTTTACAACCAAACCTAATGACGTACACACAATAACTTGTCGGAATATATTCACCCAAGGCCCGTTCCTAGCAAAGTGATGGTACCAACTAGTAACCATTTGTCAAGGGTGGGGGTGTCAACCCAGTAGTACTACCAATACCTATCCGTCGGTTCCAACACCAGAATTCAATGGTTGTAAGAAAGAACCGCATAACAACTCATGTATGTATCAGATAAGTACTCACAAAACAGTATCACGTTGATTCCAAGTATGTAAATTGTATGTAAGTTGTACAACATAGAAAACGGGTGGCCATACTTTTCCCCCATGTTTGTAAATGTTGAAATATTGTATAAGCATAAAAAGGGGTCACGAAACTCACTTGTTAAGTGGTAAGTATGTATGATGAAAACTTCCCAAACGTTGTATGCAATGAACGGTCAAACACCTATTGACAGTTAAGTTAAGTATTAATTGAAAGGATCTCAGCTTCTAGTTTGATCAATTAGGTTGTATTCGTAGCGGATTTGGCACGAGAATTAAACAAACAAGCAAGAACACAAATGATTTTGCATGTAACACTAAAGTTATAGAGAGAGAGAACAATTCTGCAAAAAGGTGTTTTCTATTGAATCACACGCTTCGGCAAGGATTACAATTAGGTCATCTCCTTTTATAGAGGAAATGATGTCAGCTGATGTCACTTGATAGTGACATCAAACCGTTATTCTAACCAACTACTGAAAACACCTAAACTACTGAAAACACCTAAACTACTGAAAACACCTAAACTACTGAAGATGTCAAACAGCTGACATCTTCTTACAAAATGCTAAGTGTTACTACTTATTACAAACGACTGATAAGAAAAGAAACTACTGAAAGCTACAACGACTGAAGAACAAACTTTCAGTCGTTTACAAACTACTGAAAGGAAAATTACAAACTACTGAAATGTAAAAGCATCACAATAACTGAAGACGACTTCTTCAGTTGTTGTGACAAACTCTGAAGCTTCAGCACTTGGTCTTCAGACTTTGAACTTCAGATATTTCATCAGCTAATAACATCAGTAGTTGTCATCAGCTGATTTCTTCAGTCTTTGTCTTCAGACTTTGTGCATCAGTTGTTGATCTTCAGTACTTCAGTTCTTCAGCTGTTGATCTTCAGTACTTTGTCTTTAGCACTTGAGGCTTCAGTACTTGAGGTCTTCAGTACTTGATGCTTCAGTAGATGATTCTTCAGTACTTGAAGTCTTCAGCTGTTGATTTTCAGTTCTTTGATCTTCAGCTGTTGAAGTCTTCAGTCTTTATCAATCAGCTGATGAAGCTTTCAGCAGTTGTTGTGATGTCTTGTAGGACTTAGAGGTTCTTCTGATCATGGCTAATTGGTTCTTTTGGTCCAACAATCTCCCCCTGAACCAATGCAATCAAAACCTCTAAGCAATTTATTGTCCCACTTATTGATGGCAGGAAGATTGGTCTTTTTTCTTCTTGATCAGATTAGAAGATGACCCAATTAAGCACTAGACTGGGAAGAGGTGTCAAGAATTTTTTTGGCATAGTATGGATGGGAACCCTGACTTGGGGAACTGGATACAGGGCTGTTGTCCCATCCATGAGACCTACTTCCCGACTATGAGCCTGTAGGATTCTCTGGTGTAGGCTTCTAAAAACATAACTTGTTCTTCCATGGTAAGTACTTCAGCCTCACCCTCAAAGAATCCTTCAGGCCCATAGAGCTTTGAGATGTATTTGACTTGTTTGCCACTTTTGAGCTCCATAGTTGTTATGGCCCTATAGGCGAATTCATCAGGGTGATTACCCTCTAAGAACAACTGGAGCTCATTTCTCATAAGACTCTCAAACCTCTTGTAGACTAACCCCTTTTTAACCACCCTATTTTCCAACATCTTTTGTGGTGGGAGGTTAGCCTGATAGGTTTTCTTGAAATCTTCTATGATCTCCCAGGTTGATACTACAATGGCCAAGGAGATCACTTCATCTACAATCCTTTTCACCTGGCCATTGTATCTCTTTGGAATGTCTTTCTTCATGATCCTGTGAGACACCCTGGGATCAGGCCAAATACTCATTTTGTCTTTCTGAAATTGAAATGTATGCCTTAAAGTGAATAATCTCAGAGCTTGTTTCCTCATATTTATGATTGATGAGGAAGCAACGTAGGCTTTATCTACTCTTTTCAACAGCTCATCATTATGTAGCTTATGCTGCTGTTCTTCTTCAAGCTTAACCTTCACAGCTTCCATCTGTAAGGCAGGAGTGATGGGAGTGATGGGTAAAGTTCTGGATAGAACTGCAGAGAGAGGCAGCCTATCTTCTTCCTCATCATCCTCTTCTTCTTCTTCTTGTAGCCTCAGCACCCTTCTCTTCCTCTTCAAGGGTGCATCATCGGCTATGGGTTTTGATAGAGAAGGGGTTGGTTTTGTGGGTTGTGTTTGGGTTTGTGTTGGTGTGGGAGATTGGGCAGGCTTTGCTAGGAGTCTGGATATGAGTGAAGGTTTGGTTTGTTTTGCTAGCAAGGTCCTGTTCCCACCACCGGCTTCAGTGAGGGCTTCTATGACTAGTCCTTTAGTGAATTCCCCAGCCGAACAGATCTTGGTGGCTATAGCCAAGATGCTGTCCCTGGTCCATGACTTAACATCTAGGACTGGTCTCCCCAATACTTCGAAATAAACCTAGTCATAGCCTCAAGTCTCTCTCTTTCCTCTTGGCTATAACTGGTCCATCGGTATTCTATCTCCTTCATTTCCAACTTCCTAATTTCCTGATCTAGCATGACAGTGTCCGTGTCAAAGCCTTGCCTGAACAGCTGATCAATGATAGAGTCCATTGATCGGCTATGCTCAGCATCAGCCTCCTTGACCAGGACTGCTAGATCAGTCTCCTTTACCACCTTCTCTCCCTCCTTCTCACCTTTCTTCTTTTTATAAGTGACCCTGAAATCTTTTTGGATTTCAACCACTTCTATTTGTTCAGCTTTCTCCTCCATCTCCTTCTCCTTCCCCTTCACCCTCTCGGTCTCCTCACCCACATCCCTCTCTTTTACCACTTCTTGCTCCTCCTCTACCCTCTTCCTCTTTGCTTTCACTGATGTCTCCCCCTTTTTGGGTGCATTGGTTAGGGTTTGATGATCAGAAAGCGCCTTAGCTACAGCAACCTCCACTAAGGGTTGTATTTGTGAGGGAAGCCTCTCATCAAGGGTTTTCATCACAATGTCTGTGATTATTGGTGTGATGAGAGGCAGGGAATTTTGAAGGATAGCAAGTAATTGCTCAGGAGGGTTCTGTTCCTGAGAACGAGTGCCAGAAGCAGTGGCTGGTGGCTGAGTTTGTGGGAGTGGCTAAGTATATGGGAGACCTTCAGGTGAAGGTGCCATCTGTGGGTGTATGGTGGCAGATGGACTTTGATCCTGAGACATTTTGGCAAGCAGCTCTTTGAGTTTGCTTACCTTATCCTCTAGGATGGTGTTTTGTGCAACTACATCGTAGGAGAAGCACAGGTCATCATCAGTTTGCACTGAATCACCTGACCTCCTGACTATGTCAGGATGTACATGCACTGAGTGTTGGTCAGTAGTTGCATGTGCCCCTTTGTCTTGGTTCTGGGGACTTCCAGCCTCCGGATTGGATCCATCATCGGCAGTTGCCTCTGGTGAGGTCTTATTGATGGTACCAGCTTCTTCCTGCTCATGTGCTGATGCAGGGGAAGTGGCAGCCTCACCAGAATATCCTATCTCCCTAGCCATACTGGGAGATGAGACATGTGATTCTCTGTGTTGTGGGCTCCCACCAACACTTGTGTCCACCCTCTATTCGGTTGGAGATTTCCCAGTTGTGATTGGTTTCTGGGGGAGAGGGTGGAGTGTTTAGATGGGTCAACACTTTAGTAATTATTAGTGTAGGGCTTTATGGGGCGGTTTCAGTGGGAGATGGGGTAGAAGCAGTATGCACATGGGGAGAAGTGTGCGTTTCAATGGCAACCTCCTCAATTGAGAAAGGTTCCAGATGTGTGGCAGCCCCAGAAATAGTTGCATCAGGCTCCTGTAAAGAGGAAGCCTGTGCGGTTGTGGTAGGTGGAGTCGTGGTGATTGCTGGGAGAATCTGGCCAGCAGTCACTTCCTGCGTTTGTTGTGCAGGGGCATCCTGAGGGGACTATCTCCCTGAGTAGCCTTTTTGGGTTTGGGTTTGGTGGGGACTTTGGACTTGGAGGTGGAGGCTGTGGGTTCCAGCTACGTGGGTTTTCGCAGCTTGGCAGCCTGTTTCAATGTTTGGTCTGTGTTGTGCCTGGAGTATACCTCAGCTAAAACAGCCATGGCAGGGACCCCAGTGCCAACAAGTCCCTTAGCGTTAAGCTGGCTCTCTATCATGGCCATAATGAACCGAGGATATAAAATCCATCGGTGAGCAAAAGGTTTTGAGGCCATGTCTTTGAGTTCCAAAAATATTATTTCAATAAAATTTAATGGCTGCTTCTCAAAGATAGAGTACAATACCTGTTGCCACCTTATGGACATCTGGTCTCATGAGAAACAACAAGGTGGATCAGGGAAATGTTTCTTCAGCAAGGTGGAAGCAGAGAGGTCACCCTGATGTTTCTTCAGCAAGGTGACAACAGGTATTGTAATCTATCAACACCTTATGACCTCTCTGCTTCCACCTTTCTTTGGGGCCAGACAAACATTCACCATATGAAAGATGAGTCGTTGTGGATCAGGGAAATGTTTCTTCAGCAAGGTGGAAGCAGAGAGGCCACCCTGATAATCCTAAGCAGCGAAGGAGAGATCAAGGGTGCCTTTGGGAAAGGCAGTTGGGAAGGTGGCATCCTCCAGCTTTAGGGTTTGTCGGATAATATCTGGAGTGATGACCACTTGGTGGATGTTCACGGACGACCGGAGAGAGACCTCGCCGTCGTTCTCTCCGGTTTGAACGGTGACGTTCGTCCAGAACTCTGATAGGGAATCAACATGAATGATCGGATTTAAGAGGAAGGCCGTTTGGTATGGTGAGTTGGTCATCAGATCAATGGCATTGTGAAATTTTGGCCAGAAGGGCGATTTAGTAAGGTAAGCGACACAGTTGTGTCGAGGTTTGAGTTGCATGGTCGCCATTAATGGTCTATGGGAAGTTTCAGAGGTTTTTGAAAGTTAGGTCAAGTGAGAATGAAAAACTCTAAAGGTTGGGTTGGTATTTATAGGCTAAAAGAAAATGATTGAAGGTTGTGGTGTTAGTCATCAGTTGTTAAAACTACTGATGATGTGGTTTTAACCTTCAGTGGTTGTAACATCAGAGGACTTGGTGTTAGTCTTCAGTAGTTGAAACTAATGAGACCTTGGTTTTGTCCTTCAGATGTTGTAAATGGCTGAAGACTTGTTGTTAGGCTTCAGTAGTTATAAGCTACTGAAGACATGGTTTTCATCTTCAGACGTTGTAACAACTGAAGACTTGGTGTTAGTCTTCAGTAGTTGAAAACTACTGACATCAGTAGTTATGAACTACTGAAGACATGGTTTTGCTTCAGTTGTTGTAAACAACTGAGGACTTGGTATTAGTCATCAGTAGTTGTGAAACTACTGAAGACATGGTTTTGTCCTCCAGTTGTTTGGGTATGAAACAGCAGATGTAGGTATTGGCTGAAGAGTAAAGTTACTCATCAGCTGTTTCCGTCAATTCAGTTGTTTCATTCTGACCTCCATATTTACTCATCAGCTCTTTGGCTGACTTTCAGATGTTTCATTGACCTTCAGCTCTTGTGAATATTTTATTCCTCAGCTCTTGTGATCAGATGTTCATAAGTGCTGATGAAATAAATTATTCTTCAGAGCTGGTGAACAAATTTTGTCTTCAGTACTTATGTGTAAGATTACACATCAGTACTTGTGAACAGAATTTGTTCTTCAGTACTTATTTGTTTGAAAATTATACATCAGTAGTTATAACCACATCAGTAGTTGTAACTACATTAGTTGTTTTCAACAAATAATGTACTTCAATACTTTGAAGCATTTTAGCCTTCAGTAGTTGTGAAAATGCTAAAGACTAAATTACTCATCAGTACTTATATTTGACCTTTGCATACTAATGCTCATCAGTACTTGTGAGCTAAGAGCATCAGTATTAGTCAAATAATTCTAGCTGCAACATACCAAGCCTTAGTACCAGATTTTGAAATGTGGCACTATCTAAAGGCTTAGTAAAGATGTCTGCAAGCTCATCAGCACTAGGCATAAACTTTGGATCAATCAGACCTTTTTCATAGCAATCCCTAATAAAATGATGTCTGATCTCAATATGTTTGGTCCTAGAGTGCTGGACTGGATTTTTAACAATGCAAAGAGCTGAAGCACTATCCATTAATAATGGAGTCTTAGTCTCTGTAATGCTATAATCCAAGAGTTGGTTCTGAAGCCAAAGTACCTGAGATGTACAGCTTGCAGCAGCAATGTACTCAGCTTCAGCAGTGGATGTAGCAATTGATGTTTGTTTCTTACTCTGCCAAGAAACTAAACAATTGCCTAGGAATTGGCAACCACCAGAAGTGGATTTTCTGGTGACTTTACATCCTGCATAGTCACTATCAGAGAAAGCAACTAATTTGCAAGAATGCCCAGTTGAATACCAAAGACCTAGTGATTGGGTACCATGCAGATATCTAAAGATCCTTTTGACTGCAATCAAATAGGATTCTTTAGGTGCAGCCTGAAATCTAGCACAGGCACATGTTGCAAACATGGTGTCTGGTCTAGAAGTTGTAAGGTACATCAAGACCCAATCATACATCTGTAAAGGGTTTCATCAACCGCTTTACCTTTCTGATCCACATCCAGTTATGTGGTGCTGCTCATGGGAGTAGAACAGGGCCTACAGTTTTGTAAATCAAACTTATTCAACAAATCCTTTGTATACTTGGACTGATGAATGAAGGTTCCATCAGCCCTTTATTTGATTTGCAACCCTAGAAAGAACTGTAATTCTCCCATAGCACTCATTTCAAACTTTTGCTTCATGAGCTTAGTGAATTCATCACACAATTGGGGATCAGAGGATGCAAAAATTATATCATCTACATAAATTTGAACAAGGAGCTTATGCTGTCCCACATTCTTAATAAATAAAGTTTTATCAATGGTGCCTCTAGTGAACTTATTTTCTAGATGAAAAGTTGATAACGTCTCATACCAGGCTCTAGGAGCTTGTTTCAGCACATAAAGAGCCTTATCAAGCTTATACACCCAATCAGGATGTTTATTGTCCTCAAAGCCTGGTGGTTGACACACATAAACTTCCTCTTTTATTTTACCATATCAAAATGCACTCTTCACATCCATTTGATAAACTTTAAGACTGTGAAAGGCAGCATAAGCTAAGAACAATCTAATTGCCTCCAGTCTGGCTACAGGGGCAAAGGTTTCATCATAATCGATGCCTTCCTCTTGTGCAAACCCCTTTACAATCAGCCTGGCCTTGTTCTTGACGATTTGGCCCTTTTCATCAGTTTTGTTCCTAAACACCCATTTAGTGCCTATTGCACACTTACCTTGGGGTAAAGGAACAAGCTCCCACACTTGCTGTTTTCTGAACTGAAGAAGCTCAAGCTGCATTGCTTCAGCCCATCTATTGTCTCTTAAGGCAACATGATAATTCTTTGGCTCTTGCTGACTGATGAAGAGAGCATAGAAGCAGAAGTTGGACAATTGACTCCTGGTTGAAACTCCAGCATTGATATCACCCATGATCTGAGACATTGGGTGATTCTTCAGCTCTTGATAGACTATAAGATCAGTGCAAGTGTTTGTAGGACCTTCAGCATCAATAGGTGTTGATGGAGATTCTTAAACCATGTAGGAGATGGCAGCTCAAATAAAGTAGAGCATGCAGAAATCTCATCAGCATTTGTTGTGGATGGAGCTGCTGAAGCCACAGGAGCATCAGGTTTAGTTGACTCAGGCAGGTTGTCACTAAACCTGAAAAGGTGAGTACTGGCATCTTCGATAAGGAACATATTGCAGTATGTCCAGATCAAATAACTCCACAGGGTTTTGTGGAATCTTGTCCTTTGGAGATTCATTGAACTTCACATGCAGAGTCTCTTCAACCATCTTTTTCCTACAGTTGAAAACTCTGTATGCCTTTCAAGTTAATGAATAACCAACAAAATACCCTGCATCCACCTTTGATGCAAACTTTTGGAGTGGATCTCTTATGTTGAGAATGAAGCATGGACACCCAAAGGCTCTGAAGAAGGAAATCAAAGGAGCCAAATGATGAAGTACTTCATAAGGAGTCTTCATCAACCTCTGATTCACTATACTCTATGCATCCACCTTTGATGCAAACTTCTAGAGTGGATCTCTTATGTTGAGAATGAAGCATGGACACCCAAAGGTTCTGAAGAAGGAAATCAAAGGAGCCAAATGATGAAGTACTTCATAAGGAGTCTTCATCAACCTCTGATTCACTAATACTCTATTCTGCACATAGCAAGCTGTATTAACAGCTTCAGCCCAAAAGGTCAATAGCAATCCTGAGTCAGCCAGCATTGACCTTGCAGCTTCAGTGAGAGTCTTGTTCTTTCTCTCCACCACTCCATTTTGTTCAGGAGTTCTTGGAATGCTGAACTGCCTTTTGATTCCCTTTGACAAATAAAAGTCATCAAGTGTGTGGTTTCTAAACTCTATGCCATTGTCACTCCTCACACACTTGACTGGAAGGGAATACTGCTTCTCCACATATAACACAAAGTTCATTATAGCTTTTGCAACTTCATTTTGGAATGCAAGAAGAAAGTCCATACAAATCTGGAGTAATCATCCACAATTACCAGACAGTATTTCTTCTTTGCCATACTCATTACTCTGACAGGTCCAAAAGATCCATGTGCAGAAGTTGCAAGCAGGCATTGGACTTGGGTTCTTCTATTGGAGGGAATGAGACTTTGTGTTGTTTTCCTTTTAAACAAGCAGTGCAGTTGTCTTTACATTTGAACTCCTTCAAAGGTAACCCTCTTACTAATCCATGGCTTGTCAGCTGATTCATGTTTTTGAGATTAACATGCCCCAGCCTTCTATGCCATAGAGTAGATTCTTGAGGAGAGGCCTTGGAGAATAGGCAAGGATGGCCTTTTAGATCTATTTTCTTGGAAAGATCTAAGACATATACTCTTCCTGTCCTGTTGGCCTTCAGGAGAGTATATTCATCCAACACCTTGTCAATCAAATTCAGAACTTTGGATGACAGAATCCGACAGTTCTGGCTTGTGAAAAGGGCAACATGGCCTTTATCACACATTTGACTAACACTCAAGAGATTGTACTTGAGATTCTCCACATGGTTAACATCATCAAACCTTATTTCCCTATTGGAAACAAAGCCTTTGCCGATGATGTAACCTTTTGCATCATTGCCAAAGGAAACAAATCCCTTCTTTCCTTGAGAGTAGTTATTAAGAAGAGAGCTGCTCCCTGTCATGTGCATGGATCCTCCACTGTCAACATACCAGATGCTTCTTTGGGATGTTGAAGAACCCTGCAATCATCATAACAAGTTAGTTAGTTTTGGAGACCCAAACCTTTTTGGTTTTGGGTCTGTTCTCATCAACAGATGTAACACTAACTGGTTTGTTATGTGTGACAGTCTGAGGTGAAGGAGATGGTGTAGAAGAGGAACCCTTTGGCTTGGATTTCCTTTTCTGTGGTTTCAACATAGGAGCATCTAACTGGTTGACTTTTCCCATTAGATGTTGTACCATCATCACAAGTTGTGTCTGATTTTGTGATAAAGCTTTCAGCTCCTCAGACACAATAGTGCTTGCTGGTGATGGATACCTGTGTTGCACCATCTTCTTTTGAGCAACCTCAGCTGTTGCCTGATTAACTCCATCCTTCTTTTTGGAATTCTTCTTGGACTTAGGGGTTTCAGGCTTTGATGTTGCTAATACAAACTTGGACTCAAACTGATTTTTCATTTTATTCATTTTCTCTTTAATTTTCTCCTTTTGTTTGAGTTTGGATCCCCTTTTGCACCAGCAATCATCAGTAAGATGATTGAACAAGCCACATATTTCACATGGCTTCTTTTTCATCTTATGTTGATCATCTACTAAAGAAGATGAAACTGCTGAAGACTTGTTCTTCAGCTGTTTGCTGTCAGTACTTGCAGTTTTCTTCCTTGCAGTACTTGCTTTCCTGACATCCTCTTTAGTAGTCTTCAAACCCTTTCTACTGATAGTTTTTTCTCTTCAGTACTGATAGTAGTTGGGGTTTGAACTTCAGGTGTTATCACTTGCTCTCCAGTACTTTCAGTACTTCTAGAGGCAACACCTGAGTTGATCAACTCTTTGATCATGTGACATTCAGCATTTGAACCATCAGCTGTTTTAGCATCAGCTGATTGGTTTTTGAGAAATGAATGCTGACTTTTACTTCTGATGATGCTGTATCAGATAGTAGGTCACATGATGAGAAGGATTGGTTATTGCTCTGTCCATCGGAGATTCTACATCTGCTCTGGAAGTATAATTTGTTAGAGGAGCAGTGTGATTATAACCAATGCCAAACTTCACATTGGAAGCTGATTGCTTACTCAAAAGCATTTCAAAACCCTTGCAGGATTGTACCCATCAATCACACTCTACCTGGGTTGCTGCAAGAGTTTCCTTGAGGTCTTTGTACTTCTCTAGAAGTACTTCTTCCCTAGCCTTATCATCTTTGATTTGGCATTTAAGCTTATAAATCTCATCATTTTTATCATTAATCACAGCCTCAAATTCAGCTTTTCTTTTGGAAATGGTTTGCTCTAGCTCAAAGTTTTTATCAATTAAAGCCACATTTGCCTCTCTAATAGAAGCAAATGCTGCTATGCATGAATCAGAACAAAGCTTGGCTTTAGCCTCAGAAGATACCTGTGATGAAGCATTGGAGGATGACCCATCAGCAGACTCTAGGGCCATGAGAGCAAGGTTCCCAAAAGGATGATCACCACCATGTTGACAAGCACCAGGAAACAGTTGTTCATGACCAGATAAATCATCTGGTAAACTGCCCCAGTCAACAACTCCTGGGGTGAAGAAGCTGTGTTGTTGAGGTTGGGTTTGATGATGAGATGGAGAAGGTTGAGGCTCAGGGAGTGCATGTGGTTGCTGAGCAGTGGGTGCTTGAACTTGACTTGGCTGAGGCATGTAGTAGCGGGGGTATGGGTATGGCATATGACCCTGAGGCACAAAGTATGCAGGTGATGCCTGAGCTGGTGATGGATGACCAGAACTGGATGTATGTTGCCCTTTGTGCTGTGAGCTATTGCTTGGAAAAGTCACAAAGGGTGCAGAGGAGTTAGATCCAGATGATCTACACTCTCTAGCAAAGTGTCCAAGCCTATGGCACTTATGACACCTCAACTTACTCTTGTCAAAACCAACTTTGGTTTTGCCAGAGAGACCAGGAAATTTCCTGCCAGTTCTCTTGTAGAACTTTTGAGATCTGATATTTATCATTGCCATTTGACTCAAATATCCATCTCTTCCAGATCATCATCTGGAATGCCCTTCAAGTCCTCTATCAGAAAGCACAGGTTATCACTGCTACCTCCTGAACTACCATCAACACCAACAAAAGCATGTTCAGAATTGGTAGAGAAATCAATATGCTCATCATAAGAACTCTCTGATGCAGCATATTCTGACTCTTGACCTATCAGTGCAGCATTGCCTGATACAAAGTCATCAGTGAGCTTGCCAGATGTGGACAACTTCCTTTTCTGCTCTATCTCTCTCTTAAATGTAAGCAGTTTCCCATGAAGTTGGGTGAGAGATAGAGTATCCAGATTTGCACAGGAGCGTAGGACAATGGTATAAGTGTCCCATCTCTCAGGCAGGGATCTGAGGAAATGGTTGTTCATCTGACTACTGGAATACTCTTGTTTAACCATTTTTAGCTCAGAAATAAGACAAGAGAATCGCTCAAACTGTTGTGTCAGTGTCTCACCCTTCTATGAGAGAATGTCTCATATTGTTGGGCGAGGATTTCCCTAGTGTTTGCTAAGACCTCATTGGTTCCTCCGAATTGTTCCTTCAGAGCAACCCAGAGAGTCTGGAAGCCATGAGTGATGCTATGCTATCACTTCTCACCCTTAATCACCATAAGACTCTCTGGAAGCCCTTGCTTGACCGTTTGCCTAGTAACATGACAGATCGAGTGTTGGTCTCTTGTACGTATGTTCTCATGATTGCATGATTTCTCACACTTTTTCATTTTCAACAAGATTTTTCAATATCTTTCCTAATCAAATGCAAATGATGAGACACATATGGGGAGAAGGGGAGAGGTTTTTAAAATAAAGTTGGATTGAATAAGAGGTTTGTGGGAGTCAAACTCTCACCCACAATCCAAATTTAGATTTGTTTTATACACCCACTTGAATTATACACACACTTCATTTAATTTAAGTTTATTTATATACTCACAATTAATAATATTTAATATGCCATAAACTTTTGCTAATGTAACATAATTAAGACGAATGTATGCGTGAATGATATTGTTGTGCTTGATGATCAAATTAAGATGAATGTATGCGTGAATGATATCAACGAACATTAAACAAACTCAAATAGATATTATTAATCAAAGATTATAATACCAAATGAATATCATTTAAGCTCGATCCATCCGAGATGAGCTCCTATCAGGCGGCCTATCACACAACCCTCTACTCTATCACTCTCAGAGCATTTTTACAAATGAAACACACATAATTAAATATAAGGTAAAATATCTTTTGATACACAATAGATGTTCTCGTGTGACACAACATGAGGTTGTCGCACGACAACTCCAAGTTCTCGTGCGATAAGATCTTCATCAACATCAATTAGAGTTCTCACACCCTTGTAGTTCTCGCATGATTTGAGTCTTTGATTTTTACTTGATATTTTAATCCATAAAAGCTAGATCCTTACAATTTCCCCATATGGATTATGATATCAAGCTATGTTTGACTTCGATAACAAATGTTCATGAATTATCTGATTCTCAGATAACTTCCACTTAGTCTTCCCCTTAGTTGTAACCTCCTCCTAATATACAGCTTCATAAAGGATATCACATTTGAATTAAGATAAAACCATTTTATCTCGATTACTTACAACTTAAGTTGTATTAGGCATATGACAGAGAGATCGAATTTCTATTTTAGATTTCTAAAGAACCGGGTTCTTCTATCTGATGACAAGATTTTATGACAACGGACAAGACCATTTAAAGTATTTTTCCCCCTATGTAAAATGTAATAAGCCCATAGTTTTAGAGCAAGGGTATCAAACAATCTTGGTTCTTCACTTAAAGAAACCGTTCGATCATTGTCCCCTTTTGTAAAAGGCCCAGATTGCCAAGTTTCAATTCACTAATGACCCAAATCAAATGTTGTAAACATAGAATCTTAAACTTGATCAAACATCGCAAAAACCCCTGTTTAAGTACAAAAGTTGAAATTATCTAGTATCTTCCAGATACAGATAAACACTTGTTTTAAAGTCTTCAAACACTAACACTGTTTTGCAAAAATTGAAACAACCAGTCATAGTTTTTGCATGGATGATAAAGTTTTCAAATGGTGAAGTTTTTGCTATGAGAAAATTTTCGTAAATGACGGTTACTGCTGCAAATATTTTGCATCGAAATTATTTCATGAAAAGTTTTCTTATGACAAAGTTTTCTAATAAAAAGTTTTCTCAGGATAAGTTTTCTCATTGAAAAGTTTTCTCATGGTAAGCTCTCGCATGTATAAGTTTTAATGCGACAACCCCAAGTTCTCGCACGATAAGATCTTCATCAACATCTTATAGTTCTTGTTGGGTCTGAAAAGGATAGTCTATATTGTCAACACAGTCAAGGTCAACAAAAATCAACGTCATGGTCAAAGTCATCAGAAAAGTCAAACAGACGCGTTTGAGATGAAGAACCTAGACGTGACGTTGAAGATATATTTGACTAGAAGTTTTATTGTTAATAAATATATTTTGTGTCAACAAAATATATTTAATATTGTTTTAGTCATTTTATATTTTATTTGTATTTTCCCTAATTAGTTTAAGTCTAAGGGCTTAATGTGTCATTAGTTGTCACACCCCCGCTGAGAGCGGAAACGCGAGGACGCGAGCGAGACGGATCGTCATAACACATTGTTAACAATATAGAGATGCAATATTTGTAATTGATGATAAAGCGTGTCATGACGACACCCGACACAAATGAAGACTTGTGTCGTATTTAGTCAATATTCACGAAAGGATAGCCATAAGCATAAACTTGTAAATGATTCACATAACCAAATAAGATGACATTGTATGAATTACCACAACCCGGGAACAAGTGTCAAAATGTATGATGTTTGAAATCAGACTACATTGATGTTCCAATTGTATGTTTGTCAAGTATGTCCAGTCTCAAAAATGCATCCTAGGGTCTCCACTAAGGCAGCACAGCTAGATCTTCAGTTATCATGATCACCTAAAAAGATATGCTCAAAATGGTCAACAAAATTGTTGGTGAGCTTCGCTGGTTTAAATAGTAAATCAGTAATTGATGCTGTATAGTAATTTTTTGTTTTGGAATACCGTGCATACAGTTATAAGTAAGCAAAATCACATAACCATGAGTTTTACAACCAAACCTAATGACGTACACACAACAACTTGTCGAAATATATTCACCCAAGGCCCGTTCCTGGCAAAGTGATGGTACCAACTAGTAACCATCTGTCAAGGGTGGGGGTGTCAACCCAGTAGTATTACCAATACCTATCTGTCGGTTCCAACACCAGAATTAAATGGTTGTAAGAAAGAACCACATAACAACTCATGTATGTATCAGATAAGTACTCACAAAACTGTATCACGTTGATTCCAAGTATGTAAATTGTATGTAAGTTGTACAACATAGAAAACGGGTGAGCATACTTTTCCCCCATGTTTGTAAACGTTGAAATATGGTATAAGCATAAAAAGGGGTCACGAAACTCACTTGTTAAGTGGTAAGTATGTATAATGAAAACTTCCCAAACATTGTATGCAATGAACGGTCAAACACCTATTGACAGTTAAGTTAAGCATTAATTGAAAGGATCTCAGCTTCTAGTTTGATCAATTTGGTTGTATTTGCAGCGGATTTAGCATGAGAATTAAACAAACAAGCAAGAACACAAATGATTTTGCATGTAACAGTAAAGTTATAGAGAGAGAGAGAACAATTCTGCAAAAAGGTGTTTTCTATTGAATCACACGCTTCAGCAAGGATTACAATTAGGTCATCTCCTTTTATAGAGGAAATGGCGTCAGCTAATGTCACTTGATAGTGACATCAAACCGTTATTCTAACCAACTACTGAAAACACCTAAACTACTGAAGATGTCAAACAGCTGACATCTTCTTACAAAATGCTAAGTGTTACTACTTATTACAAACGACTGATAAGAAAAGAAACTACTGAAAGCTACAACGACTGAAGAACAAACTCTTCAGTCGTTTACAAACTACTAAAAGGAAAATTACAAACTACTGAAATGTAAACCATCACAACAACTGAAGACGACTTCTTCAGCTGTTGTGACAAACTCTGAAGCTTCAGCACTTGGTCTTCAGACTTTGAACTTTAGATATTTCATCAGCTGATAACATCGGTAGTTGTCATCAGCTGATGTCTTCAGTCTTTGTCTTCAGACTTTGTACATCAGTTGTTGATCTTCAGTACTTCAGTTCTTCAGCTGTTGATCTTCAGTACTTTGTCTTCAGCACTTGAGGCTTCAGTACTTGAGGTCTTCAGTACTTGATGCTTCAGTAGATGATTCTTCAGTACTTGAAGTCTTCAGCTGTTGATCTTCAGTTCTTTGATCTTCAGCTATTGAAGTCTTCAGTCTTTGTCAATCAGCTGATGAAGCTTTCAGCAGTTGTTGTGATGTCTTGTGGGACTTAGAGGTTTTTCTGATCTTGCTCATTAGTTCTTTTGGTACAACATTAATGATGTGCCTAATGTTAATAGTAATGTTTAGTCGGGTCGGGTCGTATCGGTTCGGTCGGGGGTAACACGCACACACAAACACAAGCAATAGATCTTATGTAGATCCAAGTACTAGAAACGTTGCCATCATCGATGATATTTGTGTAAAAGTGTCATTATTGTTAGAGAAGTACTTAGTAAGCATTAGTGTTACAAATCAATTGTTGTTAATTGTAAAACGTTAAATTGGTTTGATTTGGAATAGTATTAATAAGTTTGATAGTGTCCATTTTAAAGATGGTCATTAGCAACGGTTCTCGTGTCGATGTCGCCTTAACATCACACGTTAAACACACACCACACATAAGAAGAAACTCACACACAACAACTCTAGTCGCACGACTGGACCAGACGCACGACTCAACACTCCATCCGCACGAATCAACCTTCAATCGTACGAATCAGCTTCATTTGTACGATTGAACCCTTATTCATGCGACTCAACATTCAGTCGTACCACACAACATCATATCGCACACATTCATCCGCATGGACTCAATCGCACGACACACTCAATCGCATGGACTCAATCGCACGACACACTCAATCGCATGGACTCAATCGCACGACACACTCAATCGCATGGACTCAGTCGCACGACATACTCAATCGCATGGACTCAGTCGCACGATACACTCAATCACATGGACTCAATCGTATGACACACTCAATCGCATGGATTCAATCGCGCGGCAGACTCAGTCGCCTGAACAGCAGGTTCGCGACTGCTGAAAGTGCAGAGCAGCATCCGACTGCTCGTGCGCGAGTTTCACACCACAAGGACTTCCAGAAACACTTATCTAACATTTCTAAACAAGATGCACATGCAGAAAGGTAACACACGCACCCACACGAGCTCATGTGCTCGGGTTGAACCCGAGCACCCGAAACCCTAGATTTGCAGCAGTAAAAACGAGCAAGAAAGGACAACCATGGTCGTCTACCTGCTAGAAACGAGTAGTCTCAGCTGTAGCTGAGGTTTTGCCAGTGAAACGCAAGAAACGGGGCGATTTTTAGTGCTAGGAAGGTGGAGAAAGTGTAGAAGAAGAAGATGAAGAAGATGGTGAAGAATGAGGGCTAGGGCTGGAACATGGGTATTTATACCCAGCCCTAGTTTGGCAAAGTGTCTCATTTGGTCCCTACACTTAGCCCGCGAGTTCCCAATTTTGCTTCGGTTGAAATCGACGTAAATAGGCTAGCTGTATTAATGATAGGCATGTATTTAATGATATTTGTATCTTAAAAGTGATGTTATTAGTGACGTTAATATTATATAACATAATATATTTAATGATGACGGTGGCGATATTTGTAAACATTTTAGGTGATAACGATGCAAACAATGATAACACAAGTGTAAAAGATAACCAAACAAGTATGATATCCACACGAATAATTTATAACAATGAGGAATGAACGTTCTAAGGAAAAGTTAACGAAATCCACATTAAATGACAGACCTTTTGGTGACGGATGTCACATTAGTGAATATTATATTCACTATAAATAGATAAGTTGTAATTAGGATTTGTAGCTTGAATGAGCCACTTGATTTGAGGGTTTCCACGTTGTATTATCAGATTCAAATCATCAAAGATCAAACAAGGGATTTCATTGTGTTCTTAAGGTGTTCATCATATGTTCATCTATATTTTGTGTTTGATCCAACAATTTTCACAAATCTCACTGATTCAAGTGTTGTTTGGGACTAACAATTTGGTATTAGAGCCTATCAAAATTCATTAAAAATATCTATATAACTCCAAGAATTATGAAATTTACATCATCTGTTGAATTTGATTTATAATGTCTTCATTGCATTTTTCACGATTTATGGTACTGATTAAGTATTTCTTTTGATTTTTCCTTTACAGATCACTTAAAAATTCATTTTTCAATCATAAAAAGGAAATAAATTACAAAATAATTCCTGAACCTTTTCTATCTTGTGAGAATCATGATGTGATTTTTCCAGAATTTTTTGAATTTATTTCTATTATTCTAAGAATTTTCTTTTGTTTACCTTAAGAAATTTATATTAATTATTTTACTTATTATCTTTCTACCAAAATTCACAGAATGATATTTCAGTACCTTTAGAAATTTTCTTCAATGTTTATTCTCACAATCGCTATTATTTAGTATTTTTACTTGATTTTTCTTAATAATTCAGGTTTTAATTCTCCATAAATCCCAAAATTTCCTTTTTGTCACCAATTTCCTGAAATTCTTTGTTTTTAACATTTCATTATTATGTCACCAAAAGTAGTTACCTATGTGTTTATAACACACGTGTAACCATTGATCTCTAGATACTTTAAAGAGATTATAACCTTATGAATGACGAGGAAGGGGAACTGATGATGATCGATGGATGGTCTAGAATGCCTTGAGTCCACGACTTGAGAAGATGATGAAGCTTATAGGAACCGAGAGGTGTGAGGATGTTGGTGTTTGATGATGGTTGTACGAGAGCCGAGGGAGAGAGTGAACGATGCCGGTCGCGGGTGGTGATGATGGTGGCTGTGGGTGTGGTAAAGGTGATGGTATATGGTTGAGCTCATAGATACCAAGAGAAATAATTGGAAAAGGGTGGCGGTTTTGGGTGCCTAACCAAGGATTTAAATAGAGGAAAAAGGAAATGATGGTTTCTATCTCTAGCTTGTTGAGGTGGTGTTGCCTAGGCTTGCTTAGTCGGCCTCTAGTCTTAGGTGTCAAGCAAGGGATTAGCTTGGTGGTGTGCAAGGGATTAGTCTTAAGTTGTCTGTCACCTATTTCATTCCAACATAAGGGTGATCTACATTTTCTTCCATACAAGGCTTCAAATGGAGCTAACCCAATACTAGAGTGATAACTGTTATTGTATGAAAATTGTATTAATGGTAAGTGGCTATCCTAATTTCCACCAAAATATATAGCACAAGCTCTTAACATATATTCTAGTGTTTGTATTGTCCTTTCGCTTTGTCCATCAGTTTGTTGATGATAGGCTGTATTTAAGTTCACTTGGGTTCCTAAGGCCTTTTGTAATGTTTGCCAAAATCTTGAGGTAAACCTACTGTCTCTTTCTGATATAATGGATACAGGTATTCCATGTCTAGACATAATTTCTTTCAGGTAAATTCGTGCTATTCTTTCTATCTTATAATCTTCTCGTATAGGTAAGAAATGAGCTGACTTAGTCAATCTATCTACTATAACCCAAATTGTGTCGTATCCATTTCTGGTTCTTGGTAGTTTGGTTATGAAGTCCATTGTAATCCGATCCCATTTCCATTCTGGAATCTCTGGTTGCTGTAAGTATCCTGAAGGTTTCTGATATTCAGCTTTTACTCTTGACCAAATATCACATTTTTCGACAAATTCTCCGACTGATTTCTTCATGCCTGGCCACCAGTATTGGCTTTTCAAATCCTGGTACATTTTATGATTTCCTGGATGTACAGAGTATTTTGACTTATGTGCTTCTTGTAGGATAATTGTTCTAATCGCGCTATTGTCAGGTACCCAAATTCTCCCTTTAAACCTCAGAATTCCATCTGTTTCTTCTTTCATATCTTTTAATTGTTCTTTTAGTTTCAATACATCTTCTTGTTAGGTTTCCCGAATTTGATTTAACAAATCTGAACGTAATTCCATTCTCATAGCACGTACTCGTAATGGCTTAATCCTTTCTTTTCTACTTAAAGCATCAGCAACTACGTTTGCTTTACGAGGGTGATACTTGATTTCACAGTCATAATCACTTAATAATTCTACCCATCTTCTCTGCCTCATATTTAACATTTCTGATCAAAGATATGTTGCAGACTTTTGTGATCCGTATAAATTATACACTTAGTCCCATACAGATAATGTCTCCAAATTTTTAATGCAAACACTACTACTCCTAATTCAAGATCATGGGTGGTATAGTTCTTTTCACTACCCCTAAGCTGTCTAGATGCATACGCAATTACTTTGTCTTTTTGCATTAACACACATCCAAAACCCTGACGTGTTGCATCACAATATACTACAAAATTATCTGTTCCTTCTGGCAAAGCTAGAATAGGTGAACTACACAACTTATTCTTGAGAAGTTCAAATGCTTTATTTTGTTTTTCTTCCCATACATACCTCCTATCTTTCTGTGTCAATTCTATCAAAGGTTGAGCTATTCTTGAGAAATTTTCTATAAATCTCCTATAATATCCTGCTAAACCTAAGAATAGTCATACTTTAGTTGGGGTCTTTGGAATTTCCCACTTCTTGACTGCTTCAATCTTTGCTGGATCAACTTGAATCCCATCTTGATTAACTATGTGCCCTAGGAATTGTACTTCTCTTTTCTAAAATTCACATTTTGAAAATTTGGCATGCAACTTTTCCTTTTGTAGTAATTCTAGAGTTAATCTCAGGTGTTGCTCATGGTCTTCCTTATTTTTAGAATAAATCAGAATGTCATCTATGAAGACTATAACAAAATTATCTAAATAGGGTTTGCATACTCTATTCATTAAATCCATAAATACTGCTGGAGCATTGGTTAACTAAAATGGCATTACAAGAAATTCATAATGTCCATACCTAATCCTGAATGCAGTTTTTGATATATCTTCATCCTGTACTCTTAACTGATGATATCCAGATCTTAAATCTATTTTAGAAAAATAACTAGATCCTTGTAATTGATCAAATAAATCATCAATCCTAGGGAGAGGATATCTATTCTTTATGGTAACTTTATTGAGTTCTCTATAATCAATACACATCCTAAAAGTTCCATCTTTCTTTTTGACAAACAGAACTGGTTCTCCCCAATGTGATACACTAGGGCGTATAAATCCCTTATCCAACAGTTCTTGTATTGGTTCATTAATTCTTTCATTTCTGTTGATGCTAAACGCTATGGTGCTTTAGCAATAGGGGATGTTCCTAGTATTAGTTCTATTCTAAATTCTACCTGACGAGGGGGTGGTAATCCAGGTAATTCATGAGGAAAAACATCAGAGTATTCATTAATAATAGGAACACTTTCTAAATTTCCTTTATCAAGCTTTGCATCAACTATATGAGCTAAGAAAGCTAAACATTTCTTATTTAAGCATTTTTGTGCTTTCTTACAGGAAACTATTTTCATAATACCATTTGGCCTGTCACCATATATACAGAGAGTTTTATTTTCCTTAATCAAAGGAATTTTTATCATTTTCTTATCACATATAATTTCAGCATGGTTCTTACTTAACCAATCCATACCTACTACAATATCAAATCCTTCTAATTCAATAGGAATCAGATCTATATCAAAACAATATTCATCTAAGTTCAAAATATAGTTAGGAATAATTTCACCAGCTTCGATTATTTTACCATCAGCTAATTCTATCACATATTTATGTCTTAGTTTCTCAGAGGTTAAACTAAGTGATGGTCTAAAGGTATTTGAAGTAAAACTACGAGTTGCTCCTGTATCAAATAATACTGTTGCGTACTGGTTGTTGATAAGGAACATACCCGTTACTACTTCTGGTTCATGACGAGCTTCTTCAGCTTGCATTATGAAAGCTCTTCCACGGGGGTTGTTTTGGTTAACCGGAGCCTTGCCTTTCCGTTGTGGACATTCATTATAAAAATGGTTCTCGTTTCCACACTGAAAGCAGACTGGTTTAGGGTTGGTGGGGTTCTTGCAATCTCGGGATATATGTCCTTTCTTTTTGCAATTATAACAAACCACTGTCATACAATTTCCTGAATGATATCTTTGGCAGATATTGCACCGTGGTTGCCCTTCCATTTTCTTTTCTTGTGCTACTCCTAAGAAATTTCTTTGTGGAGGTCGGGTCATTCTTTTCTGAGGGTTTTCTCCAAATTTCCTTCCTGTGTGGTTTTCATTCCACTTTCTTTTCTCTCCTATTTTTGGATTGCTTAATGATCCATTCCTGATCATTTCATCTGTTAAAGATCTTGACAGGATTACTGCTTCCTGAAAAGTTTTGGGCCTTGCGGATTTTACCAATCCTCTTATTTGTGATACTAGTCCCCAAATATATCTACATATCCTTTTTGATTCAGGGGTTATCAGATGTGGTACTAACCTGGAAAGTTCATTATACCTGTCGGTGTATTCCCGATGTGCAGCTCCTTTCATTTCTAATGCCAAAAATTCAGTTTCTAATTTTTCTATTTCATTATAAAGACAATATTTTTCTATCACTAAATTTCTAAAATCTTCCCAACTTATCTTATTCATAATATGCCTACCTTTAGTGTGTACCTCCATTTTCCACTAGGATTGTGCCTCTCCTTTTAGTGAATGCGAAGCAAACAGTGTCTTGTAATTTTCGGCACAGTTACTAATTTCTAAGACTGCTTCCATTTCATCTAACCTGCGTAGGGCTTGCACAAGTCCTCCTTTTCCATCAAATTCTTAGGGTCTGCAGGACATAAAGGTCTTGTAAGAACATCCTTTTGAGACTCCATTCAGGATGTCTTCCTCCTGTCGTTCTTCTGGATTAATATTTTCGGGCCTTTCCTGTGGGTGTGAGGTGGTTCCAAAGTTCAGATTTTGTTATAGTTGGGTTATTAGAGTAGGTAAGGTAGCTTCTATTTGTTGGGCTACTATTTGAGAAATCCTTTCATTCTCATTTGTGTCATTATTCACAGGTGTTTCTTCCCCAAGTCGGGTTCTAGGTCATCCCACTTGGGCTGTTCTTCGTACAGGCTGAGTGTTTCTTTTTGGCGGCATGATGCACTATAGTGAATTATAATATTAGTATCATAAATAGATATTCTAACATAAATTTATTTAGCACATAACAAATAAACATTTAAATACTAAGATATATATTTTATTAAGTTCTTTTTCCTTTATTCTGACAAGTTAGATTATAGCTTCTAGTTCTTACGAATCCATTCCCATATCTTTGTGAAGATATTTTTCTTAGGTGTTTTGAGTTTCTTGATATCCTTCTGGATTCTCCAGATTCCTTGTAGTATTTTCTTGAGTTTCCTAAGGGTCCGCTGAGCTGTCTTCACTTGGTTCAGCTTTTGTCTTTTAATTTTCTTACCTTCGTTCCCGGAGGAATCAGAATTTTGTATTTCTATATCCTCAGCTTGCTTAGCTATAAATCTATCTCCATGTCGTATCTTTTTCCTAGGGGTCTTGATTGTATATCCCCCGATGTTTACTAGTGCACGTCGGACATAAAATTTTGGTTTATTATTGTTTTCAACTTCAATTTGGGAAGTCTTCATATCTTACTGGGGTTCTGGTTCAGATGTTATTTCCTTAAGGTTGCTATGGTCTGAGCATTCGGAAGGATCAGTCTCATTGTGGTAACTATTTGAATTCATAACTGCAAAAATTTCTTTATAATTTTTCATAAAATGGTTAGTCACATATTTTCATAGATATTCTGTATGTCACATATTTTATTATTATAATTATTAGAGTTAAGCATAAAATCATAAAATTTTCACATAAAATCATATCACACACAATATATATGTTTATCAAATACTTTATGCATCACCATTTGAGCTTATGGTTATAGTCTAGGCATTTTCATAGTACCTAATTCTCTATAACCAATGGCTCTGATACCAACCAGTCACATCCCGGCGGAAGCGTGAAGCGATTTGGGTGTGACTTGTTTGTTCAGAACGCATTTGATTATAAGGAGTCAAATTACAAACAATATTAACACATGAAACACATAACTTGATTATATAACATAAGTTAAGATTACATCATTTACATATAAGGTCAAAATTTGATATAATCCTTATTACAACTTTTATTTAACTAAAGCATCTTCAAATACGATGGAAATGAGCGTCCACCACAACACTGCCATCGTAGATGTTGACAGTTAGATTTACACAAACCCTTCCAACGACTTCACCCCAGCCGTTGTACACATCAAAAGAGAAATCAACACTGTTAGTCATTTTCACCTGAAAAAGCATACTCAAAACAATCAACATAAAGTTGGTGAGGTCATAGGTTTATTTCCAAACAAAATATTTTATTGATGCACCAATTACAACCAAACCTGCTCACACACATAATTCATATTGTCACGAAATAATTCACAAAATCAGATAATATAGCATCACAACACTCATTCTGTTGGTGCAGGAAATATTCAAGTAGCATCACAACACTCATTCTGTTGGTGCAAAATATTCTCCTAAGTAGCTTTACCTATATTATCCAACGGTTCCACATCCGAATTAATGGTTGTATCACAAATGACAGTATATCTCAAAATAATTTCAAAATAATGCATCAACATAAACAGTGTGCTTTTTCCCCTAAAAACTTTATAAATACCAAAATGGGGCTATGAGTCTCACCTTTACTCCAAATTGTAACCTATAAAAATAAATTTTATAAGTTAGATAAAAATTTCTTTAAAATTTTTAGAACCTAAGATATAACCAATTCTTAAAATTTCAGCTGTAATATAGTTAGATAATATCACTTTAAAATTCCCAACTTTTATTTTATTATAAATAAATTGTTATGATTATCACAAATTATCCATAAATCACCAAAAATAGCTAATATTATCTAAAAATTACCAAAATTTACACAATATTACATCAACAGTCTATATTATCACATAAATTTCCTGATGTATAATTCTCAACAGATTTATTTCTGTAAATATTACAATAATCTCAAAATTCATTAAAAATATCTATATAACTCCAAAAATTATGAAATTTACATCATCTGTTGAATTTGATTTATAATGTGTTCATTACATTTTTCACAATTTATGGTACTGATTAAGTATTTCTTTTAATTTTTACTTTACAAATCACTTAAAAATTCATTTTTCAATCATAAAAAGGAAATAAATTACAAACTAATTCCTGGAGCTTTTATATCATGTGAGAATCATGATGTAATTTTTCTAGAATTTTTTCGAATTTATTTCTATTATTCTAAGAATTTTCTTTTGTTTAACTTAAGAAATTTATATTAATTATTTACTTATTATCTTTCTACCAAAATTCACAGAATGATATTTCAGTACCTTTAGAAATCTTCTTCAATATTTATTCCCATAATCACTATTATTAATATTTTTACTTGATTTTTCTTAATAATTCAGGTTTTAATTCTCCATAAATCCCAAAATTTCCTTTTTGTCACCAATTTCCTGAAATTCTTTGTTTTTAACATTTCATTATTGTGAGTTGATGAAACTTTTAGAATTTCAAGGTGTTAGTTTTGATGTTTAGATACACCAAAACTAGTTACCTATGTGTTTATAACACATGTGTAACCATTGATCTCTAGATACTTTAAAGAGATTATTAACTTATGAATGACGAGGAAGGGGAACTGATGATGATCAATGGATGGTCTAGAATGCATTGAGTCCATGACTTGAGAAGATGATGAAGCTTATAGGAACCGAGAGGTGTGAGGATGTTGGTGTTTGATGATGGTTATACGAGAGCCGAGGGAGAGAGTGAACGATGGCGGTTGTGGGTGGTGATGATGGTGGCCATGGGTGTGGTAAAGGTGATGGTATATGATTGAGCTCATAGATACCGAGAGAAATAATTGGAAAAAGGTGGCGGTTTTGGGTGCCTAACCAAGGATTTAAATAGAGGAAAAAGGAAATGATGGTTTCTATCTCTAGCTTGTTAAGGTGGTGTTGCCTAGGCTTGCTTAGTCGGCCTCTAGTCTTAGGTGTCAAGCAAGGGATTAGCTTGGTGGTGTGCAAGGTGGCAAGCAAAGTGATATGCAAGGTGGCGAGTAAGGAGGTTACAAGAGTCGCTAGTTCATTAATGCAACATAATCATGTTTGATTGGATGAGTTGGATACTAGGGTACTAGGGTTGCTAGGTGGCGAGATGATGAGCAAGGTTGGTGTTATGCTACTAATCGAGAGATAGAGGAAACAAAGGTGGTGGCAATCGGTTGTGATGTGTTGTGACCGAGAGCTGTGAGATGATGCTTACGTTGATGTTTAGGTGTTTTTGTTTGGCTTTAGTTGTGTTTTAAGTTTCCTTCAATGTTTTAGTGTGATTTTTAGTCGAGTTGTAACATAGAGCATTTGATTTTTGTAATGTTGAAGTGTCTTTGATTAATTAATATTTTGGTATCATAACTCATGATGCCTAAGTATTAAATTATATGTTCATGCATACATAACTTTCATGCATGCAAACATGCATACGTAAAATATATATATATATACATATATATATATGCATAGCATGCTGTAAGGCCCCGATCCCGGGCACCTCACAGTTGGTCGTCATCACCCATAAAACATACATTTAATATAACTTAATAAAAACTATGCAGCGAAAACTTTAAATTTTACTATAAATGCTTTTGTAAAGTAATACAACCCCTGTTACAAAATATCATTTGTTTGCATTACAATACAAAAACATTATCAAAAGAATGCCATCCCAAAAGAGCTGAGTAGCCGCCTCGTGCCATCCTCAGCAACACTACCTGCCAACTGGAAAATACATAAAAGTCAGCGTTGCTGAGTGAGTTCTAGTTTTGTATTAAACATACTTTTACTTATTTTAAAATATTCTTTCGTTCATGCGTTCATACGTCATACGTACACAGAGATAATATTCGTTATTATCTTCATCATTCGTTATTCATCATTATCTTTAACTTCTCGTATGGACTCTGTCAGGCTTTACCCACTTCATAGCACTCGGCTATGATTACTGTGGTCGAATGACAAGAATCCCATTCATACTTACTTGCACGCATTGAAAGGTTAATTGTACCAATACCATATGCTACACCCCAATCAGTCTTAGCTACCGGGCCGTAGTCAACATATGACGGAAATCGTATGCCCGGTACTAGAGGTAAGCGGTAGAGGTACCATGACCATGGTCAATCACATAGAAGGACCAATCGCGTTATTCAATGCTTGCAAGACATAATTCGTTCGTTCATTAATGCATGTATTCATCATCATTCTTCATTTCGTTCGTTCGTTAATACATGCATTCGTCATCATGTTCCTCTTTCATTATCTTTCACTTTACAATACATAATACTTCATTAATTCATTTCTCGTTATTCGTAAAGTTTCAGAAAGATAAGCATACACAATCACCAGGAACATACACGCATCATACATATTCATCATACATTCATCATCATACATTCATCATCATGCGTACATCATCCTACATAGCATCATACCTTACTTAACAATATTTTAATGATATTGTTAACAATAATATACTAATAATAATATTATTAGCAATTAGTGATAATCATACTCATCATTATATGCATGAGACATCATCATTTATTATCCCTAGTCGACCCTGGTCAAACCTCGAACTTCGAACTTACTGGAAATTCCTGAAAAATTCTAAGTGTTTAGTCATTTTAGCCCTGTTGGGCGTATAAGCCCTCTGGGCGTATGAGCACTATTAGCCGTATGAGCACTGCTGGACTTTTCACTTAACACTTAGATTTATCAACTGGTCATACGACCACACTGTTGGTCGTATGACCACTGGTAGTCGTACCATCCCTGGACTTAGAAACATGTTCTGATCATACGACCACTGTTGGTCATATGAGTCCACACTTAGAAAATTTTACATTGTCATACGACCAGTGTTGGTCGTATGAGTCCTGTGGGACTTTTCAATACTTAGAAACATCCTGATCATACGACCACTGTTGGTCGTATGAGCACTAATGGTCTCAACACTTACATAAATTGGTCATACGACCACCCAGCTGGTCGTATGAGTCCTATTGAACCCAACACTTAGAAAAATATTCTGGTCATACGACCACACTGTTGGTCGTATGACCACTAGTGGACTTACCAACTTTTGCTTACTTATTCTAAGTCCCATTTTCAGACACATTAGCATCCTACTCATGTGTCTAATTCATAATCCGAGTCCAAAACATCATAATGCCTAGTTCTAAACATATGCACATAATTCTAAGCATAAATCTAACATAAACATAAACATACATACAATTATTTCATACGGGTATCAACCCACAATTTTATAAAACATATTTGCATGCATTTCCAGCCCCAAAACATTTAAAAATAGTAAAACAGGGTCTAGAACTCACCTTAATTTGTCTTCGGGTTTTGGATGCCCTTTCCTTAAACTTCTCAGTCGTTTATACACCTAAAACACACACACAGAGCAACCCGAACACACTAGTCACATTTATATGCTCATGTATGGTTCTAGAATCGTCCTAACATCATGAATTCGGGATTTCTTACCAAAAACTTCGAATTTCTCAGATCCTTCTTCAAAATTCCGATGGTTTTCTGCTCCTGCTACTTTCTCTCTCTAAAAAGTTCGAATGAAGTGAAATGCAGACAACATGGGTGGCCATACCACCTTTTGTACAAAGAATTAATAGAAAGTTTGCCCATTTGACACTTTTGGCCCTTGAACAAAAGTAACTTTTGTTTTTCTTTCCTTTCTCTTCCTATTTTATTCTTTTAATTTCTTTAATAAGAAATTACGGATATTACAAGTCCACCCCCCTTATATAGGTTTCGTCCCCGAAACCTGTTATTCCTCAAACAGATGTGGGTAGTGTTGTCTCATCTCTTCTTCAGTCTCCCACGTAGACTCGGATCCCTTCCTGTGCTTCCACTGTACACGCACAAGAGGAACCACTTTATTCCTCAACCTCTTTTCTTTACGATCAATGATTGCCACTGGTTGCTCCACGTAGTTGAGCCGTTCGTCTACTTCAATATCCTCCAGTGGTACAACCATGTCTTCATCAGCTAAGCATTTCCTCAGATGAGATACATGGAATGTGGGATGAATTCCACTTAACTCATCTGGCAATTCCAGTTGATAGGCCACCTCTCCTACTCGTGCGATAATTCGGAAAGGTCCTATGTACCTCGGGCTTAGCTTACCTCTTTTCCTGAATCTAATGATTCCTTTCCAAGGTGAGACCTTCAACATAACTCGGTCACCAACCTTGAACTCTATCGGCTTCCGCCTCTTGTCAGCATACGACTTTTGCCTATCTTTCGCCGCCTTCATGAAGGCTTTGATCTTTTCTAATTTCTCAGTCGTTGCTTTGATCACCTCAACACCTCCCAGTTCTTTCTGCCCAATGTCTCCCCAACATACGGGCGTCCTACACCTCCTCCCGTATAGCATCTCGTAAGGTGGCATGCCAATGCTGGCGTGATAACTATTGTTGTACGAGAATTCTGCTAACGGCAGGTGATTGTCCCAACTTCCTCCAAAGTCAATCACGCACGCCCGAAGCATGTCTTCGAGTGTTTGGATTGTCCTCTCAGACTGACCGTCTGTCTGAGGGTGATATGCTGTACTAATGTGTAGTCTCGTCCCCATCGCATCATGAAATCTCTTCCAAAACTTGGAGGTAAACCGGGTGTCACGATCGGACACAATAGACACCGGCACACCATGACGAGCTACAATCTCCTTGATGAACAGATCCGCCAATCTCTCCGATGAGTACGTTTCACGGATCGGTAGGAAGTGGGCACTCTTTGTCAAGCGGTCCACAATCACCCATATGGCATCATACCCTTTAGGGGTACGTGGTAACTTCGTGATGAAATTCATGGTGATGTGTTCCCACTTCCACTCGGGTATATCCAACGGTTGGATCTTCCCGTAGGGCTTCTGGTGTTCCGCCTTCACTTGTAAGCAAGTTAAGCACTTACTTACGTACTCCACTACGTCGCGTTTCATGCCCGGCCACCAATAGTCTTTCTTCATATCGTGGTACATTTTGGTAGCACCGGGGTGAATGGAGTATCGTGTCTTATGGGCCTCATCCATAATTCTACTACGTAGATCCCCGTATCGAGGAATCCACATTCGCCCAAATCGGGTCTTAACACCTAGAGTGTTCTCACCCAACTCCGTCACTAGACCTCTCATCCTTTCGGAGTTAAGACGATCTTCTTTCAAAGCCTCATCTTGAAACTCCTTAACCTGTGTCATCACGTCGGAGGTCATGATCAATTGATAAGCCTTCACCCGGATTGGCTCAGGCCTTTCTTTTCGGCTAAGGGCATCAGCCACCACATTGGCTTTGCCCGGGTGGTAATGGATCTCACAATCATAATCTTTTATCAGCTCCAACCACCGCCTCTGCCTCATGTTTAGATCCTTCTGCTCGAAGAAGTACTTCAAGCTTTTGTGGTCTGTGAAGATAGTGCACTTCGTCCCGTATAGATAGTGCCGCCATATCTTCAATGCAAAAACCACCGTGGCTAATTCTAGATCGTGCGTGGGATAGTTGACTTCGTGGGTCTTCAGCTGTCGAGATGCGTAGGCTGTCACCTTTCCACGTTGCATCAACACACAACCTAGCCCAGAATAAGATGCATCCGAATAGACCACTAAGTCTTCACTTCCCTCAGGCAAAGTCAAGACAGGAGCTTGTGTTAGTCTTGCCTTCAACTCCTCAAAAGCCGTCTCCTGTTCTCGACCCCACACGAATTTCACGTCCTTACGAGTCAATTTTGTCAAAGGTGAGGCTATCTTTGAAAAGTCTTGAATAAATCTTCTATAATAGCCCGCCAATCCCAAGAAGCTACGAATCTCGGTTGGCGTCTTTGGTGATTTCCATTGCATCACCGCCTCAACCTTTGCTGGGTCCACCATTATTCCTTCTGCATTCACTACGTGACCCAGAAATTGCACCTCGCGTAACCAAAAGGCGCACTTGGAGAACTTGGCGTACAATTTCTCCCTTCTCAATGTCTCCAACACTTCCCGAATATGCCCGGCATGCTCTTTTTCACTTCTTGAATAAATCAGAATATCATCGATGAATACAATTACTGATTTATCCAACATTGGTCGGCACACTCGGTTCATCAAATCCATAAAAGCAGCCGGCGCATTGGTCAACCCAAAAGACATGACAAGAAACTCGTAGTGACCATAGCGCGTACGAAAGGCTGTTTTAGGGATATCTTGTTCCTTCACCTTTAGTTGATGGTAACCCGATCGAAGATCTATCCTTGAAAACCAACTGGCACCCTGAAGTTGATCAAACAAGTCATCGATCCTTGGTAAGGGGTATCTGTTCTTCACCGTCAGCTTATTCAGCTCGCGGTAGTCGATGCACATCCTCATACTACCATCCTTCTTCTTTACGAACAGAACTGGAGCACCCCAAGGTGAGATACTCGGTCGGATAAACCCCTTATCCAGCAGCTCCTGTAACTGCTCCATCAACTCTTTCATTTCCGTCGGAGCCAAGAGATACGGTGCTTTTGCGACAGGTTGGGCACCCGGTATCAGGTCGATCTGGAATTCGATCTCTCGGTCAGGTGGCAATCCCGATAAGTCTTCGGGAAACACGTCTGGAAAGTCACACACCACTGGTACATCGCATAGCTGTGGTGTTGGCGTCTCTACATTCTTTACATAACATAAGTAGGCGCTACATCCGCGCCTCATACACTTTCCCGCCACCGCCATCGAGATCACCTTCGGAATTGTCGTAACTCGATCGCCATAAATCGTCACCGGACTTCCGTCGGTCGCCGTCAGTCTAATCATCTTCTTTCGGCACATGATATTCGCTTCGTAGGTTGCTAACCAGTCCATTCCTAACACTACATCGAATCCTCCTAGAGGCATCACATGTAATATGGCAGCAAACCTATGGCCCTCTAATTCTATGGTACAGTCCTCTATCATATCCGTAACTCTAGTGGACTTACCAATAGCAGTTTCTACATAAAAAGGCTCACTAATGCATTTACTACAAACAGGCAATTTAGCACAGAAAGTAGCAGAAATGAAACTCCTACTAGCACCAGAGTCAAATAACACAGAAGCAAGAGTTTGGTTTACTAGAAACGTACCTGACACCACATCGGGGTCCGTCCTAGCCTCTTCCTGCGTCATCGTGAACGCCCTAGCCTTTGCCCTCGGTGCTTCTCCTCCCGTCTTCTTCTCTCCCGAGCCCTCAGCCCTCGGCTTCTTGCAGTCCTTGCTCATGTGGCCACTTTCTCCACAGTTAAAGCACTTGCCCATCCGGCAATCTTTTGATATGTGCCCTGTCCTTCCGCACTTAAAGCAGAGATTAGATCCCCACTTGCACTCCCCTGAGTGCTCCCTTCCACACTTACCACACTTCCTCATCCCAGCTCCAGACACGACCACTCGGCGGTCATCCACCCTTGCTTTCTTGTTGTTTGTCGAAGTATCACCCCGACCAAATCTCTTCCCCTGCCAGTTCTTCTCTCCACTCCCTTTCTTGCTTCCCTCAGCCTTCACCAAAGCAGCACGTTCATCGGATAACCTTCCCGCCAAGTCCACTGCCGACCTGAAAGTGCTTGGTCGGGCAGAAATCAAGTGCCAACGAATTTCAGCCGGCAGTCCTTGAATATACCGTTGATCCTTCGAGACACCGGCGTCACCTGCTCCGGCACCAACAGTGCCAACTCGTTGAACTTGGTGGTATATTGTTGGTGGGTCATCGTCCCCGCCTCCAACTGCAGGAACTCTCTCTCTATTCTATCCATTTCCCGACGAGGACTGAATTCCTCGATCACCAGCCTTTTCAACTCAGCCCACTTCATCTTCCCTATAGCCCTGCTACCCTCGGCTTGGACTATATTTTTCCACCAGCATAAAGCCGACCCTGTAAAAGAGTGGGTAGCAAACTTCACCTTCTTGTCCTCCTGGCAATCACTAATATCGAGGACAGCTTCCATTTCCATCACCCATTGGTGAGCATCAGTAGCAGTACCAGACCCATCAAAAGTTGGGGGTTTGCACCTCATGAATGCCCCGTAGTTACAACCCCGGGCGGTCTCCCGTAACTGTTCTTCTTCCTCTTCCTCTTCATCATCAGATAGTACCGTCTCTGCTTCCGTCCGTTGTTGTCTACTTGAGGACCGATTCCTCCCTCGTCTATCGTCTTCACGTACTGCCTTTATCACTTCAGTCACTACAGACGGTAAGATCGTCTGCATGACTTGGTGCACCTCCTCGATCACCGTCTCTTTCACTGAGGCTCTCACATTATCACTCTCATCCGCTCCCCCCGAGGGAGTAGTATTAGGTTCTTCGGGAACCTTCTTCTCTTTTCTAGGCCTACCTCTTGTGGCTCGTGGTTCCACACCACTTCCGCCACTGCCTCCACCAATTGGGGCTTTAGATGATCTACCACCGACCATCTTCTATCACACTGAAAGATTTAAACACCAACACGGTCATTCAAGGAAATAGCTCAGTCTATGTCAAGTATAGTAAGTCCCTAATTACAGTGGCCAGTTGTGATTAGCCACTTACTCTACTCTTCACACCCCGAGCATTACCTGTCCTGACTATATTAGTATCTAAGTCTAGCAGTACACATAAACACATAACATGCGCACATAACACTGGTTAACTTTCAAGAAAATACCTGATGGCACGCAGCTACTCAGATGGCATTCTCATTCTCCCTGTCCCATTCTCAGTTTAAGTTGTAGGTTTGTTTTAAAAATTTACCCATTTCACTTAAACTTTGGCTCTGATACCAACTTGTAAGGCCCCGATCCCGGGCACCTCACAGTTGGTCGTCATCACCCATAAAACATACATTTAATATAACTTAATAAAAACTATGCAGCGGAAACTTTAAATTTTACTATAAATGCTTTTGTAAAGTAATACAATCCCTGTTACAAAATATCATTTGTTTGCATTACAATACAAAAACATTATCAAAAGAATGCCATCCCAAAAGAGCTGAGTAGCCGCCTCGTGCCATCCTCAGCAACACTACCTGCCAACTGGAAAATACATAAAAGTCAGCGTTGCTGAGTGAGTTCTAGTTTTGTATTAAAACATACTTTTACTTATTTTAAAATATTCTTTCGTTCATGCGTTCATACGTCATACGTACACAGAGATAATATTCGTTATTATCTTCATCATTCGTTATTCATCATTATCTTTAACTTCTCGTATGGACTCTGTCAGGCTTTACCCACTTCATAGCACTCGGCTATGATTACTGTGGTCGAATGACAAGAATCCCATTCATACTTACTTGCACGCATTGAAAGGTTAATTGTACCAATACCATATGCTACACCCCAATCAGTCTTAGCTACCGGGCCGTAGTCAACATATGACGGAAATCGTATGCCCGGTACTAGAGGTAAGCGGTAGAGGTACCATGACCATGGTCAATCACATAGAAGGACCAATCGCGTTATTCAATGCTTGCAAGACATAATTCGTTCGTTCATTAATGCATGTATTCATCATCATTCTTCATTTCGTTCGTTCGTTAATACATGCATTCGTCATCATGTTCCTCTTTCATTATCTTTCACTTTACAATACATAATACTTCATTAATTCATTTCTCGTTATTCGTAAAGTTTCAGAAAGATAAGCATACACAATCACCAGGAACATACACGCATCATACATATTCATCATACATTCATCATCATACATTCATCATCATGCGTACATCATCCTACATAGCATCATACCTTACTTAACAATATTTTAATGATATTGTTAACAATAATATACTAATAATAATATTATTAGCAATTAGTGATAATCATACTCATCATTATATGCATGAGACATCATCATTTATTATCCCTAGTCGACCCTGGTCAAACCTCAAACTTCGAACTTACTGGAAATTCCTGAAAAATTCTAAGTGTTTAGGCGTTTTAGCCCTGTTGGGCGTATAAGCCCTCTGGGCGTATGAGCACTATTAGCCGTATGAGCACTGCTGGACTTTTCACTTAACACTTAGATTTATCAACTGGTCATACGACCACACTGTTGGTCGTATGACCACTGGTAGTCGTACCATCCCTGGACTTAGAAACATGTTCTGATCATACGACCACTGTTGGTCGTATGAGTCCACACTTAGAAAATTTTACATTGTCATACGACCACTGTTGGTCGTATGAGTCCTGTGGGACTTTTCAATACTTAGAAACATCCTGATCATACGACCACTGTTGGTCGTATGAGCACTAATGGTCTCAACACTTACATAAATTGGTCATACGACCACCCAGCTGGTCGTATGAGTCCTATTGAACCCAACACTTAGAAAAATATTCTGGTCATACGACCACACTGTTGGTCGTATGACCACTAGTGGACTTACCAACTTTTGCTTACTTATTCTAAGTCCCATTTTCAGACACATTAGCATCCTACTCATGTGTCTAATTCATAATCCGAGTCCAAAACATCATAATGCCTAGTTCTAAACATATGCACATAATTCTAAGCATAAATCTAACATAAACATAAACATACATACAATTATTTCATACGGGTATCAACCCACAATTTTATAAAAACATATTTGCATGCATTTCCAGCCCCAAAACATTTAAAAACAGTAAAACAGGGTCTAGAACTCACCTTAATTTGTCTTCGGGTTTTGGATGCCCTTTCCTTGAACTTCTCAGTCGTTTATACACCTAAAACACACACACAGAGCAACCCGAACACACTAGTCACATTTATATGCTCATGTATGGTTCTAGAATCGTCCTAACATCATGAATTCGGGATTTCTTACCAAAAACTTCGAATTTCTCAGATCCTTCTTCAAAATTCCGATGGTTTTCTGCTCCTGCTACTTTCTCTCTCTAAAAAGTTCGAATGAAGTGAAATGCAGACAACATGGGTGGCCATACCACCTTTTGTACAAAGAATTAATAGAAAGTTTGCCCATTTGACACTTTTGGCCCTTGAACAAAAGTAACTTTTGTTTTTCTTTCCTTTCTCTTCCTATTTTATTCTTTTAATTTCTTTAATAAGAAATTACGGGTGTTACACATGCATATTTTTTACTCATGTATAAGATACAATTATATATATATATATAATTACTAAAACTCATAATATTTGTAGAGTGTTAATCCAATATGTAAAAATTTTCTTAAAATATTAACTCGTCTAATCTTTATTTTTAGGGTTGTCACACTGCTATTGAAGATTCAGCAAGAATTTTTAGAGTTTTGTATGTTTTGGGTTCAAAATCAAAATTTCATTCATTATTGATCTGATATGCTTGTTTTGGATATGGAAATTGATTGAGGATTGTTCTATTTTGGTATGGGAAGCTATAGAAATCATCAGATCTCAAATCCATTGAGATTTGGATGAGTTTGAGTTGATTCGGGCTAAAAAAGTAGTTCAGATTCGTCGGGCGAAACTAGTGCTCTTCCAGTGAAACTAGGTCTTCATCCAGCGAAACTACATTTTTCTTCCTCCAGCGAAACTGTGTGTTTCTTCCTGCGAAATTAGCACAATCCAGCGAGACTATAACTTGTGTGATTTATGGAAGTTTGTCATTGATTTCCAGCGAAACTACACACTTTGAACAAAAGTTCCCATCACATTATTATTCAAAAAAGCGAAAGTGCTGCCGAAATTTCATCAGAACAAAAATTCTAATAGTTTTAGCGAAATTACAGGCGAAACTAGAGTTTTCAAGCACTGTTCTAGCGAAACTGCTGCTCAGCTGCCGAACGAATTTACCAGCGAAATTAGCAACGAATTTACTAGCAAAATTAGCAGCGAATTTGTTGGATTTTCAGCGAAATTATTAGCGAATTTACTGATTCTTCAGCGAAAATAACCTAAAAAAACAAACTGACCTTGCAGCTTGACCCTAGTTGCTTAGAAATTCTTGGGGGAGCATATTATTCTACAATTTTTTAAAACAATATTTTTAGTTTTGGGAGTTAAAGTGAATTTAATATTTTAAATGAAAATGTTGTTTTTGGATGATCTCGAAACAGACAACGCCACAATGGCACAAAGTCGATTTGATTCTTTTGCAGCCATGAGAGATGAAAAGATATCTGAAGTTGTTGATCGATTCCTGATGGTGGCAAGCAACCTTAAAAATTATGATGACTAGCTGGGAAACCATGAGCAAGTCACAAAACTTCTGGACTCTCTTCCTCCACAGTGGAGTCCACAAGTTAGATTGTTAAAGTAGGAAAGAAATTTTGCTGACTACAAACTCATGGAAGTTATCAACAAGGTGAAGTCATTTTATTTGGATATGAAAAGTAAAGAGTACAGTCAATTCATGTATGGTGGCGTATCTTCAAGTGTTGAGATCAAAGAAACTAAAGAAGAAGTCAACCATGCATTGATGATTAAGGTGGTAAACAGTGCTGAGGATTCTATTGAGGATTTTGATCCTTTCAAAGAATTCAGGTGTGATACTCTAGGTGAGAGTTTTGGTGATGTTGGTGATTGTGCAAGCCAATGTAAAGTTCAGAATGAAGAAAACCACTGGAAGGTGAAGCTGAAGAAGCTATGTTGATACATATTGATATACCTAGTTTATGTTTTGAAATGTAAAAGTCTTTCATGTCTTACACATATGTAATCGATGTAATGAATTGAATGAATTATATATGAAGTGCATTGTGATTTTATTTTGTGTTTGATTATGTCATGATATCATTATATTGAATGTGTTGCACATGTATGAACTAATTATATAGGTTTGATGTTGTTCTACATAGTTCTAAGTCTATAATAACTTAGAAGTATGTTTAACTTATCCATGTGATAGTTCATGCTAATGGACCATGCTAATGGACCATACGCATGAATATATCATGCTTATGGACCACTCGCACGACTGAACCAGAAGACTGGATCAGTCGCACGACTGAGACATGAGATTGAGTCAGTTGCACGACTGAACCTTCAGTCATGCGTATGAGTCAATCGTATAATTTAGTCGCACGACAGAACCATGCTAATAGTTCAGTCGTACGATTGAAGACAGAAAACCTATGAATACCACGTAATTCATGGAAAAACATAACACTTCGAATACCTACGTACCCTAGCCGTCCAGAGCGTACCAAATCATCAATCCAAGTTCATACTTCATTTCTCATCAATTCTCATTCATTCTTAACGTTTGTTTCATCCTTGGATTGATCAGGTTGTCGTTCTCACTGATTGGATCGCCAATCAAATAGGATTCCGCACTATTTGATTCGGTATCATGTAGAATCCGTTAGTACTCTGTATGAAATCGGTCCTAACAAGTGGTATCATAGCTTAGGCTCGTGATTTTGCGTGGATTCAATTGGTTTTGGTGTCAAAACTAACGTTTTTATTCAAAAGATACACTTTTTCGCTTCAAAACTTGGTTTTGTCGTGTTTCTGAGTCAAAAGTTTCGACTTAACCCCATACTGCAGATTAGGGTTCTTGAAAATTCGTAACTTTGAGTCAAGTGTTCAAAAAATTCGATTTTCCCGCAGCAGCAGCTTCAGTCGCACGATTGGCCCAATCGCACAACTGAATCTCATTCGCATAGTTCAATCGCATGACTGGACTCATTCGCATAGTTCATTCGCATGGTTGAAGTATTCCATACGGTTGACCTCATTCGTCCTGTTTATTCGGACAACTGAATCCAATCGCACGATTGAAGCCATTCGCATCCTTCAATCGCACGGTTGAACTAGTCGGTTTGTCCAATCGCATAGGTCAATCTGTCCTGCTCTTAGTTCACCAAGTTTAAAGAAATGGAAGATCAGTTCTCTGCTTTTACTGCTAGAAAGGACTCACGCATCCAGAATCTTCTAATTCTGGAAAGTGAGATCGGGAACCACAACAAACCGCAAGCTGTTAACGTTGGATGAATACCCATAATGGAAACAACGGTTTGAAATCTACCTTAATGGAGTTGACCCAAATCTATGGACGTCTATTGAGACTGGTTACGTGGTACCAGTCAGTGCAAATGGGGTAAATCTTACATTGGGAGGAATGAGTGAAGCCTAGAAGACTATGCATAATGCTGAAAAGAACGCATATGCCTTGTTGACGCAGTCAATACCTAAAGATATATTTCATCAGTTTTCTGAGAACAAGCAGTCTAAGAAGTTATGGGAAGCCTTAGAAAAGAGATACGACGGCAATGCAACACTGAAGGCACTCAAGGCAAAAGCTCTTAAAAATGAATTCGACAATTTCTCACCAATTGGAAAGGAGAGCTTAGATGATATCATTGACAGATTCTATCATCTTATGAGTGAGTTACACACTCATGGTGTGGTTACATCCATGGAAGACAAAGTCTCTAGCTTTACTGATGGGTTACCAGACAAATGGGATCCATTTGTGTCCAATTTAAGACAAAATGAGACTCTTGCTACCTTGGACATAAATGACTTCCTTTTAAAGCTCAGGGAGGAAGAACTGCATTAGAAGTACAAGTCAAGAAAGGATCCTACGCTCAGAATCCTGCTTTATACTACTCAGTTCCAACTCCTGCTACGTCAGGCGCACCATTACAAACTGCTTTTGTATCTAACTCCTCTGCTCCTTCTCAGTGCAGCCTAACAGGTACCGACACGTCCGGGTCATCTGGAACCCACTACATAGTTCCTGAGGCAAATGCTACGAAGTTAAAGACTGAGAATCTCGGGAATGTGACTGTGGAAGTAGCGAAAGAGCATATGTATCTTCTAGCTGCAGTTGTCCAATCTTATGATGGTCTGGTTGCTGGAAAGATTGGTAACTATCATCTTGCTGATGAAGATTACGAGCAAGTTGATAAAACTGAGTTAGAGCGCATGGATATCATGTGGGCCTTGGGTAGTGCCGTGAGAAGAGCAAAGAAGTTTGTGAAGAAGACGGGACAAAACTTGGTGGCAACTAAAGATACTACATTTGGATTTGACAAAACCAAGGTCACGTGCTTCAACTGTAGTGAGAAAGGGCACTTCAAGCGGGAGTGTGTTAAGCCAAGAAGACAGGAAATGGAAATCCATTTCCCTTTTTAAATCATCAGGAAAAGGATAAGATTGGGGCATCAATAGCAAGTAAAGACTCTAAAGTTTTGGTTGCTCAAGGTGATGAAGGGCAAGACTGGTCCTTCCGATTCGTATCTGAGAGTGAATCTAATGTTGCTTTTGTCAACACCTTGGATGATGGATCTGCAAGTGAGGGAGACACAGTAGCTGAGCATTCACGTTCAGATGTTGAAGAAGCTATGGATGTAGTTGATCACTTAATGGAAGAAGAGCTTAGTGTAGCAAACACATAACATTTAGTTGCTGAAGAGCCTGACACTGCACTGATGGCTGATTCGTCTGGTACTTCACAGGTAAATTCTAAAGACGAATTATTTGATAAACATGCTTGTTCTGAATGTGACAAATTTAAAGAAAGCATTGACTTAAAATTTGCAAGGTTATTAGAACATAATGATAATCTGGTAAATGATTTGTAACTTTGCACTGAAGCAAATCGTGTCCCAAAACAAAATGAGTGCAGTTTCAAAGAAAAGATAGAACTTCTGGGGAAACAATTGAGGGAAACTGAAGTTGTTGCTCTTAATCAATCAAATGATATTAAGTTCTATTTAAATTCTTTGGAAGAAACGAAGGAGCAAAAAGTAGTTTTGGAAGTCAAAATTGAATCATTGAAACAAAAACTGCATAGCTTGGCAAGTTCTTCACACATAGTTCAAAACTTAGTGAAAGAACGAAATGGTGGGAAAGGTTTGGGTTATAAAGTAGTACCACCACCACATGCTATCCTTTTGAATACTAAATGTAGACCAATTAATAACAACCCTGTAAAGGATCATGTGGTGTCTACCCCTCTGGTCAGTGATACAGATTCTACAGGTAAACCTGTGAAGTCGGTCACCAAACAGACGAATACTACTTTGGGATCTAAAGATAAGATGCCTATTGATGATTTGACTGATTAAATTGAAAAGGTTAACCTAGAATCAGGTTCACAAACGTCTATTTCAGAACCTAAAAAGTTTAACTCAAAGAACCCTAAACGTGTTAATCATCAAAGTCCAAATCAAACTAAGGAAAAAGATGTTCAAAAGGTCAAAACAATTAAATTTGTTAAAGAAGGTGAAATATCTAAAAAGGAAGAGAAGTTACCAAGCCACCAACCACACCACATCAACAATTTCCACAATATGTAGAAGGGAGATCTTGCTATAATTGTGGAAAACGAGGACATATCTCTTCAAATTGTCCTTATTATCAGACACCCAAAAGAAAAATTGAACTTTTTGATGAAAAACATATATTTTCTAAGATTAGATCTAATACTCCTCCAAAATACCAAGGGCCATACAGACGAGCTGAAAGTGTAACACCCGGTTATTGATCTATTTTGAAGACGACGAAAGAAGAAAAGGAATAAAGTCCAAAGTCGGGGGACCAGACTCGGCAACGCACGAAAGTTGGGCAAATGGGAACATATTAAGGGAGTGGGCGGCCCTTACCCTCTCCCCACACCCACACAACTCAGCCAAAAGAGAGAAAGAAGAGAGAAAAGGGAGAAGAGAAGAAGAAAGCTTGGTTCGAGCGGGTTCGAGTGAGCAAAATCATCGTGTAGCGAGTCAACACGAAGCTCTTCTTCTTCTTGTAGTTTGTGTGAGTTCTAGGACCCCTATTTTACTTGTTTTCAACTGATTTTGGGCTGGAACACATAGTAAACCCATTTTTGTATGTGTGCGTGTTTGACCCATTTAGGTGTGATTGTGTTTGATGTGTTTGGAGTATGTTCTTGGGCTTGCGTATGCTTGAATGGTGTTATAGTATGCATTGCTAAGGTTTAGGATGGTTGATTTGGGGTTAGAATGGGTTTGGATGAGCTTGGAGGTCGAAAATGGCAGATTGGGTTCGGGAGGACTGCATTTTGCATCAGTTAGGGCTGGCCGACCAACTGGAGGCCATACGGCCGACTGGAGGGCGATTTGGGTTCAGTTGCACGATTGAGGTTTAGTCGCACGATTGGGGGTCCAGTCGCATGGGGAGTCATACGACTGAGAGTCCAGTCGCATAGGTGCTCATTCGCATGAGGTCTATTCGCATGAGTTCCATTCGCATAGTGTCCATTCACATGATTGAGAGTCCATTCGCACGATTGAGAGTCCATTCGCACGATTGGGTGTTCATTCGCATCGGTGTTCATCCGCATAGGTCCAATCGCTTGATGTTCAATCGCATGGAGTCCATGCGACTGAAGGGTGCCCATACGCCCATATAGGGCCTTTGTTCCCGAGGAGGAACATAGTTAAAGTACTGACTTTCGGGGAAAGTGCAAATGTAAGTTTTGACGTGGAAGTTCCCGTAGGTACACGTAAGATGACCTTGGGGATCTTGGAAGTCATGTAGGGCATGATAATGATGATGTTACATGTTTATGCATGATGTTATGTGTGTATGATGATGCCTTGTATAGTAATGCTATAGTGTATGTTGATGTTCCTTATTATGATGTATGTTTATCTTTCCCGTGGCTTTACGTGTTATGTTAACGAATAAAACGCAAAGTATTATGTAACGTAAAATGAAAGATAATGAAAGAGGAATATGATGAATGAATGCATGCATCAATGAATGATGAAAGTAATGAAAGTCTTGTGAGAAATGGATATCGAGACACGCCAATTAAGGTGTTAGCCCAACGGTGTGTGGGTTCGCTACCCCGGGAGGATACATATCGGGGTCTTTCTTTGTGATCGACCATTATTATAGAACCTCTACTGCTCATCCCTAGTACTGCGGCACCACGTTTAGCTGTCTCTTCATAGACTTCGGCCCAGTAGCTAAATAGTTCGAGACGTAGCATATGGTATTGGTATGGAAGATATCTGGCGCGCAAGAAAAGATGTAATGATGAATGAAAGAATAAAGAAGATAATAATGATATTATCTAAGTACGTATGATGTGTGATGGCATGAAAGTAAAGAACAGGTTTTAATGAAAGTAAAGTATGTTTTAATATAAAACTAGAACTCACTCAGCAACACTGACTTTTTATGTGTTTCCAGTTGGCAGGTAAGGTTGCTGAGGATGGCATGAGGCGGCTACTCAGCTCTTTTTGGATGGCATTCATCTGTTTAACGCTTTTGTATTGTAATACGAACAAACGATGTTTTGTAATGAATGTTGTATTACTTTGCAAAAGTGTTTATTAAAGGAATGAAAGGTTTTATTTAAAAGTTTCCGCTGCAATGTTTATAATGTTAATGAAATTATATGTTTTATGTGCGATGAATGAGCAGCTGTGAGGTGCCCGGGAATGGGGCCTTACAAGTTGGTATCAGAGCCAAAGTTTAAGTGAAACGGGTAAATTTATAAAATAAACCTTAACTAAACTGAGAATGGGACGGAAAGGGGATGGGATGCCAATCCGAGTAGCTGCGTGCCATCAGGTATTTTCTTAATGTTAACCGGAATTATGTGCGCATGCTATGTGGTTTATGTGTTGCTGGTATTTTTAGATACTGATGTAGTCAGGACAGGTGTGATAGAGGATGGCCGGTGGTAGATCATCTAAACCCTTGCGTAGTGGGCTTGCCACTGCATCGCGGCCCAAAAGAGGCAGACCTAGAGTTGAGAAGGCGGTTCCTGAGGGACCCGAGGCCCCCCATCCGGAGGGTGGTGATGAGAGCACAAATTTGAGGGCCTCAGTGAAAGAGGCGGTGATTGAAGAAGTGCATCAGGTCATGTAGACAATCCTACCGTCTGTGGTGACCGAAGTGATTAAGGCTGTGAGAGATGGAGAAAGGCAAGAGAGGAACCAGTCCTCAGGAGGTCAGAGCAACTGGAGACTGAGACGATTCCCTCTAATAATGAGGAGGAGGAGGAGGAGCCTGTGCAAGAGCCAGCACGAGGCTGTAACTATGGGGCATTTCTAAGGTGTAAGCCCCCTACTTTTGATGGAAATGGTACTGCTGCTGCTGCTCACTGATGGGTGAGAGAAATGGAAGTTGTTCTGAATATCAGCGAGTGCCGGGAGGACCAAAAGGTGAAGTTTGCTGCCCATTCTTTTGTGGACTTGGCTTTATGCTGGTGGGACAACATAGTCCAAGCCGAGGGTAGCAGGGCCATTGGGAGAATGAGATGGTCGGAACTGAAGAAGTTGGTTATTGAGGAGCTCTGTTCTCACCGGGAGATGGATAAGGTTGAGAGGGATGTCCTGCAGCTGGAGGCAAGAACCATGACACACCAACAGTATACTACAAAGTTCAATGAGATGGCACGTCTTGCGCCAGGGCATTCACTATGACCCAGGAGGAAGCTAGGACGGACCCTGATGTTATGTCCGGTATGTTTCTGGTGAACCAAACTTTAGCTTCTGTGTTATTCGATTCAGGTGCCAGTAGAAGTTTCATTTCTGTTGCTTTCTGTGCTAAACTGCCTGTTAGTAGTAGACGTGTTGATGCGCCATTTGATATAGAAACTGCCATAGGTAAGTCTACCAGGATTTCAGAGGTGATAGAGAGTTGTGATGTGGAATTAGAGGGTCATAAATTTCCGGTTAGACCATTTGTGATGATCCTAGGTGGTTTCGACTAGGTTCTTGGGATGGATTGGTTGGCGGATTTTGAGGCAAATATAGTGTGTCGCAAGAAGATGATTCTTTGATAGCGCCTGACGGGAGTTCTGTAACTGTCTATGGGGATCGGGTCACGATGATCCCGAAACTGATCTCAATGGCGGTGGCAGGAAAGTGTATAAGACGTGGATGTAGCGCCTACTTGTGTTATGTGAATGATGTGGAAACGCCAACACCACAGCTATCCGATGTTCCAGTTGTGTGTGACTTTCCAGACGTGTTCCCAGAAGACTTATCAGGAGTGCCACCTGACCAAGAGATTGAGTTTTAGATTGATCTGATACCGGGTGCCCAACCCGTTGCCAAGGCACCGTATCGGTTGGCTACGACGGAGATGAAAGAGTTGATGGAGCAGTTGTAAGAGCTGCTTGATAAGGGGTTTATTAGACCGAGTATCTCACCTTGGGGTGCTCCGGTCTTATTCGTAAAGAAGAAGGACGGTAGTATGAGGATGTGTATAGATTACCGGGAGCTGAACAAGTTGACAGTGAAGAATCGGTATCCGTTGCCGAGGATCGATGATTTGTTTGATCAGCTTCAAGGTGCCAGTTGGTTTTCAAGGCTCGACCTTCGATCTGGCTACCATCAGCTAAAGGTGAAAGAGTAGGATATTCCTAAAACCGCTTTTCGCACGCGTTATGGTCACTACGAGTTTCTTGTCATGTCTTTTGGTTTGACCAAAGCGCCAGCTACTTTTATGGATCTGATGAACCGAGTGTGTGGCCGATGTTGGATAAATCAGTGATTGTGTTTATTGATGATATCCTGATTTATTCAAAGAGCGAGATAGAGCACGCCGGTCACATTCGAGAAGTGTTGAGACGCTGAGAAGGGAGAAGTTGTATGCCAAGTTCTCCAAGTGCGCATTTTGGTTGCGCGAAGTCCAATTTTTGGGTCATGTGGTAAATCCTGACGGGATTATGGTGGACTCGGCAAAGGTGGAGGCAGTGATGCAATGGATGTCTCCCAAGACGCCATCCGAGATCCGTAGTTTCTTGGGTTTGGCGGGCTATTACAGAAGATTCATTTAAGACTTCTCAAATATTGCTTCTCCACTAACCAAGTTGACCCGTAAGGATGTAAAGTTTGTGCATGATCGATTATGGGTCACTCAACAGATGGTTTTTCTCTCAAACTCACCTTGAATCCACACTCAGCAAGAGTCTATGAAGAGTTGATCACAATATAACAAGTAACAAGCAGTAAATAAACACAGAATGTAAATTTTCAAGGTACTTTTATATATTGCTTCTCAACTCAAAGGATTACAAGACTCTTGGACTCAAATCACTTATCTAAAGAGTTACAAGGAGAAGATATATATAATACTACCTACAGCCGGATATACTTTGATACCAGCTGGACACCTCTAACCTTACATCTATACTACAAGACTCTAGGTGAGGTCTTTTAGACATTTTGCCTGAGAGTTGGTAGTCAGGACATGTCCCTGACTTACCTTTTGTCACCAACTAAAGTTGGTAACATGTACTATCATAAAAAGGTGAACAGTAGAATAAAGTATGGTCAACAACATGGCTCTTTAGGAAGATGCCATGTTGTATCAGAGGTCTGCAGCGGACTGTCAGGGACCATAGTTTTATCTGCAGGTCATAGCAATGTCTTCCGAAGGTCAAAGTACTTCGGAAGAATAACTTCTTCCGAAGCCACTTATACTTCGGACTTTGTCTTCAGCTCTTTCATCAGACTTTGTCTTCGGAAGCTTAGACTTTGTCTTCAGCTCTTTCATCAGACTTTGTCTTCGGAAGCTCAGACTTTGTCTTCAGCTCTTTCATCAGACTTTGTCTTCGGAAGCTCAGACTTTGTCTTCAGCTCTTTCATCAGACTTTGTCTTCGGAAGATAGTCTACAGCTGTTGTTCTTCAGACTCTCGGAAGATCTCATGCTTAGCTTCGGAAGCCCTTGAATGTAGCATCAAAATGACTATATGAAGTGGTTTTGGTTGCACCAGCCTTATCATGACCCAACAAACTCCCCCTAGGCTGATGCTACCAAAACTTCAATTCCCTCTTCTTCTCAAAACTCTCAGCACCAATAAAAGTAAGTGTTTATCAGTGTCTGCATTCTTTCCAGATGTGGTGCTGAGGAGTTTGTACAAATCCTTGGTAGACAGAACCTCTACTCTGTCACCTTGGATTATGTGTACCCTTTGTTGTGGCCCTCTGAAAAGAGTTAGTTGATGGGAACTATAGTCATATTCCCATCTAACTATTGGTTCCAATTCAGGACCTTCCAACATCTGTAGAAAGGCTGTGCCTTTGGTGGTTGGTCTTCCTTGTCTTTCGCTCTTTTCAACTTCAACTCTTCTTCAATCATGGCTCTTCTGCTTAGTTCAGCCAAGTGGAGACCGCTGAGATGATTTCTGATGTGTGCAGCAGTCTCAGAGTTGGAGGGATTGGAGAATGGCTTCTTTGCAAGCTCAGCAAGGTCAAATCTACTAAGATGCAATGGAGAAGTGGCATTAAGCCTATTGGTTTCGCCATTCTCCCTTTCCACAACAAAGTTGTGAGAAGGTTCATCGAACCTCCACTGAATTATAGCATTCCTAGGTCCAGGAGATTGACTAGAAATCCTGTCCTCTTTCCTTGTATCCAGTAGAGTCACCAGTCTCCTTCTTAGTCTCTTCTCCTCAGCATTGAGGGTATCGGAGTTGAGACCAAGAAGTCTTGCAGCCTGGCCCAAGGTGTCTCTAGGGAACTCAAGAAATTGGGCTAGGGTGAGGGAGCTTGAAGAGTTATCAACATAGGTGATGTTGATAAGGTCTCCCTCACAGGAGATGCTGCTCAAAGTGGTGCAGTTGATGAGCCTTGTCTTGAACTCCTTTCTTTCCTCAATGGAGAGATGTTGACGAGGCTGAGGGGATGGTCTTGGTTTTTGTTGGGCAGGCTTAGGTTTAGTGGTTTTGGGTTGTGTTTTGGGTTTTAGGATGGGTAGTTTGGGTGGTTGAGGTGATGTGGTAGGTTTAGGTTTAGTTGTGGGTTCAGGGGTGAAGGTTTCATCAGTGGGTTCGGTTTTGATGGGAAATGGAATTGGTTCTTTTGGTGTGGGTTGTGGTTTAGTGGTTGGCTGTGGTTGAGTGGCTGGGGTGAAGACCATTCCTTGTACCCTCCTGTACATCTCCTTCCTTTTCCCCAAACGGATGTCAGCTTTAATTTCACTGACTATCCACTGGAGTGTCCTTTCAGACATAGGTCCCACCTGCCTACCAGAGAAGCCATGAGCCCGTAGATAGTCTTTCATCCAGGCTTTGTCATTGGACTTCTTGGTGGAAGTGACCCCATTCTCTTCTTCCCTCCGCTTCCTCTCCTTCATCTTCTCCCTAGCAGCTTTCTTCCTTTCCTTCTCCATTTGATCCTGCTCTTTGTTGTGGAGCAGCAGGATCATGTCATCATCATGTGGAGATAGTTCAGGAAGACTGAAGCCTCTTGAGAGTAGGAATTTGATCCTATCCTCTCTCAGCTTCACAGCTGCTTCTCTTCGCTCTTCTTCTTCCCTCTCCAAGGCCAACCTGGCTTCTTCTTCTTGCCTTAGCCGGGTTGACCTCTCCAAAGACACCAACTCCTCTAGTGGTAGCAGGAGTACTTCCTCATTGGCAGCACCTAGGCTGATGAGCTGGTCAATGAGTGTTGTTCTTCTCTTGGTGTTGATCTCTTCCTCATTGACTGTAGCTGCCTTAGAACTAGCAGCTAGCAGTTTCTCAATAGGAAACCTACCTTTCTTCTTGAGCTTCTCAATCCTCTCCTCCTCCTGAAGCTCTTCTGCAGTCAATTTCCTTTTGCCTTTGTCTTTGACAGAGCTTGACTGTGGTGGTTCTTGGATAAAGGGTTCAGATTGAGAGAGAAGTTCAGCTGGTGTTTGGGTTGGAGGAATATCAGAAATGTCCTCCCTGCTCACCTCAGATGCTATTTTAGCAATAACATCTGTGATGGTCAGTTCCTCGGACATCTGGAATAAGCCTTCCGCAGCTTCTATTTCGGCCTCGGAAGACTTTTCTTGTTCTTCCGAGGCTTCAACGTCAGCTTCGGAAGCTTCAGCCTGAGCTTCGGAAGATGAGACTGCTACAAGTTCTGTCCCATCAGTTTTAGTTGCTGGGCCATCAATCCCTATTTACCATTCGAAGTTAATCTCAGGTTCCATGTGGACCTTAGGTTGACCAACTTCTTCCACAGTGGTAGAAGGTGCAGTCAGTCTTTGAAGCTCCTCAGCCCCAAAATATATAAGTGTGGTATCAGGGCTGGGCTGCTCTAAAGAGGATCTCAATACAAACTTTGTGAAAAGTCTGTAGAGATCATGAAGCATCTTTGAGTCAATCTATAGAAATGATTGAGATGACTCAGGTAGTGTGATGAGTTGTGAAGAAAAGGATTGGGTCTGTGGTTCCTCAAGTGTTTGTCTCTGAACTTTCTCCCCCTTTTTGGTAGCATCATCTTGAGAGCTAGATGAGCTAGAGGAAGAAGTCATTGAGACCTGAACAGGTACATGCCTAACAGACCTCTCCGTTTGTTTCTCAGCTAGTTGAGCCTTGAGATTGTTAATCTGAAGTTGCTGAGTGGCAGTCCTTGATTCTAAGATCCTCACCTGTGATTCCAGGTTGGAGACCTTAGAAAGCAAGTACTGAAGTATTAGTTGCATACTTCCCTCATCTTCATGAGAAGAATCATGGGGAGATGAGATAACATACCTAGTACGCTCAGTCTCACCACCAGATGTGGCTTCTTGGCACCCTGGATACCTTTGCTCAAAGTCATCTCTTTCAGAGATGTCAATGGGCAAAGTTGCCGTAGACTCAGTCCTATTGATGTTACCACTGTCTTGAGAGCTCAATGAGAGACTCTAAGTAGTGGCAGCTGAGCCTACATGAGTCCCCTCCACATCAGTGGGACTCACCTCAGTAATTGGCTACTGATGGGGGCTAGAGACAAGGGATCTCTCTTGGCTCTGTTGATCTTTCAGAGGGTGTTGTAGATCAACTTCATGGCTATGGAGAGATGTAATATCTTCATCAGTACGGAGTAAAAGGTCAGTGAAAGATAAGGAGGTTAAACCTACTGACCCGGGACCTAGATCAATGTCTACAGGCATTGAGCCTATGGTGGGGCTGTCCCTAGAAGGCTGCACAGGGGAGTGTAAAGACTCACCCTGTGGGCTTAAGGCTTGGGGTTCGGGCTCTTGGGTTTGAGACTGAGGAGGCTCAAAACCCACATTGACGTCAAATGTGAAGGATGGTGTGACCTCGGACTGAGTGGGAGCCCATGATTCCACTCTAGCCCTTTTGGTTTGAACTGTGGGAGCTTGTTCAATCAGAGTAGATTGAACAAGGGTTCGTTTGGGGCGTCTCTGGTAAGTGATTCTGATGGGAAAGAAGATTTTGTTGGCATTGTGGTGGAGGTTGCTGGTGTGGGTTCATCACCTGTGGGGATAACAGTGATGTCACCAGGAGCTATGCGCTCAGTCATCTCTGGAGGTAATGGAGTGTACCGTCCTGTGAAGTTGATGGAAACCTTCTTCAATGTTTTGAAGATGGTAGGTCTTACTTGTGGAACAGTAAGAGCAGCTGCACAGACAAGCTTGCTCGGTTCCAGCTCACAGTTGATTATGTGTTGAATAAATCTGGGATACATGAAAAATGTATCCCTGCTCAGATTGCCGATAAAGTTGGTCAACACAAATCTTGAGTAGTTGAAGCGTAGACCTTTCACCAACCCATGAACTAGGCATCCTAGTTCATATGGGATTTGATCCCAACCCCCTGATTTATTGGAGAGGCAGCGCAGGATAATGTGCAGCAGGAATTTCCAATGGTAAGAGAAGTTAAACTTGTAGACGGTAGACGTGCTCACATCCCCTCCATATCCCATGAGGATATAGGTGCCTTCCAAGTCTTCTTTGGGGAACTCAGTAGGAGCCCCATCATCGTGAAGCTCGAGATGCTCCCTGATGAGTTGTTCTGTGATGACCAACTTTTGGACACAAATGCGGATTCTCAGTACTCGAGCCCCATTCAGAACTGCAGTTTGACCGTTACTCCAGAATTCGGACATATGGTTGGAGTATACGGTGGGGTTAACTGTTAGTGCAGTGAGGTATGTGGATTCGGTAAGAAAGGTGATGATTTGGTGAAGTCGACATCTCTTGATGAATCAATTAATATGACTTGGTTGTGCTGAGGGTTTAGCACCATTGAAGAGAAGGTAAGCTTGAATTTGGGTGAAATTGCAGGTTTGACAGAGAAGGGAATAGTTAGGGCAGTAAATTGGTAAAAGAAGATGAAATTGATCAGTCAAGATTATTTAAAGGGGATGAATTGTGGTAGTGGCGGTAATAGGGTAACTGTTTGGGATTACTGTGGGTGGTATGGAGGTTTACGACGGAGAAATGATAGTGGTGGCAAAGGATAATTTTAAATTATCTGACCATCATGAACTAAATCTTTACTTTTTACAGAGTGGGCCCAAAAAGATATCCGTTACAGAGTAAAACCTTTACTTCCGAATGTAAAACATTTCCGAAGGTAATTTGTCTTCCGAAGGCAATTTCTCTTCTGAAGCAAGGCATTGCTTCTGAAGGTAAAATTGTCTTTCCGAATGGAGACTTATATAAGCTTCGGAAGTAGATCTGATGTAAAATCAATCGCTTCTTCCGAGACCAAAAACTCTTCCGAGAAGAAAATTTCCATTGAGGAATTTTGGCTTCGGAAGATATTCAAGAATATCTTCCGAGAGTTAATTCCTCTTCGGAAGGAATTTACACTTAGAATAATTTAAATATCTTTTGTAACAGGGCTTAAATTGTATTGACACAAGACGTTACGCATTTAAAAAGCTTTTCAAAAGAGGTAGTTAATCAATATTTATCATCCCAATAGCTGATATGAGATACTTAAATCTTTGTTCATCAAATGCCTTTGTGAACAAATCAGCATATTGTTCATTTGAGTCAACTTTGATTAACTTGATCAAATTCTTCTCATGAATATCTCTAATGAAATGATACCTGATATCAATGTGCTTTGTCTTGGAGTGCTTCACCGGATTCTCAGTAATGGAGATAGCACTATTGTTGTCAATATGGATAGGAGTAGTCATGAAGTTGAATCCATAGTCTAACATCTGATTTTGAATCCATAGTAGTTGAGCACAGCAGCTAGCAGCAGTAATGTATTCAGCTTCAGCAGTTGATGTAGAGACACAAGATTGTTTCTTGCATTGCCATGAGATAATCCTTCCACCAAGAAATTGACATCCTCCTGATGTTGATTTCTTGTCAATGTTGCAGCCAACATAGTCACTGTCATAGTATCCATAGAGATTGAAATCACTATTTCTTGGATACCAGAGTCCTAGTTTAGGTGCTCCTTTGAGGTATCTGAGGATTCTCTTAACAACAGCTAGGTGAGACACCTTGGGAGCAGCCTGATATCTTGCACAAATGCATGTGGCAAACATGATATCTGGTCTACTAGCAGTGAGATACATCAGAGAACCAATTCAAGGTCAGGGCAAAGATTATGGTTTCTGGGTATAGGTGTCTTGGCTGGTTTACAGTCCTCCATTTAAAATCTATCTAAGATGTCTGAGACATACTTAGATTGACTTATGAAGAACCATTCCTTCATCTATTTCACCTGAATTCCAAGGAAAAAGTCCATTTTTCCCATGGAACTCATTTCAAATTTCTGCTTCATAATGCTCTCAAAGTCCTTGCACATTTGGTTATTTGAAGAACCAAATATGATGTCATCAACATAGACTTGAACGAGCATATGTCTTCTCCACTCTTTCTGATAAAAGAGTCTTGTCAATGGTACCTCTGGTGTAGCCATTATTCAGGAGAAACTGAGACAAGGTCTCATACCACAGCCTAGGTTCTTGGTGCAGCCCATATAGAGCTTTATCCAGTTTGCACACATAGTTGGGGTGCTGTGGGTCTTCAAATCCTGGAGGTTGACATACATAGATTTCCCTATCTATATCCTCATATAAAAAGCACACTTGACATCAAGTTGGTAGACTGTGAAGTTCTTGGATGCAGCATAAGCAAGGAAGATCCTAACTGCCTCAAGTCTTGCAACAGGTGCAAAGACATCAGTATAATCAATTCCTTCCTCCTGGGTGTACCCTTCAACTACTAGTCTTGCCTTGTTCTTGATAATCAAGCCTCTATCATCTTTCTTGTTCCTGAACACCCATTTAGTGCCTATGGGTACTTGACCAGATGGTAGTGGGCATAGATTCCAGACCTTTTGTCTTTTGAATTGAAGCAGCTCCTCCTGCATCGATTCAACCCAACTACCATCCTTTAAGGCATCTTCCACCTTTTTGGTTCCATCTGAGACAAAAAGCATAAGTAGAAGCAGACATTCCCATGATGAGTTTGCCCTCTTGTTCTCACACCCTCAGAGACATTCCTTATGATGTTCTCAGTTGGATGAGTGTTGTGAATCCTAAGACGAGGAATCACGTCCAATTGCAGAGATAAGTCCAGATTGGACATATTCCGATCAAGAACTGGATTACTCTGTCCAACTGCTGTTTCAAAGTCATTCAATGAGGACTGATTGAATGATTAAGAAACATCATCAATGGTTGGTTGTGAAGTAGTATTAACAGTTGCTTGTTCCTTCAGAATACTGCTTCCCTAAACCTGGTGTTGTAATGGATCACTTTGAGGTTGATCAAGTGATTCACTTGTTGAAGCTCCACTATTCCTGGAGATAGTTACACTATCAGATCTGTGAATGGTTAAGCTTGTTGCCTTTTAGCTCTTGGAGGATTTGAAAGAGGTCTAGGAAGCTCAAATAGTTGATCTGCATCAGCATCAGCATCACCTTGAGCACCTGTTCCAGCTGAAACATTCTCACAAGATTGTTTAGAATAGTTTGGAAACAATTCTAAATCAAAGATATACTCAGGTCCATTCCCCCTAACACAAGGAGTGTGCTCATTAACAATATATTGGATGACTCCTCAAATTGTTGATTCTTGATGTTGTATACTCTATAAGCTTTAGAGCTAGAAGTGTATCCAACAAAGATAGCATCATCCGACTTTTCAGCAAACTTTGCTAAGTTGTCCTTTGTGTTAAGTATGGTACACCTGCAGCCAAAGGACCTTAGAAAGCCAATGAACGGTGGCCTCTTGTTCCACAACTCATAAGGGGTTTTTCATGGGGCTTAACTACAAGAACCCTGTTCTGCACATAGCATGCAGTGCTGACCGCCTCTGCCCAGAATGTTAGAGGCAGCTTTGAATCAGCTAACATGGTCCGAGCAGCCTCAATAAGTGTCCTATTTCTCCTCTCAGTAACACCGTTTTGTTGAGGAGTTCTGGGAGCACTATATTGTCTGGCAATCCCTTTTGAGTCACAGAATGAGTCAAGAACAAAGTTCTTAAATCAGTCCCTTGATCACTTCTAATGATCTTAACCTTGTGATCAATTTGATTTTCTATTTTAAGAATAAAAGATTTTATCGTTTCAGCAGTTTCATCTTTACTTCTTAAAAAGAATACCCATGTAAATCTTGTAAAATCATCAACAATCACAAGGCAGTATGATTTCCTTCCAATGCTCATTATACTTGTAGGACCAAAGAGATCCATGTGCAATAAGTGTAATGGAGTAGTGATAGAGTTAACACATTTGGATTTATGAGATGATCTGTGTTGTTTCCCTTTCAGGCATGCAACACAGTTATCTTTGCAGAAAAATTCCTTTTTAGGCAAACCATTTACCAAGTTATTTTTAGCCAATTTATTCATTGTTTTAAAATTCACATGACACATGCGTTTACGCCATAGTGTTGACTCATCACTATTAGCTTTGGAAAGAAAGCATGATACTTCACCCATGGAGAAGCATTGTTCATATCCAGCTTGTACATATCCCCTTTCCTGGGAGATCTAAGAAGCACCAATTCCGGAGGAATTGTCATCCCTGGTTTGAGGATAACGCACTCATGTTCTGTGAAAAGCATCTGATGCTTCTGGTCACAGAATTGAGAAACACTTAACAGATTGTGTTCAAGCTGTTTGACAAAGTGAACTTTGTCAATGTTTATTCTGCCATTGGATATACTTCCTCTGCTAGAAATATATCCTCCGGCCTCACCTCCAAATTAGACAGGCCCTCCATCAAAGTTCTGGGATTATTGAAGGAGAGATCTGTTCTCTGTCATGTGCCTGGAGCATCCACTATCTACAATCCAGACATTGTAGTTCTTGTCAAATGGACGTCCCTGCACATAAGATGAGATGGTTAGTTTTGTTTGGAAGCCCAAGCCTTGCAGGTCTTGGGCTCTTCCAAAGATAGTGACATAATTGAACCGAAAGATATGCATTGGGGTTCAATAGAGGTCGTTGAAGAAGAGGTTTGGGCTGCAGCATCTTCCTTGATCTTCCAATCCATCCCTTGGTTGATCTTTGAGGATGAGCTTGTTGAAGCTTTTGCAGCATGGTCTTCTTCCGAAGCTTCTTTCTTTTCGGAAGAAGCCTTCACCACCTTTTCTTCCGAAGTAGTCTTCTTCTGAGAAGGTTTCAAGGGAGCCTTCTTGTTCTTCCGAACCTTAGAAGGTTTGGCTTCCGAAGCCATTTTCCCTTCGGAAGGAGTACTTCCTTCCGAAAGCAACTTGGCTTCCGAGACCAATTTTCCCTTTTTCATCATTTGGACCGTTTGAAGTGGTCCAACTGAGAAACCTTCTCTGACTCCTTCTTTTCTAACATTATTTGCATAATGTGTGCTTGCTGGATTGTAGTACAATCTTAGCCATGTGATTGTGCAGACCACACATTATGCATGCAATGTTAGCCTTCTGGGAACTAGCAGGTTGCTGTTTCTTGGACTTCTTCTCTTCATCAGCAACTTTCCCTTTCAACCCTTGATCCTTTAATAGGACAGGAGTGCTGGTATTACACTCCTTTCCTGAATCAGAAGTACCTACCACTTGAAATCTGGCAGAAATGAAGACACCCTTTTGCTTTGGGTCAATCTTAAGCTTAGACTCTGCAACCTTCTTGGCAGTCCTTCTAGCAGCTTTAGCTCTGCTTCTTCTTGCCTTGGTGGTTAGGATTTGGTCTTCATAGGTGGAGATGAGTGTATCCTCCAGTTTCTCCCCTATGGTGGCCACTATTGTTGCCTCATCCTCTAGTTCCAATGGAGAAGGGTCAGTAGTTGGAACCTCTTGCTCTTCAGTACCACATCTAGGTATGTTGGATCATGATAGGCTGGTGCAACCAAATTCACTTCATAGTCATCTTTTGGTACTACATTCAAAGGCTTCCGAAGCTGAGCAAGAGATCTTCCGAAAGTCTAAGGAACAACAGCTGAAGACATCTTCCGAAGACAAAGTCTAATGAAAGAGCTTCCGAAGACAAAGTCTGAAAGAGCTTCCGAAGACAAAGTCTGAAAGAGCTTCCGAAGACAAGTCTGAAAGAGCTTCCGAAGACAAAGTCTGCTTCCGAAGACAAAGAAGACTCCAAGCCTCGGAAGAAGCAGTCTTCCGAAGTATAAGTGCCTTCGGAAGAAGTTATTCTTCCGAAGCACTTTATCCTTCGGAAGATATCGCTATGTCCAGCAGATAAAAGTATGGTCCCTGACAGTCCGCTGCAGACCTCTGATACAGCATGGCATCTTCCTAAAGAGCCATGTTGTTGACCATACTTTATTCTACTGTTCACCTTTTTATGATAGTACATGTTACCAACTTTAGTTGGTGACAAAAGGTAAGTCAGGGACATGTCCTGACTACCAACTTTCAGACAAAATGTCTGAAAGACCTCACCTAGAGTCTTGTAGTATAGATGTAAGGTTAGAGGTGTCCAGCTGGTATCAAAGTATATCCGGCTGTAGGTAGTATTATATATATCTTCTCCCTGTAACTCTTTATGTAAGTGATTTGAGTCCAAGAGTCTTGTAATCCTTTGAGTTGAGAAGCATATATAAAAGTACCTTGAAAATTACTTGCTGTGTTAATTTCTTACTGCGTGTTACTTGTTATATTGTGATCAACTCTTCATAGACTGATTGCCGAGTGTTGATTCACAGTGAGTTGAGAGAAAAACCTCCAGAAATCCGATCCTGCAATTGGTATCAGAGCTCCAGGCTCTTGATTGTGAGATCTTACCATCCTAATCAACCTGTTTTTCCCTCCTCACCACAATCCACTCACTCAAATGGCTGCTCTCTCCAAGGCTGATATGGAAACTGGTACCTTGACCAAGTCCCCTATGATCACCCCTGAAGACTTTGACACATGGTGTATGCGGATGGAAGGCTTCATCAAGTGTCAAGACTCAAGAATGTGGGACTCCATTGTCAATGGTCCTTTCATACCAAGCACTACATCTGCCACTGGTAATCGCATCATTCCAAAAGATGTTGATGATTACTCAGAGGAAGATAGGAAGAGATAGAGCTAGATCAAAGGGCTATGACTTGTCTCCAAACTGCTCTCCCCAACTCCGTCTACAGACGCTTCAAGAAGTGCAAGACTGCTAAAGATTTATGGGAAGCTTTGAAGCTGATGTATGAGGGATCCAAGGAAACTCAAGAGAACAAGAAAGATCTCTTGAAGCAGCAGTTTGAGAACTTTACTTTCAAGGCTGGTGAGACCTTGACTCAACAATACTTCAGGTATGTTGAGCTAGTAGATACTCTGACGGATATTGGAGTAGCTCTTGAGAACAGGGACATAGTTAGGAAGTTCATGTCCTCTCTTCCTAAACTATGGACTCACTACTGTGTTGTCATCAAGAGAACTTCGGACCTTAAGACTCTGTCTCTCACAGAGTTGTATGGTATCCTAAGTGCATTTCAGATGGAGATGAACCTGCAGAACTCCTCTGACCACTCTAATAACCAACAGAGTTCAGCCCTTCATGTGGTTGAAAGGGAAAGCATGGAACCACAACATCAGTTGCTATGCTACCCTGACAACTCACACACTGGACCCTTCATCACTCTACCTGAGACTCCAAAGTCTCAAAAGGTTCAACACAACTCCTTTCAGGATGGTTGTGCCTTTGTCTCTGGAAGTGGACACTCTGGTGATTTTCAATACTGCTTTGATGATCTTGAGTGCTTTAATCCAGATGACGTGGAGTACATGGACATTGTCCAGCAGATGGCTCTTTTAACTTACAGAGCGAAGAAGTTCTTCAAGAGAACTGGAAGGCAATTCCCTCAAAACCCAGTCAACAGCAAGTTTGGTTTGATAAGAGCAAAGCAAGGTGCTACAACTGCAACCAACTTGGTCACTTTGCTAGGGAATGCAAGGCTCCCAGAACAACCCGGAACCCCACAGGCCTCCACACATCCCACTGCTCCCAAACATGAAGAAAAGTCAACTGAAACAGCTGCTGTTGCTCAGGAAGTTGACTGGAGCTTCATGGTACAGGATGTGACTCCCGCTCAAGCACTCATGGCCGGAACAGATGATGATCAGGTATATGAACATCTTTGTACTGCTGCCTGTATTGCTAAAGTTAAATTGTATAAGGATTACATTTCGGAAATCAGATCTGAGGTTGAGTCTTTAAATGTGCTAAAATCTGACTTTAAAAGAGCTGAATCTGACTATCAAAGGAAAATTGATGAGTTAGAGAAAACTGTGTCTCTTTTGAAACATGAAAAGACTAACTACAAGACTCAAATCAAAGATCTGATCTCCAAACTTTCTGAGGTTGAAGCCCAGCTAGTCACAGCTGAGGCTCAGGCCAGGAAGCAAGCTATTGCTGAGCAAAGCTTCCAAACTATTCTTGCATCAACCTCTCATTCCAAAATGTTTTATCAAAACAAAGAAGGGTTGGGAACCAGTGAAATAGCTCCACCACACTCTTATGAGTCTATAAGACTACCTAGATGTGGTACTGAAGAGCAAGAGGTTCCAACTGCTGACCCTTCTCCATTGGAACTAGAGGATGAAGCAAAAATAGTGGCCTCCACAGGGGAGAAACAGGAGGATACACCCATCTCCACCTGTGATGACCAAATCCTAACCACCAAGGCAAGAAGAAGCAGAGCTAAAGCTGCTAGAAGGACTGCTAAGAAGGTTGCAGAGTCCAAGCTTAAGTTTGACCCTAAGCAAAAGGGTGTCTTCATTTCTGCCGGGTTTCAAGTGGTAGGTACTCCTGATTCAGGAAAGGAGTGTAGTACCAGCACTCCTGTCCTACTGAAGGATCAGAAGTTGAAAGGGAAAGTTGCTGATGAAGAGAAGAAACCCAAGAAACAGCAACCTGCAAGTTCCCAGAAGACTAACATTGCATGCATAATGTGTGGTCTGCACAACCACATGGCTAAAGATTGTTACTACAATCCAGCAAGCACACATTATGCAAATAATGTCAGAAAAGAAGTAGTCAGAGAAGGTTTCTCAGTTGGACCACTTCAAAAGGTCCAAATGATGAAAAAGGGAAAGTTGGTCTCGGAAGCCAAGTTGCTTTCGGAAGAAACTGCTTCTTCCGAAGGTAAAATGGCTTCGGAAGCCAAACCTTCTAAGGTTCGGAAGAACAAGAAGGCTCCCTTGAAACCATCTCAGAAGAAGATTACTTCGGAAGAAAAGGTGGTGAAGGCTTCTTCCGAAAAGAGAGAAGCTTCGGAAGAAGACCATGCTGCAAAAGCTTCAACAAGCTCATCCTCAAAGATCAACCAAAGGATGGATTGGAAGATCAAGAAGATGCTGCAGCCCAAACCTCTTCTTCAACAATGACCTCTATTGAACCCCATTGCATATCTTTGGTTCAATTATGTCACTATCTTTGGAAGAGCCCGAGACCTGCAAGGCTTGGGCTTCCAAACAAAACTAACTATCTCATCTTATGTGCAGGGACATCCATTTGACAAGAACAACAATATCTGGATTGTAGACAGTGGATGCTCCAGGCACATGACAGGGAACAGATCTCTCCTTCAACAATTCCAGAACTTTGATGGAGGGCCTGTCCAATTTGGAGGTGAGGCCGGAGGATATATTTCTGGCAGAGGAAGTATATCCAATGGCAGAATAAACATTGACAAAGTTCACTTTGTCAAACAGCTTGAACACAATCTGTTAAGTGTTTCTCAATTCTGTGATCAGAAGCATCAGATGCTTTCACAGAACATGAGTGCATTATCCTCAAACCAGGGATGACAATTCCTCCGGAATTGGTGCTTCTCAGATCTCCCAGGAAAGGGGATATGTACAAGCTTGATATGAACAATGCTTCTCCTATGGGTGAAGTATCATGCTTTCTTTCCAAAGCTGATAGTGATGAGTCAACACTATGGCATAAACGCATGTGTCATGTGAATTTTAAAACAATGAATAACTGTCTAAAAATAACTTGGTACATGGTTTGCCTAAAAAGGAATTTTTCTGCAAAGATAACTGTGTTGCATGCCTGAAAGGGAAACAACACAGATCATCTCATAAATCCAAATGTGTTAACTCTATCACTACTCCATTACACTTATTGCACATGGATCTCTTTGGTCCCACAAGTATAATGAGCATTGGAAGGAAATCATACTGCCTTGTGATCGTTGATGATTTCACAAGATTTACATGGGTATTCTTTTTAAGAAGTAAAGATGAAACTGCTGAAACTTTAAAATCTTTTATTCTTAAAATAGAAAATCAAATTGATCACAAGGTTAAGATTATTAGGAGTGATCAAGGGACTGAGTTTAAGAACTTCGTTCTTGACTCATTCTGTGACTCAAAAGGGATCGCCAGACAATATAGTGCTCCCAGAACTCCTCAACAAAACGGTGTTGCTGAGAGGAGGAACAGGACACTTATTGAGGCTGCTCGGACCATGTTAGCTGATTCAAAGCTGCCTCTAACATTCTGGGCAGAGGCAGTCAGCACTGCATGCTATGTGCAGAACAGGGTTCTTGTAGTTAAGCCCCATGGAAAAACCCCTTATGAGTTATGGAACAAGAGGCCACCGTTCATTGGCTTTCTAAGGTCCTTTGGCTGCAGGTGTACCATACTTAACACAAAGGACAACTTGGCAAAGTTTGCTGAGAAGTCGGATGATGCTATCTTTATTGGATACTCTTCTAGCTCTAAAGCTTATAGAGTATACAATATTAAGAATCAACAATTTGAGGAGTCATCCAACATAGTTGTTAATGAGCACACCCCTTGTGTTAGGGGGAATGGACCTGAGTATATCTTTGATTTAGAATTGTTTCCAAACTATTCTAAACCATCTTGTGAGAATGTTTCAGCTGGAACAGGTGCTCAAGGTTATACTGATGCTGATGCAAGGTCAACTATATGAGCTTCCCAGACCTATTCCAAATTCTCCAAGAGCTGAAGGGCAACAAGCTTCATCTATTCACCGATCTGACAGTGTAACTATCTCCAGAAATAGTGAAGCTTCAACAAGTGAATCACTTGATCAACCTCAAAGTTCCTCAGGTGATCCACTACAACACCAGGTTGAGGGAAGTGGTATTCTGAAGGAACAGGCAACTGTTAATACTACTTCACAACCAACCATTGATGATGTTTCCAATCATTCAATCAGTCCTCATTGAATGACTCTGAAACAGCAGTTAGACAGAGTGATCCAATTCCTGATCAGAATATGTCTAACCTAGACTTATCTCTGCAATTGGAAGTGATTCCTCGTCTTAGGATTCACAACACTCATCCAACTGAGAACATCATAGGGAATGTCTCTGAGGTGTGAGAACAAGGACAAACTCATCATGGGAATGTCTGCTTGTACTCATGCTTCCTGTCTCAGATGGAACCAAAGAAGGTAGAAGATGCCTTAAAGGATAGTAGTTGGGTTGAATCGATGCAGGAGGAGCTGCTTCAATTCAAAAGCAAAAGGTCTGGAATCTATGCCCACTACCATCTGGTCAAGTACCCATAGGCACTAAATGGGTATTCAGGAACAAGAAAGATGATAGAGGCTTGATCATCAAGAACAAGGCAAGACTAGTAGTTCAAGGGTACACCCAGGAGGAAGGAATTGATTATACTGATGTCTTTGCACCTGTTGCAAGACTTGAGGCAGTTAGGATCTTCCTTGCTTATGCTGCATCCAAGAACTTCACAGTCTACCAACTTGATGTCAAGTGTGCTTTTCTATATGGGGATATAGATAGGGAAATCTATGTGTGTCAACCTCCAGGATTTGAAGACCCACAGCACCCCAACTATGTATGCAAGCTGGATAAAGCTCTATATGGGCTGCACCAAGCACCTAGGCTGTGGTATGAGACCTTGTCTCAGTTTCTCCTGAAGAATGGATACACTAGAGGTACCATTGACAAGACTCTTTTCATCAGAAAGAGTGGAGAAGACATTTTGCTTGTACAAGTCTATGTTGATGACATCATATTTGGTTCTTCAAACGATAAATGTAAAGACTTTGAAAGCATTATGAAGCAGAAGTTTGAGATGAGTTCCATGGGAAAAATGGACTTTTCCTAGGAATCCAGGTAAAACAGATGAAGGAAGGGTTCTTCATAAGTCAATCTAAGTATGTCTCAGACATCTTAAAAAATTTGAAATGAAGAACTGTAAACCAGCCAAGACACCCATACCCAGAAACCATAATCTTTGCCCTGACCTTGAGGGGGAGGATACTGATCAACATCAGTATAGAGCAATTATTGGTTCTCTGATGTATCTCACTGCAAGTAGACCAGATATCATGTTTGCCACATGCATTTGTGCAAGATATCAGGCTGCTCCAAAGGTGTCTCACCTAGCTGCTGCAAAGAGAATCCTCAGATATCTCAAAGGAGCACCTAAACTAGGTCTCTGGTATCCAAGAAATAGTGATTTCAATCTCTATGGATACTCTGACAGTGACTATGGTGGCTGCAACATTGACAAGAAATCAACATCAGGAGGATGTCAATTTCTTGGTGGAAGGATTATCTCATGGCAATGCAAGAAACAATCCTGTGTCTCTACATCAACTGCTGAAGCTGAATACATTGCTGCTGCTAGCTGCTGTGCTCAACTGCTATGGATTCAAAATCAGATGTTAGACTATGGATTCAACTTCATGACTACTCCTATCCATATTGACAACAACAGTGCTATCTCCATTACTGAGAATCCGGTGAAGCACTCCAAGACAAAACACATTGATATCAGGTATCATTTCATTAGAGATATTCATGAGAAACAGCTGATAAAGTTAATCAAAGTTGACTCAAATGAACAATATGCTGATTTGTTCACAAAGGCATTTGATGAACAAAGATTTAAGTATCTCATATCAGCAATTGGGATGATAAACATTGAATAACTACCTCTTTTGAAAACCTTTTTAAATGAGTAATGTCTTGTGTCAATACATTTAAGCCCTGTTACAAAAGATCTTTAAATTATTCCAAGTGTAAATTCCTTCCGAAGAGGAACTAACTCTCGGAAGATATTTCTTGAATATCTTCCGAAGCTAAATTCTTCAATGGAATTTTCTTCTCGGAAGAGTTTTTGGTCTCGGAAGAAGCGATTGATTTTATATCAGATCTACTTCCGAAACTTATACAACTCTCCATTCGGAAAGACAGTTTTACCTTCGGAAGCAATGCCTTGCTTCGGAAGATAAAATGCCTTCAAAGGACAATTTACCTTCAGAAGCAATATCATGCTTCGGAAGAGAAATTGCTCTCGGAAGAAAGTTACCTTCGGAAATGTTTTACCCTCGGAAGTAAAGGTTTTTATATGTAACGGATATCTTTTGGGCCCCACTCTGTAAAAAGTAAAGATTTTGTTGATAATGTCAGATTATTTAAAATTATCCTTGCCGCCATCATCATTTCTCTGCCGTAAACCACCATACCACCCACAGTAACCCCAAAACAGTTACCCTATTACCACCACCATACCACTATTCACCCCTTTTTAATAATCTTGACTTATCAATTTCATCTTCTTTTACCACTTTACAGCCCTAACTGTTCCCTTCACTGTAAAACCCTCAATCTCTCTCAAAATTTCAAGCTTACCTTTTCTCCAATGGTGCTAAACCCTCAGCACAATCAAGTCGCATTACTTGACTCGTCAAGAGATGCCGACTTCACCCAAATCATCACCTTTCTCACCGAATCCACCTACCTCACTGCACTCACAGTTAACCCAACCGTATACTCCAACCATATGTCAGAATTTTGGAGCAACGGAGAAACTACAGTGCTGAACGGGGTTCGAGTCCTGAGAACCAGAGTTTGTGGCCAAGAGTTGGTCATCAATGAACAGATCATCAGAGAGCATCTGAGCTTCACGATGATGGGGCTCCTACTGAGTTCCCCAAGGAAGACTTGGAAGGCACCTATATCCTCATGGGATATGGAGGCGATGTCAGCAGGTCCATAGTATACAAGTTCAACTTCTCTTACCATTGGAAGTTCTGCTACACATTGTTTTGCACTGCCTCTCCAATAAATCAGGGGGTTGGGATCAAATCCCATATGAACTAGGATGCCTAGTTCATGGGTTGGTGAGAGGCCTCAGATTCAACTACTCACGATTCGTGTTGAACAACCTAATCGCCAATCTCAGCAGGGATACATTCTTCATGTATCCCCGATTTCTTCAACACATAATCAACTGTGAGATGGAACCAAGCAAGCTTGTCTGCGCAGCTGCTCTTCCTGTTCCACACATGAGGCCTACCATCTTCAAGATACTGAAGAAGATGTCCACCAACTTCACTGGACGGTACACTCCATTACCTCCAGAGATGACTGAGCGCATAGCTCCTGGTGACATCCCTGTTCTCCCCACAGGTGATGAACCCACACCAGCAACAGCCACCACAATACCAAAACCTTCTTTACCCATCAAAGCCACCTATCAGAGACGCCCCAAACGAACCCTTGTTCAATCTACTCTGATTGAACAAGCTCCTCCTGTTCACACCGAAAGGACTAGAGTGGAATCATGGGCTCCCACTCAGTCCGAGGTCACACCATCCTTCACATTTGACCTCAATGTGGGTTTTGAGCCTCCTCAGTCTCAAACCCCTGAGCCCGAACCCCAAGCCCTAAGCCCACAGGGTGAGTCTTCACACTCCCCTGTGAAGCCTTCTAGGGACAGCCCCACCATAGGCTCAATGCCTGTAGACATTGATCAAGGTCCCGGGTCAGTAGGACTAACCACCCTCTCTTTCACTGACCTTTTACTCCGAACTGATGAAGAGATTACATCTCTCCATGGCCATGAAGTTGATCTAAACACACCACTGAGAGATCAACAGAGCCAAGAGGGATCCCTTGTCTCTAGCCCCCATCAGAAGCCTGCTACTGAGGTGAGTCCCACTGATGTGGAGGGGACTCATGTAGACTCAGCTGCCACTACTCAGAGTCTCTCATTGAGCTCTCAGGACAGTGGTAACATAATTAGGACTGAGTCTACGGCAACTTTGCCCATTGAAATCTCTGAAAGAGATGACTCTGAGCAGAGGAAACCAGGGTGCCAAGAAACCACATCTGGTGGTGAGAGTGAGCATACTAGGTATGTTATCTCATCTCCCCGTGATTCTTCCTATGAAGATGAGGGAAGTATGCAACTAACACTTCAGTACTTGCTTTCTAAGGTCTCCAACCTGGAATCACAGGTGAAGATCTTAGAATCAAGGACTGCCACTCAGCAACTTGAGATTAACTCTCTCAAGGCTAAACTAGCTGAGAAACAGACGGAGAGGTCTGTTAGGCATGTACCTATCCAGGTCTCACTGACTTCTTCCTCTAGCTCATCTAGCTCTCAAGATGATGCTACCAAAAAGGGGGAGAAAGTTCAGAGACAAACACCGAAGGAACCACAGACCCAACTCATTTCCACCCAACAAATCATTAACCTACCTGAGTCATCTCAATCCTTTCTGGAGATTGACTCAAGGATGCTTCAAGATCTCTACAGACTGTTCACACAGTTTGTATTGAGATCATCCCTAGAACAGCCCAGCCCCGACACCACACTTGCATACTTTGGGGCTGAGGAGCTTCAAAGACTGACTGCACCTTCTACCACTGTGGAGGAAGTTGGTCAACCTAAGGTCTTCATGGAACCTGAGATTAGCTTCGAAGGGGAAATGGGGACTGATGGCCCAGCAACTGAAACAGATGGGACAGAATCTGCAGCAGTCTCATCTTCCGAAGCTCTAGCTGAGGCTTCCGAAGCTTACATGGAAGCCTCGGAAGAACAAGACAAATCTTCCGAGGCCGAAATAGAAGCTGCGGAAGGCCTATTTCAGATGTCCGAGGAACTGACCATCACAGATGTCATTGCTGAAATTGCATCTGAGGTGAGCAGGGAGGACATTTCTGAAATACCTCCAACCCAAGCACCAGCTGAACTTCTCTCTCAATCACAGCCCTCCATCCAAGAACCACCACAGTCAAGCACAATCAAAGACAAAGGCAAAAGAAAGTTGACTGCGGAAGAGCTTCAGGAGGAGGAGAAATTGAGAAGGCCAAAAGAAGGGTCGGTTTCCTACTGAGAAGCTGTTAGCTGCCAGTTCTAAGGCAGCTGCAGCCAATCAGGAAGAAATCAACCTAAAGAGAAGAACAGCACTCATTGACCAGCTCATCAGCCTAGGAGCTATCAATGAGGAAATACTCCTGCTACCACTAGAGGAGTTGGTGAATTTGGAGAGGTCAACCAGGCTACAACAAGAAAGGGAAGCCAGGTTGGCCTTGGAGAGGGAAGAACAAGAGCAGAGGGAAGCAGCCCTGAGACTGAGAGAGGCTAGGATCAAGTTCCTCCTCTCAAGAGGCTTCAGTCTTCCTGAACTGTCTCCACATGATGATGACATGATCCTGCTGCTCCACAACAAAGAGCAGGATCAAATGGAGAAGGAAAGGAAGAAGGCTGCTAGGGAGAAGTTAATGGTGAAGAGGAAGAGGGAGGAAGAGAAGGAGGTCACTGCTGCCAAGAAGTCAACTGACAAAGCCTGGATGAAGGACTACCTCCGGGCTCATGGCTTCTCTGGCAGGCAGGTGGGACCTATGTCCGAAAGGACACTCCAGCGGATAGTCAGTGAAATAAAAGCTGACATTCGCTTGGGGAAAAGGAAGGAGATGTATAGGAGGATGAAGGGAATGGTTTTCACCCCAGCCACTCAACCACAGCCACAACCCACTTCAGAACCAACCCCTTTTCCCATCAAACCTGAACCCACTGAAGAAACCTTCACCCCTCAACCCACAACTCTACCCAAACCTACCACATCACCTCAACCACCCAAACTACCCATCCTAAAACCCAAGACTCAACCCAAAACCACTAAACCTAAGCCTACCCAACAACAGCCAAGATCATCCCCTCAGCCTCCTAAACATTTCTCCTTTGAGGAATGAAGGAGCTCAAGACAAAGCTCATCAATTGCACAACTTTGAGCAGTATCTCCTGTGAGGGAGAGGTTATCAACATCACCTATGTTGATAACTCTTCAAGCTTCCTCACCCTAGGCCAATTTCTTGAATTGCCTAGAGAACCTTGGGCCAGGCTGCAAGGCTTCTTGGTCTCAACTCCGATACCCTCAATGCTGAGGAGAAGAGACTAAGAAGAAGACTGGTGACTCTGCTGGATACCAGGAAAGAGGACAGGATTTCTGGTCAATCTCCTGGACCTAGAAATGCAATAATCCAGTGGAGGTTCGATAAACCTTCTCACAACTTTGTTGTGGAAAGAGAGAATGGTGAAATCAACAGGCTTAATGCCACTTCTCTGCTGCATCTCAGCAGATTTGATCTTGCTGAGCTTGCAGAGAAGCCATTCTCCAATCCCTCCAACTCTGAGACTGCTGCACACATCAGAAACCACATCAGCGGTCTCCACTTGGCTGAACGAAGTAGAAAAGCCAAGATTGAAGAAGAGTTGAAGATGAAAAGAGTGGAAGACAAGGAAAGATCAACCACCAAAGGCACAACCTTTCTACAGATGGTGGAAGGTCCTGAATTGGAACCAATAGTTCGATGGAAATATGACTATACTTCCCATCAACTAACTCTTTTCAGAGGGCCACAACAAAGGGTACACATAATCCAAGGTGACAGAGTAGAGGTTCTGTCCACCAAAGATTTGTACAAGATTCTCAGCATCACAGCAGGAAAGAATGAAGATACTGATAACACCTGCTCGCCTTGGTGCTGAGAACTTTGAGAAGAAGAGGGAAGTGAAGTTTTGGTAGCATCAGCCTAGGGGGAGTTTGTTGGATCATGATAAGGCTGGTGCAACCAAATTCACTTCATAGTCATCTTTTGGTACTACATTCAAAGGCTTCCGAAGCTGAGCAAGAGATCTTCCGAAAGTCTAAGGAACAACAGCTGAAGACATCTTCCGAAGACAAAGTCTAATGAAAGAGCTTCCGAAGACAAAGTCTGAAAGAGCTTCCGAAGACAAAGTCTGAAAGAGCTTCCGAAGACAAAGTCTGAAAGAGCTTCCGAAGACAAAGTCTGCTTCCGAAGACAAAGAAGACTCCAAGCCTCGGAAGAAGCAGTCTTCCGAAGTATAAGTGCCTTCGGAAGAAGTTATTCTTCCGAAGCACTTTATCCTTCGGAAGATATCGCTATGTCCAGCAGATAAAAGTATGGTCCCTGACAGTCCGCTGCAGACCTCTGATACAGCATGGCATCTTCCTAAAGAGCCATGTTGTTGACCATACTTTATTCTACTGTTCACCTTTTTATGATAGTACATGTTACCAACTTTAGTTGGTGACAAAAGGTAAGTCAGGGACATGTCCTGACTACCAACTTTCAGACAAAATGTCTGAAAGACCTCACCTAGAGTCTTGTAGTATAGATGTAAGGTTAGAGGTGTCCAGCTGGTATCAAAGTATATCCGGCTGTAGGTAGTATTATATATATCTTCTCCCTGTAACTCTTTATGTAAGTGATTTGAGTCCAAGAGTCTTGTAATCCTTTGAGTTGAGAAGCAATATATAAAAGTACCTTGAAAATTACTTGCTGTGTTAATTTTCTTACTGCGTGTTACTTGTTATATTGTGATCAACTCTTCATAGACTGATTGCCGAGTGTTGATTCACAGTGAGTTGAGAGAAAAACCTCCAGAAATCCGATCCTGCAAGGTAGTCTAATAGACTCATAAGAGTGTGGTGGAGCAATTTCATTGGTTCCCAACCCTTCTTTGTTTTGATAAAACATTTTGGAATAAGAGGATGATGCAAGAATAGTTGGAAGCTTTGCTCAGCAATAGCTTGCTTCCTGGCCTGAGCCTCAGTAGTGACTAACTGGGCTTGAACTTCAGATAGTTTGGATATCAGATCTTTGATTTGAGTCTTATAGTTGGTCTTTTCATGTTTTAAAAGAGACACAATTTTCTCTAACTCTTCAATTTTCTTTTGATAGTCAGATTCAGCTCTCTTAAAATCAGATTTTAACACATTTAAGGACTCAACCTCAGATCTGATTTCCGAAATGTAATCCTTATAAAGTTTAACTTTAGCAATACAGGCAGCAGTACAAAGATGTTCATATACCTGATCATCATCTGTTCCGGCCATGAGTGCTTGAGCGGGAGTCACATCCTGAACCATGAAGCTCCAGTCAACTTCTTGAGCCACAGCAGCTGTTTCAGTTGACTTTTGCTTTGAAGCAGTGGGATGTGTGGAGGCCTGTGGGGTTCCCGGGTTGTTCTTGGGAGCCTTGCATTCCCTAGCAAAGTGACCAAGTTGGTTGCAGTTGTAACACTTTGCTTTGCTCTTATCAAACCCAAACCTGCTGTTGACTGGGTTTTGAGGGAATTGCCTTCCAGTTCTCTTAAAGAACTTCTTCGCTCTATAAGTTAAAAGAGCCATCTACTGGACAATGTCCATATACTCCACATCATCTGGACTGAAGCACTCAAGATCATCAAAGCAGTATTGAAAATCACCAGAGTGTCCACTTCCAGAGACAAATGCACAACTATCCTGAAAGGAGTTGTGTTGAACCTTTTGAGACTTTGGAGTCTCAGGTAGAGTAATGTAGGGTCCACTGTGTGAGTTGTCAGGGTAACACAGGAACTGATGTTGTGGTTCTATGATTTCCCTTTCAACCACATGAAGGGCTGAACTCAGTTGGTTATTGGAGTGACCAGAGGAGTTCTACATGTTCATCTCCATCTGGAATGCACTTAGGATACCATACAACTCTGTGAGAGTAAGAGTCTTAAGGTCCGAAGTTCTCTTGATTACAACACAGTAGTGTGTCCATAGTTTAGGAAGGGAAGACATGAACTTCCTAACTATGTCTCTATTCTCAAGAGCTACTCCAATGTCCACCAGAGTATCTACTATCTCAACATACCTGAAGTATTGTTGAGTCAAGGTCTCACCAGCCTTAAAAGTAAAGTTCTCAAACTACTGCTTCAAGAGATCCTTCTTGTTCTCTTGGGTTTCGTTGGATCCTTCATACATCAGCTTCAATGCTTCGCATAAATCTTTAGCAGTCTTGCACTTCTTGAAGCCTCTGTAGACGGAGTTGAGGAGAGCAGTTTGGAGAGAAGTCATAGCCCTTTGATCTAGCTCTATTCTCTTCCTATCTTCTTCTGAGTAATCATCAACATCTTTTGGAATGATGTGATTACCAGTGGCAGAAGTAGTGCTTGGTATGAAAGGACCATTAATAATGGAGTCCCACATCCTTGAATCTTGACACTTGATGAAGTCTTCCATTCTGATACACCATGTGTCAAAGTCTTCAGGGGTGATCAGTGGGGGCTTGGTCATGGTACCGGTTTCTATATCAGCCTTGGAGAGAGCAGCCATTTGAGTGAGTGGTTTGTAGTGAGGAGTGAAAAACAGGTTGATTTGGATGGTAAGATCTCACAATCAAGAGCCTGGAGCTCTGATACCAATTGCAGGATCGATTATGGGTCACTCAACAGATGGTTTTTCTCTCAAACTCACCTTGAATCAACACTCAGCAAGAGTCTATGAAGAGTTGATCACAATATAACAAGTAACAAGCAGTAAATAAACACAGAATGTAAATTTTCAAGGTACTTTTATATATTGCTTCTCAACTCAACGGATTACAAGAATCTTGGCCTCAAATCACTTATCTAAAGAGTTACAAGGAGAAGATATATATAATACTACCTACAGCCGGATATACTTTGATACCAGCTGGACACCTCTAACCTTACATCTATACTACAAGACTCTAGGTGAGGTCTTTCAGACATTTTGCCTGAGAGTTGGTAGTCAGGACATGTCCCTGACTTACCTTTTGTCACCAACTAAAGTTGGTAACATGTACTATCATAAAAAGGTGAACAGTAGAATAAAGTATGGTCAACAACATGGCTCTTTAGGAAGATGTCATGTTGTATCAGAGGTCTACAGCGGACTATCAGGGACCATACTTATATCTGCAGGTCATAGCAATGTCTTCCGAAGGATAAAGTACTTCGGAAGAATAACTTCTTCCGAAGCCACTTATACTTCGGAAGACTGCTTCTTCCGAGGCTTGGAGTCTTCGTTGTCTTCGGAAGCAGACTTTGTCTTCAGCTCTTTCATCAGACTTTGTCTTCAGAAGCTCAGACTTTGTCTTCAGCTCTTTCATCAGACTTTGTCTTCGGAAGCTCAGACTTTGTCTTCAGCTCTTTCATCAGACTTTGTCTTCGGAAGCTCAGACTTTGTCTTCAGCTCTTTCATCAGACTTTGTCTTCAGAAGATAGTCTTCAGCTGTTGTTCTTCAGACTCTCGGAAGATCTCATGCTTAGCTTCGGAAGCCCTTGAATGTAGCATCAAAATGACTATGTGAAGTGGTTTTGGTTGCACCAGCCTTATCATGACCCAACAGTTTGTATGGGGCCAAGCTCAAGAGAAGGCGTTCGAAGAATTGAAGACGAGATTGACTTAAGCTCCTGTTCTGTCATTACTCGATGGAAGTGAAGATCTGGTGGTTTATTCGGATGCTTCTTACTCGGGATTGGGGTGCGTGTTAATGCAGAGAGGGAAGGTTATAGCTTATGCATCCTGACAGTTGAAGGTTCATGAGGTTAACTATCCTACTCATGACTTGGAGCTAGCAGTAGTGGTATTTGCTTTAAAGATTTGGAGGCACTACCTGTACGGGACAAAGTGCACCATATTCACTGACCATAAGAGCTTGAAGTATTTTTTCAAGCAGAAAGACTTGAACATGAGGCAGAGAAGATGGTTGGAGCTCCTAAAGGATTATGATTGTGAGATCCATTATCATCTGGGCAAAGCCAACGTGGTGGCAGATGCCCTTAGCCGAAAGGAAAGACCCGAGCTGATTCGAGTGAAGGCATACCAGCTGATCATGACCTCTGATGTGATGAAGCAAGTCAAGGAGTTTCAAGATGAGGCCTTAAAAGAAGATCGTTTTAACTCTGAAAGGATGAGAGGTCTGGTTGCGGAATTGGGTGAAAACACATTCGGTGTTAAAACCCGATTCGGGCGGATATGGATTCCTCGACTTGGGGATCTACGGTGAAGATTATGGACGAAGCTCATAAGACTTGATACTCTATTCATCCTGGTGCTATAAAGATGTACCAAGACATGAAGAAAGACTATTGGTGGCCGGGTATGAAGCGTGATGTGGTGGAGTATGTGAGTAAATGCCTTACTTGTTTACAAGTGAAGGCCGAGCATCAAAAGCCATATGGGAAGATCCAACCTTTGGATATACCGGAATGGAAGTGGGAATACATCACCATGGATTTCATTACGAAGTTGCCGCATACTCCGAAGGGGTATGATGCTATATGGGTGATTGTTGACCGCTTGACGAAGAGTGCTCACTTCCTACCGATGCGTGAGACATATTCATCCGAGAGGTTGGCGGATCTTTTCATTAAGGAGATTGTGACTCGTCACGGTGTGCCGGTGTCTATTGTGTCTGATCGTGACACCCGGTTTACATCCAAATTCTGGAAGAAATTCCACGACGCCATGGGGACGAGGTTACATATCAGCACGGCTTACCATCCCCAGACTGATGGTCAGTCAGAAAGGACCATTCAGACATTAGAGGACATGCTTCGGGCATGTGTGAAAATTTTGGGGGAAGTTGGGATGACCACTTAACGTTAGCTGAATTCTCATACAACAACAGCTATCATGCCAGCATTGGCATGCCACCGTATGAGATGCTATATGGTAGGAGATGCAGAACACCCGTCTGTTAGGGTGATATTGGTCATAAAGAGTTAGGGAACGTCGAGGTGATCGAGGCTACGACTGAAAAGCTTGAAAGGATCAAGGCCTTCAGGAAGGTAGCCAAAGATAGACAGAAGTCGTATGCTGATAAACGACTCAGACCGATTGAGTTCCAAGTGGGAGACCGGGTTATGTTGAAGGTCTCACCCTGGAAGGGTATCATTCGGTTCAGAAAGCGGGGCAAGTTGAGCCCGAGATACATAGGCCCTTTCCGAATCATTGCTCGAGTAGGAGAGGTGGCCTATAGGTTGGAGTTACCAGATGAGTTCAGTGGGATTCACCCGACATTCCACGTATCTCATCTAAGGAAGTGTATGGCGGATGAAGATATGATTGTTCCACTGGATGATATCGAGGTGGACGAATGGCTCAATTATGTGGAGCAACTAGTGGCGATCATCGATCGAAAAGAGAAGAGACTGAGAAATAAAGTGGTTCCTTTTGTGCGTGTACAGTGGAAGCACAGGAAGGGATCCGAGTCAATGTGGGAGACTGAAGAGGAAATGAGACAGCATTACCCACGTTTGTTCAAGGAATAACAGGAGGGGTGGACTTGTAACACCCGGTTATTTATCTATTTTGAAGATGACGAAAGAAGAAAAGAAATAAAGTCCAAAGTCGGGGGACCATACTCGTCAACGCACGAAAGTTGGGCAAATGGGGACATATTAAGGGAGAGGGCAGCCCCTACCCTCTCCCACACCCACACAACTCAGCCAAAAGAGAGAAAGAAGAGAGAAAAGGGAGAAGAGAAGAAGAAAGCTTGGTTCAAGCGGGTTCGAGTGAGCAAAATCGAGGTGTAGCGAGTCAACACGAAGTTCTTCTTCTTCTTGTAGTTTGTGTGAGTTCTATGACCCCTATTTTTCTTGTTTTCAACTGATTTAGGGCTGGAACACATAGTAAACCCATTTTTGTATGTGTGTGTTTGACCCATTTGGGTGTGATTGTGTTTGATGCATTTGGAGTATGTTCTTGGGCTTGTGTGTGCTGGAATGGTGTTATAGTATGCATTCCTAAGGTTTGGGATGGTTGATTTGGGGTTAGAATGGGTTTGGATGAGCTTGGAGGTCGAAAATGGCAGATTGGGTTCAGGAGGACTGCATTCTGCATCAGTTAGGGCTGGGCGACCGACTGGAGGCCATACGGCCGACTGGAGGGCGATTGGGGTTCAGTCGCACGATTGAGTTTCAGTCGCACGACTGGGGGTACAGTCGCATGGGGAGTCATGCGACTGAGAGTCCAGTCGCATAGGTGCTCATTCGCATGTGGTCTATTTGCATGAGGTCCATTCCCATGGTGTCCATTCGCACGATTGAGAGTCCATTCGCACGATTAGAGTCCATTCGCACGATTGGGTGTTCATTCGCATCGGTGTTCATCCGCATAGGTCCAATCGCAAGATGTTCAGTCGCATGGAGGCCATGCGACTGAAGGGTGCCTATACGCCCAAATAGGGCTATTGTACCCGAGGAGGAACATAGTTAAAGTACTAACTTTCGGGGGAAAGTGCAGATGTAAGTTTTGATGTGGAAGTTCCCGTAGGTACACGTAAGATGATCGTGGGGATCTTGGAAGTCATGTAGGGCATAATAATGATGATGTTGCATGTTTATGCATGATGTTATGTATGTATGATGATGCCCTGTATAGTAATGCTATAGTGTATGTTGATGTTCCTTATTATGATGTATGTTTATCTTTCCCGTGGCTTCACGTGTTATGTTAATGAATGAAACGAAAGTATTATGTAACATAAAGTGAAAGATAATGAAAGAGGAACATGATGAATGAATGCATGCATCAATGAATGATGAAAGTAATGAAAGTCTTGCGAGAAATGGATACCGGGACACGCCAATTAAGGTGTTAGCCTAACGGTGTGTGGGTTCGCTACCCCGGGAGGATGCACATCGGGGTCTTTCTTTGTGATCGACCATTATTATAGAACCTCTACCGCTCATCCCTAGTACTGCGGCACCACGTTTAGCTGTCTCTTCATAGACTTTGGCCCAGTAGTTAAATAGTTCTGGGCGTAGCATATGGTATTGGTATGGAAGATATCTGGCGCGCAAGAAAAGATGTAATGATGAATGAATGAATAGAGAAGATAATAATGATATTATCTACGTGTACGTATGATGTGTGATGACATGAAAGTAAAGAACAGGTTTCAATGAAAGTAAAGTATGTTTTAATATAAAACTAGAACTCACTCAGTAACGCTGACTTTTTATGTGTTTCCAGTTGGCAGGTAAGGTTGCTAAGGATGGCACGAGGCGGCTACTCAGCTCTTTTTGGATGGCATTCAATTGTTTAACACTTTTGTATTGTAATGTGAACAAATGATGTTTTGTAATGAATGTTGTATTACTTTGCAAAAGTGTTTATTAAAGGAAATGAAATGTTTTATTTAAAAGTTTCCGCTGCAATGTTTATAATGTTAATGAAATTATATGTTTTATGTGCGATTAATGACCAGCTGTGAGGTGCCTGGGAATGGGGCCTTACAGAAAGCAAGGCTGTGTCACTAAAGGTTAAACCTAGGATTATTAGTGAACCTAAAGTTCAAACCATTAGCCAGTCGTCTGTTTACCACAACCAGGCCTTACACAAAACTGGGTTATGGAAAGAAAAATCATGTAACGCGTCTGACAGTGAGGACAAGAAGAAGAAAGATGTGTCCTAATCCTCTCAAGGACAGTGGGTTGAGTTCATGATGTGCGATACCTCTGGGACACCCAAGCCAGTTAAGGATTGGGTCCCAAACTTGAACTAATAATTTCCCTTGTATGTGCAGGGTGCCCGTTACAGCGTTATCACTAATACCTGGATTATTGATAGTGGGGTGTCCAGGCACATGACCAAGAATTCGTCTCTCCTTTTCAACATCAAACAAATTATATAGGGACACGTATCATTTGCTGGAATTAAAGGAGGATATATCACCGCTCAAGGCAAAGTGGGAAATGAGAAAGTCATGTTTGATAAGGTCAACTATGTTCAGCAACTGCAAAATAACTTGCTTTCTGTCTCCCAAATCTGTGATAAAGGATTCAAAGTTGTATTCAATAACAAGAAGTGTTATATACTGAAGAAGGAGTATGTCATCGAGGAGGATAAAGTATTAATGTCGGCTTCAAGATATAATGATCTGTATGTCTTGGATCTATCAAAAGCCTCCACAACTAAATTGACTGCACAGTACTTCCTATCAAAGGCAATAGAAAGGGAGTCATTCTCGTGGCATAGAAGAATGGGACACATCAATCCGAGGAAGATGAACCATTTGGTTCAGAATGATCTGCTAGAGGGAGTTAGTGTCAAGAACTTCCAGCTTCCAGATTTCTGTGTCTCTTGCAAGAAAGGAAAATAGACCAAGAGTCCCACAAAGCAAAGAAAGTCAACTCTATCGAAATTCCACTCGAGCTTCTACACATGGATCTGTTTGGCCCAGTTAGCATAAGGAGTATTGCCGGAGACCTGTATTGCTTTGTCGTGACTGATGATTACTCCAGATTCTTTTGGGTAATGTTTCTGAAAGCCAAGTCTAAAACCTTTGAATCATTCAAGCATCTGGTTACGACACTGGAATCTCTCTACAAGCTGAAAGTTAGAAAGATTCGATCAAACAACGACACAGAGTTCAAGAATCAGTGGATGGAGACGTTTTGTCAAGAGAAAGTTATTGTTCATCAATTCACTTCTGCACATACTCCACAGATGAACGACGTCGCTGAGAGGAAGAATCGAAGTCTGATTGAGACTACAAGGACAATGCTAGCCGATTCAAAACTGCCTATTAAATTCTGGAATGAGGCAGTGGCTAATGCTTGTTACACGTTAAATCGGGTTCTGGTGGTCAAACATCATGGAAAGACATGTTATGAATTACTCCAGCGATGTAAACTTAACTTGGAGTATCTCGAACCGTTCGGTGCACCTTGCATGCTATTGAAGAAGAATTAGACTGGAAAATTTAGTGAGAAGGCAGAAGAAGGTATTTTTCTAGGATACAGTATCCCAGACAAGCGAGTGTACAAAAACTCAACGGGTCAGGTAGAAGTGTGGTGTAACGTCGATGTTCAAGGATTCAACACCCCCTGCTGGAAAAGCACCGTCCCTTTTCTTCGATTATGATGGATTCTTCAAGTCCTTCAATCTACCATCATCCCATTCTGATGATGACTTAGCTGCTCAGATGATGTATGATGTGTTGAACTCTCCGATATTAGACACTACATCGTCTGCTCCATTAGATGATACTTTAAGCCCTTCAGGGGAAGAACTTAAGGTAAGTGATTCTTCTTCTGATGATGAAGCGGTTGAGACCACAAACGTGGATCAGGCAGAATAGGTTCCTACTACTACAAGTACACCCACAGCTAAACCTGAAGCCGCCGACACGTCGGAACCTCACACTCCAACAGCAAATGAGACTCCAAATCTGGATAATGAGGTAGTTGTTCCCACCACTCCTGGAACTCGGATACACGTTCATCATCCCCTGGACAACGTCATCGGGGATATTCTATCGAGAGTTCAAACTAGAAATCAGTTATATTCAGCTGATTATGCAGCAGTGATGGAAAAGGGCTATATTCATGATGGTGCTTATCGATGTTTTGTATCCCAAGTTGAGCCAAAGCATGTCAGCGAGGCTTTAAAAGATGAAGCATGGGTAAGTGCTATGCAAGAAGAACTCCTTCAGTTCAAGAAGTTAGGTGTCTGGACACTTGTGGACAGACCAAAAGGTGCAAAGGTGATTGGGTTCTTTGTTGCAAGAAAGATGACCAAGGGGTCATAATTCGAAACAAGGCTCGGCTTGTTGTTCAAGGATTTAGGCAAGTCGAAGGCGTTGACTACAATGAAGTGTTTGCACCTGTGGCAAGGATGGAAGCTATTCGTATATTCCTAGCCCATGCATCCTATATGCAAATCAAAGTTTATTAATTGGACGTGAAATGTGCCTTCCTTCATGGTGAGATTCGTGAAATAGTATACGTAAGTCAACCCGAGGGATTTGAGGACCCTTATCATCGGGATAGAGTGTACAAACTGGACAAGGCTTTGTATGGACTTCATCAAGCTCCTCGAGCCTGGTATGAGAAACTGTCTACTCATCTGCTTAAACACGGTTTTCGCAGAGGGGTTATTGACTGTACACTGTTTATCAAGGAGAAAGATGGTGATTTACAATTGGTTCAGATTTACGTGGATGACATCATCTTCGGTTCGAAAAACGAAGCTTTATGTAAGGAATTCGAATCTGTGATGAAAGCTGAGTTTGAAATGAGTGCCTTAGGAGAAATGAAGTTCTTTCTTGGGTTACAGGTGAAAAATTTTTAAAGAAAAGATAGACGGTTTAAAAAAATCAATTTATCAATCAAAATTAGATCTTTATAACAAAGATTGTAACATAAGTGATTTGACTACACGTAATAGTGAGCTATCTTTGGAAATCAATAAACTAAACAGTGAGCTCTTATATGCTAAATTGAGTTTTTAGAAATTAAATTATCTTCAAACATGGCTGAAGGTATTATTAAATCTTAAATGACATAAAAGATTAGTGGTGGTAAAGGTGGAGTTGGATATTCTAACATTACACCATCAATTAATCATGACTATTCTTCTTTGCCTTCATCTATTAACACTTATGATGAAGAGACCTATGATTTACGTTTTCAACTACAGTCTGACTTAACACCTACGATCAATGTTTCACTGATTATTGACCCTACCATCAAAACCACAATAAAAGTTAACCATGATAATTATTTTACAAAATGCGTGAAGAAGGACGGGTTGGTTAAAGAGTGGGAGAGTGATGATGAATTAGTCTTTGAGAAAAATAAAACTTGTAATGAAAATCATGTTTGTAATTCATTATCAAATATCAATGAAAGTTCAGAAGTTTCTTTTGTCTCAAATGATTGTTTAAAATTGTTAAACAAAGAAAAGAAACTTAAATAAAAAATTGAGTATAAGACCAAAGAAAGAAAGAGGGTCACAACATCTGTATCTGACTTGACAACTAACTTTAAGAACAGATTTGTTTCAAAAGGTAAAGTTGATAAAGAAGATTATATTTTTAAGAAAACTAATGAAAGTTTCTTTAAAAATAAATCTCCTATTATTGCTAATTCTATGAAACAAGATGTTTGTAGCACAGGTACAAAAGACACTAGTCCTATTCCAGTACTTTCAGGTCATAAAGACAAAGTTTAAACAAAAGCATCATTAGCAACTAAAGAGAATCAATCTCTTAGGACAAATTCAAAAGAACAAGGAAAACAAGAGATTGTTAAAGAATCTTTTGGCCAAAGACATACTAAAGCCAGATTCTATGATAACTATGGAAGTTATCATCAACAGTTTAAGAAAAACAACCCAAGAGCAAAATGTGTATCAAACTAAGTGTTTTTATGTATATGGAAAGCCTAATCACATAGCAAGGAATTGTCATCATAAAACATTAACAAGTAAACAAAGGTTTCATGATTCTATTGCTAATAACAGAAAATATTTTTTTCTTAATGCAAAGTACAAAAGAAATTTGAATCAATCAATATCGTTTTTAGATAACAGAAATGATCATCCAAATATAACTTTGTAAAAGGAAACTACAAACAAAAATCTTTATCTGTTAATGATGACAATCCAACTTATCTATAAAGTATTGTTAAGAAATTGGTTTTAAATCTGGTCAAACCAATTCAGAAATGGAAAATAAAAGTAAAGGAACCAGAACCAGATATTGTTAAAGATTACATATTCAATGATAAAAGAGATATGATACTGAAATCTGCTTTATATTTGGATAAATATGGTGTACTCAAGTCAGCCATGGCTTGGTTTCCTAAAAATGAATGAATACTTCATTTGTGCAGGAACATCGAAGCCCCAACATCACCAGTGTATGGCACATTGACAGTGGATGTTCAAGGCACATGACTGGTAATATATATCTATTAAATAACATCAAACCATATAACGGAGGATATGTTATTTATGCCGAAGACAAGGAGGTAAAATTACAAAGAAAGGTACATTGTCAAAAGGTGTAAAAAGTTTTGAAGATGTCAACTTTGTAGAGGAACTAAAACATAATCGATTAAGTGTCTCTCAAATTTGTGACAAACAATATTCCACCCATTTCACTGATAAAGAATGTCTAATTCTAAACCTGGATTTGTTATACCTGATGAGTGGATCTTATTGAGAACTCCGAGAGACAAAGACACATACGTACTTGACATGAATGGATCTCATTCATTTGTAACCGCGTGATGTTTGTTGTCTAAAGCCTCATAGAGTGATTCATTGTTATGGCATCGTCGTCTTGGCCGTGTAAACATTAAAAATATGAACAAGTTGGTTAGAGGTAATCATGTGATTGGCCTGCCTTTGAAAGAATTTCAGTTAACAGAACATTGTCTACCATGTTCTAAAGGTAAACAAGGTAAATTACCTCATAAACTAGTTGCTCATACCAAAATAGATTCTATTCTACAACTCTTACACATGGATTTGTTTGGTTCAGTTAATGTTTTGAGTTTTGGACGTCGTGTATATTGTTTAGTCATTATTGATGATTTTTCTAGATTTACATGGGTTTCTTTTTAGCAACCAAAGATGAGACACCTCATTTTCTAATGAAGTTCATGACTTTAGTGGAGAATCAGACTGACAAAACAGTCAAATGCAATTGAAGAGATAATGGCACTGAATTCTTTAATTGGACATTGTATGAATTTTGTGATTCAAAGGGGATAGCAAGACAATTTAGTTTAGCAGGAACTCCACAACAAAATGGAGTTGCTGAAAGACGAAACAGAACATTAATTGAATCTTCCAGAACAATATTATCACCAACCAAATTACATTCACTCTTTCGGGCTGAAGCTATTAACACTGCTTGTTATGTCCAGAATCGTATTCTAATCAATAAACAACAAAATATGGCTCCTTATGAAATATTTTTCAAACATAAACCTAAAGTCAAATATTTCAAAACTTTTGGATGTTGTTGCACACTGTTAAACACATCTAATTCAAAATCTAAGTGATGAAAAAGCTGATAAATATTATTTTATTGGTTACTCGGCCAATAAATTTACATATAGGGTTTATAATAAAAGATCAAAACTAATAATTGAGTCATTCAATATTGACTGGCACGAGTCTAACAAAATTGATACCGGGTTCTGCACCTTGATGGATTTATGATTATGGTTTATTATTTGAAACATTTAATCGTTCGTATGTTGTTTCTACAGCTTCTACTCCTTTGACATCATCAATTCAGGATTTGTTTGCTGATGATCTTAGATGCAATTCATCTCAAGCACAAGAAATGTCTTCAGACATACCTGCTTCTACACCAAGAATAGCTGCTCCACAGGTTTCTGCATCTGATGTCATTCAGACTAATCCTGAAATTAAGCAAGCTCTGTAAGTTTCTGATCAGAGTTGTTCTTCTACACAAGATGATCATATTAATGTCATTCAAGTTCCATTTGATGATTTATCTATTGATAATGATTGTCATCAAGAGGAAGATATTATGTATAAACCTGAAGGAGGATACACTATTGAAGAACCAGTGGGTCATATGTCTAACTTAGATGAAGTTATATGTGAAGATGTCAATCCTAAGTTGAGAATTCATAAGGACCATCTAAGTGAAGCCATTATTGGTCCATTATCATAAGGCGATCAGACTCGTAGTTGTTCTGGAGCAACAAATACATGCTTGTACTCATGTTTATTTCACAAATAGTACCAAAGAACGTTGAAATGGCATTGAACGAAAATAGTTGGGTTGAAGGCATGAAAGACGAGTTGATGCACTTTAAGAAGCTTAATGTTTGGTATCTGTGTGAACTACCAAATGGTAAGTTTTCAATCAGAACGAAATGGATATTCAAGAATGAGACGGATGAAAGAGATGTGATTGTTCGCCACAAGGCCAGACTTATTGTATAAGGATTCTATCAAATTGAAGGACTTGACTATGATGAAGTATATGATCCGGTCGTAAGACTTGAAGCTATACAGATATTTTTTGGCTTTTGCTTCATACAAGAACTTCAAAGTCTATCAGATGGATGTCAAAATTGGTTTCTTGTATGGTGAAATGAAAGAGGAAACCTATGTTTGTCAACCACTGGGTTTTGAAGATCCAGGTCATCCTGAATATGTTTACAAGTTAGACAAAGCACTTTATGGCTTACATCGAGCACCTCGTGCTTGGTATGCTACTCTTACTGAACATTTGCTTGGTATACTACTCTTACTTAACATTTGCTTGCAAATGTCTATACAAGAGGTGCTATTGATCCAATATTATTTGTAAGGAAGACCCTGTTGACTTACTCAAATTTGAAAGAGACGATTTGATGAGGCTGCAGGCTTGTCCTATTTCAGCTGATGAATCTGTTAATCTATTAGCAGCACAGTTCGGTCGGTTGATTACGAAAGCCCTGGACAACAAGATGTATGCTATGGGGGCAGTTACAAAGTTGCAGACGTGCACTTCTAAAGGCATTGATTTACTGGGCCTAGGGGGAGATTGTAGGGGTTGAACCTAGATGCTCAGGAAATCAAATCAATTTGAAGAGGAAGATCCGAAGCCACGCGAGAAGTCAAGTTACCGCGCGAAAACTAGATTCTCGCGCGACAACTACTTGTCGCACGAGAACTAGGTACTCGCACGAGAACTCTTAGATTATTTATAAATAGGAGTTTTGCTTTGTAATAGTTAATGCTTTTGATCGCTTTCCTGAATTTGTACTCACTTGTAAACATTTGAATTTAGATAGCAATAGAAAGATAAGTTTATTTACTTTGTGTTCATCATTCGATTCCTCTACTTCTAATTGGTAATTGTTTACGTTCCGCATTCATAATTACGAGATCGATCTGAATGTTATAATGATCCTTACATTGTTCGTTCCATTTTCAGTTCTTCCATTTCTTTTCTTGTAATATCTCTTAGAAACATTATGCTTTTTAATTTTTTCTATTTTTTATTCACAAATACCTTATATTATGCATGCATGTGGTTTTCAAATTCCATTTCTCTATTCCTTAATTCGGTTTTTAATTCATGTATCTGCACTTCAAAGTCATGAAGCATTGTGATGAATTGATAAATATTTCTAATAGCATAGATTATTTATATTCCATGTCTACAATAGAGAATTCACTGGTTAACTTCAAAGACTATTGTTCTATCTCAATATAATTTTTTTCTTCTAATCATTTATTTTCCAGTTTTTCTTTTTCGGATTCATTATTAAGCTGTTGAACTTTAGCTTGATTCATTTTGTTGCTTGAGACTACCACTGAAAGGGATGGTTCTTTGTTTATGAGATTCGATTCTTTATCTCTTTAGTTTGTTTCAGGTTAATATGATGCACAGTGTCCATAATTATTGTAGTTGTAACACTTTCTTTTACTTAGATCCTTTCTGGATCTATTTTAATGTCTAGGGTATCTCTTACTTCTCTCACAGTAAACATTATTGTTTATGAAATTATTATGTGAAAGATTATTTTCTAACTCCATTTTGTCTGAATCTACCATGGCCTTTGCCTCATTATACATTAATCTTCCTTGTATATGATTCGTAAAGTGTTGTCCATGACTCATGTTATTATCATAATGTTTGAACATGAGCTTTTCTTGATTGTGTAGTAGTCTTTCCTTCTTTAAGTTAATTCTATCTTCAAGTCAAAGGTCTTAACCCAATTAATAATGTCATCTAAAGTCATTGTATCTAGATGAAAGTAGTATTTTAAACCATGCATAAATTTGATTGAACCTACCTGGCATGAAATTTGGGAGTTTGTATAATTAGGTTGATTGATTAAATGTTGATCCTAGACTGCTTGCCCTAGTAACAATTGTCCCGGTAACAATACTATCTATTATTAGTGAATGCATCGACAGTGCACTAGTACAAAAAAGATAACCAAATATGACGATTTTAGGCATAATAAGGCGGTTACTTTTACGCTGTATATTTTGGTGTTGTTTTTGGTATATAACCGGCGTAAAATGTGATAGCTGTTTTTGGTAATAGCTTGATAGCTGTTTTTGGTAATAGCTATTTTTTATGTGAGCTGTTTTTTGTTACAATCATAGTTGTTTTTGGTCTTATATTAACACCAACTATGCTGTTTTTGGTAACTACGTAATAGTTTTTTTTTACAATCCATAGCTGTTTTTGGTCTTATTTAAGAATCAATAGCTTTTTTTGTCAACCGATTTTGGTCCCTTTTAAGGCGTTTGTATTTTTAATTTTTTCGTGTTTTGCAACTGTTTTTTTGGCTATTTTTAATCATGTACCATTTATATACTTACCAACTAATTACCATTCATAGCATCTCACAAAGTCATATGCAAACCAATAAGATTAATATATACATCTCTGACGAAAAAACCCAAAAAAACAATTGAAATATACATATACACATATAATAAACCAAAGTTATATTTCAAAAAGCACTTAACCAGCAAGTAATGTAACAAAAAAAAAACAAGTGTAACAAAATCCAACTAAGCAAAGAGCGTCTAACAAAAAACAAGAACAACAAAAACATCTAACCAAAGAGTCATCCGGTTTTAAACTTCTTGACCTCCTTTAGACATCAACTTCAAAACTTCAATTTCTGTAAAGTGTAGAGTCAATGAGTCAAATATAAACATGTTTACACACACATATGTATATATATATATATATATATATATATATATATATATATATATATATATATATATATATATATATATATGGTCAAATTGGGTCACATCAAGTAGAGGATCAAAGTTGGTATGAGAACTCTATAAACACATTCAAAATGGATAATGTCGACTAGCTATTATAACTAACATAAATATTTATTTTGAGAACAGATGGCTAAAACACATTATAAATTGCATAACATAAAAAACTTATGTTCATCCATCCTCCTCATCCTATTCATTCTCGTCCTTATCAAAGAAAGATATAAACACCTTTAAAGTACGCTCTACAAATTCGTCAATTTGACGTTGACGAACCATGCTAAGTTTATTTAACAGCTAAAATTAAAAGATAAATAAAAGTTAGATTATAATAATATATACATTATAGTTAAACGTATCTAATCATGATCCACACCAACATGCCATGTCTTTAGTGCATCCCATACTTCTTTTGCACTCTTGTAATTTGCAACTTCTTTGGTAGTGCTAGCTTGAAACAAGTATATAATGATGGCTTAGTCCTTCTTCAGATTGCAAATAAGCATTTGGTTATTGTATCCCACATTTGATATGCTCCGAGCATCGATACAAATAGCCCATATCATATAGCATATGAACTTTAGGACACGACATTAGAATTGTGACATTAATTCTACCTCTCCTCGTATTACAAGTGCAGTGTTAACAATACTTCGTATTGGCTTTGATTTTCTTGTGATATAATTGACAACAACAACCACCCTTTATTATGTTTATGTTTTCAGAATTCAAATAGAACTACGATGCCCTTGATTTACAATCAGAGACAAAAAAGCTAATCAAACTTTATGATCAGCTTCTGATACACGAATCAGATTTTACATAGTGAATGAAAAGGATGATTGAATCTTGAATCGATTTGACCCTAGTTCTCATACCAATTACTACCAAGTATTGGTGAAAGAAGAAAATCAAACAATAATAAAACATAAAATCAAGTTGATTTGATATAGGTTTATTTTCTCTTGTTTTATTATAGACTTTGACCTATATATAGGATGGATGTAAATATGCAACACTTAAAATATCGACACACCCCTAGACAAATACCGTTTCTAGGTTATAAATTTACGTGCTTGACCCTTTGACTCTTTCACACACAAATATCACACTAAAATGTAAATTTCAAACAGTTATATAAATTACCCATAACTTTCATTCAAACTTGGGTAAATAACTCCTGCTAATATATAATAATTTTCTTTTAGACTAGATTTGGTATTTTAATGCAGCTGTATGGAGATTAGATAATTATTTCATGTAATTAGCCTTATCTTGCAATCTGTTCTTATTAGAATAGATTAGAGTAAATCTTTTCGATCTAAGTATTTAAATTGATTTTTGAAGTGTTCTAAGTATTGAAAAATTGAAGCTTTAAGAAATAAAAGCAAAGGCATAAGAATCGATCTCCATGTTCATTGTGGTCTTGGTTGTTCATTGGTAAAATTTGTGAAAACCCATGAGACCCGACCTTATCAAACTAGCTTTATTAAACGCATTAGAATCGATCTCCATGTTCATTGTGGTCTTGGTTCTAATTGCAAAGTTTGAGAAGATGTGCAAACTTGTTCATCAATATTCATAACCATCTAGGATCGGAAAGGGTATATTCATCGATTTGATCGTTACATACATGTAAGGGAGTGTATGAAATACGTGCAATTTGTTGCAATTTAGAAACATATTTGATGTGAAGCCCAATATACCCAATTACCCTTTCTCAAATATGTGCAAATTTTTGCAATTTAGTAAATAACTAAGTGCATTTTTATTGATTTGATAGTTACATGCATGTTAGGAACTATATGATATATCACAAGTAACTTATTGAATTACTAAAGATTCTAAAACTGGTAACCCTTTTTAAGTAAATTAGTATTTTTATTTAAGATAGCGTCTCAATTTAGACCAGAATTATTTTAGTCTTGATTAATTCGAATATCTTGTGAACCGACCAAAAATAAATTGACCCTACAAACGCAGGATCTTCATTTATAACGGCAAACAATCATTAACTAGTCTATTGTTTTGTTTAACATTTAATTAAATACATTACATGTGATGGAGCAGAGATAAACATGATTTATTCGGTGCACCCACTACAATTTAATTAATCCACAAATAGACAAATGGTTCATAGTTTATTCATTAAAGAATTCATTTTAGCACGTTCTATATCATATGCGTTAGCATATATAAGAGTTTATGATCAAAAACCATAGAGATCGGCCTAAAAAATTGGAAAGCAAAATGGTTAAATCCTTAAGTTTTGACAAAAATGGAGTGAAGAAAGGTGCATGGAGCAAAGAGGAAGATGACAAGTTACGAGCCTACATTCAGAGATATGGCCATTGGAACTGGAGTTTACTTCCGAAGTTTGCTGGTCCGAACCACTTCTTAAGTTCTTGAATCAATATAGGCAAATAACTTTTTGGTATACTAATTGTTCGTTGATTCTTGTTTTTAGGTTTGTCGCGTAGTGGTAAGAGTTGCAGGTTGCGATGGGTGAATTATCTTCGTCCAAACATGAAACATGGGAATTTTACAAAAGAAGAAGATGATATGATTGTTCATTTGCATAAAAAGCTTGGCAACAAGTATGTTATATTCATGTTGTTACAGTATTAGGTTTTCTAGATTTCACTTAGAAAGTTGCAAAGTTAAACTTGTGTTGTTGTATTCATAGATGGTCTACGATAGCTACAAAGTTGCCTGGGAGGAGTGACAATGAAATAAAAAACCGATGGAACACATGTTTGAAGAAACGAGCACAAGATAACAACATTGTGCTAGAAACCGAACACCTTGAAACCATGAGTACTCCTAATCAAGCTAACCCGAAAGTAACCCTAGATCAAGAACTCCAAGTGGAAGGACCAGCGAGTTTAGTGTCTGATTCGTCATCAGGTTCTACAGGTACCGAGTCATCATCGTCTTGGTTGATGATAAACGAGTTTTGGGCCGAACCCTTTTTACAAGACATCACCTCATCACTCGATAGCGTCTTATCACCTTTGAATGTTGTCGATAATTTGATCTCTCAATCTTTTTATGATGATATATTGATTAACAATGAGTTTTCATGGCAAATGTTGGATTCATGTATTGAATCCAATACCGATTTCATAAACCGTTGGGATAGTTATAGTTAAATATGTTAGTATCAAATGATACATGATGATTATCTTATAAATAAATAAATACATTTAACGTAGCATATAGTACTTTTTTTATCACTTATAAAGTATCTACCACGTGTTTGTCTGCTTCAGTTTTATCATATAACAATAACACGTACCCAATAATTACTTGCAAATTATTCTACGTGTTTGTCTCGTTGGGTAGCCATATGTTCGTTTGAGTCACACGTGAAGGTTTATTATCTCTACTCTTTATAGCTTCAATGCATGCACCCATACTTTTGTTCATCAACTTTTTATTTAAAAAATCATCTAAATAACCATATTGTAAAATTAAAATTTATACATTGTCAATTACTTTTATGTAATCTTTAGAATCGTATCGTGAGAAAAAAGGAGCCACTAAAAAGATCGGTGCCATAAAATGAAATTTCACAAATTAAAAAATCCTCCCCGATGGAAGTACCAAGAATCTGAAAATATAAAAGAACAAAATACTTTTTTTTAACATCCTTCAGTAATGTGTGGGAAACCACGAAAGATCATGATAGAAAAAGAAAACTCTAAAATTAAGAGGAAAATAATGAATTTGGACTTGTTGGTAACGTTGTAGCTAGAGATCAAACTAACTTGATAGATAAATTATGTTATCTTAAGTTAGTGTGTGTCATATTATATAATCGGGTTTATTATAAGTAAGGTAGGTAAAAGGCAGTTATGACGGTTATATAACCCGCCTTGTCATAAACGGATTGGTGTTATTACTTGACACTCCTACACCTATATATACATTGAAATCAGTTTTGCAATTAGAAGTGATTGGAAGGGAAAGAAAGAAGTACATTCAATTATTGGCCAATCAAGAAACCCAGTTCTAGAATTAATTAATTATCTATATATAATTTAATTGATGCTTAATAGATTGATTAAGATCTTCAACGCACTCAGAAAAAATTCAAGGATTGCTAATAAAATCGGTCCAATATAAAACCAAAGATTTCTTTGTTGTTTAATCAACAGCAATCGACAAAGGGAAGCCATCGTTTGCTGGATTACGACGGTTCACAGCCGATGCTTGTGTTATTGACAAACAAAGGTCGGAACAGAACGTTAGTCAGTTCCTTGCGAAGTTGTAGCCAGGGTAATAGAAACATAAGCTATTGAGATGATGCGGAAAGGAAATTAGAAGGATGCAGAAGTCAGTTCAGATTCTTAAAGTCAAAACAATTTGTTTTAAAGATTGATGCAAAATTTAGAGAGAGATAATTGGTTTTAAAAGTTGACTCTAAAAGGTCAAACTAAGAATTAATAAAAACTTTTATTATTTACAGATCGTATTATTTATGATTAATATTCATAAATCATAGGAGAACAACGATTATTGGTTAGAGGATTATAGATCATTAGTAGCAAAGCGAGATGGATTGAGATCAACAGCAGAGAAACATGTTTGATGTCCACAATTGAGAAGTGGGATTGATTGTCATTAGTAAAACACGAGATTGATTATTATTTGCGAGGCAGGTTTGACTTTCAATAGTGAGGTAGGTTTGATTAAATCCAGGAGATCAAAGAAACCAGATTTGTTATTTTGGGAAGGGAAATTCGACTAGTTGTGTAGAAATAACAAGCATGATACGGTAGAAGTGGATGGCTTTGGATCGAACTCGTTTGGCGGGTGCAAGAAAAAACTGGAAGCGACTAGCTTTGTTTTCTCAGTTATAAGTGATAGTAGGTTAATAAAAATTATGAATTTTAGCATTGTTGTTGGAGAGTTGTATTTTCAAAATCTTTGGGTGTAGCAAAGAAAGAGATCGGGTCTAGAAAAGGGAGAATGGTGAACGATCCCAAGGATATACAAGCTGCGTAAAATGAATAAAGAAAAACATAACACTGAAGAAGAAAATGATGGTTAATCCAGAAATTGAATACCTTTTTCAGTAAAATTTTATTTAAGAGGGAGTGATAAAGATTAACCTAAATTTATAGATTAATTATGCTATTCTAAGTTAGTATGGCATGTTTATAATTTATTTCATTATATGTAATGTCGCTAAAGGTAGTTATGGCGGTTATTAATCCCGCTGGGTTATAAATGGGTTGGTATTTTTACCCGCTAATCCTACACCTATATACACATGTAATCTATCATGTGACACTTGATGAATCATATGCACAAAACATAACTCTCCACACTTTCATATGTAATCTTGTGTTTAAGTGTGTGATTCATCCACTTTGATCCCAACAGGTAATCCATCAGTACTCACCGACAAAATACCAATGGCTATGTGAAGTACATTTCGGATCATATTGTCTCTGTCTTGATTACTCAATTTTGAAAGACTTAAAATTTTACACATAATATGTGATGGTGATAAATTGCAAATTCTGAAGATAGGATTTTAGATAAGATTTCATTCCAAGCTTTTCAGACAAAATCACAACACTATATATCACTGAATTTGTAATACATATTTGTTACACATACCCTTGAGACTATGTTTCCATATTATTCAGTTTCCAAGACAGTTGCTGCTGTCACCCAATGTTCGAGAAATTGGTGGTCATTAGACTTAAACATGCCATATATGATGTTGAATTCTCTATTCGTGATCGAAAGTTGTTTAATAAAGTTTGTGATATTGAAAATAAATTCAAGCATGCGTATCTCAAAGGACCTATGAAATGTTAGTTACTAAGCCATATTTGGTAATGAATCATTCATGTGTGATAGTAGCAACAACATCTAGGAACACAATTATCAAAGCTCTTAATGATATTGTTGGTCTATTAGAGTGTGTGTGAAGAGAGGGACGATGTATGAGCCAATGATCCTTAGGGCAAGTTGTTGACGTGAGGGGCATAAGGCTTTATTAAAATAGGGATGTCTTGGGATTCAAGTACCACTTGTGAAAAAGGGGTTTCAATATGGTTTAGTGGGTGTACTCACATAATATGGGTTTTCGATCTCCTGTTGTATCACACCCGGGCTAAAGCGGAAATACTGAGGCATAATGAAATTAAATCATAATACAAGGATAAAGAGTACTAAAGAAAACTACTTATTAAAACTGAATAGTTGATCACATCAAATTCTAAAAATAAATAAACTAAACAAGCAAAGTCTAACTAGGTCCAGTTAAAGCTTATCCTTGAAACCTAGTGTGGGCGAAACAACGAACTTAGTTTTAATTACCTATAAAAACGCTAAAATAAGTCAATAAAAAGTTGGTGAGAACATATGTTCAAAAGTATACATATAGTAGATAATAATAAACAAACCAATAAACAATTTTCCAAATACAACTAATAAACTATTATAAAGTATACACATAGCAGATGATCATATACAAACAAACAAACAATTTTCCAAATACGTGTAATTAAACTATTATACATGAGTCCACAACCTATCCTAGTGATCGAATGCCCTCACATCTAATCCCTTAACATAAGAGAATAGACTAATCCTTTCAAGTAAAAAAGAATACGTTGACTCAAAGGACGCACATGATTGATTGGCATGCATCAACCCGAGTATTGAATTGGCTTGTCAGGTCGATAGCCCTATCTACGTACTCGTGTGGCTTTCTTGAATTTAATGGTTGTGTAAATTTTAAAAAACATAGGGATTTTGTAGTAAAAAGTGTCATACAATATAGCAACATGTATAAATATAGCAACATGTATAATTAGTTTAATTTTATGACAGCTCACCAGAAACTCACCTGATTTCCTTACACCAATGCAGTAGACCAGTTATGTAACACAACCATGTAACGTAATTTTTTCAGGATAAAAATTCTTTCAACAGGGGGATAATATGACATTCGGTAATTTTCCGTTACCAAAATCCATTAGTTCCGTTAGGTCTTGCGTACATGTGTCATGAGCACACACTAGTTGTCGTTAAACATTGGTGACTTAATAATAATTAACAATGACTATTAGATAATAACTAAATTAATAACATTGATTATTAATTTATGGTTATGTGATTTATAGATTTTCAATATTATTTACGAATTTTACTTTATAACATGACAACGTGTTAAATTTATTTCATGTGTTTTGTATCTAGTTGAAAATATATATATGATTATTAGTATTGGTTAAAAATACTTGTATTTTGTAGTTAAGTGCTAAAAATATTAATTTTTACAAAAGGTTATCAAAGAGGGTTTAAAGGGTAAATTTTAATTAAGTAAAGTTTAACAAAACTCAAACCCTATCCCCCTAACCCTTTTGGCGGAAATCAACACCACAACCCCACCCCTTTTGCGAATTCAAGCCTAGAGCACCAAGAACAAGTTGATTTTGATTAGTTCCAAGTGATTCCAACGTGTATCAAGCATCAATTCTTGATTTCTACGCGATTAAAGGTTAGGTTTGATTGATTTTTCATAGTGCTTGATTCTTGATGAACCCTAATTCGAAATTGGGAAGAAAAGTTGAAATTGATTATTGTTTGATGATGATATGATGTTAGTTATGATATATGAATGTTCATCTATGTAGATCATGCAAGAAATCCATGGTTTTGTCATCTAGTTCATATATTGCCAAAATTGGAAACTTTTCTTCATAAGAATTCATAAATTGTTGATGTTAAATGGGTGATTATGATTGCTATGAACTTGATCAGGTATAAAGTTGATGAATATATGAATGAATTGGGTGTTAGATGAATTTGGGTGTTACTTTCCCGAAAGGGAAACTTTATTTATATAGATCATTGGATATTGTGAACTGAGCATGTTTATGATGTTAGGATCATGTTAGAATGCTTGTTGTTTATATCAAATGTGGTAGATTATGTTACTTGAGTTGTAAGGATGCTTGATGCATTATTTGGGAAATTTGGGTTCTTATGGATTATACATGATGATGGGTTATGTTAGGAGATTATGCAATATGTTTAAAATTATGATAGATCATGGTGGCGTATGATTTATTAGATATTCTTGAGATTCGTATGAGTTGTATGATAAACTATGATAGTATGATGAGCTTTACAGAACTTGGGGTTATGATGTGGCATACGTGAACAACTTGTATGATCACCCTATGTGATGAATTGTTATATTTGATCAAACAAGAATTTAATTAACATGTCACTAACCTCAAATAGGTCAACTAGGTCAAATGAGTCTTATTTTCCAAAACCTTGAGTCAACGTGTTTATTGGGAACCTAGCGTTGTTAAACTTTCTGTGTACACGTGCTTATGTACTTGCGTGTTCTAGGTAACCTTAGACGGGTTGTCTTTCCACTCATCGTTAGCTTTTGTTATCATTCATTTGCGCATTAGGTGATTTCATGCCCTACTTTTTATACACTCTCTTTTGGGGGAGATAGCATACTTGTTTACAAACACATTATTATTGTAAGTTGTATATAGTGTAACATAGTGTGATATATCTTGAAAGCCCTCACACTTTTGGATCGTTAATATTTATAACTAATGGGAAATGTTGGGTAGTACTACTAGATCTAACAAGCCCAACCCGTGTGACTCGAGGTTAAACGGATGCAATATTGTCCTAAACACAAACATCGTCACGACCTGGTAAATCGTGATGGGAGGAAATCAAATGAAACACAGTCAACTTCGATCGTGATATTACTATGGTTATTACTTATGAACATAGACTAGCTATCTATTTCAATGCACTTCTTATGTTTTACAACTATTATAGATTATGTTAAACATAAACTCTTGAACTCACCAACCATGTGTTGACTCTTTTAGTATGCTATTCTCAAGTCGTTAACTACGGTTACCAGTAGGAGCACATCACAAGTCAAGCATGCATTTTAAAGTTTCATATTATGTCTTGACATTTGGTTTTCAATTTATATGTTTGCAAACAATGGGTTGGTGAGTGTTTTGTCAATGTTACACTTTAAATGCTTTGGGTTTGACTTAATTACAAAACGCTTCCGCACAGTTTTAAAGTTTTAAACTCTGCTTTATTTTTTAAAATGTTTCGTATAGTGTCGTTCTGAGTAACTAATGACTTGAACCTAGTATGTTCACACGCCTCACGGTAAAACCTCGCACGTGAAATTTGTGGGTGTGACAGATTGGTATCAGAGCTGTTGGTATAGGAAATCAGGTTGCATACACACTAGTCTATAACCGCACAGTTTGTTAGTTACTCGTTACTTGTCCCTTACTGTATACTCATTGGCATACACATCATGTACACTTCAGCATGGCATCTTCACGGCTTTAGGTAAAAGGCCTGCACATTTTGATTCCCCTCCTCCTCCTCCCATACCCAATAGAGGACTTGAGTGGCCTTGACTTCCTTATCCTTCGGAGGAGATAGACTAGGATCAACCATTTGCACTACTTGAAAGCGATAAAAATCAAAATGTAACCATTGATCAATCTTAATCATTAATTAATATTAATAGTGGTATTTTTGTAAATAATTAATAAATAATTGCCTTAATTAAACCTATAAGGGTACTTTAGTAAGATTATTATCACAACCTTCCTATTAATCACTATTCTCTCTTTTCTCTCCTAATTAGTCCTTGTCTCTCCTATTTTCATTCTCTTTTTTTGAATGAATCGTCTCCTTAATTCATATAGGGTATATTACGTATATGAAACCCGACTTCAAGTAGTTTGGTGTGAGTGTGTTACGTATACGTAATCGAAATTTAATTTGGTAGACACAATTACGTATATGTAACTTTCCAAGTTAACATGTACATAACATCTAAAAAGTATCATAATGTAACAGATTAACATATACATAACTGGCTAAATTATATATAACTTACAGTGTTACATATATGTAACAGAATGAAACATCACCAAACATACGTAACAAAGTGTTAGTATACGTAACAACAATGGATCGGGTGCAAAGGGTCGCAATAAACAAATTTTGAAGAAAAAAAAGAAACCATTTAGCTTTATGGTTTATTTTATTTTTTTGATTTAATGAGAGAGATAGTGAATAATTTTTATTCAACTAATCAACTAAATAAGGAGAGAAATTAGACACTTAATGTAAGGCCCCGTTCCCGGAGACCTTACAGTTGGTCATTCCTAGCACAAAAGATACATGATAATATGCATTTCATAAAATAAGCAGCGGAATTACAGTAACAAAAAGGCATTCATGATTATTGATAAATACTGTTGTTAAGCAATATAAAAGGATTGTTTAATTGCATTACAAAACAACAATATCATAAGTATTGAATGGATGTCAGTCTTGTCCCGTCGAGTAGCTTTTCCCGCGCGCCATACTCAGCAATATTTACCTGCCAACTGAAAATGTATAAAAAGTCAGCGTTGTTGAGTGAGTCCTAGTTTTTAAAAGTATTAAAATACCATGTATAATGTATATATATGAAAATACTCTTTTTATAAAATACTTTCCTTACTTTTATACGTGAACATGCATCAACTATACATCAAGGTAATGCTTTCTTTCTTTCTTTACTGTACACTGTTGTTCATTTCGTACTTTTTAACTTTATCTTTCACTGTCTATGTGGACCAATGTGCAATACCCTGAACTATGTGCGCGAAACTAGTGTTGGGCCTGTGGTCTAGAATTAGACCACGAACTATATGCACGAAGCTGACCCAGTCACCTAGGGTATGCTACAAGGGTCCTGCCAATCTCAATGATTGACCCTGTGTGCATCCTTCGGGGTAGCTAACCCGCATCACAGTTGAGCTAACGACAACATGGTCGTGCACCTCCTATAAGCTTGAAGACTTTCATTATTTTAATTATGTTCCAGTTGTCTTTATCATTAATCATCCACTTTTGTTAAGGATAATACTTTGCATTTATGATCATAAACATACCACATAAGTCACATAATAATAAATTATTATGGACAACAGAACAACTTATAATAATGCAATATAATAACAATTAAAACCCTAAAGTCAAACTTGGGTTAAACCTTAATGATTCTGTTTTTCTTAAAATTTCAGAAAATAGTCTAAGTGTTCTAGGCACATGAGCACTATGCAGGCGCATGAGGACTGTTCAGGCGCATTGCACTATGCAGGCGCATGTGTTTACTTGGACGTTTCAACATTTAGGCGCATGAGCGATTTCAGGCGCATGGGAACTATTTGAACGTATGGGTTATACTTAGGCGTCTGAGACTAAGTTTTAGACGCATGGACTACTTTTCAGGCGTGTGGACTTATATTTAAATTTTCTAAGGCATTTCTAGATGCATGGGGTACTGTTTGGGTGTATGGGCCCTATTTGGGCGCATGACCCGACTTAGAAACGTTTCCAAGGAAAATTTAGGCGCATGGGCCTTATTTAGGCGCATGAACAACCTGTTGAACATATTTCCATGTTGTTTCCAGTCCCAAACATCATATTATCTTAGTCTAAGCTTACTCATACCATTTCGAGCTTGAACATAACATAAAACATTCAAAACATCATCATACATGCATGGATACATACGGTTACTCATACAACATTTGTAAAAATCATTTACATACATTTTCAGCCCCAAATAATGTTTAGAAAAAGTAAAATACGGGGTCTAGAACTCACCTTTGCTGCTTCCAAGCCTCCAACTCCAAATCTTGAACTTTCCAAAGAATTCAAGCACCTAGATGTGTCTACAACACACAAACCCGAACACACATACACATATAAGCATGTAACTGAGGCTAAATCTGGCCAAGAACAACTTAAAAACACTAAATCTTACCTTAAATTCGGTAATCTTGTTCTTCTTCAAGACCCGAAGCTTCTGCTCTTCTCTCTTTAAATCCGAATGAAAAAGGTGAAAGTAACATGGCATGGGCGGCCATGTTGCTTTTGTACAAAATAAATATTAAATTTTATACTTTTGACACATTTAACCCCTCAACTTGGGTTAAATGACATTTTCCACTTTTATTCTTTTTTTACCACTTCTTAAAATATCCAGGTGTTACAAGTCCACCCCCCTTATATAGATTTCGTCCCCGAAACCTGTTATTCCTCAAGCGGATGAGGGTAATGCTGTCTCATCTCTTCTTCAGTCTCCCACGTAGACTCGGATCCTTTCATGTGCTTCCACTGTACACGCACAAGAGGAACCACTTTATTCCTTAACCTTTCTCTTTACGATCAATGATCGCCATTGGTTGCTCCATATAATTGTCCAGTTCATCTACTTCGATATCTTCCAGTGGTACAACCAGATCCTCGACTGTCAAACACTTCCACATATGAGATACATGTCGGGTGAATTCCACTTAACTCATCAGGTAGTTCTAACCTATAGGCCACCTCTCCTACGCTAGCAATGAATCGAAAATGCCCTATGTATCTCGGCTCAACTTTCCCTGCTTTCTAAACCGAATGATACCCTTCCAAGGTGAGACCTTCAACATGACTCTATCTCCCACCTTGAACTCAATCGGTCTATGTCATTTATCAGCATACGACTTTCGTCTATCTTTCGCCGCCTTCATGAAGGCTTTGATCTTTTCTAACTTCTCAGTCATAGCCTTGAACACCTTGACACCTCCTAATCCCTTCTTTCCAATATCACCCCAACAAATGGGTGTTCTGCATCTTCTACCGTATAGCATCTCATAAGGGGGAATACCAATACTGGCATGGTAACTGTTGTTGTAGGAGAACTCTGCTAACGGTAAGTGGTCATCCCAACTTCCTCCAAAGTCGATTACACATGCCCAAAGCATGTCCTCGAGCGTTTGAATCGTCCTCTCATACTGACCATCCATTTGAGGATGATAAGCTATGGTAATGTGTAGCCTCGTCCCCATCGCGTCATGCAATCTCTTCCAAAACTTCGATGTGAATCGGGTGTCACGATCTGACACGATAGATACTGGTACACCATGACGAGCTACAATTTCCTTGATGAACAGGTCCGCCAGTCTCTCGGATGAATACGTCTCGCGGATTGGTAGGAAGTGAGCACTCTTGGATAGGTGATCAACAATCACCCAGATGGTATCGTACCCCCTCACCGTGCGGGGTAACTTTGTAATGAAGTCCATGGTGATGTGCTCCCACTTCCACTCGGGTATATCCAATAGTTGGATTTTCCCGTAAGGCTTCTGATGCTCTACCTTCACTTGCAAGCAAGTAAGGCACTTACTCACATACTCCACCACGTCGCGTTCATACAAGGCCACCAGTAGTCCTTCTTCATGTCCTGATACATCTTAGTGGCACCAGGATTAATGGAGTATCGATTCTTGTGAGCTTCATCCATGATTCAGCCTCGCAGATCTCCATAACGAGGGATCCACATTCGTCCAAAGCGGGTTCAAACCCCGTGGGTGTTTTCTCCTAGTTCCGCGACTAGATCTCTCATTCGTTCATAGTTGACGCGATCTTCTTTCAACGCCTCATCTTGAAATTCATTCACTTGAGTCATCATGTCCTAGGTTATCACTAACTGATACACCTTCACCCTAATCAGCTCGGGTCTTTCTTTTCGACTCAGGGCATCGGCTACCATATTGGCCTTGCCTGGATGGTAGTGGATCTGACAGTCATAATCTTTGATGAGCTCTAACCATCTCCTTTGTCTCATGTTGAGATCCTTTTGCTCAAAGAAGTACTTCAAGCTCTTGTGGTCAGTGAAGATGGTGCACTTCGTCCCGTATAAGTAGTGCCTCCAAATCTTCAACGCGAAAACCACAGTCGCTAACTCGAAATCGTGTGTAGGGTAGTTGACTTCGTGGGTCTTCAACTGTCGGGATGTGTAGGCTATCACCCTTCCACGTTGCATTAACACGCAACCTAGCCCGAATAAGAAGCATCCGAATACACCACTTGGTCTTCACTCCCCTTGGGTAATGTCAAGACAGGAGCTTGAGTTAATCTCGCCTTCAACTCCTAAAAAGCACACTCCTGTTCTCGACCCCACATGAACTTCACATCCTTGCGAGTCAATTTGGTCAAAGGAGAGGCTATCTTGGAAACGTCTTGAATGAATCTCCCGTAATAACCCGCCCAACCCAAGAAACTATGGATCTCGGATGGCGTCTTTGGAGACTTCCACTGCATCACCACCTCAACCTTTGCCGGGTCCACCATGGTTCCTTCAGTATTAACAACATGACCCAAAAATTGAACCTCGCGCAACCAAAAAGCACACTTAGAGAATTTAGCATACACCTTCTCTCTCCTAGTTGCCTCCAATACCTCGCGTATATGGCCGGCATGTTCTTCCTCACTTCTCGAATAAATCAGGATATCATCAATAAACACGATCACTGATTTATCTAGCATCGGCCGACACACTCGATTCATCAAATCCATAAAGGCAGCTGGTGCGTTAGTTAGATCGAAAGACATAACTAGAAACTCGTAGTGTCCAAAATGCATGCGAAAAGTTGTCTTAGGAATCTCCTGCTCCTTCACTTTTAATTGTTGGTAGCCAGATCGAAGATCTATCCTCAAAAACCAACTGGCACCCTGAAGCTGATCAAACAAGTCATCAATCCTCAGTAATGGATACCGGTGCTTCACCGTCAACTTGTTCAACTCACGGTAGACGATGCACATCCTCATACTACCGTCTTTCTTCTTCATGAACAAGACCGGAGCACCCCAAGGAGAGATACTTGGTCTAATGAATCCTTTATCTGTTAACTCCTGCAATTGCTCCATGAGTTCCTTCATCTTAATTGGAGCTAATCGGTACGGTGCCTTGGCAATGTGTTGAGCATCGGGTATCAGATCAATCTGGAACTCAATCTCGCGATCCGGTGGCACACCTGGTAAGTCTTCTGGAAACACGTCTGGGAATTCACATACCACTGGTACGTCGGGCAATTATGGTACCGCGGCATCCACATCTTTCACATAGGCTAGATACGCACTACATCCACGTCTCATTCACTTTCCCGCCACCGCCATTGAAATCACCTTCGGGATCGTTGTAACGTGATCTCCATAAACCGTCACCAAAATTCCATCGAGCGCAACTAGTCGAATCATCTTCTTACGACATACGATGTTTGCTTCATAGGTTGCTAACCAGCCCATCCCTAGTACTACATCAAATCCACCTAGGGGCATCACATGTAACTCAGCAGCAAACCTATGACCTTCTAACTCTATGACACAGTCCTCTATCACATCAGTAACTCTAATGGATTTACCTATAGCGGTTTCTACATCGAATGGCTCACTGATACTTCTACTACTAGCAGATAGCTTAGCACAAAAAGTAGTAGAAATAAAACTCCTACTAGCACCAGAATCAAATAATACAGAGGCACAAGTTTGGTTTACTAGAAACATACCTGACACGACATCGGGATCCACTCTAGCTTTCTCCCGGGTCATGGTGTAAGCTCTAGCACTCGCCCTCTGTCCTCCTTCCTCCAGCTTCTTCTTCACCCCAGAGCTCTCTGCCCTCGGCTTCTTGCAGTCTTTGCTCGTGTGGCCCTCCTCGCCATAGATATAACACCTCAGCACCCTACAGTCTCTGGCGATGTTGCCAGGCTTGCCACACCTGATGCATACATTCAATCCCAGACTACACTCACCAATATGCTCCCTTCCATATTTCCGCACTTCCTCAGTCTCGGGCTTGATGACACCCTACGATCATCCGCCTTCATCTTCTTGTTGTTTGGAGTGAAACCACCACGTCCAAACCTCTTCCCGTTCCAGTTCTTATCCCCATCACTCGTCTTCTTCACCTCCACCACTGTCTCCTCCCGTTCATCGTATAACTTGCCCGCCAAGTCTACAACTGATCGAAAGGTACCTGGCTGAGCAGCGATCAGATGCCTGCGAATATCAGCCGGCAGTCCTTGAATGTATCTCTTGATTTTCCTTGACACTGGCGTCACCTGATCCGGCACCAGCCTTGCCATTTCGTTGAATTTGGTGGTGTACTGCTGGTGGGTCATGGTTCCCGCCTCAAGTTGCAGGAACTTCCTCTCGATCTTGTCGAGTTCCCTATGAGGACAGAATTCCTCGATCACTAACTGCTTCAGCTCCTTCCATCGTATCTTCCTGATGGCTCTTGCACCCTCAGCTTGGACAATGTTGTCCCACCAACACAACGCTGAGTTGACAAAAGAGTGAGTAGAGAACTTCACCCTCTGGTCTTCGCGACACTCACTAATCTCCAGCACCGCTTCCATCTCCCTCACCCAGCGGTGAGCAGCAACAACATTACCGTTGCCATTGAAGGTAGGGGGCTTACACCTCTGGAATGCCCTATAACTTCACCCCTTGGTCGTCACCCCCACGAAACCATCCTCCTCATCATCGGACAACACGGTATCAGGCTCTGGTTGTTCCTCCTCCCCCTTGCTTTCCTTCCCTGTTGATCCTTTCCTATTCTCCTTCTCCTTTCTCTCCTCGCTCCTCACTGTCCTGATAACTTCGGTCACCACAGATGGTAAGACTGTCTGCATGACCTGGTGCACCTCATCAGCAATCGCCTCCCTAGCTGAGGTATTCAAACTAGCGTTCTCATTCTCCAAACTCTGCCATGAACCTCAGGGTTCTCGTGAGCTGTCTGAGGAGCCTTAGCACTACTCCTGGTCACACGTGGCCCAGTACCACGTCCACCACGACCTCTGCCTCTATAAGCCTTGGAAGATTTTCGTCCAGCTATTTCCTAAACGCTATAAGATCCAAACACTAACACAGTCATTCAAGGTAATAGCTCAGTTCACGTCAAGAATAGTAAGTCCCTAATTACAGTTGCCAGTTGTGATTAGCCACTTACTTTACTCTTCACACCCTAAGCATTTCCTATCCTGACTATATCAGTATGTAAATCTACTAGAACACATAAGTCAAATAGCACACACAAATAATATCAATTAACTTTAAGGAAAGAAATACCTGATGGCACGTAGCTACTCGGGCTGACATCCCTCTATTTGTCCATTTTCAGTTTAAGTATAGGTTTTAAAAATATTTTACCCAATTCACTTAAATTATGGTTCTGATACCAACTTGTAAGGCCCCGTTCCCGGAGACCTTACAATTGGTCATTCATAGCACAAAAGATACATGGTAATATGCATTTCATAAAATAGGCAGCGGAATTATTGTAACAAAAGCCATTCATGATTATTGATAAATACTGTTGTTAAGCAATAGAACGGAGTTTGAGTTACAAGAGGATTGTTTAATTGCATTAAAAAACAACAATATCATAAATATTGAATGGATGTCAGTCTTATCCCGTCGAGTAGCTTTTCCCGCGTGCCATTCTCAGCAATATTTACCTGCCAACTGAAAATGTATAAAAAGTCAGCGTTACTGAGTGAGTCCTAGTTTTTAAAAGTATTAAAATACCTTGTATAATGTATATATATGAAAATACTCTTTTTATAAAATACTTTCCTTACTTTTGTACGTGAACATGCATCAACTATACATCAAGGTAATGCTTTCTTTCTTTCTTTAGTGTACACCGTAGTTCATTTCGTACTTTTTAACTTTATCTTTCACTGTCTATGTGGACCAATGTGCAATACCCCGAACTATGTGCGTGAAACTGGTGCTGGGCCTGTGATCTACAAATAGACCACGAACTATATGCACGAAGCTCACCTAGTCACCTAGGGTATGCTACAAAGGTCTTGCCAATCTCAATGATTGACTATGTGTGCATCCTTCGGGGTAGCTTACCCGCATCACAGTTGAGCTAACGACAACATGGTCGTGCACCTCCTATAAGCTTGCAATACTTTCATTATTTTGTCTTTATCATTAATCTTCCACTCTTGTTAAGTGTAATACTTTGCATTTATGATCATAAACATACTACATAAGCCATATAATAATAAATTATTGTGGACATAAGAAAAACTTATAATAATACAATATAATAACAATTAAAACCCTAAAGTCAAACTTGGGTCAAACCTTAACGAATCTGTTTTTTTTAAATTTCAGAAAATAGTCTAAGTGTTCTAGGCGCATTAGCACCATGCAGGCGCATGAGGACTGTTCAGGCGCATTGCAACTATGCAGGCGCATGTGTTTACTTGGATGTTTCAACACTTAGCCGCATGAGCCATTTCAGGCGCATGGGAACTATTTGAACGTATGGATTATACTTAGGCGTCTGAGACTAAGTTTTAGATGCATGGAATACTGTTCAGGCGCATGGACTTATACTTAAAATTTCTAAGGCATTTCTAGACGCATGGGGTACTATTTGGGTGCATGGGCCCTATTTGGGCGCATGACCTGACTTAGAAACTTTTCTAAGGAAATTTTAGGCGCATAGCCTTATTTTGGCGCATGAACAACCTGTTGAACATATTTCCATATTATTTCCAGTCCCAAACATCATATTATCTTAGTCTAAGCTTACTCATACCATTCTGAGCTTGAACATAACATAAAACATTCATAACTTCATCATACATGCATGGATACATACGGTTACTCATACAACATTTGTAAAAATAATTTACATACATTTTTAGCCCCAAAGAATGTTTAAAACAAGTAAAATACAGGGTCTAGAACTCGCATTTGCTGCTTCCAAGCCACAAACTCTAAATCTTGAACTTTCCAAAGAATTCAAACTCCTAGATATGTCTACAACACACAAACCCGAACACACATACACATATAACCGATACTAAATCTAGCCAAGAACAACTTAAAAACACTAAATCTTACTTAAATTCGGTTTCTTCTTGTTCTTCTTCAAGACCTGCTCTTCTCTCTCTAAAATCCGAATGAAAAATGTGAAAAGTAATATGGCATGGGCGGCCATGTTGCTTTTGTACAAAATAAATATTAAATTTTATACTTTTAACACATTTAACCCCTCAAGTTAGGTTAAATGGCATCTTCCACTTTTATTCCTTTTTTACCACTTCTTAAAATATCTGGGTGTTACACTTAAAAGATACCTGATCCGGTGGTGAAAGTTTAACGTTTAATGGCTTTATTTCCGTGTTTTACGTATAAATGTATGAGAAATAGAGTTACTTTGGGATTATTTTGTATTTGTAGGTTAAATGTGAAGAATACGAAGAAATTGGAAGAAACGGGATGGTAATTGGAGTTCGAGAAGTCAAGCTTCAACATTATTTTAAAACGGGCATAACTTGAGCTAGGAAATGAGTTACGGGACCCATGACCTGTCCACGGAAAGGTCTTGGAAAGTTACACATGAAAATCAAGTTTGTGCAGGGGGTGGCGCCACCGACGCCATGACCACCGCCACCGACGCCGATACCGTCAGAAACACCGTCAGAGCCACCGTTGGTCAGTAACTTTCAGCCTAGATGGCGCTGGGGGCGCCACCGACGCCACTGGTGGCGCCACCGACGCCGATCGCCGCGTTTTGGTGGATTTTAACCTAATTTGAAGGGATTTAAAAGGGGAAAAACCCTATTACGAATGAGAACTTCACACACTGCAATCTTGGACGAAAATTAACCTTCTTGGATCATTCTCAAGCTCTTCTAACATCAAGAACGTCGATTTCATCCAGATTAGATGATCAATTACACTCGTGTTGAAGAATCGATGATGATGCAAGGCTAAATCCATTGTGATTCACTTCGGGGGAAGGGTTTGTGCAAGTTCTTATTTTTCTTATATTTTAACCTAGATTTGAGATTAAATCTTGAACCTTTTAAGTTCTTGTTGGATTTAATTTATGATTTGATTAGTTAAACGGTTTGATTATATGTTAACCTAATTTTGATCTTCTTTAACTTTGATTGTCTATGATCATTACGTGATTGATTATTAGAATTAGGGTTTCATTATTCAAATTGGTAATTGTGTGAATAAGGTCCTTTAAACTTTAATCCATGATTGTCACTTAAATCATATCATGTGTAAGTCACCATTAATAACTTCTCATTAGGTTTCATTCAAGAAAAATTATAACTTTGCCAAACCTGGATCCTAAAGTGGGTTGCTTTCTCCTCAAGATTGTTAAAAACCTAAACTTTTATTTCGTTAATTTAATTAGTTCTTAATTAAGTCCATCAATCAATTTACTTTTTTAATGTTTAGTAGTGTTAAATTAATCGTTGCTAGCACTTTCCTGTGATTCCCTGTGGATTCGACACCCTGCTTACCCTTTGCTATTAAGGGTGATTAAGGACTCTTTAATATATATTTTTGACCGACCACACGACATCGATCAAAATGGCGCCGTTGCCGGGGAATCGTTGCGCTTAGTGTTAGTAATAATTATTTGTTTTTCTTAAAAAAAAAAACAAAAATATTTTATTTTTCTTGTTTTTCGTTTATTTATTATTTTATTGTTCGAAATTACGCGTGGTATTTGCTTATTGTTTGCAGGTAGTTTCTTTGCACTCTTAGTATAATCTCAAGAATTTTGATATTATCATGGATTGCGACTAGGATAATGATCCATGTATGTGTTGCGGAAGCCTTTATCATTAGGTTCAAGATTGTTCAATGTTCGAGAGAAATATGGAAACATAGAAAGAAGATGTTCTGAATACAGGCGACAAATGGGATATGTGAGGGCAAACTATGAATATGAAGAAACCCACTCGTATTATCCACATTATGAAGGACCTCCACCATTAAATTATCAAGAATATTCTCATCCAGACATAGAGCACAAATATGCCCAACAATGGGATGTCAACCACCATGAACCCAAGATGTCACATTTATCAAGTTACCAAGAGGAGTATGATGACTACTATCCTGAATATCCTCAAGTGTTATACGAGAAGCGCCAAGGTTCAATGAACTCTAACCATGATGAAATCTTGAACATGTTGATAAAAATGAAAAAAGAAGACAAAGAAAGAGATAAAACACTCCAGGTATTAAGTAAGCAAGTTGGCCAACTGGTTGAGGATATGGCCCAACTAAGACAAGAGCGATTTGAGTTGGATAAGGAAACCATGACCGATAGTGATGTGGTTGAAAAGGTTACAGAACTTCAAGAGCAGGAACATGTATGCTTAAAGTTGATAAAAGACATAACACCTTTAGATGAGCCAAAGCTTAAAATAATCCAAGTTTATCCTGATCCTTCCCCCGTGCTTATTATTTTAACAAACAAAGTTAGAGAAGAGGGTTTGAGGAAAAAGAAAAAGAAGGTGACACTACAAGACATTGGACAAATCATCATAAAGTGGCTCCGCACCAAATATTCAATTGACTTGCCGATTATTGGAAAGCAACTACGAAACAGGCATGTCAACTACCGAGCGTTTATCGGGAATTCGGTAGGCAAATGTGCACTTAAGCCACCGTAACAAATATCAGGTACGGTCTGGTTGAAGACCTAAAACTTAGCGCTACTTGGGAGGCAACCCAAGGTGTTTTATGTTTTATTATTATTATTATTTTTTTTGGTTATTTATAATTTTATTTTATTTTATTTTAAGAACTTTGTGGGTGTGTTCACTACTAACCCTCACGAGACTACACTCGTCCACCCGGGTCTACCGGATGGTTTAAAAGGCTTGTTGCATATGCTAAATACAACCGTGATTCCTACGAAAGTGAGTTTAGGACTTTTATCATTAAAGTGATTTTTTTTATTTATTTAAAAAGTTAACTATTTTTAATCAAATTCCTCTTAAAAGTTGCATTGAGGACAATGCAATGCATCAAGTGTGGGGAAGTGGATGCATTATTGATTTAAATGTGAGGTAATCATGAAGTGAGAACTTCGGTTGTACACGGGTTTAGTATGTTTTGTAGATTAGTGGACGCGATGTTGAAGATCACTAGTACAACTAAAGATCTGGACATAAAGATATAATCAGGTGCATTTGTTTCCCTTATTATTTGTTAAAAATAGTTAATTTGTAGTTAGGTTTAAATTTTGGTAATTGATGGTGAGTCCCCGACTGATTGTAAATGATTTGTGAATGTGATAAGATTGGGTTTGCTCTTAAAATTCTCTTGTTTTCACACTAGTTAGTTAGTACATTGGGGACAATGTACATCTTAAGTGTGGGGATACGGGGAGTTGGGGAGTTATGAAAAAAAAATTAACATCCTATCAAGCTTCAATTTTTGCAAAAGTTTTCTTGTAAAGTTTAATGTTTTTATGAAACCAGAATGTTCAATATACGTGACTTGTTGTTTATGAGAAGATTGGTGTAGATCCTAGGTCATGGTCATATTCTTTAAGTTGCGAGATAAGTTTTTCTAGCGGGTTGTTTTTTAAAATGTGACGGATGCCTCATTAGTGTTAATGAGCTTTTGATACAATAAACTTATGTGCACATCGGTAGCCTAAATTCCTACTTGGTGAGATTTTGAGCCTATAAATTCAAACATTATATATATATATATATATATATATTCATTTGTTAAGGGTATGCCATATACTACTTTTGTTACAGAACTTGTATTGTTTAATGCGTATCAAGACTATAAGCAAGATGTTGCACATAAATGACAAAGGCAATTTAGGAACCCATTTACTTGTTAATCGCTTGTTAGTGTTATCCATCCTAACCGTTAGTAGCCATGTTGAGCCTTAAGCCATTCGTTTGTTAAAACCGATATATAAAGTCCAAGCTGTTAGTTGATAACCGACCATGAAACCATTTAAAGTAAAAGAGCATCCGAAGTCAAGCTTATATTGTGAAAAAGAAATTGAAAAATAATGAAAAAAAGAAGAGAAAAAAAAGGAGAAAAAGTAATGGTTCAAGAATGATCAAAGTGATTTAGCTCTGTGAGTCATGTTGATAAGGATGGTTTAATGGTTTGGGTTATAATTCTATGTGTTTTAGCCACTTTTAAAAGCCAAAACGTCTGACCCGTGCCTAAGCCCAAAAACCCGTAAGCCCTTTAGATGTGTGCAAGATCTATGCAAATGGTGGAGGTGTGATTGCTATACAAGCTTATGTGAACAATGTGGTATATTAGATTATTGAGTGATTAAACTAGTATATCTTTTACTAGTCCAGATATAAAACCGAGAAGAGTGAATTATTGTGAGGGCTGTGTACATGAGATTAGAAATCAAAATCATGTTAATATTAATTGGGTGATGTCTTATTTTGCTTATGATTGACTTGCTAGAATATTAATCTAGTAGACGATGTAAGTCGTGTGAATGAGGGCATGACCTTGGACCTTAATTAATCTTTAATAGGTGACTAGTGTGATATATTTGCAATGATGGTTTTATAAATTACAATTGAACTTTGCTTGAGGACAAGCAAAAGGTAAGTGTGGGGATTGTGATCCGGTGGTGAAAGTTTAACGTTTAATGGCTTTATTTCGTGTTTTACGTATAAATGTATGAGAAATAGAGTTACTTTGGATTATTTTGTATTTGTAGGTTAAATGTGAAGAATACGAAGAAATTGGAAGAAACGGGATGGTAATTGGAGTTCGAGAAGTCAAGCTAGGATAAATCAAAGTTATACGGCAATAGTATTTTAAAACGGGCATAACTTGAGCTAGGAAATGAGTTACGGGACCCATGGCCTGTCCACGGAAAGGTCTTTGAAGTTACACATGAAAATCAAGTTTGTGCAGGGGGTGGCGCCACCGACGCCATGACCACCGCCACCGACGCCGATACCGTCAGAAACACCGTCAGAGCCACCGTTGGTCAGTAACTTTCAGCCTAGATGGCGCTGGGGGCGCCACCGACGCCACTGATGGCGCCACCGACACCGATCGCCGTGTTTTGGTGGATTTTAACCTAATTTGAAGGGATTTAAAAGGGGAAAAACCCTATTACGAATGAGAACTTCACACACTGCAATCTTGGACGAAAATTAACCTTCTTGGATCATTCTCAAGCTCTTCTAACATCAAGAACGTCGATTTCAGCCGGATTACATGATCAATTACACTCGTGTTGAAGAATCGATGATGATGCAAGGCTAAATCCATTGTGATTCACTTCGGGGGAAGGGTTTGTGCAAGTTCTTATTTTTCTTATATTGTAACCTAGATTTGAGATTAAATCTTGAACCTTTTAAGTTCTTGTTGGATTTAATTTATGATTTGATTAGTTAAACGGTTTGATTATATGTTAACCTAATTTTGATCTTCTTTAACTTTGATTGTGTATGATCATTACGTGATTGATTATTAGAATTAGGGTTTCATTATTCAAATTGGTAATTGTGTGAATAAGGTCCTTTAAACTTTAATCCATGATTGTCACTTAAATCATATCATGTGTAAGTCACCATTAATGACTTCTCATTAGGTTTCATTCAAGAAAAATTATAACTTTGCCAAACCTAGATCCTAAAGTGGGTTGCTTTCTCCTCAAGATTGTTAAAAACCTAACTTTATTTCGTTAATTTAATTAGTTCTTAATTAAGTCCATCAATCAATTTACTTTTTTAATGTTTAGTAGTGTTAAATTAATCGTTGCTAACACTTTCCTGTGATCCCTGTGGATTCGACACCCTGCTTACCCTTTGCTATTAAGGGTGATTAAGGACTCTTTAATATATTTTTGACCGACCACACGACATCGATCAAAATGGCGCCGTTGCCGGGGAATCGTTGCGCTTAGTGTTAGTAATAATTATTTGTTTTTCTTAAAAATCAAAAAAAAACAAAAATATTTTATTTTTCTTGTTTTTCGTTTATTTATTATTTTATTGTTCGAAATTACGCGTGGTATTTGCTTATTGTTTGCAGGTAGTTTCTTTGCACTCTTAGTATAATCTCAAGAATTTTGATATTATCATGGATTGCGACTAGGATAATGATCCATGTATGTGTTGTGGAAGCCTTTATCATTGGGTTCAAGATTGTCCAATGTTCGAGAGAAATATGGAAATATAGAAAGAAGATGTTCTGAATACAGGCGACAAATGGGATATGTGAGGGCAAACTATGAATATGAAGAAACCCACTCGTATTATCCACATTATGAAGGACCTCCACCATTAAATTATCAAGAATATTCTCATCCAGACATAGAGCACAAATATGCCCAACAATGGGATGTCAACCACCATGAACCCAAGATGTCACATTTATCAAGTTACCAAGAGGAGTATGATGACTACTATCCTGAATATCCTCAAGTGTTATACGAGAAGCGCCAAGGTTCAATGAACTCTAACCATGATGAAATCTTGAACATGTTGATAAAAATGAAAAAAGAAGACAAAGAAAGAGATAAAACACTCCAGGTATTAAGTAAGCAAGTTGGCCAACTGGTTGAGGATATGACCCAACTAAGACAAGAGCGATTTGAGTTGGATAAGGAAACCATGACCGATAGTGATGTGGTTGAAAAGGTTACAGAACTTCAAGAGCAGGAACATGTATGCTTAAAGTTGATAAAAGACATAACACCTTTAGATGAGCCAAAGCTTAAAATAATCCAAGTTTATCCTGATCCTTCCCCGTGCTTATTATTTTAACAAACAAAGTTAGAGAAGAGGGTTTGAGGAAAAAGAAAAGAAGGTGACACTACAAGACATTGGACAAATCATCATAAAGTGGCTCCGCACCAAATATTCAATTGACTTGCCGATTATTGGAAAGCAACTACGAAACAGGCATGTCAACTACCGAGCGTTATCGGGAATTCGGTAGGCAAATGTGCACTTAAGCCACCGTAACAAATATCAGGTACGGTCTGGCTGAAGACCTAAAACTTAGCGCTACTTGGGAGGCAACCCAAGGTGTTTTATGTTTTATTATTATTATTATTTTTTTGGTTATTTATAATTTTATTTTATTTTATTTTAAGAACTTTGTGGGTGTGTTCACTACTAACCCTCACGAGACTACACTCGTCCACCCGGGTCTACCGGATGGTTTAAAAGGCTTGTTGCATATGCTAAATACAACCGTGATTCCTACGAAAGTGAGTTTAGGACTTTTATCATTAAAGTGATTTTTTTTATTTATTTAAAAAGTTAACTATTTTTAATCAAATTTCCTCTTAAAAGTTGCATTGAGGACAATGCAATGCATCAAGTGTGGGGAAGTGGATGCATTATTGATTTAAATGTGAGGTAATCATGAAGTGAGAACTTCGGTTGTACACGGGTTTAGTATGTTTTGTAGATTAGTGGACGCGATGTTGAAGATCACTAGTACAACTAAAGATCTGGACATAAAGATATAATCAGGTGCATTTGTTTCCCTTATTATTTGTTAAAAATAGTTAATTTGTAGTTAGGTTTAAATTTTGGTAATTGATGGTGAGTCCCCGACTGATTGTAAATGATTTGTGAATGTGATAAGATTGGGTTTGCTCTTAAATTCTCTTGTTTTCACACTAGTTAGTTAGTACATTGGGGACAATGTACATCTTAAGTGTGGGGATACGGGGAGTTGGGGAGTTATGAAAAAAAAATTAACATCCTATCAAGCTTCAATTTTTGCAAAAGTTTTCTTGTAAAGTTTAATGTTTTTATGAAACCAGAATGTTCAATATACGTGACTTGTTGTTTATGAGAAGATTGGTGTAGATCCTAGGTCATGGTCATATTCTTTAAGTTGCGAGATAAGTTTTTCTAGCGGGTTGTTTTTTAAAATGTGACGGATGCCTCATTAGTGTTAATGAGCTTTTGATACAATAAACTTATGTGCACATCGGTAGCCTAAATTCCTACTTGGTGAGTTTTTGAGCCTATAAATTCAAACATATTATATATATATATATATATATATATATCATTTGTTAAGGGTATGCCATATACTACTTTTGTTACAGAACTTGTATTGTTTAATGCGTATCAAGACTATAAGCAAGATGTTGCACATAAATGACAAAGGCAATTTAGGAACCCATTTACTTGTTAATCGCTTGTTAGTGTTATCCATCCTAACCGTTAGTAGCCATGTTGAGCCTTAAGCCATTCGTTTGTTAAAACCGATATATAAAGTCCAAGCTGTTAGTTGATAACCGACCATGAAACCATTTAAAGTAAAAGAGCATCCGAAGTCAAGCTTATATTGTGAAAAAGAAATTGAAAAATAATGAAAAAGAAGAGAAAAAAAAAAGGAGAAAAAGTAATGGTTCAAGAATGATCAAAGTGATTTAGCTCTGTGAGTCATGTTGATAAGGATGGTTTAATGGTTTGGGTTATAATTCTATGTGTTTTAGCCACTTTTAAAAGCCAAAACGTCTGACCCGTGCCTAAGCCCAAAAACCCGTAAGCCCTTTAGATGTGTGCAAGATCTATGCAATTGGTGGAGGTGTGATTGCTATACAAGCTTATGTGAACAATGTGGTATATTAGATTATTGAGTGATTAAACTAGTATATCTTTTACTAGTCCAGATATAAAACCGAGAAGAGTGAATTATTGTGAGGGCTGTGTACATGAGATTAGAAATCAAAATCATGTTAATATTAATTGGGTGATGTCTTATTTTGCTTATGATTGACTTGCTAGAATATAAATCTAGTAGACGATGTAAGTCGTGTGAATGAGGGCATGACCTTGGACCTTAATTAATCTTTAATAGGTGACTAGTGTGATATATTTGCAATGATGGTTTTATAAATTACAATTGAACTTTGCTTGAGGACAAGCAAAAGGTAAGTGTGGGGATTGTGATCCGGTGGTGAAAGTTTAACGTTTAATGGCTTTATTTCCGTGTTTTACGTATAAATGTATGAGAAATAGAGTTACTTTGGGATTATTTTGTATTTGTAGGTTAAATGTGAAGAATACGAAGAAATTGGAAGAAACGGGATGGTAATTGGAGTTCGAGAAGTCAAGCTAGGATAAATCAAAGTTATACGGCAATAGTATTTTAAAACGGGCATAACTTGAGCTAGGAAATGAGTTACGGGACCCATGGCCTGTCCACGGAAAGGTCTTTGAAAGTTACACATGAAAATCAAGTTTGTGCAGGGGGTGGCGCCACCGACGCCATGACCACCGCCACCGACGCCGATACCGTCAGAAACACCGTCAGAGCCACCGTTGGTCAGTAACTTTCAGCCTAGATGGCGCTGGGGGCGCCACCGACGCCACTGATGGCGCCACCGACACCGATCGCCGTGTTTTGGTGGATTTTAACCTAATTTGAAGGGATTTAAAAGGGGAAAAACCCTATTACGAATGAGAACTTCACACACTGCAATCTTGGACGAAAATTAACCTTCTTGGATCATTCTCAAGCTCTTCTAACATCAAGAACGTCGATTTCAGCCGGATTACATGATCAATTACACTCGTGTTGAAGAATCGATGATGATGCAAGGCTAAATCCATTGTGATTCACTTCGGGGGAAGGGTTTGTGCAAGTTCTTATTTTTCTTATATTGTAACCTAGATTTGAGATTAAATCTTGAACCTTTTAAGTTCTTGTTGGATTTAATTTATGATTTGATTAGTTAAACGGTTTGATTATATGTTACCTAATTTTGATCTTCTTTAACTTTGATTGTGTATGATCATTACGTGATTGATTATTAGAATTAGGGTTTCATTATTCAAATTGGTAATTGTGTGAATAAGGTCCTTTAAACTTTAATCCATGATTGTCACTTAAATCATATCATGTGTAAGTCACCATTAATGACTTCTCATTAGGTTTCATTCAAGAAAAATTATAACTTTGCCAAACCTAGATCCTAAAGTGGGTTGCTTTCTCCTCAAGATTGTTAAAAACCTAAACTTTATTTCGTTAATTTAATTAGTTCTTAATTAAGTCCATCAATCAATTTACTTTTTTAATGTTTAGTAGTGTTAAATTAATCGTTGCTAGCACCTTCCTGTGATTCCCTGTGGATTCGACACCCTGCTTAACCTTTGCTATTAAGGGTGATTAAGGACTCTTTAATATATATTTTTGACCGACCACACGACATCGATCAATACGATTATTAAATGACAGTTAAAATTACTTTATTAACCTTTATATAAAAAATAGAAAAATTAGTAGTAAACAAATTGATTGGTTAAGGGGAGTTTTCATGGTTTTTAATTCAAAACATGGTTTTAATTTGATCCCTCCCTTATACACACACACACATACACACATACATACATATATATATATATATATATATATATATATATATATGTATATGTCTATATATTCATAGTATATTCATAAAAAGTGTTAAAGATACTTTGATAATGGTCTGATAATGATTTTATATATTTGAGTTAATTTTGCATCCAATTTCATTACATAAATAAATGTAATCAGTTTTCTTTTTTACCTATACATATATGGAAATAAATGGTTTGTTAATTTGCATATATATATTTTTTGTTACCTATACATTTTTTTTCTACGTACACAAATGTAATAATCTATTTTCTCACAAATTCAATGATCGTTTGGTTAATCTTGAACATGTACATATACATATACATGTACATGTATATTTGAAGTATTGTCTAACATTGTGAACTATCTTGTTAGGTTCAAGTGAGAAGACACGGTGAGTTCATAGCCCCATTTTCAACCGTTTGGTATTCAGTAAAGTTTTGGGGGAAAAAGTATACTGTTTGGGTTGATGTATTATTTTGAAAAATTTTTGTTTGCTTACTGTCATTTGCGACACAACCATTAGTTCGAATGAGGAACCGGTCAATAATATTGGTAGCGCTACTTAGGAGATATTTGCACTAACCGGATGAGGGTTACTGCTATTTTCCTGCATCTAACCGAATGGGGTTAGGATGTAATATTATCTGATTTTATGATTATTTCATGACAGTATGATTATGTTATGAGCAGGTTTTACATCCACAAAATATTTTGTCTGGATTAAACCTATGTTCTCACCAACATTTTTGTTGACTGGTTTAAGTGTACTTTTTCAGGAAATGGGTAACACCTTTGATTTCATCTTTGAGGTTCATGATGGTTGGGGTGACGTTGTAGGATGGGTCTGCGTAACACTGACCGTCGACATCGTTGACGGAAGTGTGTACGTAGACGCGCATTTTTATAGATTTTAGACATGCTGTAACCTAGTTGTAACTAATTACATCTAATTTTGGTATATTATGTAAAAAGATGTAATTCCTCTAATAGTAATAAAAGCATGCCTATGTTATGTTTCTATTATATCTGTGTTTATTTACTATAAACAACTGCACTCTAATAAAAACTAGTCACATTCCACCCGTATCGTTCACGCTTCTGAAAAAGTACACTTAAACCAGTCAACAAAAATGTTGGTGAGAACATAGGTTTAATCCAGACAAAATATTTTATTGATGTATCAATTACAACCAAACCTGCTCATAACATAATCATACTGTCACGAAATAATCATAAAATCAGATAATATTACATTCTAACCCTCATTCGGTTAGATGCAGGAAAATAGCAGTAACCCTCATCCGGTTAGTGCAAATATTCTCCTAAGTAGCGCTACCGATATTATTGACCGGTTCCTCATTCGAACTAATGGTTAAGTCGCAAATGACAGTAAGCAAACAAAATATTTTAAAAATAATACATCAACCCAAACAGTATACTTTTTCCCCCAAAACTTTACTGAATACCAAACGGTTGAAAATGGGGCTATGAACTCACCGTGTCTTCTCACTTGAACCTAACAAGATAGTTCACAGTACCAGACAATACTTCAAATATTTTTCTGGTTTTCATTGACTGTAAAAGATTATTAGAAACATCTTCGGGCCTTTAAAAATTCTTAATCCATAATAGTTTGTGATTTATTCCAAACTTCTCAAAAATCACAAAAATAGCTACTCATGTTCAAAAATCCCCAAAATTTTATAGAACATAATTTGGATAGTTTGTAGCTTCTCATAATTTTTACAGCATCAAATTCCTAGCAGATTATTTTATATAAATACCACAATTTTTCCCAAAATTTATCAAAATACCCACTACTATCCATTAAATCCTCACAAATTCATATAATTTTTTCCAAAAAGTCAGTAACATCACATAATTTTCATAGCATCCAAATCTTAACAGATTATTTTCTGTAAATTTTATAATATTCTCATAAATGGTTAAAAACAGCTCCTGTTATTCATAAATTCCCAAAATTTCACAGACGGTTTCTTATATAAGACCATATATCATATAATTTTCTCAAAGTCCAAATCATGACATATTAGTTTTTGTAATTTTCACAATAATTGCAATATTTAGTAAAAATACTTATACTGATCCAAAAATTATGAAAATTATATATTCTTTAGAAACATATGTAATATTACATATGATTTTATTAGAATTTATTATTCATTTTAAGTATTTATTCTGATTTATTTACTATAGAACATATAAAAATTCATATCTTAATCATAATAAGGAATAAATTCTAAAATAATTCCAGAGGCTTTTATACCTCAAAAGAATAATTCTGTAATTTTTTAAGAATTTTCCCGAATTTATTTCTATTTTTGATATTTTCTTCTATTTTCCATTATAAAATAATTTATATAAATTATTTCTTCATCAAAACTTTGTCAAAACTTCCAGTTAAATATTTTAGTATAAATATGAGAATTTCTCAAAGTTTATTCCCACAATTGCAATTACTTAATATTAATTTAATTTTTCTTAATTAATTATGAGATAAATCTTGGAATTTCAAAATATCTCTTTTAAATCATAAGTTTTCTTGAGTTTTTGGCAACTCATTACTTATGATATACGAATCAAGGTTTTAAAAAAATTGCTTTTGGTGATTAAACACCAACCAATAAGTATATATTGATTTTTGTTACATATATGTAACAAAAATTGTTTTCATACCTTGTGATGGTAATCTTAGTGATATTCAGCTTGTTGAACTCGAGAACAGGGCTGTAGAGATCGTGGTTGATGTTAGTAAGTGCTGGTGGTGCGTGGTTTGTGGTTGTTTGGTGTTGTGGTTGTCGGTTTTTGTTGTTGTTGTTTGTTGATGTTGTTGGTTGTTGTTTCAAGCAAACCCAAGAGATAGGGAGGTTGTGGGATAGGTTGGTGGTGGTGTTTAGCTTTGTTACCGAAGGAGAAAGAAGGCAGAAGATGGCTGGAGGTGGTAGTGATCGAATGAAGATGGAGGTGTTAAGAAATCCGAGGGAGAGAAGGAGACAATAGCTTGGGTTGTGGTTGCAAAGTTGTAGATGTATGGATGTATATAGGACTGAAATTGAGGGACACCTAAGGGTGTCATCATGCCTTCTAGTTCTAACTTAGGGGTGTGGGTTTAATAGGTGGCTTAGGTAGCGTTTAAGAAGAGACCAAGAAAGAGGTGGCAAATTACATGCAAGATGGCGGTTTTGGGGAGTATCTAGTGTGAAAGCTAGATTACTTTGTCAACTAGAACATCTAGGTGGTAGAATAGAATGGTGTGGTGGCGGTTTGCAAGGTTATCAAGGTGTGAATGGGAGGTAACCGATGGAGGTTCTTGGGATTTGCCATATCCCCTTAATGATGAAGTTTCACAAGATGTTGACTATAGCAAGCCTCCATGCTAACGGGTTCAATGAATTGGAGGTGTTGAGGTGGCGGTTTAGGAGGGGTTTTCGAGAGGTAGATTGCTAGATGGCAAGCTAGGGAATGTTCATAGTGTGAATATAAGGTTGTTTAGTCTAACTTGAAGTCTAGGTGGCGGGTGGTGGTGATAGTAGGGTGTGAAAGTATAGAAAGGTGGTATGGTGGTTTCGGGTGGCATGGGGTTTGGCTTCGGGTATTGGTTTTGGGTGATGTTTTGGGTGATGTTAACCGAGGCATGAGGGAGGGTGGTTTGGGTTGGTAGTTTCGGGTGGTAGTGGTTTTAGGTTGTTACGTTTCTGATTTTGGTTTTAGTTGAGTTTTATTGTGTAGGTATATATGTATATACTCGAAACACACATATATATAAGTGAGTTTTCTATGCATACATGCCAATCATATATTGGTGTTTCAAGAAACTTTCATGTACATGTAGATATATAAACATGCATATGTCAAAACTTGTAGATATTTATATACATTTATGTGAGTTTCGGGTACACATATACTTATATACATACGTAGACTATTAATATATAGACATGCAGGTAGCATGCATACGTATATAGTCATACATACTCAACATATATCATCTTAAGAACACACAAATTATATATATTTATATAAGGTATATACATATATATAGGTAAATAATCTGATTATATGTACCTTAACAATTACTTTGTATGTATACAAACATGCATATGTAATCTCATACTAAAAATAATATTACTATGGCTCGTAAGATAAAAATTAATTTTAGGGTTGTTACATTTTGGTTAAATCTTGAACATATACATATACATATACATGTACATGTACATGTACATGTACATGTACATGTACATGTACATGTACATGTACATGTACATGTACATGTACATGTACATGTACATGTACATGTACATGTACATCTACACGTATACGTACATCTACACGTATACGTACACGCACACGTATACGTACACGCACACGTATACGTACACGCACACGTATACGTACACGCACACGTATACGTACACGCACACGTATACGTACGTGTACGTGTACGTGCACGTGTACGTGCACGTGGACGTGCACGTGCACGTGCACGTGCACGTGCACGTCCACGTCCACGTGCACGTCCACGTGCACGTCCACGTCCACGTGCACGTCCACGTGCACGTCCACGTCCACGTGCACGTCCACGTCCACGTGCACGTCCACGTGCACGTCCACGTCCACGTCCACGTCCACGTCCACGTGCACGTCCACGTGCACGTCCACGTCCACGTGCACGTCCACGTCCACGTGCACGTCCACGTCCACGTGCACGTCCACGTCCACGTCCACGTCCACGTCCACGTCCACGTACACGTCCACGTCCACGTCACGTGCACGTGCACGTGCACGTGCACGTGCACGTGCACGTGTACAGGTACGTACACGTACACGTACACGTACACGTACACGTACACGTACACGTCCACGTACACGTACACGTACACGTACACGTATACGTACACGTGTACGTGTACGTGTACGTATACGTATACGTGTACGTGTACGTCTACGTCTTATACCTAGACGTACACGTCTACGTATACGTGTACGTACACGTCTACGTATACGTGTACGTACACGTCTACGTATACGTGTACGTACACGTGTACCTAGACGTACACGTCTACGTGTACGTGTACGTACACGTCTACGTGTACGTGTACGTACACGTCTACGTGTACGTGTACGTACACGTCTACGTGTACGTGTACGTACACGTCTACGTGTACGTGTACGTACACGTCTACGTGTACGTACACGTGTTCGTGTACGTACACGTGTACGTGTACGTACACGTGTACGTGTACGTACACGTGTACGTGTACGTACACGTGTACACGTGTGCGTACACGTACACGTGTACGTACACGTGTACGTGTACACGTACACGTACACGTACACGTACACGTACACGTACACGTCTACGTTTACGTACACGTCTACGTCTACGTACACGTCTACGTACACGTCTACGTACACGTCTACGTACACGTACACGTACACGTACACGTACACGTACACGTACACGTACACGTACACGTAGACGTACACGTAGACGTACACGTAGACGTACACGTAGACGTACACGTAGACGTACACGTAGACGTGCACGTAGACGTGCACGTGCACGTGCACGTGCACGTGCACGTGCACGTGGACGTGCACGTGCACGTGCACGTGGACGTGGACGTGGACGTGGACGTGGACGTGGACGTGGACGTGGACGTGGACGTGGACGTGGACGTGGACGTGGACGTGGACGTGGACGTGGACGTGGACGTGGACGTGGACGTGGACGTGCACGTGGACGTGGACGTGGACGTGGACGTGCACGTGGACGTGGACGTGCACGTGCACGTGGACGTGCACGTGCACGTGTACGTGCACGTATACGTATACGTGTACCTATACATACACATACACATACACATACACATATACATACACATACACATACACATATACATGTAATATACATCTACATGTACATGTACATGTACATGTACACGTACATGTACATGTACACGTACATGTACATGTACACGTACATGTACATGTACACGTACATGTACACGTACATGTACACGTACACGTACATGTACACGTACACGTACACGTACATGTACACGTACATGTACACGTACATGTACAGGTACATGTACGTGTACGTATGTGTACACGTACATGTACGTGTACACGTACATGTACGTGTACACGTACCTGTACGTGTACATGTACGTGTACATGTACATGTACGTGTACGTGTACATGTACACGTACATGTACACGTACATGTACACGTACATGTACACGTACATATACACGTACATGTACACGTACATATACACGTACATGTACACGTACATATACACGTACATGTACACGTACATATACATATACATGTACACGTACATGTACATATACATGTACAGATACATGTACATATACATGTACATATACATTTACATATACATATACATATACATATACATATACATATACATATACATATACATATACATATACATATACATATACATATACATACATATACATATACATATGCATATACATATACATATACATATACATCTACATATACATACATATACAGATACATATACATACATATATACATATATGTACATATACATGTATATACATATACATATATAAATATATACATATACATATATATATTTATATATATATATATGTATATATATACATAATATATACATATATATATATATATATATATATATATATATGTATATATACATATACATAGACATATATATACATTATATATATATGTATATATACATACATATATATATATATATATATATATATATATATATATATATATATATATATATATATATATATATATATATATATATATATATATATATATATATCTATATATCTACATATGTTAGTGTTGGACACCATAAATTACATACCGTGAATGTAGAACGCATCCATCGTGCACTAACCTTTTTTTTTGGTCATCTAAACCCAATAACATTTCAATCCCATCTATACATGGATATCTAACCGATGTGCACCCTACACATGCATTAACATACATACAATAACTCACATATATATTTACCCATTCGTTACCCCTTCCCCAAGATAACAGTCGGACCACCACCATGGACAGCACCCGTCATTGCCTATATACATGCATACATTCCTAGACATAAAATATTCACTTAGTCTCCAAAAACATTGTATCGTCGGAAACACCTCTGCCACCAAAGATGACAACCTAAAAAGCCACCAATTTTCACATGGAAGCATACCTACTACCCTATACATACACATAAGGCACCATACATACATACGTGTGCACCATCACTTAGGAATACACCCACATCATAATTCGCAGAAACACACACGCATATTCACATCGCAGATTACAAGCACACACATTACACACATCAATTAGAAACTTCATACGTAATACTCGATTGTGAACACGCATACACATGCTCCCGGCATCAACCGAAACGAACACTAACACGATAACTGTACCAAAACCGAGTCATATAGAACGTCCGTAATTACCGAAGAGAACATACCGTACTGCAGACGAGAGGTTGTGATTTAGCAGGAGTGCGTTGACGGAAGCCCACGGTTGTGAGAGAGCTTCCGGGGAAGGTTAACAACCGCAAGAAAGGCTGCCGCGGGGAAGCTTCCTGCGAGACGATTGATCGACGACGGACTCACGAGGGCTCACGGCTGCAGGAAAATTGCACAAGTTGTCATCGCATGATTAGGGTTACGGGAGAGTTCGGGTGTTTTGGTTGGGGTAATCGACGGGGGATGTGGTTTTACGTAGATGAACATATTTACATATTGGTCCCCTCCCTTTAATATAGTTTGCACTTCAGGGTTAATTAGGTTGAATTAATTTATAGTCAAATGTTAGTGATAATAATAATGACAACCATTATTTTACAATTTGACAATAATAAACTTGACTAATTATAAAATAGTAGAGAGAGGATAAATAATGGAAACTGTGCTAAGCTGAAAGTATGGGGTGTCACAAACCTTGTATGATATTCATATTTACAAATCATAAGTTTATAACTCTAAGTCAAATGTAGATGCTACCCATCAAAAGGTTAACCAAGGTTACACAAGATTACCATAACATTAACATTATATAAACCACATGATCACTTCATCACAAGTTACATAAAATTTCACTAAATTAGGATAACAAATGAATTTTAGCTCATAATGAGATTGAACATAACAACAAAGATAGAAGATAGTAATAAAATCATCAGTAAATTTGAACAATCAAACTGGTGATCCACTATGGATGATGTTAAACGATCCCAAGCTTTTTTTAAGTGTTGAATGAACCTTAAAAACGTTCTAAGGACTTCCAAAGGCTGGCCGCCCAAGAGGAAACACCAACACTTCACCTCCTAAAAGCTTCCCTCAAAGTTCCAAATAAGCTTATATTTATAGGCTTGTTGGAATGTTTAAGCACAACCCCGTTCCTAAAAAGCACAACCCCATGCTAGTACAATGTATGTAAAAGTTGGTTGGCTCGTACACTCAGATGTTATCAGGCACGGCCCCGTGCTTCATGTCACACCCCCACTGATAAAGGAAACACAGGGATGCGAGCTAGACGGGATCGTCATAACACATGGTATACGACAGAGAAACAATATAAATATGATGACAAGCGTGTCATGACGACACCCGAACACAAATGGAGACTTGTGTCACGTTCAGTCAATATTCATGACAACATAGCCATAAGCATGACATATAAGGATCACATAACCATATAGAATAACATTGTTTAGTTTCCCACAACCCGGGAACAAGTGTTCAAAAGAATGTTAATTGTTTAGTGGACTGCAACAATGTACAAAAGAATTGTTCATCATGTATGTTCAGTCTCAAAAATGCTTCCTAGGGTCTCCACTAAAAGGCAGCACTCCTAGAACTTCAGTTACCTTGGTCACCTGAAAAGAGATACTCAAAACAGTCAACATAATTGTTGGTGAGCTTCGTAGGTTTTAAGTAGTAAAAGATGTTAAGTTGTAAACAGTGAGTAAGTTTAATAAGAGTTATCGTGGCTATACTTATGTATAGGCGGTTTTACCAGTTATAAATAGTTACAGCCAAACCTATTCATAGGTTCCTCACGGGAATTGATGGCAGTAAAGAAAGCATTTCCAAAGCATAAATAGTTTAAAATGACGTAGCAAGATCCACAAAGCGCATACGTATAGTTTACAACCAAACCAATCCTTAGGTCCCATTACCGGGATTAAGGGTTGTAATAAAAGATTTTCCATAGCAAAATAAGTTTAACATGACGTAGCAAGACCCACAAAGAGCATACGTATAGTTTACAACCAAACCAATCCTTAGGTCCCATTACCGGAACTAATGGTTGTATTAAAAGACAAGTTCACATGACGTAGCAAGATCCACTAAGCGCATACGTATAGGTTACAACCAAACCAATCCTTAGGTCCCATTACTGGGATTAATGGTTGTAATGGATGCTCGGCAAAGAAGAACCACAAAGTAGACCCACGAAGAAGAACCACACCGCCAAGAGCATCCAAGGTCAATAGCATTCACAAGTAATATCATACAACACATAGCATCAAAGTAATAGCGCATAGTAATGTAAAGCCACCAAGTAATATACAAGGTAGTAACATAGCATAGAGTCAAGAGACATAATAGCATCATTCAACAAGGTAAGCAAAATAAGTTAACCATAAGAGTTGCAGCAGACTTCCACTGAGGAAGATGCTTGAAAATGTGTCAAGTAAGCGAGCATTCTTTTCCCCCAAGTTTGAAAATGTTTAAAAGTTATATAAGCATAAAAAGGGGCCACGAAACTCACTGAATAGATGATAAGCACGAACGAATATTCCCAACAGTAGAATGCTATGAACAGTCAACACTATTGACAGTTACTGACAAGCATTAATAATGAGCATAAACATTAAGATGATGTTCAATGGTTTCGGGCAGTTCCGGTTCGGTCGTGGGTAACACTTGCACACAAACACACACAATAGATCTTATGTAGATCTAGACACTAGTAACGTTGCCATTGTCGATAACATTTGTGTAAAAGTGTTACCATTGTCAGAAAAGTACTAGGTAAGTGTTTGTGTTATGATTCGTTTGTTACTAATTGCAAAGTAAAAGTTGATTGGATTTTGATATAGCATTAATAAGTCCAATAGTGTTAGTCTTACAGATCGTCATCAACCATGGCAACCGTGTCGATGTCACCATAACACCACACGACAACACACACTGCACACAGGAAGGATTCACACACAATGACTCCAATTGCACGACAGGACTAGACGCACGACTGGACACTCCATTCGCATGAATCAACTTCCAGTCATGCGAATCAGCTTCATTTGCACGATTGAGCCCTCATTCATGCGACTAAGCACTCAGTCGTACCACACAACACCCAATCGCATGACTCAACCTTCCATTCGCACGATTCAGCCTTCAGTCGTGCGAATCAGCTTCATTCGTACGACTGAACTCTCATTCGTATGACTAGATCTTCAGTCATGCGATACACACAGTCGCACACAATCATCAGCATTGACTCAATCGCACACACTCTAAATCGCATGCATTCAATCGCACGACACATACATACGCATGGACTCAGTCGCACAACTCACCCCAGTCGCACCACTCAGTTGCACGATAGACTCAGATGCATGGACTCAGTCGCACGACTCACTCAGTCGCACGGCTCAGTCGCCTGAAAGACTCAGTCGCCTGAACAGTAAGTTCGCGACTGCTGATGTGCAGAGCAGCGTCCAGCTACTCCGGGCATGACTTCCACACATCAAGAACCTCCAAAATTCACAAACTAACATGTCTAAACATGAAGCACACACAAAAAAAAGCAAAACAAAAGCCCACACGACCTCATGTGCTCGGATGAACCCGAGAACCCGAAACCCTAGAAAACACAGAGGTTAAATCGAGCAAGAAACGGGTCAAACAAGGTTATCTACCTACTAGAAGTGATTATTCACGATGGTAACCGAGATTTGACGGTGAAAACGCAACAAACGTGACGGATTTTGGTGCTAGATTGAGAGAAAAATGGAGAAGAGGGTGAAGAAGAAGAAGAAGCAGAATGTGAAGGCTAGGGCTGGTGTGGGGTATTTATACCCAGCCCTAGTTTGGTAATTTGTCAAGTTTAGTCCCTGCACTTAGCCCCCGATTCCCCAATCTTGTTTCGGTTAAAAACGACGTAAATACGCGCGTTATGCTAATTATAAGGATGTGTTTAATGTTGTTTGTATCTTGAATATATTATTATTAATGATGTTTATATTATATAACATAATATAGTTAGTGATGTTGGTGGTGATACCCGTAAGCGTTAAGGTTGCAAGTAATGGTATCACGACTGTAAAAGAAAACCAAACAAGTATGATGTCCTCACAAATAGTCTACGAAGGCGAGGAATGAATGTTCTAAGAATAGTTAACGAAACTCGCGTTAAATGACGGATCTTGTGGTTACGGATGTCACACTTCAGGTGGGGCATGACCCCGCACCTCGGGTACCCATATGCGATCTATGAAGTACTGTATGCTATCATCCTTGCAATTCATCTGTTTGTCTAGCCCTCAGAATTCTTCTCCCGCAAGGTTTTCTTCTTTCAATGCTTCCCTTTGTGCAAGTTGGATCTGAGCTTTCAAGTTCGTTTGAATAGTCAATCCTAAAGCTCGAGCACGTAGTGGTTTCACGCGCTCTTTACAACTTAGGGCGTCAGCCACCACATTTGCTTTCCCCGGATGATACTAGATTTCACAATCGTAGTCACTAAGTAGCTCTACCCAACGTCGTTGTTGCATGTTGAGTTCTTTCTAATTCAGGATATGTTGAAGGCTCTTATGATCTGTGTAGATGATGCATTTGGTTCCATACAGATAGTGCCCCATATCTTGAGTGCAAATACTACCGCACCCAACTCTAGGTCATGAGTCGTATAATTCTTCTCATGCACCTTAAGTTGTCGTGAGGCATAGGCAATCACCTTGTCTTTCTGCATTAGTACATAACCCAATCCTTGATGTGAAGCATCACAGTACACCACAAAATCATCAGTTCCGTCTGGAAGGGATAATATCGGTGCGTTGCATAACTTCTCTTTCAACGTTTGGAATGCTTGTTCTTGGTCATATCCCCAATCAAACTTCCTGTCTTTCTGAGTCAACATAGTTAACGGTTGAGCAATCTTTGAAAAATTTGCAATGAAGCGACGATAGTATCCGGCAAATCCTAAGAATTGTCGTATCTCTGAAGGTGTCTGGGATGTATCCCATTTCTTCACTGCTTCAATTTTGCCGGGATCTACATGAATCCCATTCTCGTTAACCACATGCCCCAAAAACTTCACTTCTCAAAGCCAAAACATGCACTTCGAGAGTTTAGCAAAAAGTTTCTCTTCTTGTAACAAACTCAGTATGGTCCGAAGATGTTCTTCGTGGTCTTCTTTTGATCGAGAGTAGATAAGTATATCGTCAATGAATATGATCACGAACTTATCCAAGTATGATTACACACCCGATTCATCAGATCCATGAATACAGTCGGTGCGTTAGTCAGTCCGAACAGTATGACTAAGAACTCATAATGACCATAACGAGTCCTAAACGTTGTTTTCGGTATGTCATCCTCGAAAATCCTCAATTGATGATATCCAGAACGAAGATCAATCTTGGAGAAATATGAAGCTCCTTGCAACTGATCAAACAAATCATCGATTCTAGGAAGAGGATATCGATTCTTCACAGTCAACTTGTTCAACTCGCGATAATCGATGCACATGCGGAACGACCCGTCTTTCTTTATGACAAACAAGACCGGTGCTCCCTATGGTGAATGGCTCGGTCGAATAAAACCCTTCTCCAGTAGCTCTTGCAGTTGGCTAGATAACTCTTGCATTTCGGATGCCGCTAACCAGTATGGTGCTTTTGCTACCGGCGTAGTTCTAGGAACCAACTCTATACGAAATTCCACCTGTCGTGGAGGAGGTAAACCCGACAAGTCATCAGGGAATACTTCTGGATAATCTCGTACTATAGGAATATCCACCAACTTGTTGCCTTCTTCTTTCTTTTCCACTACATGGGCCAGAAATGCGTAACACTGCTTCCGTAAACATCGTCGTGTTTCATGCAAGTGATAAGCTTCAGAGTTCTTCCCGGTCGTTCTCCTTGAATCTTGAGTACCTCCCCATTTGGCATGGGGATTTGTACTACTTTCTCCCGACAAACAATCTCGGCTCCGTGTTTCGACAACCAATCCATCCCCACAATCACATCGAAGCTTCCCAGCTCAAAAGTTATTAAGTCTATGTCGAAGACATGGTTCTCCAATATCATGGAGCACTGTCTAATAATCTCATCTGCCTGTACAACTCTACCGTTGGCCATTTCTATAGAGAAACTAGTTTCTAGTCTACTAGGGTTCAAGGCAAGCATGTGTGCAAAATCAGAAGATATGAAACTATTGTCTGGCCCAGTATCAAATAGTATGGATGCGAAGTGGTGATTGAGCAAGTATGTACCCGTAACAACGTTCGGGTCCTGACGGGCGTCATTTGCTCCGATAACGAACGCACGTCCTCTGGCAACATTTCCTTGATTCCTTTGGCCCGGATTACCAGCTATGGCCATCACTTGCTGCTGGTTATTCCCTTGTTGACCCGGTGCCCTATTCAGTCTGGGGCACATGTTCCGGTAGTGACCAAGACCTCCGCACTCATAACAAGCCCTGGCATTCCCGACGGGGTTAACTGCGTTGATGGGTGCAACCAGATTCGGCGTAGTTCTACAATCCTTCGCTAGGTGCCCCGGGCGCCTACAATTCGCACATATCCGACACGGCGTTGCTGGGGGATGATGAAGAGTGCACCTGTTACATTTCGGGTGCGGCCCAACATATTCTTTCCTTTCTTGAGTCACAGCCACAAAAATTCGGGTTGTCTTGGCCTTCTTATCAAATCTTCTGGCACTAGACCTGCTCGTTTCCCCAACCTCCTATCTCTTCTCTGCTCCCCTGCCCAACATCACTATTCTTACCATCTCATCAGTTAGAGCGCCGGCCTTTAGGATTGCGCTCTGAATCGTGGGAGGAGCAGCTGCTGTTACCAATGCTCGGATTTGAGGTGCGAGTCCCCAAATGTACCTTTCATTCGATTCCAGAGTTACCAAATGTGGAACCAGTCTTGCCAACTCATGAAAACGATCAATGTAAGCTGCGTGCCCAGCTCCTACCATCGCATGGTTCCAGAATTCCTGCTCAAGATTGTGCATCTCGTTGAGAGGGCAGTACTCCTCAGTAATCAGGGCTTTGAACTCATCCCAAGTCATTTGCATCGTAGATTCTCTTCCTCTAGCTTGAACCTGGGTGTTCCACCAGGTTAGTGCCTTGCCCTGCAGTGAACACGTGGCATATTTGATTCTTTGGCTGTCGAGGCATTCACTGATGTCAATCACTGCCTCCCTCTTTTCAAGCCATCTAGTCAGGGCTATCGCCCCACCTTTCCCATCGAATTCTCGGGGTTTGCAGGCCACAAATTCCTTGTAGGAACATACCCGTCTAGTGTATTCAACCCCAGTTTCATTCCCAGTTGTTCCACCAATCCCGGTGTCTTCCCCTATTCCTTGATTATGCTCATGGTGAGTATCATAATCCCCGTGGAGATTATGATTCAGAAGAGTGTCACTCACTTGCGTCACTATAGTAGGAATCAGTGCGGCTAGCTGCTGAGCAATCATAGCAGCTATATCAGGGTTGTCAGTTCCCTAATTATTGCCAGCTGGAGCACCACCTGTTCTTGGTGGTCTGCCTCTACCTCTGCCTTGTGAGGTCTCACCCTCGTGATTAGTGCTGCGGGTGACTCTTCGAGGCGGCATTGTCTAATCATAAAAGGAGTAAACAAGTAAACTTTAGTAAACATGTAAACCTTAGTCACTTGAAGATACATGTATGGTTCCACTCATCAAGTCCAACAATCCATGCTTCAGTCCATCAGGATCATCACGTAGCCCAGTTCAAACATATTCTTAGTATACCGGTGATGCTTATATATAGGGTTCCCCGTAGCGTTCCCACCACACCCTCGATATACATAGAATGATGCTTAAGCCGGTTACATGACATCCTAATTTTCCTTAGCATAATCCCAATGAATAACATAATGTATGTGTAGAGAGTATCATCACTCCTCTACATTTCCTGTAGTCCACTTTCATTCTAAGCATTCAATCAGTTCCTTAGTTACTAAAATGCTAAGTGGAGGAATGTCTCATAAAGGATAAGGTCAATGTCATGATTGGAAATACCATGAAGGCTCTAAGTAGGACAGGACTTATGTAATAGTAGATGTTAGTAATGTTTTGTTACCCTTAATGAGGTCTTACTAGAATTATGATCCTAGCACACCCTAGGGTATAGAATAGAGAACTTGTGATATTCCTGATTGTTACCTCATGGTGAGATTTGTCAGGCTTCTCATGCAGTGCAAATTGCAATTACGTGTGCTCCTGTAATGGTAATTTACCTTGCATGGTCACCCTAGCTCTACTTACCCCAAGTTAACATCATAGTATTGTCAACCCATCAAGCATGGTTCGTGTAATGTCCTCATGTCCATGAGCCATTAGTATTCAATAGTAGTATGTAATAGTATATAAACTCCAAGCACATAAGCACAATTTGTCCAATGATAGTTGCCTATCCTTCATACTTTCAGGATTTCAGGCATAACCATGTTAGGGTCGGATTTAGTATCCGAGATCGACGCTACGCGTGATCACCGAGGTTCCCTTCTGTTTAGGTATCTCGACCTAATGATATGATGTTGTGCGTACACGAACGTAAAGTTCTAGTATAAAGGTATCCCGTGGAGAAAGACTAAGAGTAATAGTGTCTTCCTCAGGATGATCAGATAACAAGCACATATGTATAGAATCACGTATAGAGACATGAAACAAGTATAGAGGAACATACATGTAATATTAAATGCAAGCCAGTCCTAGCATGCATTCTACATGAAGGTTCCTAGGTTATAGTCTAGGTCAAGTGTATTGCCTAATTCTCTATAACCAATGGCTCTGATACCAGTCTGTCACACCCCCGCTGATAGCGGAAACACGGGGATGCGAGCTAGACGGGATCGTCATAACACATAGTATACGATAGAGAAGCAATATAAATATGATGACAAGCGTTTCATGACGACACCCAAACACAAATAGAGACTTGTGTCGCATTCAGTCAATATTCACGACAATATAGCCATAAGCATGACATATAAGGATCAGATAACCATATAGAATAACATTGTTTAGGTTCCTACAACCCGGGAACAAGTGTTCAAAAGAATGTTAATTGTTTAGTGGACTGCAACAATGTACAAAAGAATTGCTCATCATGTATGTTCAGTCTCAAAAATGCTTCCTAGGGTCTCCACTAAAAGGCAGCACTCTTAGAACTTCAGTTACCTTGGTCACCTGAAAAGAGATACTCAAAACAGTCAACATAATTGTTGGTGAGCTTTGCAGGTTTTAAGTAGTAAAAGATGTTAAGTTGTAAACTGTGAGTAAGTTTAATAAGAGTTACCGCGGCTATACTTATGTATAGGTGGTTTTACCAGTTATAAATAGTTACAACCAAACCTATTCATAGGTTCCTCATGGGAATTGATGGCTGTAAACAAAGCATTTCCAAAGCGTAAATAGTTTAAAATGACGTAGCAAGATCCACAAAGCGCTTACGTATAGTTTACAACCAAACCAATCCTTAAATCCCATTACCAGGATTAAGGGTTGTAATAAAAGATTTTCCATAGCAAAATAAGTTTAACATGACGTAGCAAGAACCACAAAGCGCATACGTATAGTTTAAAACCAAACCAATCCTTAGGTCCCATTACCGGAACTAATGGTTGTATTAAAAGACAAGTTCACATGACGTAGAAAGATCCACTAAGCGCATACGTATAGGTTACAACCAAACCAATCCTTAGGTCCCATTACTGGGATTAATGGTTGTAATGGATGCTCGGCAAAGAAGAACCACAAAGTAAACCCACGAAGAAGAACCACACCGCCGAGAGCATCCAAGGTCAATAGCATTCACAAGAATATCATACAACACATAGCATCAAAGTAATAGCGCATAGTAATGTAAAGCCACCAAGTAATATACAAGGTAGTAACATAGCACAGAGTCAAGAGACATAATCGCATCATTCAACAAGGTAAGCAAAATAAGTTAACCATAAGAGTTGCAGCAGACTTCCACTGAGGAAGATGCTTGAAAATGTGTCATGTAAGCGAGCATTCTTTTCCCCCAAGTTTGAAAATATTTAAAAGTTATATAAGCGTAGAAAAGGACCACGAAACTCACTGAATAGATGATAAGCACGAACGAATATTCCCAACAGTAGAATGCTATGAACAGTCAACACCTATTGACAGTTACTGACAAGCATTAATAATGAGCATAAAGCATAAGATGATGTTCAATGGTTTCGGGCAGTTCCGGTTCGGTCGTGGGTAACACTTGCACACAAACACACACAATAGATCTTATGTAGATCTAGACACTAGTAACGTTGCCATTGTCGATAACATTTGTGTAAAAGTGTTACCATTATCAGAAAAGTACTAGGTAAGTGTTTTGTGTTATGATTCATTTGTTACTAATTGCAAAGTGTTAAGTGGATTGGATTTTGATATAGCATTAATAAGTCCAATAGTGTTAGTCTTACAGATTGTCATCAACCATGGCAACCGTGTCGATGTCACCATAACACCATACGACAACACACACTGCACACAGGAAGGATTCACACACAACGAATCCAATTGCACGACAGGACTAGACGCAAGACTGGACACTCCATTCGCACGAATCAACTTTCATTCATGCGAATCAGCTTCATTCGCATGATTGAGCCCTCATTCGTACGACTAAGCACTCAGTCGTACCACACAGCACCCAATCGCACGACTCAACCTTCCATTCGCACGATTCATCCTTCATTCGTGTGAATCAGCTTCATTCATACGACTGAACTCTCATTCGTACAATTGGATCTTCAGTCGTGCGATACACACAGTTGCACACAATCATCCGCATTGACTCAATCGCACACACTCTTAATCGCATGCATTCAATCGCATGACACACACATACGCATGGACTCAGTCGCATGACTCACCCTAGTCACACCACTCAGTCGCACGATAGACTCAGACGCATGGACTCAGTCGCACGACTCACTCAGTCGCACGGCTCAGCTGCCTGAAAGACTCAGTCGCCTGAACAGTAAGTTCGCGACTGCTGAAGTGCAGAGCAGCGTCCAGCTGCTCCGGGCATGAGTTCCACACATCAAGAACCTCCAGAATTCACAAACTAACATGTCTAAACATGAAGCGCACACAAAAACGCAAAACAAAAGCCCACACGACCTCATGTGCTCGGATGAACCCGAGCACCCGAAACCCTTGAAAACGCAGAGGTTAAATCGAGCAACAAACGGGTCAAACAAGGTTATCTACCTGCTAGAAGTGAGTATTCACGATGATAACCAAGATTTGACGGTGAAAACGCAACAAACGTGACGGATTTTGGTGCTAGATTGAGAGAAAAATGGAGAAGAGGGTGAAGAAGAAGAAGAAGCAGAATGTGGAGGCTAGGGCTGGTGTGGGGTATTTATACCCAGCCCTAGTTTGGCAATTTGTCAAGTTTAGTCCCTGCACTTAGCCCCCGAGTCCCCAAACTTGTTTCGGTTGAAAACGACGTAAATACGCGCGTTATGCTAATTATAAGGATGTGTTTAATGTTGTCTGTATCTTGAATATGTTTTATTAATGATGTTTACATTATATAACATAATATAGTTAGTGATGTTGATGGTGATACCCGTAAGCGTTAAGGTTGCAAGTAATGGTATCACGACTGTAAAAGAAAACCAAACAAGTATGATGTCCTCACAAATAGTCTATGAAGGCGAGGAATGAATGTTCTAAGAATAGTTAACGAAACTCACGTTAAATGACGGATCTTGTGGTTACGGATGTCACACTTCAGGTGGGGCATGACCCCGCACCTCGGGTTGGGGAACCGTACTTTTTGTCCTATCGGACTGACAAACATGGGTGTGTTGATTTTAGCATGATGATGTGTTTCAGGATGGGCATGGGGGCGTGCCTCATGAGGCACGACCCCATGCTTGAATTCTAGAGCTTGGTTTTCTTCAATTTCTTCTTCTTTAAGCTCCTTTTGTTCATCTTGGTCCCTTTCAAACTTAAAAAAACAATTTAAACAATTTAAATATCAATTCGTCATTTTATCAAGAATTTTGGGAATAATTGATGTGCAATTGATATGGTTTATATGTATAATTTGGAGCATATCAAACATGCCCACACTTAAACTTTACTTGTACTCAATCATGATCACTCAAAACAACAATACCAGGTAAAAACCAGATAAATCAAGATATAACTACATCTTTGAGAACTATACAAGGAAACTTAATCTAGCTTAATATAAACAACTAAGCACATATGGAGTGATATATATATATATATATATATATATATATATATATAAGATAAAGTATGACTAATACACTCAATGACTAGTATAAATAAAAGTAAAATCATATGTTTGATAAGGGATCAAATCTCCACCTATTTAGGTATTTCATAAATCATTAGGTATTTAATGGGTTTAAACTTGAATCGGGTTTGGGGTATGGATTAATTAGGAAAAAGTGGTTAAATGCTAAATACAGTGATCTTGGCTTATTTGATTGACATAAACTAAAAGGAAAATAATAAAAGGGTTCCCTATACAATACTCAAACTAGAAGGGATATATGCTAACTCGAGAACTCGTTTATGGCCAGATTGTCAAAGCCGTATTGCATTTTCAAAAACTGCACCTCCTCCTTAACCCTACGATATACGTAGCTCTCCTTTTTCCTAAGAGTTGTTTGACTTTGATCCTAAAAGCACCCAACGGATTTGGAAATCCAATTGTTGGATTCGGCTTCGTTCTTACTGTATTTTCCTTCATGATACCAATTCCCCATAAGTTGAGCATCTTTCATATCATTTGTACTTTTTTTAATCACATATTTCGAATTACCACAAATGATGTAACTGGTTCTCGTTTTCTTTTATTTTTTTATCTTTTTTCTCTTTTTTTTTAAATAATCCAAAACAAGTCCTTCATGAAAATGGGTTTTGTTGAAGGGTTTTTGGTTTAGTGGCTTAGTGGTTTAGATGATGAAAAATGAAAATATTTAAGCTCGACGTGGCAAACTAGGGATAACATTTGGGTAAGGATATATGAAAATGATAGAGGCTCGAATGTTATGGTTTCCTAATTTCCTAAATCCTTTTTGTGCAAGAAATATTTATAAGGTTTTGAAATGCATACCCAAAACAATTTCTAATTCACACACAATATAAGGCACCCTTAATATATCCATAATGAAAGCCAAAATGTATATATGCAAAGCTTGCATAAGGCACAAAAATAAGCTCACATATTGGATGAAACTGGGTATAAGTGTTTCATTTTACACATTTGAATATTTTCATCAACTCGTTTTACTTTTTAGGATATCATAAAAAACAGTTTTAAGGTTATTTGGGTTTGATATATTTGCTTATTTATTTCTAAAAACGTATATTTATATTTTATTTTACTAAAAAATGTTTAAAGTTTTCAGTGTTGTGGCCACAATCATTAAAATTAGAGTGAATTTTTGCAAAATATTTAATCTTGGACCAATTTATAAACAAAGTATCAACCATGTATACACTTTCCCACTCTTAAACTTCATATTATCCTCATACAGCCGCATTGAATGAGCTCAAAGGAAAGCATTAGGATTAATCTAAAACGTTACCAAATTATTTAAAACATGAAATTAAAGTCCTAAGTACACATAAAAATAAAAATTAAACCCTTGAGAGCAACGTAGATCTATGTTTTGGTTATGGGCCTTGGCTAGACCCTTCCCCACACTTAGTTTTTTGATGAGGTGTAGCTTTAGTTCCACCAAGAATATCTTTGTTGGTATATCAATTAGGTCTTTAATCGATAACCATTGATTATGAAGGTTAGTCCCTCCCTATTTTAATCTTCATAGCACCTTGTGCATGAACTTTTTTATATTGATGAATTAAAAATATATGAAAGATAAACAAGATAGTTAAGATGTTGGATCGTCTTTCCAACTACATGTGTCCACAGTGACGGGGCCAAAAACTTGGTGTGTGCACATAGCATATATATTATTGATAAATGTTTTTCACACATATTCAGTTTTAAATAATTATTACTAATACTAAATTGCACACATAAAACGCAAGTGTACCGGTCGTGAGGTAATATATTATCGGTAATAACCGAGTATCAATCTGTGTACACACTAAGCATAGTCAACAACCCTTATAACTGACAACCAGTTTCGATTTACAAAATTGATAAGCTATACAAAATAATGATAAATAAATATAGATAAAGATCGAGACTTTTGTTGATTCTTTTAATGAAGTAGGGCTATCATCCTAATTTAGATTACACTGATGTAACTGTGATGAATTGGTGGTGTGTTAAAGATATTAATTCATGTAATTATGTTAATGTTTACAAACGTAAGCGAACACAGATTTCTCGTCTTCCAACTCCATAGTGAGGGGACATCAACATGGAGTAACTTATAATGTTAATCCTTCAAGCCACTAGTAATGTTGGTAATACTTATGCACCCTTTCAACATACGATTTCTAAACATAATTAAATCCTAAAATAGAGTTGATAAAGTTCTTTTCTAACATACCATTAATTTTAAAAAACGAATCCAATTACTGTAAATTTCTTAGACTAATAAAATGGAACCCGAAAATAATCAGAAATTTAAGGTGATATAATTTCTAATAACCATTTATAGTTCATTAGGCATGGATTAAATGTAACGAATGATTTAGTGAATAAAAGTTAGTTCATATGTTTTCTATCCTTGTATGGCATTTACAATTACAAATCATAAGTTCATAGCTCTCCGTTCAAATATAGATGCTAACCATCAAAAGGTTACATAAGATGACCATAACATTAACATAATATAAACCATATGATTAGTTCATCACAAGTTACATAAAGTTTTACTAAATTAGGATAACAAATGAAGTTTAGCTCACAATGAGCTTGAACATAACAACAAAGATAGAAAATAGTAATGAAATCGTCAACTAATTAGAACAATCAAACTAGTGATCCACTATGGATGATATTAAATGATCCTGAGCTTCTTCTAAGTGTTGAATAGACCTCCAAAACCTTCTAAGGACTTCCAATGGCTAGGTTTCTGAGAGGGAACACCGATACTTCAACTCCCAAAAGCTTCATTAAAAGTTGTAAATAACCTCTTATTTATAGGCTTTCTAGAGTGTTTAATCATGGCCTCGCGCCTAAAAGGGTAAATAACCTCTTATTTATAGGCTTTCTAGAGTGTTTAATCATGGCCTCGCGCCTAAAAGGCACAGTCCCATGCTAGTACAATGTAAATAAAAGTTGGTTTGCTCATACGCTCAGATATTGTCAAGCACAACCCTGTGTTCAACGGGGCACGACCTCGTGCCTCAGGTGGGGCATACTCCTATGTTTCCTGGGCACGTCCCCGTGCCTCAGGTCGGGGAACCGTACTTGTTGTCCTGTCGAACTAACAAACACCAGGGTGTATTGATGTTTGCATGGGGTGCGTTTTAAGCTGGGCATAGGGGCATGCCTCATGAGGCTCTGTCCCCATGCTTGAATTCTAGAGCTTGGTTTTCTTTAATTTCTTCTTCTTTAAGCTCTTTTTATTTATCTTAGTCCTTTTCAAACCTAAAAACACAATTTAAATAATTTAAGTATCAATTCATCATTTTAGTAAGAATTTCAGAAATATTTGATGTGCAATTGATGTGGTTTATATATATATATAATTTGGAGCACGTCACCCCCTAATCCAAGGAATCTTCTAACCTAAGGTGAAGTTTTATGAGTTTTCCACTTCATGATCACTTATATCTTTGACGGATCTAGTTGTAAAACTTTCTCACTTAAAATCTATCCTAATTATTGACTTCTCTTATCCATAATTCACATTTGGAGAACTTTACATATAATTTTTCATTTTTAGAAGTTCTAGCAATGTGTAAAGATGAAATTGACAATCTTTTTCATTTTTGGAGTATATAAGAATGCAATCAATGAAGATAATTACAAATTTATGTAGATAGGGCCTACATACCCTATTTTAAATCTGTGAACACTTCTAGTGGATTTGTTAGACGAAATGACATCACCAGGATTTCATAACGACCATATCTCAACTAGAAGGTAGTCTTAACTACGTCTTTATCTTGTACGAATAACTGATAATACGTCGATCCTAAATCGATCTTTAAAAAATAACTTGTTCCTTGCATTTGATCAAACAAATCATCTATTTTGGCAATGGATATTTGTTCCTTACACCATCTTTCTAAATGTCTCTAAATCAATATGCATTCTTATTGACCGATCCTTTTTCATCGCAAATAATATTGGAGCACCCCATGACATGAGCTTGGTTAGATAAACGATTTATCTAATAGTTATCTAATTACTTCATTAGTTCATTCATCTTCATAGGTGATAGAAGATAAAGTCATTTTGGTATACGAGCCGTTCCTAGAATTAGTTCTGTAAAATCTAGGATTTCTCTATCAAACGAATAATATGATCAATCTCATTTCATCAAACCCGAAATGGATAATGCGTGGAATGACTACACAATCACACAAATCAATCTATAAAACACAATCAAGTAAATAAAGTTTTTTTCACATTGATTACTATATTTAATCAGGCATTACATAACATAAATTGATAGGCATTACATGCAAAGCTTTTAAGGAAACTATATATACACTAAGCTACCAAAGTTCTTGCACTTGAGTTAAACTTGGATATGGAAGTCTTCTTTTGTTTCTCGACAGTGAAGTAAGACCAAGCTCATGAGCTTATTATATCAGGTCAGAACAAGTTGATAGGATCCCTCTTTTTACATCCCCATGCCGCCTGTGTACACACTAAGCTACCAAAGTTCTTGCACCAAGTTTCATGTTTTTATTCCCAAGATGTTTTCGCATAGCCTTTAATGTGCTCGCATATTATGATGTGTTGTCATGGTATTAATCTTTAGTTTACAGAGGCATAAGACTTGATCTTTATAATCATCCCCTACGATCGGTGAATCGACTTTAAAAGTCAAATAATCACATTTGTAGTCTTATCCGTAAGCATACATCCTTTTCTTAACTCCTTGTTGACCAACCAACTAAACTATGCTGCAATGAAGTGTACGGACTCATTAGCTTCAATTGGACAAGCATGTAATCTCAAAAGATCATCTTTGCAAATTTCAGCAATCGGATCTATAATCCTAAACTCTTTATCAACACACAAGATAAAAAATGATCATCAAAAGTGCCAAATTTTAGTAAAATTGTTTAAGGACTCGAACACTCGATTCTTTAAAGATAAACTTACTTTAGAAACAAACCCAAACAAACAAGTCCAACAAAATCTTACTTCAAAAGAAGATGTCAAGAACAAAATTGTTTCAAAGGGTTATTATTATCGAAGTAAATATCTTTAAGGATTTGACCACTCTATTCTTTAAAGATAAGCTTTCTCAAAATGTTAAATCTATGAAACCAAATGTATTTAGCATAGGTAATTCAATGACTTGTCATACTCTAATGTGTTGTTTGAGGAATTATAGCTCCAATATGTGATTGGATCATGAATGCTTAATGGAATCACATGTAGAATTTCCTCTTCTTTGGTTTGCAGCTACTGATTTGTTCGGTAGACTCTTCAGTAGAACCAAATTTTCTTGAAATCGACACTTGACTTGTTTGTCTTTTGAACAACCTCGTGAGTACCATTCCTTCTTTTCAATGGCTGATGAGCAGCTGTATATCCTTTTAAGGATCTATCCTTGTTAGTGGAGTGTGCTAAGGGATTGAATGAACTGTCTTTTGCAAATTGAATGTCTTCCCCACATACTGGGCATATGATCTTCATTTGTTGCCTTGTTTTCTTGATCTTCAACTTGAGTTCTTGTAGTTCCTTCTTTATCTCCTTCTTCTTTCCTTTCTTTATCAGCATATGGTTAATGAAATCTTCAAGTGTCACCTTCTTCACTAAGGATTTAATCTACTGATTTTCCCAAGTATCGCATATGTTCTTGTTCAGCTTGTGGTCAATATGGGTGGAACGATCAATCTTCTTCACTGGAATATTGTTGTGAATTTTTACTGTTTCAAAAGTAGATTTTTAAACATATGGAAATGATTTTACTTCTGAAGAGTTTGAAGTGCCTACACTACAGCTTCCATTTTGTGTCTTCTTGTTGCAACTATGCTTTGACTTGAGAGAGGTGTTTTAACTCAGTCGTTGGTTTGTTAATGCTGGAAGTTGAGTTTTCTTTGACAAACTTCACTTTCTAAATAACCATCTTCTTTTTTTGCTTTGAGTTTCTCCTTTCTATTTCTTCTTCCCTTTCTCTTCTTTTACTACTTCATACTTCTTAATGGCTGGCTCTGTACAAAATGGTTTAGTAGATTACTTGCTTTCTTACCTCCAGGCTATAGTTGGGGGTGTATGCAGGAGTGTATATCATTGGTGGTTCCACATCATTGTACCCTAACCTTATCTTGGTTTGAAATAACTTTTGCTAGTTTTTAGTAAAAGCAAGTAATTTTTCAAACTTTTTAGTTTGAACATTGTATTTATCAGCATATGTTTTAGCTATAGCTAAATCATATTATGCTAATTTTAATATGGTCAAGAGATCATCAATTTGGGTCTCTAAATTAGTTTGTTCATATTTTAGTTGTGAAACAATCTTTTCTAACTCTGTTATCTTCTCTTTTTCAGCTTGATCTTTTTTCTTAAAATCCCTTATAAGAATGTTGATTGATTCAACATCTTTCATGAGATCTAGATTATGACTTTTGTATATATAAAATTTTGCATTACACTCAGGTGTGCAACAGGGTTCAGGAGTTACCTCAGATGAAAAGGTTAAGCTTCCTACGATCAGTGCATTATTGATAGGAGTGATGCCATCCACTTGAAAGCTCAATTCAATCACCTCTTCTACTGATGCTACAAATGTTGTATGCTTTTGATTGCTAGAATTTGAGGGTTGTTGGAAGGTTGCTGATGGTTTATATTTTAATGAGCTTTGTGGGATGGGTTTGATTTAGGGGCTTTGAGTTCTTTGGAAAAGTGTCCCAGCTGGTTGAAGTTGAAACACTTTACTTTGCTTTTGTCAAATCCAAATCTTGATCTTTGCTTAAAACTTTCTTCTTGTTCTCTATTGAAAATGATTACCCCTGAAGGAGATCATGGCTATTTAATAGTTGATGTCCATATCTTTAAGATCATCTGGATGGATGCATTCAAGATCTTCTTCAGTTGGAAGAAGTTTGCTCGTAACTAACATAGGTAATTGTTAAGATCATCTAGATGGATGCATCTGGATGGATGCATTCAGGATCTTCTTCAGCTGAGCTTGATGGGTAGTTTAGGGAAAAATATGATGAGGGATATTGATTCCATCAGCTAAAAGGTGGTGAAGACTGTGATTTAGCAGTTGGAGATTCTTGATAGATAATCAAAGGTACTTGTTGAGTCACCATTGGAACTTGATAAGCCTAGGAGTGGAAGGATTCTTGAATAGGTGCCATAAGTGCTAATGAGTTTAAGGAGTTTGTTGATCTACCGGGTGATTCTTAATTAGCATCCATCTCTATCTAGTAGGGCACTAAGAATGCCATATAATTCCTTAAGATTCATTCTTTTCATGTTTTTAGTTCTTCTTATGGACATAGTGTAAACTATCCATGTCTTTGGCGGTGATCTCAAGAGTTTCCTAAGAATATCACTATTTTTCATCTTCACTCTAACCTCACTTAAAGAGTATAGAAATTTAGCATATTTAAGATATGTTACAGTCATGGTTTCTCCTCTTATGAAACCGAAGTTATTGAACTTCTACTTTAAGACATCTCTTTTTTTTCTCATTCCTGTGTTCAGTTCCTTCAAATATGGCCTCTAATGCTTGCTATAACTTCTAAGTAGTTATGAACTTCTTGAAGCCATGAATGATGTTGTTGGGTATGCTTATCCTGATTAGTCATAATGCTTTAGACTCCACATCTATCTTCTTTAGATCTTTATCTGAGTACTTTGTAGGATCTTTAGGAATCATAATTCCATCTTCACCAGCAACTTCGAGCATGGGGACATATGGACCACTTAGGACTGAGAACCAGAGTCTCATATCTTGATTCCTTAGAATCCTCCATTTGAAATTTCCAAGTATCATAATCATGGCGTGTAAACATAGGAGGTTTGTTCTGGTGACATTCTCCAAGTCATGCTTACTTAAGATGACAATAGTCATTTTTGATGGTAAGAGAGGTTATGAAGGAGAGGTGTGTTTGAACTTGTGATAAAAAAACATGTGATTTTTTGAAAGGTGACATCAAGCAAATCAAGAGCCAAAACTCTGAAGCCACTTGTTGATCGGGTTAAAGACTTAACAAGACTTTTCTATTTGATCACTAGATGAAAAATGTGAAATCTATGTCAACTACTTTACTAACGAACACAAATACTTTTAGTAATAACATAGAAACAAGATATTCTTTCAAAGTATTCACTTGATTAATCTTTTTTAAGAACAAATCGTTATAACCAGCAGATAAACAAGCAGACTAACAAGCTAAACTCAAAACTATAGAAGTGAGAGGTATTTATATTATGAAAGGTAAACACAAAGAGTAAAAGACTTTATATCTATTCTTGGTTTACAAAAGATATCTACAACATAGACACACAATTAACACATCAGAAGTTTGTAGTTTCAGTACTACGTTGTCTCCAAAAGGTAGAACACAACAGCCGATAATATACTTCGGTACAAATATCTTGTTTAGTGTTGCAGTTGATCAACAGCTCATCCATTTGAGTGTTGATAAAAAGTTGATCAGCACTTCATCACTTTCAGTTTCGATCGACACTGGTTTAACACTTGGCAAAATTTGGTAATTGACAGCCAGTGCTGAATTCTTGAGTTTTCAATAGCTTGATCCTATTCATGAGTCAACAATATGCCTACTTTGCATAGCAGACTTGTTAACAAGCCTTGGGATTTTTGTCCTGGTGCAAATCTTAATGTCTAGATTTAATGAGGCACTAATATTCTTCATGTTATGATTAGTTTGCCATTTTTAAATTGAATCAACTTTTTAAAAAAGTCTTCAAAATTCTAAAGTTTTTGCACAAACTTACAAGTTTTTGCAAAAGCCAGATGTTTTTGCTAACCCTAAGTCAAAAATTTTAAAACTTAACAAATAGCTTAAGTTGCACACAGAGAAAAACTTTGTTGAAATAACCACCTTAAACAAAAACTTCAGCATGCAACTTTCTTTTTAAAAAATTCTTATTTTTCAGGTGAAAAATTGGTTTTTGCATGCCTTCATCATTTCTTTAAAGTTTTTACACACAACAACAATTCTAATTCGACCAACAATCAACTGATCTAAACAACCAGTTTGTCCAGAATTCTATTTTAAGTCTAGATGAAGTTAATTAATTTCAATTAACCACATATTTGTCTCTAAATAGATTCAACTGGTTCACATTTTACATCTTAATACTTCAAAAAATGATACGGATCTTCTTCTCTTAAAAAACCAGCTCAAAATCAACCAAAACTCAGTCTAATTCCTTCTAATCTCCAAAATGAACAACAAAACCTTTAAATCGAGCTTAATTGTGTCATCAAATTGATCAAGAGCACCTAAAGCTCTCATATCAATTGTAAGATCTAGGATTTCTCTATCAAACAAACAATATGATTGATCTCAATTCATTAAATGCGGAATAATCGATGATTAGAAGTACAACACAATCACACAAATCAAAATCTAAAACACAATCAAGTAAATAAATTTATCTTCCATTGATTACTGAATTGCATCAAGCATTATAGAACAAACATTGATTAGTGTTGCATATAAAGTTTGTAACCAAACTATATATACTAAACTACAAATTTCTCACACCAAGTTTTATGTTTTTGCCCCTGGATGCTTTCGAATGGCCTTGAATGCTCTCACGTATTATGATGTTTTTGTATGGTAGTAATCTTCAATTTCCCAAGCCTCAAGACTTGATCTCTACAAGTTTTATACTAAATTCCACTTATCTATCAGGAGGTAATCTAGATAGAATCTCTAGGAATACTTTTGAATAATCTCTAATAACTGGAATCTCTTGCAACTTCTTTCCTTCAATGGCATTTGTGGCATATGTCAAATATTCAAAACATCCTTTTTGTAGTCGTTTATTCGCTTTCATCACATAATAATGATGATTGGATTCTTTCTTTAATCTTCATAAATTTTCACCATCAAGAGTATGGCGTTTTATCATATATTCTTATCATAAATGATTTGTGCTTGATTCTTGGCTAACCAATCTATTCCTATGACCATATTAGATATTCTAAGTTCCAAAGACATCATATCTTTAGGTAGTTCCTTATTATTTTTTTTAAGATTGCAAGTCTTAATGATTTCTAAGATTCTTCATTCACTTCCTATTTGGCTAAACCCCATTTCTTTTGCACACGGACTATACTAAAACGAGGATACACCTGTGTACAGGGTTATATCTGAATTTAAAAATGTGATATATATTTTTACATTTCTGTATTGAAAAGTGGATATAATCAGTCAAATAAAGAAACTACCCCATTATGTTAGCCTGTTAGCACCATCTTAAACCCTCGAGTTAAAAACCAACATCTTGTTTCATATGTTATTATCTTTAAGCAACAGTTACATGCTTGTTTATATGTGTTTATGCATCTACATTTAGGTGTTTTAACTTGTTATTGTTCTCTATGAATTTATAGAATGTAAAAAGATCATTGATTTATGGCTAACAAGGAGGAAAACATTAAAAACTTTAGATTTGCTTTCATGGTATAGTTTTGGTTTAAATTTATAAGATGCTACGCACGGATGTAAAGGTTAGTGATGTAATTCTGTTTCTAGCTTCTTGTTGGTTGCATTTTTAATGAAAATTTCTTGTTGTTCAAAAAAGATCAATATGATTTGATTATATCACTATCAACCAACCACAAAGAATCATGGTTTTGCAACTGCACGTGTGTTGTTCCAAAGCCACTCTTATGCAGACCCACTTTCCAATGGCGAAACCTAAAAGAAAATATCTAAACTAACAAACTAAGGCCATTACAATTAATACAAGTGATAATTATGAACCACGAATGGGTCAATTTAGGTTATATCTATTTCAAAACAGGTCTCATATATAAAACAAGCTAAAACTAAACACTTGTCAAACAAAAGCATGTTTATCACTTGCATCCAAATGGAAGAGAGTGAAACCCTTGATTTACAGGTTCAACATCTTGTTTCCAAAATAAAAAGATGACCTATTTGTGGCTCAAAGTAATTAAATATGGTTTTGGTTCTGAGAATTTGAATGAATTTGTAGATCTGTAAATCAAAATTGTATTTGAAGCAAAAACCATTAAAAATGGAGCTTCTAGCTTTGAGCATATTGAAATGGAGGATGCAAACGGTAACTCCATTTATTTCATTGATGCTTTTCTTGGGAAACTTGATTGTGATAAAATCATATCAAGATCATTAATTTTGGGAGCAGCACAATTGTAATGACCTTTGACCTGATAAATTTGTATAATCTAAATTGACCCGTTTACTTCCGATGGCATTTATATAATTGCATTCAGTAGCACTTTTAGGTTTTGATCATTCTGCATTCGGAGTGCACAATCCTCATATAGATTTACAGGCGATGGATAGATGTCATAGAATTAGTTAAACAAAGCTTGTTGATGTGTATAGGCACTAAAAAATATTCGCCCATTAGCGGCGACAATTGTCACCGCTAATACCCCCAATTGTCGCCGCTAAAGCCGCTAATTGGTCGCCGCTAATAGTTCGTCGCTATTGACCAAATAATCGCCGCTAATAAGTCCCCGCTAAAGGTGTCGCCACTATTAACCACAAACCGCCGCTAAAAGGTGTCGTCGTTTAATGGTTTTTATTACTATTAGCAGCGATATCTGTCGCCGCTAATGGTTTTTTTTTTTTTAATTTCTTTTGTTTTTCCAAAATCCATTCAACCAAAATAAACCTAGGTTTTCCAATAACATTCAAAGTTCCCTTCAATACAATCTAGATTACGAAATATCATACAATCATAAATAGGTAATTCAGTCATAATTAAAAGCTAAAAATCTAGATTACGTAATATCATACAATCATACAATATGCTATTCATACAATACGCTATTCATCCCCCTCGTCTGAATTGTCTTCTTCGGCTTGATTTGGAGCCTTTTGCGAAGCAATTAATTACGTCATTTGTGAATTAAATTGCGCATTTTGGAACAAATTTAAACTTTGCTCCTGCAAAAAAATATACATTTATATTTAGACAAAGTATATGAAGTGTCAATTAATCATGTTGAACCAAACACACTTAAATAATTAAACACTTATTGACCTGTTTAAAGTCAAATAACGTAAACCTACTATTTTAGCACTAAAAAGTCATAATAAACCTAAAACAACAATGATGAACTTAACACATCCAAGTTTAAGTCATTTTGACCCGTTTAAACTCAAATTATGTCGTTTTCACCCATTTTGACCCGTTTAAGCTAAACTTAGACTATTTTAGCGATAAAAAATCATAATAAACCTAAACCAACTATGATGAAGTTAACACATTTAAGTTTCAGTCATTTTGACCCGTTTAAACTCAAATCATGTCGTTTGCACCCATTTTGATCCGTTTAAGCTAAACTTAGACTATTTTAGCAATAAAAAGTCATAATAAACCTAAAACAACTATGATGAACTTAACACATCCAAGTTTAAGTCATTTTGACCCGTTTAAACCCAAATCATGTCGTTTTCACCCATTTTGACCCGTTTAAGCTAAACTTAAATAATTAAAGTGTATTTTAGCGATAAAAAGTCATAATAAACCTAAAAAAAATATGATGAACTTAACACATCCAAGTTTAATTCATTTTGACCCGTTTTAACTCAAATCATGTCATTTTCAACCATTTTGACCCGTTTAAGCTAAACTTAGATAATTAAAGTCTATTTTAGCGATAAAAAGTCATAATAAACCAAAAACAACTGTGATTAACTTAACACATCCAACTATGATGCACCTACCTGTGTAAATGACTGAGGAGTTTGTTCATGATCATGAACAAAAGAACTCCTCCTTGCAGATGACAATGGTTTACGCCCAATCCCCCTATTATGTCCATGCCATTGTCCCAACACCAACTCAAAAATATCGACTTCACTCAGCGTTGATTATCCGCTTTCTTTATTTTGGGTTTGACTTAGCTCATCAAACCTTTCCTTTAATTGGTTCTGTATTAATTAAAAAAATATGTTAACATATTTATACATATACATATATATTTATTTATATTTAAAACTATACTTTTAAGAAATACTTACATATTGTTGCTGTGCTACCTCGCTATCAAATGTCCCATCTTTACCAGTATGAGCATCATGAAACGTCTCCAGTCTGCTTTTATTCTGTTTTTAATATACTATATATTAAAAAATACTAATATATAATACACAAATATATAAATTTTAATTATTACCTTCTTATAACAATAACTACTATATGAAGCAGTTCCCGCATGGTTTGTATATATTTGTTGTTGACGATTTGCTTTGTTTGAACTTGACACATTTCTATATGCGTCACTTATAAAATAGTCAACGGTTTTGCTCTAATTTTCATGATTCATTCCAATTGGAGGATTGACCCTTGCTTGTTCTATATTTTCGTAGCCTCCAACCCGATCAAAGTGTTTTTTTGCCACGTTTTTTCGATCAGAAAACCAAATCCACAAACTAGTCAAAATAAAACAAATCAAAGCTGAAACCATCAAAGAAAACCATACCGATAAGGTATCAGTGGGTTGCAAGTGCAAATGGTGGTGGTGGCGGTGGCTGTGGGCAGGTGGTAGCAGTGGCTGCAGGCAGGTGATTCAAGTAGTGGCAGTGGATGCGCGAGGGTGGTGGGTTGTGGGTGCAGGTACGTAGGCTGTAGAGATGAGTGGTCGGGGCGGTGATGGTGGCTGCGAAGGTGGGTGGTCGGGGCGGTGATGATTGTTGCGAAGGTGTTGGGTAGACGGTGGGTTGCGGGTGCAGTGGTTGCGGGTAGGTGATGGGTGGCGAGGCCGGTGGGTGGGGCGACATTGGCGAGTAAGAGAGGCGACGGGTGTAGATCGACGGGAAATTGGGAGGGAGAGAGGCGCGGGTTAAGATCGGAGGGAAATTGGGGAGGGAGGGAGATGTGGAGGGAAGAAATCCCAGGTTATACCTTTTAGGCAATAGCGGCGACATAGGTGTCGCCGCTGTTGCCTCGTGTACAACTAAATACCATCCGTTAGATCTGAACCATGATCAACGGCCAGATCTAACGTTGGACATGTGAAACGGATCGGTAAACAATAGCGGCGACTTGTCGCTGCCAATGATGTCGCCGCTAATGCCGCCTGTCGCAGCTATTGGTGCCACCGCTATTCGCGACAATTCTTGTAGTGAGACTTGCAACTACTCTATTTTGTTGAGTATTTTTATTGTTATTTTATCAGCCTTTTAATCTTTGTTTTTAGTGTTCATTCGAGGAAACATTTTATGTTGAATAATATTTACATGTCTTTTTAATGTCCATTTTGTAAACATTTTATGTTGAATAATATTTACTGTCTTTTTAATGTTCATCTGAGTAAAGATTTTTTGTTGAATAACATTTACATGTATTGAAAGTAGATGCGATGATTTTAACTTGTTTGACACCATCAAAAATAAACAAAGTGGAAATCATTACCTATGATTAACACTGATACTCCTAAACAAGCTCCTTTTTAGCTAGGGTTTTGCAAAGGATACTGAGAAGGATCAAGTGGTTTTGATGAGAGTAAGGACTTCAAGAGTGGAAATCAAGGTCACATTCTCATTTGAAAGTTTTTCAAGCTCATATAAGGTAAAAGTCATAAAAATTTTATCATCCAATTGACTCATAAGTCACCCACATCTTTAAATGGAGATACAGGGTGTTTGAATTTGTGGTCGTTATCTAGTAATAGACTAAGATGATTCTATTTATAGTTATCTAATTATTTACGAGTCAAGTAATTATTAATGATAAAAAAGAAGAGGGGAATTACCCATACATGCTTTTCTTTGTTACCATGAATCATAGTTGCTACATTGACAATAATTGGTCAAAATTTGGTTTTTGTTAAAGGGTCTTTTTTTTCATATTGGTCAAAGTTATATAAGATATGCATTCGAATGTAAGCCTAATTGTGTTTAATAAAGTTTGTTAAACTCCAATTTAATATTGTTCATTTTCTCTCTAATTAATTTTCAGGTTGGTAAAGGAATGATGAGTTGGTTAACTTTTGCTGCAAACTTTATTTTCTATGACAACCCTAGAAATATTTTTTTTATTATTACGTTACGGACCACAATAATGTTATTTTTAGTATATATATATCATGAAAATTCATATGCATGCATATAAATCAACTATTAGTGTATAGATATAGGTACAATTATATGAATAAAACATATCAGTTGTGTACATATGTTTTTATGAATGGCATGTATGTCTATATATGTATATATATACCTTATGAAAATATAGTAGTTGGTATACATACGCATGGTTACATACCTATATATATATGGGAACTTTACGTATGCATGTTTGCATGCATACACATAAATTAAATAACTATGTGTGCATGTATGTTAGGTACCCAAAACACCACAAAACTAACACCCGAAACCACCTTACCATTAAAACCACCACTCGATTGTTTTTGCCAAAACCATGCTCGCCATCTTACCAACTTAAGTGTCCAAATTCATTCTCATCAATATGAATGCTAACAAACTTAATACCCAAGTATCATCATTCCATGGCAATCCCAAGAACCTTTCGGGTTTTCTTGTTTTCACACCAAAACCGCCACTTAAGCACCTACATCGTGATTCATTATGCAACTAAACCAACTAGATTAGCATCCTAATTTTGCAATGATTGCTTGGTGACTTAGTAAGCCTCTTGATTGACACCTAGCACATTGTGAACATCTTCAAACCGCCACCTAGCAACCTAGATGGGTGATTCACCCTAGCTATGGAATATGCTCCATGATTATGTTGGGAAAGGCGGTCAACCGAGGGTTATTTACAACCCCTCGGCAACCTTATGCAAACACACCACAATTGCACCCTTATTCTCTTCTTCTCTCGGGAATTCTTTGAAGCCTCATTAAGCATTAAAACCACAATCATCTTCGCTCTTACTTCCTCTCCTCTCGGTTCTCACAACCATCACCCGTAAGCACAACCTTCACACCATCACTCTCCCTCTCTCTCGAAATCCTTAACACCACCAACACCCGATCACCATCACCTTTAACACACACCTTCAGCCACCTTCTGCCTCCCTCTCCCCCGTTTACAAAGCTAAACACCACCACCCTTCTGTCCCAAAGTCTCTACCTCTCGGTTACAACACAAACAACAAACAAACATCAACAACAATAATACCCGACAACCACAACACTAAACAAACACAACCACGCACCACCATCACCTACCATCATCATCCACAATGTCCACAGCCTTGTTCTCGGGTTCAAGGAGCTAAAATACCATTAAGATCATCATCATAAGGTATAAAACAATTTTTGTTACATATATGTAACAAAAATCGATATATATATACTTATTAGTTGGTGTTTAAACACCAAAATCAATTTTGAAAGTTTTTAATTCATGAATCATGAGTAATGAGTTGCCAAAACTCAGAAACTTATGATTAAAAATATATATCTTGAATTTACAAAGTTAATATTGTAATTTTTAAGAAAAATCAAATAAATATTAAATAAAAGCGATTGTGGGAATAAATATTGAAAAATTCTCATACTGAATTATTGAGCTGGAAACTTTGATAAAGTTTTAATAAATGAATAAATTGTATAAATTATTTTATGATAGAAAATAGAAGAAAATATCAAAAATAGAAAGAAATTCGGGAAAATTCTGACAAAATTGCAGAATGATTCGTTTGAGGAATAAAAGCCCCTGGAATTATTTCAGAATTTTATTTCTTGCTATAATAAAGATATGAATTTTTATATGTTCTTCAGTAGATAAATCATAATAAATACTTAAAGTGAATAATAAATTCTGATAAAATCATAGATACAATACTAAATAAGTTTCTACAGAATATATAATTTTCATAATTTTTGGAATAGTATAAGTATTTTTGCTAAATATCACAATTATTGTGAAAATTTCAGAAAATAATATGTTACGATCTGGACTTTGAGATAACTATATGATGATTGATTTTACAGAGTAAACCTTCTGTAAAGTTTTGGGAATTTTTTGTGAACAGAAGCTATTTTTAATCAATTATGAGAATGTTATGAAATTTATAGAGAATAATCTGTTAAGATTTGCATACTATAAAAATTATGTGATGTTACTGACTTTTTGGAAAAAATTCTATGAATTTGTGAGGATTTAATGGATAGCAGTAGGTATTTTAATAAATTTTGGGAATGTTGTAGGATTTATATAAAATAATCTGTTGAGAATTTGATGTTATAAAAATATGGGAAGCTACAAACTATCCAAATTATGTTCTATAAAATTTTGGTGATTTTTGGACTTCGATAGCTAATTTCTATGATTTTTGAGAAATTTTGGAATAGCTACAACTATTATGTGTAGTTAAAAAAGATTGAGAATTTTTAGAGACCCGAAAGTGTTTCTATTAATCTTTTACAGTCAATGAAAACCAGAAAAATATTTGAAGCATTGTCTGACACTGTGAACTATCTTGTTAGGTTCAAGTGAGAAGACACGGTGAGTTCATAGCCCCATTTTTAACCGTTTGGTATTTAGTAAAGTTTGGGGGAAAAAGTATACTGTTTGGTTTGATGTATTATTTTGAAAATATTTTTTTTTACTTACTGTCATTTGCGACACAACCATTAGTTCGAATGAGGAACCGGTCAATAATATTGGTAACGCTACTTAGGAGAATATTTGCACTAACCGGATGAGAGTTACTGCTATTTTCCTGTATCTAACCGAATGGGGGTTAGGATGTAATATTATCTAATTTTATGATTATTTCATGACAGTATGATTATGTTGTGAGCAGGTTTGGTTGTAATTGATACATCAACAAAATATTTTGTCTGGATTAACCCTATGTTCTCACTAACATTTTTGTTGACTGGTTTTAGTATACTTTTTCAGGAAACAATGAGTAACACTTTTGACCTTAGCTTTGAAGTGCACAATGGTTGGGAAGAAGTGGTAGGAAGGGTTTGTGTCACATTAACTGTCAACATTGTTGATGGTAGTGTGTATGTTGATGCACACTTTCACCGTATCTGAAGACATGCTGTAGTTTAATGATGTAGTAATAAGATTATATCTAATTTTGGAATCTATGTATAAGATGTAATCACAAATATTATGAATAAATGAATGTCCTACTTTCTTGTTTTAAGCCTATGTCTTTAATATTTGTTCCGCTATAATTAATGTACTCTGATAAAGCAAGTCACACCCAAACCGCATTTTACGCTTCCGCCGGGATGTGACAGAGCCATTGGTTATAGAGAATTAGTTATTTTAAGTAAATAACTAGACTATAACCATAAGCTCAAAATATACTTTATGATTTTATGTGAATTATGTGAATTACGTGAAATTTCATGATTTTATGATTAAGATTCTAACCAAAGCTTTAATGAATATTTGACTAACTCTTTTTGTGAAATATTGTTAAGAAGTTGTGCAGTATGAATTCAGATAGTTATCGCTATGAAACCGACGCTTCAGAAGATCCATACTATAGCAGCCCTAAAGAAATAACACCTGAACCAGAACCTCAACAGGCTATGGATGTTACCCCAACAGAAATGGAGAATAAGACAAAATTTTATGTTAGACGTGCACCAGTACACGTGGGAGGATATACAATTAAGACTCCTAGGAAAAAGATACTATGAAGACACAGACTTAAAGCTAAGCAATCTGATGATTTAGAAAGACAACCTCTTGATTCTCCTAAAGATGAAGATAGAGTTATTAAGCCAAAGTTAGATCAGGTAAAGACAGCCCGACAAACTCTTAGGAAACTTAAGAAAATACAGCTGAGAATCTGGAAAATTCAGAAGGATATCAAAAAGCTCAGGACACCCAAGAAAAGTATTTTCATCAGGATCTGGAAATGGCTTAGCAGAAACTGAAAGTTTATAGTCTAACTTTTTAGAATAAAAGAAATAAGAGCTTAACTGATATATGTACTTTTGTGTTAACATGTTTATTTGATCTATGTTAAATAATTTTGTGTTAAGATATTTATTTGCAATACTAACATTGAAATTCACTATAGTGAATCATGCCGCCAAAAAGAAACACTCAGCCTGTCAGAAGAACAGCTCGAGTGGGACGACCCAGAACCAGACTTGGGGAAGAAACACCTGTGAACCCTGATACAACTGAGAATGATAGGATATCTCAGATAGTAGCCCAACAACTGGAAGCTACCCTACCTATTTTAATTACCCAACTTCAGTAAAATCTGAATATTGGAACTACCTCAAACCCACCAGCAGGGCCTGAAAATATGAATATAGAAGAAAGACAGGAAGAAGAGATTCTAAATGGAATTTCAAAGGGATGCTCTTACAAAACCTTTATGTCCTGTAGACCTCGAGAATTTGATGGAAAAGGTGGAGCAGTACAAGCTTTAAGATGGCTAGATGACATGGAAGGAGTCCTGGAAATCAGCAACTGTGCTGAAAACTTCAAGACACTGTTTGCTTCCCATTCCCTTAAAGGAGAAGCACAATCCTTGTGGAAAATGGAAGTACACACTAGGGGTAGAAATGTTATGAATAAGCTGAGTTGGGAAGAATTTAGAAATCTAGTGATAGAAAAATATTGTCCCTACAATGAGATAGAAAAACTAGAGGCTGAATTCTTAACACTAGAGATGAAAGGGTCTGCACACCGGGAATATACTGATAGGTATAATGAATTATCTAGATTAGTACCACATTTGATAACCCCGGAATCAAAAAGAATAGGAAGGTATATTTGGGGATTAGTGCCACAAATAAGAGGACTAGTGAAATCTGCTAGAACCAAAACCTTCCAGGAAGCAGTAATCTTGTCAGGAAGTCTGACAGATGAAATGATCAGGAATGGATCATTAGGTCATCAACAGGTAGGAGAGAAAAGGAAATGGACTGAAAACCATCCTGGAAAAAGATTTGGAGAAAGTTCCCAGAAAAGAGTAGCCCGACCTTCACCAAGGAACGTTTTGGGAACAACTCAAGGGAAGAAAGTAGAAAAACCACCACAGTGTAACATCTGTCAAAGATAACATACAGGAAACTGTATGACAGTGGTGTGTTATAACTGTAAAAGAAAGGGACACATTTCTAGAGACTGTAAAAACCCTACTAACTCTAAAACCGTCTATTTTCAGTGTGGAAGTGAAAATCATTTCCGAAACGAATGTCCACAACGAAAAGGTAAGACTCCAGCTAATCAGAACAACCCTCGTGGAAGAGCTTTTATGATACAAGCTGATGAAGCTCGTCATGAACCAGAAGTAGTTACGGGTACGTTCCTTATCAATAACCAGTACGCTAAAGTATTATTTGATACAGGAGCAACCTGCAGTTTTGTCTCACATACTTTTAGACCATCAATTAGTTCAGCATCTGAAAAATTACGTGACATTTCTGTGATAGAATTAGCTGATGGTAAGATAATTGAAGCTGATGAAATCATTCCTAATTGCATCATGAATTTAGATGAATATCGTTTTGATATAAATCTGATACCTATTAAGTTAGGAGGATTTGATACCGTAGTAGGAATGGATTGGTTGAGTACAAATCATGTTGAAATCATTTGTGATAAGAAAATGATTAAGGTGCCTTTGACTAAGGAAAACAAAATTCTCTGTATTTATGGTGATATGCCAAATAATACTGTGAAACTGATTACTTGTGAAAAAGCTTGAAAATACCTCAACCAGAATTGTTTAGCATTCTTGGCTCATATTATTGATACAAAACTTGATAAGGAAAATTTGGGAAGTGTTCCTGTTGTAAATGAATATGCTGATATTTTTCCTGATGAACTACCTGGATTACCACCCCTCGTCAGATAAAATTTAAAATAGAATTGATACTAGGAACAACCCCTATTGCTAAAGCACCTTATCGTTTAGCACCAACTGAGATAAAAGAACTCATGACTCAGTTACAAGAACTATTAGATAAAGGATTCATACGTCCTAGTGTATCACCTTGGGGAGCACCAGTTCTGTTTGTTAAAAAGAAAGATGGAACCTTTAGAATGTGTATTGATTATAGGGAACTTAATAAGGTTACCATAAAGAATAGGTATCCACTCCCTAGAATTGATGATTTGTTTGACCAACTACAGGGATCTAGTTATTTTTCAAAAATAGATTTAAGATCTGGATATCATCAATTAAGGGTATAAGAAGATGACATTTCTAAGACTGCATTTAGAACTAGATATGGTCATTATGAATTTCTTGTAATGCCATTTGGGTTAACCAATGCTCCAGCAGTATTTATGGATCTAATGAATAGAGTGTGTAAACCTTACATAGATAAATTTGTTATAGTCTTCATTGATGACATTCTAGTTTATTCTAAGAATAAGGAAGACCACGAACAACATATGAGGTTAATTTGGAACTGTTACAAAAGAAAAGTTATATGCAAAATTTTCCAAATATGAATTTTGGAAAAGAGAAGTACAATTCCTTGGGCATATAGTAAACCAAGATGGAATTCAGGTTGATCCAGTAAAAATAGAAGCAGTTAAGAAATAGGATCTAATTACAATGGATTTCATAACTAAGTTACCCAGGACCAAAATGGATATGACACAATTTGGGTTATAATAGATAGACTAACTAAGTCTGCTCATTTCTTACCCATCCGAGAAGATTACAAAATTGAAAGGGTAGCAAGAATTTACATTAGATAGAGATAGTAGATTTACTTCTAGGTTCTGGCAAACTATACAAAAAGCTTTAGGAACCCAAGTAAATTTAAGTACGCTTATCATCCACAGACTGATGGACAGAGTGAAAGAACAATACAAATTCTAGAAGACATGTTAAGGGCTTGTGCTATAGACTTTGGTGGAAATTAGGATAGTCACTTACCTTTAATAGAATTTTCATGCAATAATAGTTATCACTCTAGTATTGGGTTAGCACCATTTGAAGCTTTATATGGAAGAAAATGTAGGTCATCTCTATGCTGGAATGAAATAGGAGATAGACAACTCACAGGTCCTGAACTAATCCAAGAAACCACAGACAAGATCACTGAGATTAAAAACAGGTTGAAAGCAGCTCGGGATCAACAGAAAAGCTATGCAGACAAACGGAGGAAACCATTGGAATTTCAAGTTAAAGACAGAGTCTATTTAAAAATATCACCCTCTAAAGGTATCTTTCGATGTGGAAAATCCAGTAAATTAAACCCTAGATACATTGGGCCATTTAAAATTATTGATAGAATTGGTCCTATAGCATATAAGTTGGAATTACCACAGGAATTAAGTGAAGTACACAACACATTTCATGTGTCCAACCTCAAGAAATGCCTAACCAACAAAACCTTAGAGGTACCAATTCAAGAAATACAAGTAGATAGAAAATTGCATTTTGTGGAGGAACCAATAGCTATTGTGGTAAAAGAGATAAAGAAATTAAGAAGAAGTAAAATTCCTATAGTGAAAATTAAGTGGAATGCAAAAAGAGGACCAGAATACACCTGGGAGAGGGAAGATGAAATCAAGAAGAAGTACCCTCACCTGTTCAGAGGTAATACTTATTTACGTTTTCTAAAGCATACTCCACTGAATTTCAGGACGAAATTCTTTTAACGGGGGGAGAATGTGACAACCCTAGAAATATTTTTTTATTATTACGTTACGGGCCATAATAATGTTATTTTTAGTATATATATATCATGAAAATTCATATGCATGCATATAAATCAACTATTAGTGTATAGATATAGGTACAATTATATGAATAAAATATATCAGTTGTGTACATATGTTTTTATGAATGGCATGTATGTCTATATACGTATATATATACTGCAGGACCGGGTGAAGGGTTAGCACTTACAACACAACAGCACAATGAGGAGAGTGTATTAGAAAACTTAACAGACCAAATGGGGAACCGGTTATGATGATGCTAAGAACACACGGGTAACTTCGTAAAGAAAAGATAACAACACAAGTGGTTGGTTTTCAAGGATGTTGTATATTGCTTCTCAAATTCAAGTTACAAGTATTCAGCATGAATACGTTACAAGACTTTGAGATACTATATAATACAACCTACAGACGGCCATACTTTGAAGGCCAGCTGGATACACGAATTAGAAAACACAATCCATGTAGAGTCAAAAGACAGATTTGCCTTTTGGCTATTGACTATGACATGCCATAGCTCACATCCTAATATATTACAAAAAGGATAAAGGTTCATAAAGTAGAAAGGTTTGACCCAAGGCCTCAATGTACAGTTTTCCTAAAGCATGGACCTTTTCACCAACTCATACAAGTTGGTGACCAACCAGAGTGGGCAGCGGCAAAATGGTTAAGCTTTGCAGAAAAAGTACATCAGATAAAGCATGTATGATAAAAGTCTTTGGAAGAATCTATCTTGGTTTCTTGGCTTCAGCAGACTTTGTCTTGAAGCTAAGAAAGACTTCATTTCTGGCTTCTGAAGATATTGGTCTTGGCTATGAAAGATTTTACACTTGAAATGTTTCTGAGTTGGTGTAATACTTTCGTAGCAATACTACTTCATGTTCTGTGCAGCATGCAGGAGGACTTGATCATTTCATAGAACTACTGAAAGAAGAATTGTCACAACTACTGAGAAATACTTCTTCAGCTGTTGTGATAACTACTGAAGAAGGATCATCACAACTACTGAAGAATACTTCTTCAGCTGTTGTGATAACTACTGAAGAATATTCTTCAGTTGTTGTGACAACTACTGAAAACTGTCTTCAGACTTTGTCTTCAGTTGATATCTTCAGCTGATGTCTTCAGCCGTTGTCTTCAGCTGTTACCTTCAGCTGTTGTCTTCAGCTGATGTCTTCAGCTGTTATCTTCAGCTGTTACCTTCAGTTGATGTCTTCAGCTGTTGTCTGCAGTAGATGTCTTCAGCTGTTACCTTCAGTTGATGTCTTCAGCTGTTAACATCAGCTATTGTCTTCAGCTGTTAACATCAGCTGTTAACTTCAGTTGATGTCTTCATCAGTTGTTATGATCAGTAGATGGTTTCAAGAGTGTTTTGGCTGCATTAGACTTCTAGGAATCCTTACAAACTCCCCCTAGGCTGATGCTACCAAAACACGAAGATATTCAGCAGCTCACTGTCTTCCTGATGCAAGAGGAGCCATTTGAATTGGAGATGATTTGGCTTTCTCTTCTTGCACTTCCTTAGGATGTTCTGATTCATCCTGAGGATCAGAGGAGGTTGATTTTGACTTCTTCTTCTTCTTTGCATCAGATTTAGAAGTCATTCTCTTCTTCCTCTTTGCAGTCTTTTACTGAGAAGACTGGCCTGCAGCACCTTGTAGATTAGTTGTGTCTTCCTCAGTTGGGTGTTCCTCCCTCACAGGTTCAGAAGGAGAGGGAGTTTGACCCTGTTGTGGGTCAGATGTTGAGGCTGGCCTTTGACCTTGCTGTTGATCAATAGTTGAAGAGGCTGGCCTATGACCCTGCTGTGGAATAGAAGATGAAGCTGGAGGTTCTTGTTTGAGTTGTCTTTTGTTGTTCAAACTTAACCTCTACTTGAGGTAGAGCTTAACTTGGAGGAGTGTGCAAGTCAGCAAGCTCTCCACTCTTGATCTTCTGCTTGATCACCCTGATATGCTCATCCAGAGTAGATAGAGACATAGGGCCAAGTCTCCTTCTAGAGAATCCATACAGCTTCAAGAAGCTCATCATTCTTTGTCTATCATCAGACTTTTTCAAGTTCTTCTGAATGAGAGCTCTTGACTTAGCAGCTTCTTCCTTATTTTCTTCTTTGTTAACTTCTGTTCTTTGAGTACTTTAAGTTCAAGTTGTTTGAGATACTCAAACTCAATGTACTCAAAGCACAAAAGAAGAAGTGCTTCTGCCTGGTAGAAGCCTGTGGCACTCAGATAGTCTATCATTCTTTGTTTATCTGTTTCTTTATTTACCTGAGGTTCTTGTGTAGCAGCCACAGCCTCTTGCACAGGACTTTCTTGAACTGGCGAGAGAGTAGGAATATGCTTGTATAATCTTTGTTGTCTTTTCTTCTCTTTGATCTCAAGAAGAATTCTTGCATCTTCAGCTTCCTTCCTTTCTCTTGACATTTCCATGTCAGCCAGATCATTTAGTTCCTCTAAGAGGAAGATATAATCTCATCTATGTCATAGTTCCTGGTCTGTCAGTAAGTAATCCTAACTACCCTCAACTCATCATTTTGAGTGTTTGGTCTGTGAGCAGCCCTGATTGCAGCTTGCATAAAGCTTGAAGACCCAGTGGAACTTATTCCCCTTAGCTTCCTCTTTCTCTCTCTTTCCTCCTCAATCTCCTCAGGGGTTAGAACCCTTTCCCCTTTGTCACCCACAGACCTTTGTGACACAGGGTGGAGAGAGCTTTGGCCTTCATTGCTTGGTGTAGCATCCAAACTCTGGCCAGAGAGAGACCGTGATACACCTTCACCAGCAGGTGTTTCACTGAGGGGTTGAGTTGCTGAAGTAGTTGTTGTGGTGACAGGTGTTTCAATTTTTGTCACTTCATCAGTTGACTGTAAGACAGGACTTTCAGGCTCTATCACTGGGCCTTCAGTCAAGGTTTTCCCTTTGAAGCTAATCTCAGGGTCTGCCTCAACATCCAGTTGACCAATGATATTACCTGATTGCCTTGGTCTATCTTCTTCAGCTTCTTGCCTTGATACACCCTCCCCAAAAAGACTTTGAAACAAGCAGTCTAGGATGTTCACATCAATGTGAACTTGAGGAGGTGCTGAGTAGGAACAATTACAAGAGAGGATGGTGAGTCCACAATGTCCATACTTCTTGAAAAACTCCCAGGTTCTATAATTGTAGTGACTTTCTCCCCCTTTTTGGTAGCATCACCTTCTTGTATAGGTGAGCTAGGAGTTAGGTCAGCTACATCCTCAGGTTCTTATGTTCCTGGTTGAGCTCTTCTTAAAGGTCTCTCAGCTAGTTTTTGCTTAAGATAAGATATCTCAAGTTGCTGATCATTGACCCTATTTTGTAAGGTAGTCACTTGAATTTTAAGATGACTAACCTTTGAGACTAAGTACGTGCATGTTTGTGTCTGTTGTTGCACGTTTAGTCTCAGAGTCCCCTTATCTTTATCAGAAGAATCATGGGGAGTGAGAGAATTGGACCTAGATCCTCACTCTCATCACCAGCATGGGGTTCTTGGCTGCTGGATCTGCTCATTGACAGCCTCAGATGAAGTGTCAATGGGCTGAGTTGCCATGGTTGAGGTCTTAATGATGTAATCACTTGCAAAAGTGAGAGCCTCTTCCATATGGATCCCCTGAACAAGTTCAGAAGGACCCACCTCAGCAATGGTGACTAATGTAGGATAGACATAGGTAATTCAGAAGCACTCCTCTTTCTTTGAGTAGGGGAGGGATAGAGAGATTCATGATGCTTACTGAAGCCTAAGTCCTCATCAGTATAGAATTCAAGGTTGGGAATTTGGGTATTTAAGTCCAAATGCTGGGGATGGTGTGACGCTCTAAACCCGGCACGGCACCGGAGGCACGTCATACAGTTGGATTAATATTTTAAACACAAATCAGAGCTTTCTACTTACAGCGGAAGACTTTAAACAATATTATATATTAACCCAACTTTTTAAAACATTTTACATATAATTGTATTTAATTATACATCGCCCTATATCCTATGCCAGCAACTATTCCGGATAGCATCCTCGTTCAGCTCATACTTGCTTTCCTCTATTATTAGAGGATCCCTCCTTACCTAGCACACACAACATACTCAAAACATCAGATAAACTGATGAGTTTTAAATTTTCATTAAAACATTAACAACATCTTTACACACACAAAAGCTATATTTATATTGGCAATATTATAAATTCAACTTTTATCATTACTTTGTCCCACTGGACCTGTCCCATCGAACGTCGGTTGCCCACATCTAGCAACTACCAGTTCCCCATACCCAGTAACGTCGGTTGCCCACATCCAGCAACTACCAGTTACTACACCCAGAAACGTCGGTTGCCCACATCTAGCAACTACCAGTTTCTCATACTCAGTAACGTTGGTTGCCCACATCCAGCAACTACCAGTTACTACACCCACAAACGTCGGTTGCCCACATCTAGCAACTACCAGTTCCTATCTCTCATCCAGCAGGATGCCAATTAATCATCTAGGGTCGTCACCACAAGATGTTCACAAAGCTGAGTGATCGTCATCACTCCTATCAAACTGTACAGTTTCACACTCAGGCATCTTACCCTAACTGGCCTGTTGAGATTTACTTCACATTACCATTTCAAAAACATTTCTTTTATTTATTGCCAATATTATCACATTCATTTACACTTAACACATTCTTTCTTTTAGCACTAGTTTTAGCATATTTTCATTAATCATCACACCCCATCAGACCCATTGGAATCATTACCATCACGTAATGATTAACAATGTTCAGATGACTATATTTTACACTCTACCTGACCCACTGCAATCATTACCATCACGTAATGATTAACAATGTTCAGGTAATCATTTATTACCCTCACTTTCCCTCTAACAGCTTTACAAACTGTTAGAAACATATCCATCATTACTATCACAATTCTGGTACTAAAACATTCAATTCATTTATCATTGTATGTGTGCTAGCCCGAATGTTAAAACCAAACATTTAAAAAGGGCTTAGAACTCACCTATCAATTTCCTCACCACAGTCTACACAATCCACGTACACAAGGTAACTAGTCATTCCTCTAATCAAGGTATATCTAAAGCAATAAACCCTGATTCAGTAAACTTATTCTCAAACAGGGCCCTCATGCGATTGAACACTTATGCGAATGAGCACTCATGCGACTGGACCTATACGGATGAACCATGCGACTGGACCTATACGGATGAACCATGCGACAGAACCTTTAATCGTACGACTAGCTATTCATTTGCACGACTGAGTTCTCATTCTTACCCAGTGTTCATTCGTCCTTATTCGGCCTTCTAACCAGGCGATTGAGTTCCAATCGCACGATTGAACCTCCATTCGCACTCAGTCGCACGACTAGACTTCATTCGTACGACTGAGGCATGCGATTGAGCCCATTCGCCTGAAACGAATCAGCAGCTGTGATCTTGACGTTTTTGATCCAAACTTACTCAAAATTTGAGTTTTAACCATCCAAATCATACCATATTCAAAACGGATCCTATACACATCGTTTACAATGGTTTCGGACCATTATTTCATCAAAACTTCACAAAAACTTGGATCCGAATTCCTGGATTTTAATTTCAGAAATGAACCAGACCAATTTACTGATTTAAACAGGTTATTGGATCAATTTCAATCATACACACAGCTTATAACATCTCCGGATTAATCCGTGATGTTCAAAACTTACCAAAACGGAGTTTTGCCTAATCAATTGGTAAGAACAGGGGTGTTTGGGTGTAAAGAGAACAAGAGAATAGGGTGGATGCAGATAAAAATATGTCTTGAACCCTCTGCACCGTCCTACTTATCCATACATTCAACTTAACCGCCTCACTTCCAGTCGCACGACTAGGCCATTCGTACGACTGATTCGTGCGACTGAAGCTCATGCTCCTACTATTCGTACGACTGAGTCTCAATCGCACATAAGGAATGCGACTGAAGTTCATTCGCATATAAGTCATGCGACTGAATACTTGAACAATCAAACAAACTCAATTTAGTTAATTAATCATAACTATAATATAATTACAAGTCCGGATTTAGAAACCGGATGTTACAACTCTCCCCCCTAAATAGGTTTTGTCCTCGAAACCAACTATTCAAACAATGGGGATAATCTCTCTTCATCTCCTCTTCTGACTCCCAAGTGAAATCAGACCCCTTTCTATTCGACCACTGCACTTTAACTAACTCAATAGTTTTATTCCTCAGCCTTTTCACCTTTCTGTCTACTATAGCAGTAGGTTTCTCAACATAGTTCAACTTATCATCCACCTCTATATCTTCTAAAGGTACATAAGCATTCTCATCAGTCAAACACTTGCGCAACTGTGATACATGAAAGGTTGGGTGAACTCCTTGCAACTGATCGGGTAATTCTAGTTTATAGGCCACTTCCCCAATCCGTTCTATAATTCTAAATGTTCCTATAAAACGAGGACTTAACTTTCCCCTCTTTCTGAATCTGATAATTCCCTTCCAAGGAGATACTTTCAACATAACTCTATCTCCTACTTCAAACTCTATATGCCTTAACCTTTTATCTTCATAAGACTTTTGCCGATCCTGAGCCGCTTTAAACCGAGCTTTGATTTGATCTAATTTCTCATTGGTAGCCTGTACAATTTCCAAGCTGCCCAACTCTTTCTACCCAACTTCTCCCCAGCATATCGGACTCCTGCACTTTCTGCCATATAACATCTCATAAGGGGCTCTCCCAATTGTAGAATGATAACTGTTATTATAGGAGAATTCAACTAATGGCAGATGACTATCCCAGCTACCACCGAAATCTATAACACAAGCTCGTAACATGTCTTCAACTGTTTGGATAGTCCTTTCAGTCAACCCGTCAGTTTCTGGGTGGAAAGACGTGCTGTGTAACAGACGAGTACCCATATCTTCATGAAACTTTCTCCAAAATCTCGAAGTAAAACGTGTATCTCTATCTGACATAATAGACAACGGTACTCCATGACGAGCAATAATTTCTTGGATAAACAATTCTGCTAACTTCTCGGAGTTTTACGTCTCCTTGATTGGTAAGAAATGCCCGCTACGTGTCAATCTATCCACTATGACCCAAATGGTATCATAACTTTTAGCTGTACGCGGAAGCTTAGTTATGAAATCCATTGTCAATTCTTCCCACTTCCATTTCGGGATCTCTAAGGGTTGAAGCTTACCATATGGTTTTTGATGCTCAGCTTTAACCTGAAGACATGTCAAACACCTATTCACATATTGCATCACATTAAACTTCATACCGGCCACCAATATTCTTGTTTTAAATCCTTGTACATCTTAGTAGCACCAGGATGTATAGAATATCTGGACTTATGAGCTTCATCTAACACCAATTCCCTCATCTTAATCGGAACCCACATACGACCACATTTCATCTTAACCCCAAAGCTATTTTCTTCCAGATCCTTTGTTTGACCCTTCATTCGTTCCTGCTTCACGTTCTCTTCTCTCAAGGCTTCTAATTGAGCTTCTCGTAACTGATGCATAAAATCTGGGGTTATCACTAACTTGTATGACTTAACTCGAATTGGAGGGTGTTCATTCTTTCTGCTTAATGCGTCAGCAACCACATTTGCTTTACCAGGATGGTAAAGTATTTCACAATCATAATCTTTCACCAACTCTAACCATCTCCGCTGTCGCATGTTCAATTCCTTCTGATCAAAGAAATATTTCAAACTCTATGATCTGTGTAAATCGTACATTTCGTCCCATATAAATAATGCCTCCATATCTTCAAGGCAAATACCACTGCTGCCAATTCTAGATCATGTGTCGGATAATTCTTTTCATGTTCTTTCAACTGTCTGGAAGCATAAGCAATCACTCGTCCCTTCTGCATCAATACATAACCTAAGCCTTGATACGAAGCATCCGAATAAATCACCAAATCTTCATTTCCATCTGGCAACGACAGCACTGGTGATTGGGTTAATTTCTGCTTTAATTCTTGAAATGCATTTTCTTGTTCTGGTCCCCATGCGTATTCTTCATTCTTCCTCGTCAGTTTTGTTAACGGGGATGCGATTTTAGCAAAATCCTGAATAAACCTTCTATAATAACCAGCCAGACCCAAGAAACTGCGGACCTCAGATGGCGTCTTTGAAGGACTCCACCTCACTACTGTTTCAATCTTAGTAGGGTCTACTAAAATACCTTCTGCATTAATCACATGCCCTAAAAACTGTACCTCCCGCAACCAAAACTCACACTTAGAAAACTTTGTGTAAAGTCTTTCTTTTCTTAATCTTTCCAACACTTCCCGAAGATGACAGGCATGATCTCCCTCATTCTTCGAGTAGATCAGTATATCATCTATAAACACAATTACTGATCTATCTAACATTGGCTTACACACTCTATTCATCAAATCCATGAAAGCAGCAGGTGCATTTGTCAACCCAAAGGACATAACCAAAAATTCATAATGACCATAGCGGGTACGAAACGCTGTCTTAGGTATATCTTCTTCCTTAACTTTCAACTGATGATATCCCGAACGAAGGTCTATCTTAGAAAACCAACTAGCTCCCTGTAGCTGATCAAACAAATCATCTATTCGTGGGAGTGGATACTTATTCTTTATTGTCAACTTGTTTAATTCTCTGTAATCAATACACATACGCATACTCCCATCTTTCTTCTTCACAAACAATACTGGAGCACCCCACGGGGAAGAACTGGGTCTAATGAAACCTCTTTCTAGCAAGTCTTCAGTCTGTTTCATTAACTCCTTCAATTCCGATGGTGCTAATCTATAAGGTGGCTTAGCAACTGGCTTAGCACCCAAAACCAAATCAATTCTAAACTCAACTTCACGATCTGGAGGAATACCCAGTAATTCCTCTGGAAACACATCTACAAAATCTCTAACCACAGGAATGTCCTCTATCTTTCTTACAGGCTTTTGAAAATCAATTACATATATCAAATAAGATGCACACCCGCGGCTCATTAACTTATCAGCTTTTATCATAGATATTATTTTCACAGTCGACTCCTCTCTATCACCATATACATTAATCGTTTTCCCATCCGGTGTTCTTAATTGAATTAACTTCTTATTACATATAATATGGGCTTCATGGTCTGCCAACCAATCCATACCCAAAACTACATCAAACCCTCCTAATACCATTGGATATAGTTTAACAGGCAACCTATATCCTTCTAATTCAATATAACAACCATCAATCATACAACTAATCATCACCGATCTATCATTAGTAGTTTCAACTACAAAAGCTACCTCTAATGGCCGAACTTCACATGCAAGCATAGGGCAAAATCAATAGATACAAAACTTCCACTCGCACCAGAATCAAATAACACATTAGCGGGAATTGCATTCACTAGAAACGTACCTGAAACTACATCTGGCAAATCTTTAGCCTCACTAGCTGACATAGAATATGCTCGCCCCTTGGCCACACTCGACCCTTCTCCTGACCCTTTCATCGATCTAACCGGTTCAGGCTTTCTAACGGTTAATCATGGACATTCACTACGAATATGCCCCGTTTCTCCACACTCATAACATCTACGAGGGCTTTCATTACATTCATTAGCATAATGTCCTAACCTTCCACATTTAAAACAAGTTCTGTTACCAATCATGCATTCACCCTTATGTAGCCTGCCACATTTCCCGCAACGTGGCAGCTCATTTCCGACATTCTTTTGGAATTGACCCCTTCCAAACTTACCCTTCTTCTGAAAACTTGGATTCTCAAATCTTCTTTGTACTACAGGTTCTTCACGCCTCCTCTTACTCCCATCAGGAGCAACATTACTACCATAAACTTCTTAATACATATCTGCAACTAAGTTTACCGTCAACTTGTAACTACTCGGAGCAGATGATCTAACCAACTTTCTGACTTCTTGAGGCAATCCTTGTGTATACCTCAAAATTTTCTTTTCTTCAGGAACCACCAAATGAGGCACCAACCGCGCCATCTCCTCAAACTTAGACGTGTATTCCCTATGAGACATTTACCTGCCTGAAACTGCAGGAAACTCATTTCTATTCGATCCATCTCGCCTTTCGGACAAAACTTTTCTAACACTAACTTTCTAAATTCAGGCCACAACATTTTGTCAGTAGCCTCCTCGCCTAATGTTTGGATAACCGTATCCCACCAATACAGAGCCTCACCTACAAACGAGTGGGCTGCAAACTTTACCTTCTGATCCTCCCTCCACTCACTCAATTTGATCACGGCTTCCATTTCACGAAGCCATTTGTAGGGGCTATCACATCCATAGCCCCAGAAAATCGTGGAGGATTACACTCTTTAAACTGGCTATACGTAACTCCCTTTCCCTCACTAGACCCTCAGCTTTATCAACATTCCTACTTTCATCAGGTCTAGCTGCATTCAAGGCTTTACGAACCTCCTCAGCAATTGCATCATGGAATTGCTGCCTCGTCATACTAAGCACCTCGGTGCTCTCATCAACATTTCTTTCCGAGGTTCCACCTTGCATTCTTTCACTTTCCCTATCAGCCATAACCTATTAAAACGAGATCAGGATTATTTGGTACTCACATGTAAGTATATAACCAGAATACTATAAGTAAAGTAAATTATTAATAATGTTGGCCAAGTACTATTAATTGTTCACTTTGCTTTTACTATTCTTGTTATTCCTTCTCATGGTAGTCCCATCACCTTTTCTTATTTTAATAAACTATTCTATCTAGCTATCCCTGCTGGCATATCTATTTCTAGTTAAAGTCTAGTTATTATGACACTAGATCCCTCTAACTACTGCTCTGATACCAACCTGTGACGCTCTAAACCCGGCAGGGCACCGGAGGCACGTCATACAGTTGGATTAATATTTTAAACACAAATCAAAGCTTTCTACTTACAGTGGAAGACTTTAAACAATATTATATGTTAACCCAACTTTTTAAAACATTTTACATATAATTGTATTTAATTATACATCGCCCTATATCCTATGCCAGCAACTATTCCGGGATAGCATCCTCGTTCAGCTCATACTTGCTTTCCTCTATTATTAGAGGATCCCTCCTTACCTAGCACACATAACATACTCAAAACATCAAATAAACTGGTGAGTTCTAAATTTTCATTAAAATATTAACAGCATCTTTACACACACAAAAGCTATATTTATATTGGCAATATTATAAATTCAACTTTTATCATTACTTTGTCCCACTGGACCTGTCGCATCGAACGTCGGTTGCCTACATCTAGCAACTACCAGTTCCCCATACCCAGTAACATCGGTTGCCCACATCCAGCAACTACCAGTTACTACACCCAAAAACGTCGGTTGCCCACATCTAGCAACTACCAGTTTCTCATACTCAGTAACGTCGATTGCCCACATCCAGCAACTACCAGTTACTACACCCAGAAACGTTGGTTGCCCACATCTAGCAACTACCAGTTCCTATCTCTCATCCAGCAGGATGCCAATTAATCATCTAGGGTCGTCACCACAAGATGTTCACAAAGCTGAGTGATCGTCATCACTCCTATCAAACTGTACAGTTTCACACTCAGGCATCTTACCCTAACTGGCCTGTTTAGATTTACATCATATTACCATTTCAAAAACATTTCTTTTATTTATTGCCAATATTATCACATTCATTTACACTTCACACATTCTTTCTTTTAGCACCAGTTTTAGCATATTTTCATTAATCATTACACCCCATCTGACCTATTAGAATCATTACCATCACGTAATGATTAACAATGTTCAGATGACTATCTTTTACACTCTACCTGACCCACTGCAATCATTACCATCACGTAATGATTAACAATGTTCCGGTAATCATTTATTACCCCCACTTTTCCTCTAACAGCTTTACAAACTGTTAGAAACATATCCATCATTACTATCACAATTCTGGTACTAAAACATTCAATTCATTTATCATTGTATGTGTGCTAGCCCGAATGTTAAAACCAAACATTTAAAGAGGGCTTAGAACTCACCTTATCAATTTCCTCACCATAGTCTACACAATCCACGCACACAAGGTAACTAGTCCTTCCTCTAATCAAGGTATATCTAAAGCAATAAACCCTGATTCAGTAAACTTATTCTCAAACAGGGCCCTCATGCGATTGAACACTTATGCGAATGAGCACTCATGCGACTGGACCTATGCGGATGAACCCTGCGACTGAACCTTTAATCGTACGACTAGCTATTCATTAGCACGACTGAGTTCTCATTCTTACCCAGTGTTCATTCGTCCTTATTAGGCCTTCTAACCAGGCGATTGAGTTCCAATCGCACGATTGAACCTCCATTCGCACTCAGTCGCACGACTAGACTCTCATTCGTACGACTGAGGCATGCGATTGAGCCCATTCGCCTGAAACGAATCAGCAGCTGTGTTCTTGACGTTTTTGATCCAAACTTACTCAAAATTTGAGTTTTAACCATCCAAATCATACCATATTCAAAACAGATCCTATACACATCGTTTACAATGGTTTCGGACCATTATTTCATCAAAACTTCACAAAAACTTGGATCCAAATTCCTGGATTTTAATTTCAGAAATGAACCAGACCAATTTACTGATTTAAACAGGTTATTGGATCAATTTCAATCATATACATAGCTTATAACATATCCGGATTAATCCGTGATGTTCAAAACTTATCAAAACGGAGTTTCGCCTAATCAATTGGCAAGAACAGGGGTGTTTGGGTGTAAAGAGAACAAGAGAATAGGGTGGATTCAGATAAAAATATGCTCTTGAACTCTCTGCACCGTCCTACTTATCCATACACTCAACTTAACCGCCTCACTTCCAGTCGCACGACTAGGCCATTCGTACGACTGATTCGTGCGACTGAAGCTCATGCTCCTACTATTCGTACGACTGAGTCTCAATCGCACATAAGGAATGTGACTGAAGTTAATTCGCATACAAGTCATGCGGCTGAATACTTGAACAATCAAACAAACTCAACTTAGTTAATTAATCATAACTATAATATAATTACAAGTCCGGATTTAGAAACCGGATGTTACAGATGGTAACTGTCCCCTGAAGGTTTTTCACTTGAGTGTTGAGACTCAGAGTGAAGGCTTAAGGCATTTTGGCTTATGAGCTCATCAGGTTGATCATGAGGAACATCAGCACTGATTCTTGAAGAGATGGGAGTGGTTTGCTCCTTAGGAGAAGTGGGAGCTCTAGTATCCACTTCTTCCTGTATGGGTGAGTATATGGGGACCTGCACAGACTCAATAGCTTGAGCATGGGTTCGTTTGGATTTTCTTTGGTAGGTGAGGATGATTTGAGGCTGTTTTGGTGGTTGAGACGTAGAAGGTGTGGGTTCAACACTAGCTTGTGTTGCTAGGTTGTCACCTTGAGCAATGAGCTCTAACATTTTGGAGACCAGGGCTGTTTCTACCCCTGAGAAGACTACAGTTGGCTTCTTCATAATCTTAAAGATGCCTGGCTTCATCTGTCCTAATTTAAGAATAGTATTTGTTTCCCTTAATTATGATCCAAGTTCACAGTTGAGAATGTGTTGAACATATCTAGGAAACACATAGTATTCTAAGGAGTCCAAGTTAGCAAGCAAGTTTGTGTAAATAAATTGTGAGTACCTGAACTTGACCCCTTGTACCATTCCATGAACTATAAAGGAGAGATCCTCAGGAATCTGATCCTACCCACCATGCTTGTTGGACAAGCTGTGAATCACTATATGGTGTAGGTATTTCCACTGGAATGAGACCTTCCCTTTCCTAAAGGTCTTTACAGTGAAATCTCCCTCATAGCCCATCTACTCAAAGGAATAGTTGACAGCTTCCTTTGGGAAAGACAGTTCACCTTCTTGATCATCCAGCTGAAGATGGGTTTTGATGATGGCTGGAGTGATAAAGACTGTCCTCCCCTGCACTGTGGCAGATAATGCCTTCTCCCCATCCGTAATAACCTCTTGACATGTCCTCTAAAAGTCAAGCAGGTGATCCTCATAAAGAATAGGATCAATGGTGAGTGAGGTGTAGTAGTTGGATAGAGCAAGAAAACAACAAACTCCTGAGAAACTATCATCTTTCTCAGAGTGCAACAAGGCAACTTGATTGTGCTGCCTATGGAATTGCATGGAGAAATTTGGGTTGTTTCTGTTTGGAATGTTGGCCATTTTGAAAAGCTTAAGGATGAAGAAAGGTGAAAAGCAAAAGTGATTTCAGAGAAATTTGGTTTGAGGTATGGGTGAATTTTGGAGTAGGCAGAAAAAAGAGGTGTAACCATTGGATATTTGTATGAATTTGAATTAGAGACAAAGTTAATGAAAAAGGATAAACTTTGAAATCCATTGTGTTGGTCCCACCACTGAAAAGTAGTTTGCTTTTTGCCCAAAAAGTAGTTTTCTTGGAATTCTAAGAAATCTTCTGAAGATAAATTAACTTCAGAAGTTTTGACCATGAAGGGTATTTTGCTTCGGAAGTTTTAACCAGAAAGCTTCCGAAGGCAAATTTTGCCTCAAAAAAAAATATATATTTCATAGATTTTGAAGAATTTTGCAACTTGTGTAAAATTCTAAAAAATCTAAGGAATATCCTGAAAGAATTTTCTTCCAAAGAGAAACTGGGGCTTATTATGGTGATAGAATAGACAACATAGAACACACATAGTTTTAGAAATAATATGATTAAGTTTTTAAGAAAAGCTATTCAAAGTTGATCATCCCAATAGCTGATATAAGATATTTAAATCTCTGTTCATCAAAGGCTTTTGTGAACAGATCAGCATATTGTTCATCTGTATGAACTTTGATTAGTTTGATTAATCTCTTTTCAAAATTATCTCTAATCAGATGATAACTGATGTTGATGTGCTTAGTTCTTGAGTGCTGCACTGGATTTTCTGTGATTGAGATAGCACTGTTGTTGTCTATGTGAATAGAAGTCTCTTTTAAATTGAATCCATAGTCTAGCATCTGATTTTGAATCCAAAGCACTTAAGCACAGCAGCTTGCAGCAGCAATGTATTCAGCCTCAGCAGTTGATGCTGATACACAGGATTGTTTCTTGTATTGCCAAGAGACTATCCTTTCACCAAGAAATTGACATCCCCCTGATGTAGACTTTGCAGTCATATTGCATCCACCATAATCACTATCTGTATATGCATACAGATTGAAGTCAGAATTTTTAGGATACCAAAGGCCAAGAGATGGGGCTCCTTTAAGGTATCTTAGAATTCTTTTAACAGTGGTTAGGTGTGACATCTTGGGGTTGGCCTGATATCTTGCACAGATGCAAGTGGCAAACATAATATCTGGCCTGCTAGCTGTAAGATACATAAGAGACCCAATCATAGCCCTGTAGAGATGTTCATCAACACACTCCCCCTCAAGATCAGATCCAAGGGAGTGGTTTCTAGCTATGGTGTCTTAGCAACCTTACATTTAGTCATGTTGAACCTTTTAAGTATGTCTTGCACATACTTTGACTGATTTATGAAGATACCATTGTCAACCTGCATCACTTGAATCCCTAGAAAGAAATTGAATTCCCCCATGGCACTCATTTCAAATCTATCCTTCATCAGCTTCTCAAAGTCTTTGCAGAGCTTTAGATTAGTTGACCCAAAGATGATATCATCTACATATACTTGAACTAGCATTATGTCATCTCTTGTTCCTTTGATGAAGAGAGTTCCATCAATGGTACCCTTTTTGTAGCCATGCTGACAGAGATACTGAGATAGAGTCTCATACCACTTTCTTGGTGCCTGATGTAGCCTACAGAGAGCTTTGTCAAGCTTGCAGACATAATCAGGATGATCAGGATCTGCAAAGCCAGGTGGTTGTTTGACATACACCTCTTCATCAATCACTCCATAAAGAAAAGGACACTTAACATCAAGTTGATAGACCTTGAAGTTCTTGGATGCAGCAAAAGCTAGGATTATCCTGACAGCTTCAAGTCTTGCTACTGGAGCAAAGACATCAGTGTAATCAATTCCTTCTTCTTGAGTATACCCTTGAATAACTAGTCTAGCCTTGTTCTTGATGACAAGTCCTCTATCATCCTTCTTATTCCTGAAGACCCACTTTGTACCTATGGTAGTCTTCCTATGAGGAAGAGGACATAGATTCCAAACCTTTTGTCTCTTGAATTGAAGCAACTCCTCTTGCATAGCTTCAACCCAACTTCCATCCTTTAGAGCTTCATCAATCTTCTTTGGTTCTATTTGGGATAAGAAACAAGAGCGAAGACAGATATTTGCATTATGAGACTGTCCTCTTGTTCTTACACCAGTACCAACATCTCCAATGATGTTTGTAGTGGGGTGAGACTTGTGGATCCTTAGTTAAGGGATCACAGCAAGTTGCTTTGGCAGATCCAAATTGGAGAAATTCTGATCTGGCAGGGAGGATTCACCCTCTACAGCAGCACACTTATGAATATTAACTTGATCCAATGAGTGTGTGAAATCATTGAGATTTCCTTCAATGGGATGGTTCTCAGTATCAAGAAATTCTTGATCACTGTCACCACCACCATGTTCTCTAACATTTGAAGTTTCTACATTTGAGTTCTGTGCCTCAACACTGGAAGATGAAGACAACTCAGATGTATTAGAAGGATTTGTCATTGATGTGCTGGTAGAAGCTTCATTTGCAGGATTAGTTACCACTGGAGCTGAAGATATATTGCTTGAAGATCTTCTCAGCTCAATTCTTGGATCAGGATCACCTGTAGGCAATATATCTGTAGTTCCTGAAACATGCTCACAAGATTTGTTAAAACAGTTGGTAACTAAATCAAGATCAAACAGCCAATCCGGACCAGAACCTTTCACACTGGGTGTGTGTTCATTGAAAGTCACATTGGCTGACTCCTCAGCTACTCTAGTTCTGAGATTGTATACTCTATAAGCTTTAGCCTGAGAAGAGTATCCAATGAAGTGTCCATCATCTGATTTCTCAGCAAACTTGGCTATCTGATCTTTGGTATTCAAGATGGTGCAAGGACATCCAAAAGACCTGAGAAAACCAATGAAAGGTTTCCTCTTATGCCAAAGTTCATAAGGAGTCTTACCATGTGTCTTAACTACTAAAACTCTTTTCTGCACATAGCAGGCAGTGTTGACTGCCTCTGCCCAGAAGGTGATGGGCAGTTTAGAGTCAGACAATATAGTTCTTGCAGCTTCAATTAGTGTCCTGTTTCTCCTCTCAGCAACTCCATTTTGATGAGGGGTCCTGGGAGCACTATATTGTCTTGTAATACCCTTTTCATCACAAAATGTATCAAGTATTTGATTCTTGAACTCAGTTCCTTGATCACATCTTATGGTTTTGACCTTGTGTTTACATTGATTCTCAATTTTTAAGATGAAATTCTTCAGAATCTCAGGGGTCTCATCCTTAGTTCTAAGGAAAGGAAGAATACCCATGTGAATCTTGTAAAGTCATCTGTGATCACCAAACAGTAAGAGGTCCTTCCTAAACTCATTACATTGGTGGGGCCAAAGAGATCCATATGTAACAAGTGTAGGGGTGTAGTGATGGAATTTCTTTCCTTAGGCTTGTGAGATACCTTGTGTTGCTTCCCTTTCAGGCATGCAACACAATGATTATCACTTGTAAAATCTCTTTTTGGTATTCCAGTTACCAAATCATTCTTAATTAATTTATTCATATTCTTAAAGTTTACATGGCACATTCTTTTATGCCAAAGGAAAGATTCATCACTATTTGCTTTAGATAGAAAGCATGAAACTTCTCCTGATGGATATGTTTCTTGCAAATCCATCTTGTACATGTTCCCTTTCCTGGGGGCTCTGAGTAGGATGTGCTCATGAGGAATGACCACCCCGGGCTTGAGAACAATGCACTCATGCTTAGTAAATAGCATGTTATGACTCTGATCAAAGAATTATGATACACTTAAAAGATTGTATCCAAGCTCCTTGACAAAGTTTACCTTGTCAATGCTGAGCTTACCATTTGTGAGCTTGCCCCTTCCAGTAATGTAACCACCTGCATCTCCTCCAAAAGCAACTGGCCCTCCATCAATTCTTTCAAGCTTTTGGAGTAGTGATCTATTGCCTGTCATGTGCCTGGAACAACCACTGTCAATGATCCACACATTTTTGTTTGTCTGTAGCTGTTCCTGCACAAAGAGATAGCTAGTTACATTTAGAAACCCAAGTCTCATTGGTCTTAGGCTCATTTAAAACAGTTGAAGACAACGCAACAGTAATAGATCCTATGGTTGTGCTTTGAGGATCTTGAACTGTTGTTGATGAAGAACCTTCAGTCTTTTGGTCTTTCTTTGACTTCCACACCACCTTTGGAAGTTTAGACTTGACCTTCAATACTTCAGAAGCTTTTGAGACTTTAGAAGTTTTGATGACTGGTCCTTCGGAAGATCTTGCCTTTACTGCAGCAAGCTTCAGTACTTTGGAAGCATTCCTTTCTTCCGAGACCAAATCTTCTTCCGAAGGTAGTTTTCCACCTGCCTTCTTCATCTTGGAATTCTTGGAAGTCTCTTTGTTTATCATGTGAAGAGTACCCTTAGGATTGTATGGATAATCTTTAGCCAAATGAGAAGTACTCTCACACATGACACACTTCAGATTCTTCTTTCTAAGAGTCTTCTTCATGGAAGAGCACTGAATTTGGTTACATCCCATCTCCATCTTTACCTTTGCAGGAGCTGAAACAGTTCTTTTGGGTTGAGAACTGTTCTTGGAGTTGGATGGTCCAGGTTGTGTAGCAGTAACACACAACAGATCAGTCTTCTTCTTGTTGCTGAGATGAGTTGCACATGAACCAGAATTCATGTCATCAGTCTTAACTACTTCAAACCCTGTAGAGATAAAAACTTGTTTCTGCTTAGAGTCAAAAGTAGCCTTGATCTCTTGAGCCTTCCTTGATTTTCTTTTGACTTTCCTGATCAAGTTCTTTCTTCTTGACTTGGTCATCCCAACAGTTTTACTCTCCTCAGAGGAATGGTGACCCTTCTCAGAATGCTTTTCTTCACTCAAACCAAAGTCATTCTTCACCATCTCCTCTTCATCTTCTTCAGTCAAAGGATCTATGAGGGGAAGATCATCTTCACAAGTTCCACACCTGGGAGATCTTACAGACAAGATGGTGTGTGGAGGAGCTATCTCATTAGATCCCAGTCCCTGCTTGTTCTGATAACACACTTTTGCATGCAAGGATGAGGATATTATGTTCTTGAAGGTATCTTCTTCAAGAACACATTTTTTTGCCTTAGCTTTGCTGATCACAAGCTCAGCTTGGCATTCAGTTAACTTAGCTATGAGATCTTTGATCTGAGTCCTGTGATTTGTTAGCTCATGTTTAAGAGTTGAAATTGTTTTCTCTAAATCTTCTATTTTAAGTTTATAGTCATTTTCAGCTCTTTTAAAATCAGCTTTCAAGATGATTAAGGACTCAAGGTCAGATCTCATCTCTAAGTTATATGACCTGTATCTATTAACTTTAGCAATACATTCAGAAGAGCAAAGTTTTTCCAATACCTTGGTTTCCTCATGATCTGCCATGAGAGCTTGGTTTGGAGATGCATCTTCTATCTGAAAGCTCCAGTTAAAGCCTCCCTCTTCAACAGCAACTGCAGCCTGTTGCTTTGGGTTCTCATTCTGGTGAACTTTCTCAGTGTAGTTTGGTCTGGTTTGTGTCTGGCCACCATTTGTGCTTGGTGCCTTACACTCTCTTACAAAGTGCCCCATCTGGTTACAGTCGTAGCACTTTACCTTGCTTTTGTCCAGCCCAAACTTTCCACTGGATGTATTGCTTGGAAATCATCTCCCAGTCCTCTTGTAGAACTTCTTGGCCCTGTGAGTGAGAAGAGCCATTTACTGAACTATCTCCATATACTCATGTTCATCTGGATGGATACAGTCCAAGTCTTAAAGAGTGAAGAGAAGGTTGCCAGAGGTTTCATCAGCTGAGACAAAGGCATGAGAAGAACTTGTCTCTTGGAAGGGACTTCCTTGAGTGTAGCTTTCTCTTGGTGTTTCTGTAAGAGTGATGAAAGGCCCTTTTTGTGAGTTGTCAGGGTAGCATAACAACTGATGTTATGGTTAAATGCATTCTCTTTCATTCACATGAAGAGCTTAACTCAGTTGGTTATTGGAGTTACCAGAGGAATTTTGCATGTTCATCTCCATCTGGAATGCACTCAGGATACCATATAACTCTGTAAGAGTAAGAGTTTTAAGATCCGAAGTTCTCTTGATCACTACACAATAATGTGTCCATAGTTTAGGAAGAGAAGACATGAACTTCCTTACTATGTCCCTGTTCTCAAGAGTTACTCCAATATCCACTAGAGTGTCTACTATCTCAACATACCTGAAGTATTGTTGAGTTAGTGTCTCACCAGCTTTGAAGGTGAAATTTTCAAACTGCTGCTTCAAGAGATCCTTCTTGTTTTCTTTAGTTTCTTTGGATCCTTGATACATGAGCTTCAGTGCTTCCCATAGATCTTTAGCTGTCTTGCACTTCTTGAAGCCTCTGTAGATAGAGTTTGGAAGAGCAGTTTGAAGACAAGTCATGGCCCTTTGATCAAGCTCTATTCTCTTCCTGTCTTCTTCCGAGTAATCATCTACATCTTTAGGGATAATACGATTACCAGTAGCAGAAGTAGTGCTTGGTATGAAGGGACCGTTGATAACTGAGTCCCACATCCTTGAATCTTGACACTTGATGAAGCCTTCCATTCTTGTGCACCATGTGTCAAAATCTTCAGGAGTGATCAGTGGGGACTTGGTCATAGTACCAGTTTCCATATCAGCTTTAGAAAGAGCTACCATTTGAGTTGTTAAGTATTTTGTGTGTGTGAGGGATCTTAAGATGGTGAGATCTTATATCAAGAGCCTGGATGCTCTGATACCAAATGCAGGACCGGGTGAAGGGTTAGCACTTACAACACAACAACACAATGAGGAGAGTGTATTAGAACACTTAATAGATCAAATGGGGAACCGGTTATGATGATGCTAAGAACACACGAGTAACTTCAGAAAGAAAAGATAACAACACAAGTGGTTGTTTTCAAGGATGTTGTATATTGCTTCTCAAATTCAAGTTACAAGTATTTAGCATGCATACATTACAAGACTTTGAGATACTATATAATACAACATACAGACGGCCATACATTGAAGGCCAGCTGGATACACGAATTTGACAACACAATCCATGTAGAGTCAAAAGGCAGATTTACCTTTTGGCTATTGACTATGACATGCCATAGCTCACATCCTAATATATTACAAAAAGGATAAAGGTACATAAAGTAGAAAGGTTTGACCCAAGACCTCAATGTACAGTTTTCCTAGAGCATGGACCTTTTCACCAACTCATACAAGTTGGTGACCAACCAGAGTAGGCAGCGGTATAGTGGTTCAGCTTTGCAGAAAAAGTACATCAGATAAAGCATGTATGATAAAAGTCTTCGAAAGAATCTGTCTTTGTTTCTTGGCTTCAGCAGACATTGTCTTGAAGCTAAGAAAGACTTCATTTCTGGCTTCTGAAGATATTGGTCTTGGCTATGAAAGATTTTACACTTGAAATGTTTCTGAATTGGTGTAAAACTTTTGTAGCAATACTACTTCATGTTCTGTGCAGCATGCAGGAGGACTTGACCATTTCATAGAACTACTGAAAGAAGAACTGTCACAACTACTGAAAAATACTTCTTTAGCTGTTGTGATAACTACTGAAGAAGGATCATCACAACTACTGAAGAATACTTCTTCAGCTGTTGTGATAACTACTGAAGAATACTTCTTCAGTTGTTATGACAACTACTGAAAACTGTCTTCAGACTTTGTCTTCAGACTTTGTCTTCAGTTGATATCTTCAGCTGATGTCTTCAGCTATTGTCTTCAGATGTTACCTTCAGCTGTTGTCTTCAGCTGATGTCTTCAGCTGTTATCTTCAGCTGTTACCTTCAGTTGATGTCTTTAGCTGTTGTCTTCAGTAGAGATGTCTTCAGCTGTTACCTTCAGTTGATGTCTTCAGCTGTTAACATCAGCTGTTGTCTTCAGCTGTTAACATCAGCTGTTAACTTCAGTTGATGTCTTCATCAGTTGTTATGATCAGTAGATGGTTTCAAGAGTGTTTTGGCTGCATCAGACTTCTAGGAATCCTTAGATATACCTTATGAAAATATAGTAGTTGGTATACATACGCATGGTTACATACCTATATATATATATGGGAACTTTACGTATGCATGTTTGCATGCATACACATAAATTAAATAACTATGTGTGCATGTATGTTAGGTACCCCAAACACCACAAAACTAACACCCGAAATCACCTTACCATTAAAACCACCACTCAATTGTTTTTGCCAAAACCATGCTCGCCATCTTACCAACTTAAGTGTCCAAATTCATTCTCATCAATGTGAATGCTAACAAACTTAATACCCAAGTTTCATCATTCCATGGCAATCCCAAGACCCTCTCGGGTCTGTTTTAACACCAAAACCGCCACTTAAGCACCTAAATCGTGATTCATTATCCAACTAAACCAACTAATTAGCATCCTAATTTTGCAATGATTGCTTGGGGACTTAGTAAGCCTCTTGATTGACACCTAGCACATTGTGAACATCTTCAAACCGCCACCTAGCAACCTAGATGGGTGATTCACCCTAGCTATGGAATATTCACCATGATTATGTTGGGAAAGGCGGTCGACCGAGGGTTATTTACAACCCATCGGCAACCTTATGCAAGCACACCACAATTGCACCCTTATTCTCTTCTTCTCTCGGGAATCCTTTGAAGCCTCATTAAGCATTAAAACCACAATCATCTTCACTCTTACTTCCTCTCCTCTCGGTTCTCACAACCATCACCCGCAAGCACAACCTCCACCATCACTCTCCCTCTCTCTCAAAATCCTTAACACCACCAACACCCGATCACCATCACCTTTAACATACACCTTCAGCCACCTTCTGCCTCCCTCTCCCTCGTTTATAAAGCTAAACACCACCACCCTTCTGTCCCAAAGTCTCTACCTCTTGGTTACAACACAAACAACAAACAAACATCAACAACAACAATACCCGACAACCACAACACCAAACAAACACAACCACGCACCACCATCACCTACCATCATCATCCACGATCTCCACAGCCTTGTTCTCGGGTTCAAGGAGCTAAAATACCATTAAGATCATCATGACAAGGTATAAAACAATTTTTGTTACATATATGTAACAAAAATCGATATATATACTTATTAGTTGGTGTTTAAACACCAAAATCAATTTGAAAGTTTTTAATTCATGAATCATGAGTTGCCAAAACTCAGAAACTTATGATTAAAAATATATATCTTGAATTTACAAAGTTAATATTGTAATTTTTAAGAAAAATCAAACAAATATTAAATAAAAGTGATTGTGGGAATAAACATTGAAAATTCTCATACTGAATTATTGAGCTGGAAACTTTGATAAAGTTTTGATAAATGAATAAATTGTATAAATTATTTTATGATAGAAAATAGAAGAAAATATCAAAAATAGAAATAAATTCGGGAAAATTTTGACAAAATTACAGAATGATTCTTTTGAGGAATAAAAGCCCATGGAATTATTCTAAAATTTTATTCCTTGTTATAATAAAGATATGAATTTTTATATTTTATACAGTAGATAAATCATAATAAATACTTAGAGTAAATAATAAATTCTGATAAAATCATAGATGCAATATTAAATAAGTTGCTACATAATATATAATTTACATAATTTTTGGAATAGTATAAGTATTTTTTCTAAATATTGAAATTATTGTGAAAATAACTAATATGTTATGATCTGGACTTTGAGATAATTATATGAAGATTGATTTTATAGAATAAATCTTCTATAAAATTTTGGGAATTTGTCGTGAACAGAAGATATTTTTAATCAATTATGGGAATGTTATGAAATTTATAGAAAGTAATTTGTTAAGATTTGGATGCTATAAAAATTATGTGATGTTACTGAATTTTTGGACAAAATTCTATGAATTTGTGAGGATTTAATGGACAGCAGTAGGTATTTCGATAAATTTTGGGAAGGTTGTGGGATTTATATAAAATAATCTGTTGGGAATTTGATGTTGTAAAAATTATGGGAAGCTACAAACTGTTCAAATTATGTTCTATAAAATTTTGGTGATTTTTGGACATTAGTAGCTAATTTCTATGATTTTTGAGAAATTTTAAAATAACTATAACTATTATGTTTAGTTAAAAAGATTGAGAATTTTTAGAGACCCGAAGGTGTTTCTACTAATCTTTTACAGTCAATGAAAACCAGAAAAATATTTGAAGCATTGTCTGACACTGTGAACTATCTTGTTAGGTTCAAGTGAGAAGACACGGTTAGTTCATAGCCCCATTTTCAACCGTTTGGTATTCAGTAAAGTTTGGGGAAAAAGTATACTGTTTGGGTTGATGTATTATTTTGAAAATATTTTTGTTTGCTTACTGTCATTTGCGACACAACCATTAGTTCGAATGAGGAACAGGTCAATAATATTGGTAGCGCTACTTAGGAGAATATTTGCACTAACCGGATGAGGGTTACTGCTATTTTCCTGCATCTAACCGAATGGGGGTTAGGATGTAATATTATCTGATTTTATGATTATTTCATGACAGTATGATTATGTTGTGAGCAGGTTTGGTTGTAATTGATACATCAACAAAATATTTTGTCTGGATTAAACCTATGTTCTCACCAATATTTTTGTTGACTGGTTTTAGTATACTTTTTCAGGAAACAATGAGTAACACTTTTGACCTTAGCTTTGAAGTGCACAATGGTTAGGGAGAATTGGTAGGAAGGGTTTGTGTCACATTAACTGTTAACATTGTTGATGGTAGTGTGTATGTTGATGCACACTTCCACCGTATCTGAAGACATGCTGTAGTTTAATGATGTAGTAATAAGATTATATCTAATTTTAGAATCTATGTATAAGATGTAATCACGAATATTATGAATAAATGCATGTCCTACTTTCTTGTTTTAAGCCTATGTCTTTAATATTTGTTCCGCTATAATTAATATACTCTGATAAAGCAAGTCACACCCAAACCGCATTTTACGCTTCCGCCAGGATGTGACATTTTCCATCGACATTTTGTATCTAACTTGGAATGGAATGTTGTGGTTAACTTTGAAATGTCACTTACGTGTTATGAATATTGTACGAAACAACATTGTTTTGCAATATACGTAGTTTATTTTAGAGTAAAATACACTTTTCATCCTTTAAGATTGTAATAAATTTTAGATTTCGTCCTTAAACTAAGGAAAGTACAGTAAACGTGCTTTTTGATTGAATTTTGTAACAGTTTACGTCCTTTCCTGTAACGAACATTAACTTTGTCCGTTATGTCAGGTCATGTGACTCGCAAATGAAGATAGTTTGATATTTTGTCTCTATTAATATATTAATATAGAATATTAATAATTTTTCTCATCACATCCTACTCAGCCCCACTTTTAACTCTCTCTCTCTCTCTCTCTCTATCTCTATCTATGTCTGTCTCTCTCTCTATACCAAAAACACCACCACCTAAAACCAAAACCATCACTACCAAAACCACTGGTACCACCGTAAGACCACCACCAAAACACCCCGTGACTATATAATCTTCACCAAAACCATCTTTGCCACCGTCAAAACCACATATGCAACCATAAAACAGCCACCAATGCCACCATAAATAACCACCACCTCTACTACCATAAAACCACCTCCAAACCCACCACCGCGGCCACCATAAAACCACCACCGAAACCACCATCGTTGTAGCCATAAAACCAACACCAGCAAAACCACTTCTGTCACTGTAAAACCACTACCAAAACCACATTTGCCACCATAAACCACCATTACTACCTCCATAAAACCACCACAAAACCACCGTCTTCTTCATCCTGACGATAGACACCCTACAACCTCCATAGATCTGCGTTCCTGTGATGGACGGTGACTAACATTCTATAACCTCCATACTCATTTCAATTTACCATGGCGGAGGACCGAGTGGTAATGGCGAGTAGGGGTAGCCAATGATGGTGGAGGAACAGTGGTGACAGGTGGTAGTGTGGTTGATGATGACGGTGGCAAGTGGTGGTGGTGGTTGATGGGGGTATTCATGTGTTTAGATTAAAAGAGTAGAAACAGAGAGAGTATATAGAGAAAGTATATGTGTGTGTGACTAAATGTTGGGGGAGGGTGGGGTGGGTTGGGGTTTAATGAATACTATATATATCTAATATTATATTTTAATTGATAATGTCAAAAATAGTAAACTACCCCCGAGACATGTGATCGGATTTAACCGACAAAATTAACTTCCGTTAAGGGAAAGGACACAAATTGCTATAAAATTTTAATCATAAAGCACGTTTACTGTAATTTTTTTAGTTTAAGGACGAAACGTGAAACTTGATATAAACTTAAAGGATGAAAATGTAATTTACTCTTTATTTTATATTATATGATAAAACAACTATGAAAGGCATGCAAATGGGTAATTGCACATTTAATATGGTTGCGGTTAATGTTTTCAAAACCATGACGCGTACTTACGACAAGCAAATGCTTGTCATTTTTATTTATGATATAAAAAGTCTTGACATGCATTGCGTGTCATAAACACGTGTAAAAAATGTGTGTCATAACATCTCCATTTATGACAGGTGATTCTTTGACACGCTTTTGCTTGTCATTTATACCCTTTTGTGACACGCATTATGTGTCATTAAACATATAATTTCTTGTAGTGTTCTATTACCATCATTCAAATGATGCCTAAATAAAAAGTTACAATTAGTTAGAAGATCATGACATGGATGATAAAAGGTTACAAATGTTAAGGATTGTATGAAAAGGATCATATTTATCTAAAGTTTTTGTTATAGTAAATCATAAGAATGCCTCGCTACTTGACTAAACCTATTTTAACATCGAGCAAAGCATAAGACGAGCTGGTGAAACAAAATTGTAGGAACACATCAAGTGCTAGATGCAAGAATAAGGTCCGTCTCTTATGATTTAGTACCCTTACTATCTCACTATCTCATGCTTGGTGCTGCCTGCGGTTGCAAGTACCGGATTATCTTACGTTTCCTTTATAAGGCAAAGCAACAATCAAGGCTTGATTACCTAGTCAAACACACATATATATATAGAATGTATATTACTGTCAATACCTTGAGCCTAATTTATCTCCTGTACTTTCTCTCTTTACTTGATGTAAACTGCCTATATAAGGCCCCTTTGTACAGTGATATAAACATACCAGAATCAATATTCTTATAACCATTATATGGTACCAGAGCCCTAACAATGCTCCTCCGAGTTACTCCGATCCAAAACCTCTGTTTTCCGATCAGCCATGGCAACCACCACAATCATCAATCTCTCCACCCACACCCACTTTCCCATACAACTAACCTTTGATAACTTCACAAGTTGGCGGAAACAGGTCCTAGCAACACTTACCGGCCTAGAACTCGAGCAATTTGTTGATGGTCGTACAGTTCCACCACCGAAAATCACCGATAGCAAACCCAATCCTGCCTATCGACTATGGTTCCGCCAGGATCAAATCCTTCTCGGCGCCTTGCTCGGAAGTTGCTCAGCCACCATTCTGCCCATCGTCTCCTCTGCTGAAACCTCTCTTGAACTGTTCACACGTCTCACCGAGACCTATGCCGGCGTCTCCAGATCTCGAATCATCTCTCTTCGCACAAAACTAGCAACCACCACCAAAGGTAACAAACCGGTGGCCGAATACCTCCGGGAAATGAAGTCAATCGCCGATGAATTGGCTCTCGCCCAAAAACACGTTGATGATGATGACCTAATTGTTCACATCATCATTCATCTGGGTGACGATTACAAGCAAGTCGCAGCCGCCTTGAAGATGCGCGACACCTCCATTAGCTTCTCTGACTTATTTGAGAAACTAGTCGATCATGAAAGAACCCTATTGGAAACCACTCCAGCGCCGGTTATACCCATTGTTAATGCCACTCACAGGAGATATTCACGTTCATTTGATGGGAGGAGTGGACCTCCTGAAAGCCGCAACTCACAAAGGCCCAATAACAATGGACCTAGGCCCAATCGGTCTCAACCAAATAATGCTTACCGAACTAATCGTCATAACTTGTTTTGCCATTTTTGTAATATCACAGGTCATGACACTAAGGAGTGCAGGAAGCTTACACAGTTTATAAAAGATCATAATATCTCCAAATCTGCAAATCCGACAGTCAACACTTCAATGGCAAGCTCATCTCACCCACCACCTTCAATGTTTGATAGCGGAGCCTCAAACCATGCTGCCCATGACAAGTCATTTTTTCACTCCCTTTCGGAATACGGGGGACCCGATGAAATTGTGTTAGGAAACGGTAAAACTCTTCCCATATCTCACATTGGTCAATCGTCCATTCCCACTAATACTCGTTCCTTATCATTAAAAAATGTCTTACTAGTCCCTCACTTACGTCATAATCTTGTTTCTGTTGCCAAACTTTGCAAAAGTAACAAAGTTTCTGTCGAATTTTTTCCCTTTCATTTTTTGGTGAAGGATCTTCGCACGGGGGTGCCTCTAATGCGGGGAGTGAACATCCATGACGTCTACTATGCTCCTACCTTCACTCGACACCATCACAAGCAAATCAATTCAAGTACCAAAACATCTGGGTCGCTACTTTTATGTCATCACAAGCTTGGTCATCCGTCAATTAAAGTTCTAAAACCCTTAATTAATAAATTAGGACTTAATTGTACAAAAAATGTCCTTTTTCATTGTGATGCTTGTTCTATCAATAAAAGCCATAAATTACCTTTTGGTCCAAACTCGTTCAAAGTCTCCAAACCATTGGAACTTGTCTACTCTGATGTATGGGGACCGGTCCAAACATCAAATGATGGATACACTTACTACGTCATATTTGTTGATTATTATTCAAAATACACGTGGTTATATCCAATGAAACGAAAATCGGATGTCTCCATCCTTTTCCCTCAATTTATAACCTTAGTTGAAAAATTTTTGGGCACATCCCTCATCTCTCTGTTTTCAGATAATGGAGGTGAATACATAGGCCTCATCCCCACCTTCAACAAAATGGGATCTCTCACTTCACCACTCCCCCCATACCCCCGAGCAAAATGGCGTTGCCGAACGACGCCATCGTCACATCGTTGAAACCGGTTTGTCCCTTCTCCATCATGCAAACTTACCCATCCACTTCTGGTCACATGCATTTCAAACCGCTGTCTACCTTATAAATCACCTTCCCACACCGGTCCTTGATTATCTATCACCTTTTACCCGATTATACAAAACCAACCCTAACTACAACAAACTAAAACCTTTTGGTTGTTTAGGCTTTCCATGGCTACGACCCTATGCCTCATCCAAACTTCATCCAAGATCTACCAAATGTATCTTTCTTGGCTATTCCTCCTCTAAATCCGCCTTCAAATGCTATGACCCCGTATCTCATCGTCTTTATCACTCTCGACATGTGGAGTTTGTTGAACATGTTTTCCCCTTTCACTCCACACCTGCCACTACACTTCCTCCAGTTACCAAACTCACCATTCACCCTCCCTCACCTCCTTTACCATCTCACACTCCTCCATCTCCTAATACCCTACCTCCTAATCCTTCTATCCACATCTCCTCCTTACCACCCTCACTCCCTACCCCTACTACTCCACCCCAACCCACTACACCATCCACATCCTCTTCTGAAACAGAGTCTTCCTCCTCTAAAACCAAGCCTCCATCCGCCACCTCCTCCTCCAACTCCTCATCAAGCACCTCTCATTCTTCCATCCCATCCCCTCCTCCTGCTAACTCTCGTCCACAACGCACTCACAAACAAAACTCCAAGTACTTTAACTCCAACATGGTTAACACCACCACATCTCATCCCATCCCACCAACCCTTGAACCAACCTCCCACACCCAAGCTCTTAAGGATCAAAAGTGGCGAGAAGCCATGGATTGTGAGTTTAATGCCCTTCTTCAAAATGCCACGTGGGAGCTTGTTCCACACACCTCTACCAACCCCATTGGGTGTAAATGGGTGTACCGTATCAAACGGAATCCCGACGGCTCTATCGACAAATACAAAGCTCGCTTAGTTGCCAAAGGGTTCCACCAACAGTACGGGATGGATTACTTTGAAACCTTTAGTCCTGTCACAAAGCCGGTCACCATCCGTACCATTATTTCAATTGCTTTATCGAAAAATTGGCCTCTTCGTCAACTAGACGTTAACAATGCCTTTCTGCATGGCACACTCCATGAGGATGTTTTTATGGTTCAACCACCCGGTTATGTTCATCCTCAGTTTCCCAACCATGTTTGTAAGCTCAAGAAATCTCTTTATGGTCTAAAGCAAGCTCCTCGCGCTTGGTACAATGAGCTCACAAACTCTCTACTCCAATTTGGATTTCACAAATCCCTATCGGATGCCTCTCTCTTCATCTACAACCGTCATAACATAACTTGCTATTTCATGGTCTATGTGGATGACATTGTTCTCATAGGAAATCAACCAAAGTTTCTTGATCACTTCGTTCAATCCTTAAGCAACAAATTTTCTGTCAAGGACCTTGGAATGCTCCACCACTTCCTTGGTGTCGAGGTTATTCCCACATCTAACGGGCTTCTTCTCTCTCAACACAGGCACATCCAAGATATCCTGCACCAATTCAAAATGGATGGAGCAAAAACTGTTGCCACACCTCTTAGCACATCTGACCCGTTATATGCTACCGACCCCTCTCCTTCAGTTGATGCTACTCCGTACCGCAAACTTGTTGGCTCCCTTAATTACCTAGCCTTCACCCGACCTGACATCTCCTTTGCTGTCAATAAGCTTTCTCAGTTTATGCATAACCCACGCCAATCCCACTGGCAAGCTCTCAAACGTGTCCTTCGCTATCTCAAAGGAACCATCCATCATGGTCTCTTTCTCAACCGTAATTCTCCTTTAACACTGTCGGCCTTTTCGGATTCTGATTGGGGAGGTAAAAATGACGTTGGGCGATCCACTACAGCTTACATACTTTATCTTGGCACCAATATCATCTCCTGGAAATCTGCCCGCCAAAAGTCGGTTTCTAGATCATCCACCGAAGCTGAGTACAAAGCGCTAGCCAATGCATCAGCCGAACTAACCTGGCTTAAACACCTCTTGCAAGAACTTGGGATTACTACAACTAAGCCGCCGACCCTCTATTGTGACAACACCGGAGCAACGTATCTTTGTGCAAATCCTATCTACCACTCACGCATGAAGCATGTGGCACTTGACTACCACTTTGTTCGAGAACAGGTTACGAGTGGTCTTCTTCGTGTACTCCACATCAACTCAAAAGATCAACTTGCTGATATGTTAACAAAGCCACTATCACGGGCACCGTTTCTGCAAAATCGCTCCAAGATTGGTGTCTCCGATGGATCCTCCATCTTGCGGGGGCGTATAAGGCAAAGCAACAATCAAGGCTTGATTACCTAGTCAAACATATATATATAGAATGTATATTACTGTCAATACCTTGAGCCTAATTTATCTCCTGTACTTTCTCTCTTTACTTGATGTAAACTGCCTATATAAGGCCCCTTTGTACAGTGATATAAACATACCAGAATCAATATTCTTATAACCATTATATCCTTGTCCTTCGTTGGACTTATGTTTTTTTTTATAATCAACTCAAGAAATACACAACTTATCATTTGTAACATGTTTTAACTTTTATGTTTGTAATTAATATCTTGTAAGAAAAATTCATGGCTGTTTAGAGAGATTAGCATGCACGTGAGGCAGAAATACAGAGAATGTCGCTGAGCAAAGACGTGTACTATAACACAAGCTCGACGTGAAAATAAGGTTAAATGGAAGCATTCACCACCCTAAGATGCTGATCCCCTTCCTCGTAACTATAGGTGGCAAAATGGGCGGGTTGGATTGGGTTGGTAGGCGGGTTAGGATGGGTGTGGGTCAAGATGGGTTTGGGTCAGAATGGACTGATTAAGAAACTGGTGAGGATGGGTATGAGTCAAGATGGGTATGGGTCAGAATGGGTTCAAGTCACCTTTGCTTAAAATTTCGACAACATATAGTTAGGCCTAGGGTGTTCATAAACCGTCCTAATCGTTCAAATTGGACTAGAATGATAAAAAATGTGTTCAGCTTGGGCGGTTTAAACTTGGTGGTTCGGTTTATAGTTTGTATTTGAAAATCGGATGGTCGGATTCGGTTTACGGTTCGTATTTTTACTAAACCATTAACCGTATAAACCGGACATGCCGTATACTAGACGCAACAAATCAAGTTTAATATTAGTTTTAAACCCAGACCCAACGTTTTGTGTACTTATTATATACATGAGGATATACATACATGTTTGTTACTCTTGTTCAATGTTACAGAAAGTTGAAATAAATAGATAATAATTGTTTTGACTAAATGCATGAATTTTGCATAGACAACGTGCAAAATATAGATTTGAATAATTACTGCAACAAACAAAACATGAAAAGGATATAAAAAAACTTTAGTAATCGCTTGCAATTAATTCTTTTTGTAAAATTGGTTTTATATTTGAAGTTGGTAAAACTACTACATCGGCGAAAGTCGTATAAACCATTAAAACCGAACTATCGAACCATTAACATTTACGTTTATACAAAACCGTAAACCGTTTGTTTGCCTAAAAATCCCAACCGAACCGGACCATAAACATCCCTAGTTAGGTTTGTCAAAAACCCACTTGCGCAGAAGGTTGCTTTCCCCTTTGATAGTTGAACGGTTTTTGACAAAAGTATACGAGTAAAGATGGACAGTTTTATATAAATGTTCAATTTGTCACGTGATTGACTATAATGAAAAGAGAACATAAAGTATTATATTGATTTTAAGAGGATCAAACTTGTTCTATTTTGCTCAACGACCCATCCTGACCCGTTGAATTATTTTATTTTATTGAGTATGACCATCTTTACCCTTTTAAAAATATCATTTAACCCAAATCAACCCATTAACTTGTATATAAAGTCCAAATCAACCCAAACTTTAATATATAGGTCATGATTGCCAGGCTTACTCGTAATTATCTCTGTTTTAACTAAATGTTTGTTATTGTATGCACCTATTTTGTATGGTTTATATGTTTTGGTTGAAATAAGAAAAGTTTTAATATACATAATTTTTTTTATGTGGAGCATGTTGTTTTCACCTATAGAAAATTGTCAATATTCTTTTTTATTATTATTAAATCAACCATCACCGACGTAAAAATCTATCGGTGATATGTAGGTAAGGGTGGTAGGAGTGCTTATATCACTTCACCACACTATACCACATACCCACCAATCACATAATGCCACGTCACATTACATCACACCTCACCGCACCGCACCATAACAGTACATCACACTTAATTGGTGGGGGCACTCACACCACACAACATCATAATTTTTTTTATTTTTTTGAAAAAACAAATAAATTAAACACTATCACACCACCTGCTAGCCACCATCATCATTATGATCACTATCGGCCACCACCATCAACCACAAAATAATCTCTTAAAATTGAAACAACCATCTTACCTGGGTACAACCTTAGCAACCACCATACAACCGTCGGGGTGGCGGCGGAGGGAAGGGAATGTGGTGACCGTTGGTAACGGTTGAAAAACATGACAATGATGGTGGTGTGGCTCAGCATGTACATGGCCTGTGGCGTGTGAATTTTGCGGCGCGTGGGACCAGAGGCGGTGTTGCCGCGTGGTACCGGCCCCGCCACGTCGTCACGGAGACAGTGGCCCCACCATCCTAAAAGAGTAGATGGTGAATGTCCTATCCGTGATATGTTAGAATATGGTTCTTTGATCTGAAATAGATTGTCCTTCTTCCCTACAAATAAAGGTTACCGTTACGATCATAAACCTCATTTTGTACTTTATTTATTTTTCCATTTCACAAAAACACATTTAATATATATATATATATATAATATATATATATATTGCATGCGTCAAGATAGAGCAGCGACTCACTGCAGTTTACTTTATCCACGAATAGACATATTTATAGTACATATAATTAATTTCCATATGAAAAGTCCATTTGAGCACGTTTAGTATTATACCATTTAGTATATATGAGCGTCCATGAAGCAAAAACCATAGATATCGACCTAAAAGATGGATGGCAGAAAAATGGTGAAATCCTCAAGTTTTAACAAAAATGGTGTGAAGAAAGGTGCATGGAGTGCGGAGGAAGATGACAAGTTGCGAGCCTATATTGAAAGATACGGTCACTGGAACTGGGGTTTACTTCCGAAGTTTGCTGGTTTGAAACACGTCACAAATTCTTGAACCACATATGCAAATAAGTTTTTTTCGATATATTTATTGGTCCTTAATTCTTGCTCTTAGGTTTGTCGAGAAGTGGGAAGAGTTGCAGGTTGCGATGGGTGAATTATCTGCGCCCAAACATGAAACATGGTAATTTTAGTAAAGAAGAAGACAATATGATTGTTGATTTGCACAAAAAGCTTGGCAACAAGTAAGTTGTATTCATGATTGCATGTGATTATAGTATTAAGGTTTTATACTTTAGAAAGTGACAAAATAAAACATATGTTATTTGATTGTAGATGGTCTGCAATAGCTGCAAGGTTGTCGGGAAGGAGCGACAATGAAATAAAAAACCGATGGAACACACATTTGAAGAAGCTGGCACATGATGACAACATTGTGCAAGAAAGCAAACCCCTTGAAGCCATAGAACCTCATCAAGGTAATCCGAAACAAAACCTAGATCAAGAGTTCCAAAAGGAAGAAGCAGCTATTTTAACATGTAAAACGTTATCATGTTCAACACGTACTGAGTTATCATCACGTTGGTCGTTGATGAACGATGAGTTTTGGACCGAACCGTTTTTACAAGACATGACATCATCGATCGATAGCATCTTATCACCTTCAAACGTTGGCGATAATTGGGTCTCTGCATCTTCTAGCGAGGATATATTTATGAATGATAACTTTTCGTGGTCAGTGCTAGATTCGTATAATAGTGAATCGAACACTGAGTTCATAAACTGTTGGGATAATATTAAATAATAAATTTGTAATTAGGATCAATAGTCTTTGATCAGTTATAAAATATTTACCACATGTTTGTATCTTTGAAATTTTCGTCCTACAATAATGTGTTTGTCTCGGTATGTTGTCACATAATCATTAAGTTACTTGTGAATTTTCTTTATTTTACTTCTCCATTCATGACCAAATTTTCATCTAATTCAAACTAATCATGTACGTCATCACTGAAATGAATAAATAAATACTTCAGAAATTTTAGTTAAGTGATTTTGTACAACAACCACACAAAAATTATATAATATTATCTTTAGAAAAGCAATATCATATAGTTTACATGATATTATTATAAACAATCAAAATAATTATTCAGGTAGAAAAACCTATTTAGAGGAAATGGGCTAGTTAAAATAATTATTTATGCTATTTTCTTATTTTTTCATTACCAAATTCTCAAAATAAGTTGGTTAATATATTGCGATTAAGTTTTAGCTGACCTTCTTTTAACTTAGTTTACATGATACTACATGGTTTGGAAAAGCGGACCGGACCGGCCAGTTCGACTGTTTGGACCGGAAGCCAGACTCTTAATCCTGTCCGATTCGGTTTTTTAAACTCCGAACGGTTGAACCCGTCGAACAGGTGGTTGGGTCGAAAACCCGACCGGTTGAGTCGGGTGTCGGACCGGTTGAACCGGTTTTTAATATATATTTTTTAATTTTTAGTACTTTTTACATATATTTATTAAAATAATTATAATTTTATCTGGATATTTTTTCCGGTTCGACTACTTGTACCAGTAAGCCGTCCGGTTCACTGTCTGCTCTGTTTTTAAAATTGATAATCACTTGATGCTGGTTCAAAACTAAAATATTTATAAAATCATCTGGTATTATTTCTTTGTGTTGTAGCATAGTAAATGAGAATAAAGATAAGCTAAGTGTTTACATGAAAAAAAGGTTAAATTAAAAGTTGTGATAAGTAATCTTAATAATTTAATCAATAGTTGAAAATAAATTGTATAGAAAAAGTTTATTAAAGACTTAAATTATGTATTGTCCTTTTTCTTGATAATTTTCAAATTTCTTACTTTTTTTATACATAAAGATAAAAGTTTTAAAAGGAATACAATGTCATTATATATAAATATAAAAGTTTTAATGTTTTTCAACTCGCATAGTTTATGCTCGTTGTGTCTTTATGTTTGTTATAGTACAAGATAGATTTATAGGTTTAAGACCGTGTACGTACGGGTACTAACTGATTCAACGTGAAACCAGATCAAATAGTGCGGAATCATATTTGATTGGCGATCCAATCAGTGAGAACGACAACCTGATCAATCTAACGATTAAACAAATGTTAAGAACGAGTAGAGTTCGATCAGGAACGAACTTTGAAGTTGGATGGACGAACTAAAACGCTCTGGATGGCTAGGGTATAATAATATTCGAAGTGTTTCGCTTTTTCCACAAATTATGTGGAATTTATAGGTTTCAGTGTCAGTCGTACGACTGAGCCATTTGCATGGTTTAGTCGTACGACTGAGTCATGCGTTTAATTCATACGCACGACTGAAGGTTTAGCCGTGCGACTAAGTAAATCTTATTTCTTAGTCATGCAACTGATCAATTCACCTTATTCAGTCGTGCGACTGGTCCATAAGTATAGTCCATTTGTGCGTCTGGTCTATGAGCATGGTCCATAAGCATGAATAACTACAAGACTAAGTCGAACACATTTCTGAATCATTATTGACTCAGAACTATGCACAACGACCTCAAACCTATATATAATGTTCATTCATATGTGTAATAATAAATACTATAAGAATAAGATATAATCAAAGATAAATAAATATCCAAACACATATCACATTTCATTAAGTTCTTGCATTATATGTGTAAGAAATGAAAGACATAGACATTTTAGTTCATAACCGTGGACCTAGTTTACTCTATTGTCTAACACTCCTAACTAATTTAACGTGAAACCAGATCAAATAGTGTGGAATCCTATTTGATTGACGATCCAATCAGTGAGAACGACAACCTTATCAATCTAACAATTAAACAAATGTTAAGAACAAGTAGAGATCGATCAAGAACGAACTTTGATGTCGGATGGACGAACTAAAACGCTCTGGACGGCTAGGGTATAATAATATTCGAAGTGTTTCATTTTTCCACGAATTATGTGGTATTTATAGGTTTCAGTGTTCGGTCGTATGACTGAGCAATTCGCATGGTTTAGTCATGCGACTGGTTCATGCGTTTGATTCATACGCACGACTGAAGGTTCAGTCGTGCGACTGAGTCAATCTTATGTCTTAGACATGCGACTGATCCATTCACCTGGTTCAGTCGTACGACTGGTCCATAAGTATAGTCCATTCGTGCGTCTGGTCCATGAGCATGCTCCATTAGCATGAATAACGACAAGACTAAGTCGAACACATTTCTGAATCATTATTGACTCAGAACTATGCATAACAACCTCAAATCTATGTATAATGTGCATTCATACGTGTAATAATAAATACTATAAGAATATGATATAATCAAAGATAAATAAACATCCAAACACATCATATTTCATTAAGTTCTTGCATTACATATGTGTAAGCAATGAAACATAGACATTTAAGGTCATAAACTAGGGACATCGTATATCAACAAACTCCCCCTTGGACCTTGTTTACTCTATTGTCTAACACTCTTCACATGCTCTTGAAACTTCTTGTACTTCTCCTCTTTGGTGAATCCAGCATGAATCTCAAAAGCAAAACAGAGTCATATAACGTGTTAGCATTGGAGAGCTTGTATAATGTCTTGTGTCACTTGTATAAGGTATATACATCTTCTGCTGACAAGTTAGTAAGCCACATTGGGTCGAATACCCTGATTGTCTCAATCATTCTGTCTCTGTTCAAAACAATAACTGCTTCCCCCATCCTCTAATCATAATACCACCACTTAAAGTGAGGTGTAAAATCTTGTGGCATTTCCCTCAAGGGAATCTTTGACATTGTCCTCGGAGGTCTCCACTTCAACACCACCTTCCTTCTTCCAGAGATTGATTCAACCTAAGTTTTATGAAGAAACCTCCTTGATTGTTGAGGTTTGAAGTTGACCCATCTCGTGTGGTATTCCTTCTTTAATGCCATCTTAAACCATCCCGACATTTTCCTCGGGTTGGCATATAACAGATCTAGGCATGCTAGTCTGTTTAACTCAAATCCTGGGAGAGTCTTCAGATCATGTGGATATCTGTAGTACTCGATCCCTTTCTCCATTTTCACAACTTAGACATCTAAGTTCTCAAATAAGCCCAGCTAATAATCTTGCCCGACACCTTCTGATGTCTCTTAACTTTGTATAGCTTGGTGTAGGCATTTTGCTTTGTAGGTTCTCTCTGAGCTTTCATCTATGCTAAACATGCAGCCCATTCAGGTTTCTTTAGTTCTACACCAGTATCAACAGCTTGAGCTTTACCTTCTGCCTCTTATTTCTCAGTTGCTTTCTCATCTATCTTGTCAAATGCATCACTGACAAACGTCTCACCCAAGTCTGGGATAACATTTCCATCAAAGTCAGTGTTCTGAGGATAATAATCTGACGTGACATCCTCTATCTCTATATCATACACTCCTAGTAACTCCTCATGACTAACCACATCAACTTCAGGAGCATCTTTAACTATCTCATCTGGGTTGAGTCTGAATATTTCTATAAGTTGTTCATCAGATAGATCGTGTATGATCTCCCTTTCTTCTTGTGTGTAACTCATAGATCGTCTGACTATCCCTTGCAAATCAAGAATCATTGTAAGTTGAGTCTTAATTTGCTGAAGGAGAGCGATATCATATTCATCGACCTGTTGAGTTTCATCTGTTTGATAGAATAATCAAGAAACCACACATTAGTGAATCATCTAGACATTAAACATAAATTATCATCATTTACATTAATGTAATACAAAGTTCAATTATAAAAAGTTTCAAATTACATAAACTTTCTTAATCATTATTTTTATTTGAAGTTGAGGCTCATCTGCTTGAGGAGCTGAGGAAGAGGTTCATTGATCCTGATTCTTCTTTGTACGTCTCTCCTTCGCAGTTTGAGTTGAAGCTGACGCGTTAGCATCACCTTCCGGGTCGTCATCCTCATCATCGTCTTTCTTTTTCTCCTTTCCACTTCACCAGCCTCCTCCTCATCACCCTTATCCTCTGATTTATCATCGCTAGAATCATCATCATCATCACCACCATTTTATCTTTAGAGGCTCTTCCCTCTTACCTTTCAACTTCAGCATAATCCTCTTGTTCTTCTTCTCCAGGACATCAATCTTCTTTGCGGATGCCAGAACGAGCTCGTTCTAAGCTTTAAGGGCATTGTAAGCTCGAACTAAAGCCCGCTCGCGGGCTTCGTTCTTTTCTGTCAGCTTAGCAATTTGCTTGCCCTGTTCTGCATTCACAGCCATCAGCTATCTCATTTGGTTGGCCCAGAGATCATCAATGGCCAGCAGCTTGGGAACTAGCCTGTTAAGGCTCGCAAGTTGTTCCTCTAACCTAACTGTGGGTAGAGTAGTGCCCTGGAGGGGTGGACTTTGGGTGGAAGTTCCAGCTTACGAGATGGTTAGGGTGGTTGTAGATGTGGTGTATACGGGTGTAGGGATAGGGATTGTTTGAGGAGGTGTAGTTTTGGTATTGAGGGTGAGGAAGATAGGTGTAACTATGTTGGTGGGTATGTCGGTGGTAGTGGCTGTGGTGGTGGTAGTGGCAGTGGTGGTGGTAGTGGCAGTGGTGGTGGTAGTGGCAGTGGGGGAGCTCATCAAAATAATCTTTAGGCGTTTTCCCTTCCTCCCATAGGGTTGGGCTATTCTCTTCCTCCTAGACCCCTTAGTAATCAGGGCTCCCCCTGGGCTGATGGACTGTTCAGGTGTATAAGATGGATCACTCTTTTCAGTATCAACACCCTTTAACCGAACCTGGCGGGTACCAACCACCTCCTTTCCCTTCTCAGTAGCTACCCACTTGCTAATGACCTGTCTCACTAGAGGCTCTCCTTCAAAATCATCATCTTCTTCCTCTAGATCAAAGTTCCTGATATCCTCTCTGATCAGGAAGTCCTGGTGGATGGCAGCTTGCTCAGACCCCCCAGTAGCTGATGAACCACCCTTCTGAGCTGGTGGTTGGACAGTAGATGTGTCAGTGGCTCTGGATTGATTCGAGTCCTCATCTCCACCACCTTGACCCTTATCTAGGTCATCATTATCAGCATCACCAGGAATCAAGACGTGCTCCACATCCAAGTCACTATCATCATGACGCCACTTCTTCCTGGCCGGCGCTACATAATCAACATTCGCCAGGTGGCCGAACAACCTTCTCACTGGGGGCTTAGTTTTCTTTCCCCTGTATACCTTCATCCTGCCTAAAGTCATGTCATCCATCCCCTCTAATGACACCTCATCGTCCTTAAGCTTAGGCGGGTTAGGTAGCTTCTCGTTGAGGATCAGCTGTAGAAACCGGGGATACATGCAAAGTCCTTCCTTTCCCTTGGCCTTGATGTTCTCCCTCCAGTAGTCGAAGAACATCTTGGAGAAACTGAACGGATGGTTCAGTACTAACGCAACAAACACGTTCTGTATCTGATCGCTCATCTCGTCGAAACCACCGCATCGTGAGGCTATGCACTTCAAAATCACATGTGCCAAATACTTGAAAGGCTGACACATGTTGCTCTTATTAAGCATGTCGGCATTGATGTCACCGGAGTACTTAATCCTTAGAAAGCATCCCCTAACCATCATGGGATGTAGCTTGGTGGGATAATCCATGTCATCTCCCAAATCCAATATCCTCCTCAAATCATGCTCACCTATATCTATGTCCTGTCCAAAGATGGAGCTCCGGATCCTGAAAGGCTCAATAGATCTGTCAACTACGACATTCTCCCAGAATGCCTGATGTATAGAACAATATGGTGTGCAGGGAGTCGAGATAGCTCAGTATATCCTAGATCGGCGTAGGAACTCTACAATCAAAACACACTCTGCAGTATTCTGGGAAGTCGTGTTAAGATAAGCACAGATGTTGTGCTTAGTACTCATAGTCCATCTATTAGCCATTTCACTGCAATACAAGTAACAAACATGTTGACCCGTTCATAAGAAAGAACATTTGAGTTTGAACAGATCATATCATACTGCTTTAATCATATGATTGAACCATAAGACTAAACTCAACCGTACGATTGGGCAACCGACTGAGCTTAGTCGTGTGCCATGATAAGCGGTTGAGCCAGTCGTGCGACTGAATCACTGATTGAGTCAATCATGCGATTGAATCATGCGTATGATTCAAACGTGCGATTAAGGTTCATCAGTATGTCCAGTCGCATCCATACTGTGCTAGTCTGAGATTTTGAATCTTTGTCAAAACAACCATATTCATGTCAAGATTAGAGTCATTAGACGCACCAAGACTCGTCATTACACCTTCTATCTTTTAAGTTCACTTTTAAGTCCATCTAAAGGTCCAATTTTAGAGTTATTTGGTTTGGTTTAAGATTTATATCATTCGGACACTTTTGATCGATTTAATGTATTCATGTATCTTGATTTCATCTTGACTATACCTATAGATGAACGTATATCAGTTACCAACGAGAAATCAGGTGAGTTTGCAAAGAAAAATTCGGAAAAGGGGTCCTCTATGTAGCCGGGTATTTGAGAGAATTTGAAATAAAGTGTAGGGCTACGACCGTCTGACCTCCTTTTATACTGATTTGAGTTTCAGTCATGCAACTGGAGCCATATGCATGGTTCATACATGTGACCGAGGTTCAGTCGTACGACTGACCTATACGCATTCAACCAATCGTACGATTGGTTCATACTGAGTTTGCCAATCGTGCTACTAGGTCATCCTCATGGTCTAGTAGTGCGATTGAGCTATACTCGAGGTCCAGTCGTGTGATTGGCCCATACTTATGGTCCAATCATGTGATTGGGCCATACTTATGGTCCAATTGTGCGATTGGGCCATACATATGGATTTGACTTCGTTTGGCCCACTATTTCACATACTTATCTTTGATAATTGACATTATGACCATTGATCATCTCAGACATGATCCTTTTAAATGAAAATCATTTGATCACCTCAGACGTGATCCTTTTAAATAAAAACCATTTGATCACCTTAGACGTGATCCTTTTAAATTAAAACCATTTGATCACCTCAGACGTGATCCTTTTATCTTTCAGAAACAAGCCTTTCACAGTTAACGTTCGGTTCATTATATGACATTCACAAAGTTCATTAACATCGTTTTTTGTATTTTTATTTGAGGAGGGTTGAAAACATTTTAACTTCAATTAAAACGATTTCTCCCCCTGAGCGGAACAACTTCAAGCATTAACATCGTTTCTAGAAAGATTCACATGGAATCAGACATGCATAAACACACAATCATTTGGGACTTTTTGTATTTATATCAATAAAAGAGAACAATATATTTACAATTTATAGAATCTCATTCATCTAAGAGTCAAAAGCACTCACAGGAAATCATTCTTGAGCTGTTGTATAGCACACAATGATTTTGAACATCGAGAGTTGCAGCCACGATAATTGTCAGTATGTTTGTCCACTTAAATCCATACACGTATTTTTGACACACATTGGTGATTATTTGGGTGTATTGGTTCTACAAGTATTTTGGGTCCCACGCTTATATGGTAATCAACATTACTCAGGAGATTTTTAAGCGGTCTACTTGTTTTTCCAAGAAGAAACTATTCTAAGAGCTTTCATAGAGATGCTAGGCCTCAGGTCACTGCCATAGCACAGCAGAGAGACGCAAACAACAATGAATTCTTAGAATATATAGGTTATGCTTATCCTCAGGTCAGTGCCATTGCACAGCAGAGAGGCGGACAACCTATCTTCTTGTTGGAGCAATTTTAGAATACATTTAACGTAGCAACAACATTTGTCATTAATTTGATTGCGTTTCACATTTGTCATGTGCTTTGCTTATTGTTTTGGTCATTCACACACATTTGTGGCTTTCGTTTTGCTCCTCACTCCTTATTAGAAATTTATTGATTGTGCAGAACAGGGATAAGATGAGAACCCACAACCTGTTGATTAATTTAATTTGCGTGATTCACCAATGATGTCTACTAGTCTATTGTGTTGAATCTACCGACACATCATAAAATGGACATGCAACCTCTAGATCTACTTTCTCCATGTAACCATAGTAACACACTAGCTTACTATCATTTTTCAACTTATTAGGCTTTGACTTCTCAGACTTATAATTTTCTGTGACTTTCAATATAATATTTCAAGAATAAAAATCATTTTGGTGTCCCAAACGATTCGATGCCTGTGTAATATCATGTTCCACTGTACTGAATCGATTTCTTGGATTTGACGTCTTTGCTTATCAGCTTACCTGCCCATCCCTCCCCTTGTTTTAAGTAATAAATACTGAAACTTAATCTATTCTCCCCCTAAAATTCTAAAACAGAAAATCTTTTTGTGTTTTTGAAATTTTTTTAAGATAAAAGAGAAAAGAAAATAAAATAAAATAAATTTGACAGAAAAAAATGAAAACGAAAACACATACTAACGGACTATGAACTTGACTCCTCCGGAATTACATCCTCTTTCTTTTTGACGCCATTAACCTCTAAACGATAATAAAATCTTGGTTATAAAAAGCTTTTGTATAGAGGTCGGCGCGCTGAAAATCCATGTTAATTTTAATTACATCGATTAAATGCTTTTCAAAACAATCACGTATGAATTGATATTTAATGCCAATGTGTTTGGTTTTGGGATGTTATACCGGATTTTTAGTTACAACTATGGTAGCAGAATTATCAACCAAGATAGGAGTGTTAGTAAAGTGCAAACCGTAGTCCCGCATTTGCTGTTGAATCCAGATGATTTGAGAGTAGCAACTTGCTGCAGCAATGTATTTAGCTTCACATGTTGACAGAGCAACATACGTCTGCTTCTTAAATTGCCAGGTGACTAACAGCCTTCGATTTGTAGTTCATCTTGCATCCATCATAGTCTGAGTCATTGTATGCGGTAAGTTCAAAGTCATCATCATGAGGATACCACAACCCGGGTGATGGAGTACCCTTCAGATAATGAAAGATCCATTTCACCCCAATCAGATGATTAACTTTTGGTTTTGACTGATATCTGGAATAGAGACACGTGGCGTACATGATATTAGGATGAGAAGCTATGAGATACATCAGGGATCCGATCTATCCGTGATACATGGTGGCATCTACCAAATCCCCATTTTCATCGGGTGCCACATTGTGGTTTGTGGCAAGAGGGGTACCAGCAACCATTAAATTTTCCATATCGAACCTACCTAGGATGTCTCTCACGTTTTTGGTCTGATGTAGAAAGATTCCATTAGGTGTCTGATCCACCTGTAACCCTAGAAAGAACTTCATCTCTCCCATTGCACTCATTTCAAATTCAGCTTTCATCACAGATTCAAATTCTTTACATAATGCTTCATTTTTTGAACCGAAGATTATGTCGTCCATGTATATCTGAACCAATAGTAAATCACCATCTTTTTCTTTAATGAATAAAGTGCAGTCGATCACTCCCCTTCGAAAGCCATGTTACAACAGGTGTGTGGAGAGTTTCTCATACTAGGCTCGAGGGGCTTCATGTAGCCCATACAAAGCCTTGTCCAACTTATAAACACTGTCCCGATGATAAGGATCTTCAAAACCTTTGGGCTGACTGACATATACTGTCTCACGGATTTCTCCATGTAGAAATGCACTCTTCACATCCAATTAATACACCTTGATTTTCATGTAGGATGCGTAGGCTAGGAAGATTCTAATTGCTTCCATCCTAGCAACTGGTGCAAATACCTCATTATAGTCCACACCTTCGACTTGTCTGAACCCTTGGACTACTAACCGTGCCTTGTTTCTGATAATGACCCCCTGGTCATCTTTTTTGCATTGAAGAACCTATTTTGTGCCTATTACTTTTGCACCCTTGGGTCTGTCCACTAGTGTCCAAACACCTAACTTCTTAAACTGTAGAAGTTCTTCTTGAATCGCATTTACCCATGCCTCATCTTTCAAGGCATCACTTACATACTTGTGCTCAACTTGAGAAACAAAACACTTATATGCCCCATCATGTATGTATCAACTTTCCATCACTGCCGCATAGTCATCTGTGTACAGCTGATTTTTTGTCTGAACTCTAGATTAAAGATCCCCTATGATGTTGTCTGTGGGATGATTCACACTAATCCTTGTCACTGGAGTGGTAGGAACGACCACTTCATTATCCAGGTTAGAATCATCGGTTCATCTATGCCTGGTGTATTTTTATCTGGGTTGGCAGATTCCTCATTGCTTATATTCTTATTCTCAATCTCCTTATCATCTGATGAGTGATCACTGACTTCTATATCTTCCTCTGACGCCCCAGAAGCACCATCGATTGGAGTAGTAGTGTTCGAGTTTGGATTAGGAGCGTTCAGAACATCATACATCATTTGTGCAGCCACCTCATCATCGAAATAAGCAGGAGAAGGATTGAAGGACTTGAAAAATCCATCGTCAAAGAAGAATGATCGACCTTTTCCAGTAACTGGGGTGTTGTATCTGTGAACATCGACGTTGCACCACACTTCAACTTGACTAGTGGAGTTGTTATAAACCCGTTTATCCAGAATATTGTATCCTAAGAAGATGCCTTCCTCTGCCTTCTCACTGAACTTCCCAGTCTGAGTTTTTTCAATAGCATGCAAGGTGCCCCAAATGGTTCTAGATACTCTAGATTTGGTTTATGTTTTTGGACCAACTCATAACAGGTCTTACCATGACGTTTAACCACTAAGACCTGATTGAGTGTGTAGCATGCATTAGCCACTACTTCATTCCATAATTGAATTGGCAGCTTTAAATCTACCAACATCGTCCTCGTAGGTTCAATCAAGCTTTGATTTTTGCGTTCAGCAACTCCATTCGTCTATGGAATGTAAGTAGAAGATAATTGATGAACCATCCCTTTCCCTCAGCAGAATGCCTCCATCCACTGATTCTTGAATTCTATCTCGTTGTCTGAACATGTTTTCCTCACTTTCAGCTTATACAGAGACTACAGAGTAGTAACTAAATGTTTGAATGACTCAAACATCTCCGACTTAGGTTTAAGAAACATAACCTAGGAAAATCATGAGTAGTCATTAGTGACCACAAAATACCAATCTCCTGCAATGCTTTTAGTACTGACAGGGCCGAACAGATCCATATGCAAAAGCTCCAGTGGAATCTCAATAGAGTGAACTTTCTTAGATTTGTGAGATTTCATTGTCTGTTTCCCTTTCTAGCATGAAACACATAAATTTGGAAGCTGAAAATTCTTGAGTGTAACTCCTTCAATCAGATTTTTTAAACCAAATGATTCATCTTCCTAGGATTAATGTGTCCCATTCTCTTGTGCCAAGAAATAGAATCCCTCTCGTTGGCTTTGGACAGGAAACACTGAGCAGCAGACTCAGTTGTTGAGGCTTTTGACATATCCAAGACATACAGATCGTTATATCTGGAAGCTGACATTAGAACTTTCTCCTCAGGGATAACATAATCCTTCTTCAGAATGTAGCATCTCTTATTATCGAATAAAACTTTAAAGCCCTCGTCGCAAATTTGAGAAACTGAGATTGTTCTCCAGTTGTTGAACGTAGTTGACTTTATCAAACTTTACCTTCTCATTTACCACTTCACCTTGAGCTGTGATATAACCTCCTTTACTTCCTGTAAAAGATACATGTCCCCCTTTGATTTGTTTGATATTGAAAAGGAGAGACAGATTCCCGGTCATGTGCCTAGATGCCCCACTATCAATAATCCAATTGTTAGTGATAGAGCTGTAGCGGACAACCTGCACAAGAATGGAAATGATTAGTTCAGGAGTGGGGCCCAAGCCTTAACTGGCTTGGATTTCCCATAGGCATCATGCATTACAAACTCCACCCACTGTCCTTCAGAAGATGAAGACACATTTTTCTTCATCTTATCCTCACTCTCAGACACACATGTCGATTTTGCTTGCCACAAACCAATTTTGTGTAAGGCGTGTTTGTGATAAACAAACGACTAGTTTATACTTTGAACTTTTGGTTTGCTTTCATCCCTAGGTTTTGCTTCAGTTGCCACAGCTTTTCCAGGAGCTTGTCTGTGTTGCTTTTTGACTGGGTTTGAGAATGATATTCTCTGTTGATGTGAATCAACAAGGATCGAATATGTTGATTGAGTCAATGATTGAGAGGCGGAATCAAACAATCAATGAACATTTAACACTTGAAATACTCATAAATGCACTTGTATTGATTATCTGAACTGTTACAAAGTAAATGCTAGGGTTTAGCAAGCTACAGTAACAATGCAAGACAACCTCGGATGAAACACACAATGAGAGGTGTCAAAAGTCAGGAGTTTTGAGTTACAAAGTCTAAAGTCTCAAAAGTCACCTCACATACGAGGTTTCTGATCTATTTATAGGCTGACTTACAGCTTGTACAAAATGACTAAACTACCCTAACTGTACAGAATAGTTTGTCTTCGTACGCATTTGTTCTTAGTCATCCGCATTTGTTAATGCGGATGAGTAAGTCTTCATCAGCATTAGTCTTCTATCTTCCGCATTGGTGTTTGGTCATCAGCATTGACAAATGCGGATGAACAAACACTGAGCGCATTTGTTACTGAACATCCGCATTGGTTAATGCGGATGAACAAAAGTCTTGTCCGCATATGTCGGTTGTCCGCATTAGTTAATGCGGATGAACAAATACTTGTCAGCATTTGTTCTTGTGCATCCGCATTAACAAATGCGGATAGCCGACACTTGTATTATTTCATCTTGTTGTAGTAACTTCTTGATCCGCATTTCTTCTTGGACTTGGGGAGATTTCCAGCAGAACAACCATCCACCTCTTGAATTGGCATGTATGATCCTTTCAGGGTCCAACAATACTCCCCCTAAGGATTATACAGCCTATGTACTTCAAGGGTTTAAGGGTGGATGAGGTTGTGAAGATTCTGCTGGGTCTTGTGCAGCAGGAGGATTAGTGTAGGAGGGATCCACAAGAGACTTGATCGTGTTGGAGAAATCTTGTGCTTCACGTAGTTTTCCTTGTTCAGAACATGGATCTTCATATGTCTCATATTGTGGATATTTGTTGTTGCTTGTTTCTTATGAAGTTTGACTGATGTCAATTTTTTCTTGGATTTACTTGTTCATCATTTGTGAACCAAGTTTCCCATTGTTGACTGTTCCTTTACTTGTTCATGAGGATGTATCTGTTGCATCAGTTGAGATATTATGATATAACTTCTACACCAACACAGTTTTTTTTTTTTTTGATTTTTGTGTTGTAATCAGTACAAGAAGTTGAGTTATACCTTTCTTTGGGATCATAACAATCATACCTTTCACAGATGCAAGCAATTTTTTTTATAAACCAAACATAATCATGAACCTATTGATTGCAGGTATGTTTGTCCTCTTAAACTCATGCTTGATTAATAGTTAGATGCCAGTGATTTTATCATGTTTTGAGTTGATTAGGTATTCAACATGTACCTCACACTCAATAACATGGCAAGGTCAACTGCCTGCATGTAATGCATGGTAGAACTTTCAACAGCTTACATGACCAAGTTACTTAAGTTATGACATCTCATTTACTTGATCCTCATTGGGATTCTTTTATTTGATCCTTTTATGAATTTGATCCACATTGGGATTCTTTTAACTTCACTTTGGAAGGTGATCTCTAAGGATTCTTTTCTTTCATTCTCTTTGGAATGTTTTTTTTTTTTTTTTTTTTTTTTTTTTTTTTAAATTCATCCACATTGGATGTGTTCCACTTTGGGAATCTTTTAGGATCGTAACATCAACACTATGTGCTTGTCACTCTAGGTCTTTGCTCAGCAAAACAAAGGAGGAACTGATGTGAGTAAAGGAGATTCATAAGTCATCATTACTTGGGGTGTTTAGGTTGCTACACACACACGCATTTAGATAAGTCATGCCTTACACATACTATGAGATGACAGCATCACAGTTGAAGACAGGCTTTAATTTATCACTGCATGTAGTTTCTTTCTCAAGTTGAGCCTACCAACATATCAAATAAGTCAAGTCAGTCATTTGAGTTTTCTAAATGAGCATAGTGAATGATATAGTGACTGTAATTATATCATTTCCCACAGGTTAAATAGTATACTTCCTGAGCTGATTTTTTGAAATGTTGAATGTTTTTGTTGATTTTCATTTTACTCAAGATTAATCATGCCAATAGATTGGACTAGGAATTCAAATCTGGTTGGATCAAATGCCTTAGTAAATAAATCAGCTAATTGATGATCAGTGTGAACTTGCATCAATTTGATTAAACCTTTTTCAGCACAGTCTCTCAAAAAGTGATATCTAATTTCAATGTGTTTAGTTTTTGAGTGTTGTACTGGATTATTTGTTATGAACATGGCTGCTGTGTTGTCAATATGAATTGGAGTGTGCAGAAAGTTAAAACCATAGTCAAGCATCTGGTTTTGAATCCAGAGAACTTGAGAACAGCATGCAGATGCTGCTATATACTCAGCTTCTGCTGTTGAGACGGATACATTGGTTTGCTTTTTGCACTGCCAGGATACCAGTCTGGGACCAAGAAATTGACACCCGCCAGAAGTGGATTTTCTGTTGAAGTTGCATCCCCCATAATCACTGTCAGTATATGCATAGAGATTGAAATCTCCTTCCTTTGGATACCATAATCCAAGAGCAGGCTTGCCCTTGAGATATCTGAATATCCTCTTGACTGCATTTACATGAGATTCCTTGGGATCTGCTTGATATCTGGCACACACACAAACACCAAACATAATGTCAGGCCTACTGGCTGTTAGATACATTAGTGAACCTATCATAGAACGATAGTGAGTCTGATCCACTGATTTGCCTTCAGGATCTGGTCCAATCTTCACTTTGGTATCCACAGGAGTTCTGATGGACTGACAGTCAGCAAACTTGAATTTCTTCAGCATTGTTTCCACATATTTTGATTGATTGATGAAGATTCCGTCAGCTGTCTGTTGGACTTGTACTCCAAGAAAGAAATTGAGTTCTCCCATAGCACTCATTTGGAATTTTGAATGCATGAGATCTTCAAAGTCTTTGCACAGAGTCTGGTTTGTTGAGCCAAAGATGATATCATCCACATATATCTGAACCAGCAGCATATCCTTTCCTTTTCTTTTTCTGAAGAGAGTCTGATCAATTTTTCCTCTCTCATATCCATTATTAAGAAGGAATGATGAAAGAGTCTCATACCATTTCCTTGGAGCTTGGTGAAGACCGTACAGGGCTTTGTCTAGCTTGTATACCCTGTGTGGATATTCTGGATCTTCAAAGCCAGGAGGTTGACTCACATAGACCTCTTCAGAAATCTTTCCATACAAGAAAGCACACTTCACATCCATTTGATAAACAGTGAATTTCATGGATGCAGAATATGCCAGAAAGATTCTAATGGCTTCTAGTCTGGCTACAGGGGCAAAAACTTCATCATAATCGATTCCTTCTTCTTGTGTGTACCCCTGAGCTACTAGTCTAGCTTTATTTCTAATGACAATTCCCCTGTCATCAGTTTTGTTTCTGTACAACCATCTGGTACCGATAGGATATTGTCCTTCGGGAAGATCTACCAGTTGCCATACTTCTTGTTTCTTGAATTGCAGCAATTCTTCCTGCATTGCTTCAATCCAACTGTTGTCTTGAAGAGCCTCTTTGATATTTTTGGGTACTGTTTGACATAAAAAGCATGAGAACAAGCAAATGTTGGCAATGCTTGATTTGCTCCTAGTCACCCTTTCATTTAGTTCACCAATGATGTCGTCAACAGGATGATTCTTGTGTATTCTTGTGGTTGGAATTGAGTCACCAGCAATGGTTACATCAAGATTGGAGACATTCAGTTCATCTTGGTGCGAGGCAACTTCTTCTTGTACTGTTGGGGAGTTGTGGAAGAAATCAAATTGTGTTGCAGTTCTTGCTTCAGTATCATCAGTGGGTTGATTACTTCCATCAGTTGAAGTTCTTTCAGTATCAACAGGAGGGATGACACGAGTTTGGGTGGTAACTTCTTCTTGAGTAGTTGTTTCAATAGATGGCATCTCTGATGGAGAGGGTGTTGTACTTGGACCATCCTCAATTGAAGCACTTTGATGTTGAACAGAGTGTCTGATAGGATCAGCTTGTAAAGGAACTTCTTCATTTAGTTGCTCAGAAGAAGTTGGAGGAATCATTGGAAAATCACTCCTTCTTTCTGATAATGATGAATGTACAGCTGGTTGTGGATTTCCTGCATCAGACATGTGAAATTGGTCAAAAGACTTAGTGAATGAGTCAATATCAAATAACCAATCAGGACCATTAGCTGCTTTGGGAAATGAATGTTCTTTGAATTGAACATTCATTGATTCATCAATAATGTTTAATCTGGGATTAAACACTCTGTAAGCCTTTGATACAGATGAGTATCCTACAAAGACCCCTTTATCAGACTTAGATGAGAACTTTCCCAAATGATCCCGGGTGTTTAATATTGAGACTGGACAACCAAATGACTTGAAAAATCCAATAAATGGTTTTCTTTGAAAAATGAGTTCATATGGAGTCTTGTTACTTTCTTTGACAAGTAAGGTTCTATTTTGTACAAAGCAAGATGTGTTAACTGCTTCCGCCCAGAAGGTGATTGGCAGTTTAGCATCTGCTAGCATGGTGCGTGCTGCTTCAATTAGTGTTCTGTTCCTTCTTTCAGCTACCCTATTTTGTTGAGGAGTTCTAGCTGCACTAAATTGATGAGCTATGCCTTTGATTGCACAAAATGAACTCATATCTTCATTTTTAAATTCTGTCCCATTATCACTCCTGATTGTTTTGACTTTAAGATCAAGTTGATTTTCAATTTTTGTGATTAAATATTTTATTAATTGGAACGTTTCATTTTTATGAAGTAAGAAGAAGACCCATGTGAATCTAGAAAAGTCATCTATGATCACCAAACAATATTGTTTCTTTCCCATACTCATAACATGAGTTGGACCAAAGAGATCCATATGAAGTAGTTTCAATGGAGTATTGTTGGTGTTCACCAACTTTAGTTTGTGAGACGACTTGTGTTGTTTTCCTTTGAGACATGCAGAACAGTGGTCAACGAAATGAAATTCTTTTGAGGTAAACCAAAAACATGATTTCCTTTAAGCAGTCTGTTCATGTTTTTGAAATTTGTATGTCCCAGTCGTCTGTGCCAAAGTTGTGATTCATCAAATGATGCTTTTGACAGAAGACATGTTTCTTCTTTTGGTGAAGTTGAGTTGAGGTTTATGACATAAGTGTTATTCTTTCTGGGTGTTTTCAAGACAACCCATTCTTCAGGAATAATAAATCCTGGTCTCAGAATGTAGCAATGAGTGTCTGTGAAGTGAGTGGAATATTTCTTGTCACAGATCTGAGACACGCTGAGAAGATTGAAGTTTAGTTGTTCGCAGTAATTCACTCTGTCAAAGCTCAGCATTCCATTTGCCACAGATCCTTCACCTGTAATTCTACCTCCTTGTGAATCTCCTCCAAATGCCACTGTCGTTCCTTGAATGTGCTTAAAATCATGAAGGAGGGAACGGTCTCCAGTCAAGTGTCGGGAACATCCACTGTCCACATACCATATACTGTTGGACCTGTGTGAATGACCCTACAAGCACATAAAGAACTAGTTAGAATGTGAAACCCAAGCCATGATGGTCTTGGGCTTACCGTTTCTATCCATGATAGTAACCTGTTGGTATTTTCCTCTAAACTGGGGCTTTGGTGGTGGGATCATGCTTGATGTATTTCTGAAACTTGATTGGTTTGTTATATCAACTGAGGAATCAGATGAGTATTCAAACCTTTGATCCCTGTTTCTTTTCAGAAACTGGATTCGTTTTTATTATCAAACTTGTTTCTTGGATTGAGAAAATCATTAGTTTGTCTGACCACTTGATTTCATCTTTGACTTCTGTTTGACATTTTCAGATTTTTCATGTCATCATCATATTTGGAAACTCTGTGATGAGAATGACCATTGATTTTATGTTTATCAAACATGATTGGTGAGATAGGCTTGTTTTGGGGTATCCTCTTTCCCTTTTGATTGAAGAAACAGTCAGACGTGTTGTGATTTGTCATATTGCAGACAGAACAGTATTTGTTGAAATAACAGTTCTTGGTGGTGTGATTGTTCATGTCACAGATGGAACAGTATTGATTATAAAAGCATTTGTCTGTTCTGTGATTAGACCTATCACACACATCACAACGCATGTGCTTGTTTCTAGCCACTGATCCCGGTGTTGAGGATTTAGTAGCTTTGACAGATTTTGAATTTGATTCATTCCGAGGTTTTGATGAGAATGCCTGATCAGCCTTGTTGGTAGATTGTTTCACAACACTACTGACTCTTCTTTTCTTAGGCTGACCTCGCTTTCTCAATTGTTGTCTACATTCCTTTTCAAATTGATTAACATGCTCTTTGTTAAAAATATCAAAGCCAACTCCTTGCTTTGATTTTGAAGTTTGTGGGTCTGAGTGAATTCTAGTTTTTGTGACTCGAACAACTTTTCTTTTAATGGAAGGGGAATCGTTTTCTGACTTGCTTGAATTTTTTGGAGAGTTTGTCTCACTGTCAGATCTGCTTTCAGCAGTTAGATTCACCTTATTAGTTGTTATATTCTTTTCCCTTGAAACTGCAGGGATGAATTTCACAAAAGGAACAACAGCCTTGGTGGGGCTAGTTGTTCTATTCACACTTACTGTCTTGTCTGAGCACTCCTTAATTTTAATGGGATGTCCTAACTTGATTTTATCCTCATTTGTTTCAATGTAAGCACTGGGTCTGTTTTGAGGATTGGTGACTTGATTTACCATTGTTTTAGGTTCAATAGTGTTAGGCTCATTTTCTTGTTGGAGTGAAACAGATTCAGGCATGACAGTATAGTTATCATTGTATGGTGGTGGACACGAGTTGTATCCAATACCTGACATGTCTTTGGGATCCTTTTGTGAGTCAAGCATTTCTTGCAGCTTAACTGATGACTGTTGAAACTTTTCTAGTTTCAACTCAGTAAGATTGAGTTCAGTTTTAGATTGAGCTAACTTTTCAGTCAGTTGCTCATTCTCAGCTGCAAGAGAGTACTTTTCACCATGCAATTTCTCAATGTCTGAGATGAGAGACTTAATTTTAATTTCAAAGCCTTTAATTTCTCTCTTAAGCATCTCAGATTTAACCTTTTCTTCTTTTATTTTATCAGCTAGTTTATGATTGTGCTCTCTATAACCTTGTACTTCATGAATGCATTTATCACTACAAAGGTTAGTTTTTACCTCAGTGGGCATGGGAGAAGGTCCATCATTGATGTGAGCCATGAGTGCATGATTTTGAAATTGAGGCTTCACTTCCTCTGCATACATGCTCCAGTCACATACTCCATCCTGCCTGATAACAAGAGCATTAGCTGATGGCTGATTGCTTCCATAAGCTTGATTGGTCAGTTGAGGTTGAGTCTGTTATGATTGTTGCTGATGATGATATTGTTGGTTATAACTGTTGGAGTGAAAGCTTGCAGATGGCTGTGATGATGACTGGTTTTGTGGAACCCTTTGAGCATTGTGGTTTCTTCTAGGAGCAGTACATTCTCTTGAGAAATGGCCAGTCATACCACAGTTAAAACACTTCACTTTTGATTTATCGTATCCAAGCTTGGTGTTTTCATTCAGGTGAAGCTTTTACCTTTTCTGAAAAATTTCTTAGCTCTTATAGCTATCATTGCCATTTGCCATTGCAAATCCATTTCCTCTACATCATCTGGATCCATTTCTTCTAAGTCTTCTTGTATCAGATGTGCAGATGTGAGTCTTCCTCCCAAATAGGCTTCAAAGCTTGCAACAAAAGCATTGTAGGTTGCTTTTTGTTCTTCAGATTTTGGATCATCAGGGGTTGGTGTTGTTGGTAATCCTGATGAATGCCTTGTTGAAGCAGGTGGGGATGAGGTTGATGGCCTGCTTGGAGGTTGAGCTGCTATGAATCCAGTGGGTTTAGATTGATCCCTTGATGAGAGAAAGTCATCTTCTTCAGTGATGAAGGCATTCTCAACAGAGTGTGAATCAGTTGGAAACTTGTAAGCCTCCACAACTTTGGGTCCTCCAAGGTTTTTGCTTCTCTCATCTAGTTCCAAAGCTTCAATCTTGGCAATCATAATATCTAGAGTTGTGCTCTCTAGATCAAGAGTGTTCTTTAGCATGGTTACATTTTGTTTCCATGTTTCTGGAAGGCTATGTAACATCTTCTTGTTTAACTCCTTTGACTTGTAGGTGACTCCCATAATCTCTAGATCATTCACCAATTGCACAAATCTATGCAACTGTTTAGAGATAGACTCCCCTTTTGAGTGATGGAATGTCTCATACTGATTCACAAGCTTGTCTTTGTTGATTTCAGCCACTTCACTGCTTCCTTCACACATGATTTTCAGGGCATCCCATACTGCTTTTGCAGTGCCATACTTTTCCAATCTCTTGAGCACATCCATTTTGAGTGCTTGAGTGAGTATGGAGTAAGCTTTGAGGTCAATCTTGATCTTCTTGTAATCATCGTCATCAAGAGTAAGGTCTTCAATAGGGATTCTTGCAGTCTTGTATAAAGCAGCTTGATCTGCAGATAATGTAACAGGGATGTGTGGGCCTTTGCAAATAGAGATCCAATAATCAGGATCAACACCTGTAACATAATTCATGAATCTGATTTTCCATTGTTTATATTCAGATTTATGCTTGAGCATGGGTGGTTTTGAAGCATGCCCATGTTCAGAATAGTTATGTGAGTCCATGGTTAACTTTTTGTTTTAACTTGCTTAGATCTGGTTTTAACTGATTTTATGTTTGATTCGTCCAAATAGTCCAAACTTAGTACTGTAACAAAGGATCTGCTGAGAATGTGTGTATTTCAGTGAGACTATTCTGAGTCTTGACTTTAGATGTTCTTGTTTTAATGAAAGTGCAACCTGAAACTGTTTTCATTCGAAGAACAACTTTGGATGAACAGTAGCAGTTGAGTAGATCTGAGAGTATTTGGTTAGAATACTGAGAAGAGATGTTCGAAATCTCTAAGCAGCAACTCAAGCAACAGATCAATCGGGTTAAACACAGATCTGAGCGGATCTGGGTAATAACCGAGAGCCAAAGCTCTGATACCAATTGACTGGGTTTGAGAATGATATTCTCTGTTGATGTGAATCAACAAGGATCGAATATGTTGATTGAGTCAATGATTGAGAGGCGGAATCAAACAATCAATGAACATTTAACACTTGAAATACTCATAAATGCACTTGTATTGATTATCTGAACTGTTACAAAGTAAATGCTAGGGTTTAGCAAGCTACAGTAACAATGCAAGACAACCTCGGATGAAACACACAATGAGAGGTGTCAAAAGTCAGGAGTTTTGAGTTACAAAGTCTAAAGTCTCAAAAGTCACCTCACATACGAGGTTTCTGATCTATTTATAGGCTGACTTACAGCTTGTACAAAATGACTAAACTACCCTAACTGTACAGAATAGTTTGTCTTCGTACGCATTTGTTCTTAGTCATCCGCATTTGTTAATGCGGATGAGTAAGTCTTCATCAGCATTAGTCTTCTATCTTCCGCATTGGTGTTGGTCATCAGCATTGACAAATGCGGATGAACAAACACTGAGCGCATTTGTTACTGAACATCCGCATTGGTTAATACGGATGAACAAAAGTCTTGTCCGCATTTGTCGGTTGTCCGCATTAGTTAATGCGGATGAACAAATACTTGTCAGCATTTGTTCTTGTGCATCCGCATTAACAAATGCGGATAGCCGACACTTGTATTATTTCATCTTGTTGTAGTAACTTCTTGATCCGCATTTCTTCTTGGACTTGGGGAGATTTCTAGCAGAACAACCATCCACCTCTTGAATTGGCATGTATGATCCTTTCAGGGTCCAACACTTTTGGTACTTCGGAGGGGTATTTGATCTTGTTTTAGAAAATCCAGTTTTATTTTATGAACAAGTTCAATTTTTCTTCTAGGTGTCTGATAGTAAGGACAATTTGGAGAAAATGTCCTCGTTATCCATAACTATAACAGGATCTCCCTCAACAGGTCTGGGAGATCTGTTGTGTGGAGGAGAGTGGGATCTAGGGCTGGTCTCTTTCTTCTCAACTTTAGGTTTCTTATCTTCTTTGACAAATTTATTGGTTTGACATTTTGACTATTTTTTACTTTCATTTTGTTGAGATTTAGATGTTGAGAAATTCTGGACTGAGTTGGTTTTGTATTTTTAGATTTTAAGACATGAACTTTTGAACGCAACCGAAGAGTAGCCTTGCAATTCTCATCATCCTGTTTTCAGTGACAACCCCATCTGTAGTGCCAGAACTAGATGCCTTTTGTTCAGTAACAGATCGCACAGTTTTATCTGTGGAATCTGGATCACTGACTAGAGGGGTCGTCAACAATGATCCTTGATAGGGTTATTATTTATAGGTCGACATTTTGTATTCAAAAGGATCGCATGTGGTGGTGGCACTACTTTATAACCAAGCCCTTCCCCGTTGTTTCTTTCTTTTACTAAGTTCTGAACAATGTGAGAGGAACTAGCTAGACTGTGAAGTTTTTGATTTAACAATTCTACTTCAACTTGCAAAATAGCTTTCTCTTTCTTAGTTTCCTCTATTGTTGATAAATAGAACTTAATATCATTAGCTTGATTGAAAGAAACAACCTCGGTTTCCCTATGTTGTTTACCTAACAAATCAAGTTTTTCCTTAAAGCTACTTTTATTTTGTTTTAAAACTTGATTAGCTTCAGTGCATAATTTCAAATCATTTACCAGACTCTCATTGTGATCTAACAAGCTAGCAAATTTTAATTCTATGCATTCATGAAATTTATTACATTCTGCACAAGCATGCTTATGAAAAAGTTCATCTTTAGAATTTACCTGTGGAGAGCTAGAAGTGTTAGACATAAATGCAGACTTGGATTCCTCGATGACAAAAGATTCCATGCTAGTAGCAGTCAATTCTTCTTCAACCAAGCGATCCACGACATCCATAGCTTCTTGAACTTCTAAACTTGCATAGTCAGCTATGATATCTCCTTCACTTGCTAATCCATCATCTAGATCTTCTACTTGTGCCACATTAGCTTCACCATCAGACAGAAACCTGAAAGACCAGTCCTGTCCTTCATCTCCTTGAGCAACCAATGCCTTAGAATCCTGACTTGTTGATGCAGCTTTCTTTTCTTTGTCCTGACGGTTGATTGATGAGAAAGGGTTACCATTTCCGGTCTTATTAAATTTCACACACTCTCTTTTGAAGTTACACTTTTCACCACAGTTGAAGCATGTAACTTTGGTTTTATCAAAACCAAAGGTTGTATCTTTGGTGGCAACCAGATTTTGCCCCGTCTTCTTCACAAACTTCTTAGCCCTTCTAACAACACTGGCTAAGGCCCACATGATATCCATTATGTCCAACTCCGTCTCATCTACCTGCTCATAGTCTTAATCTGCTAGATGACAATTTGTAATCTTACCAGCAACCAATCGATCATAAGACTGCATAACAGCAGCAAGTAGATCCATGTGTTCCTTGGGTACTTCAACCATAATATTACCCAGGTTTTCAGTCTTAAGATTAGTAGGGTTAGAGTCAGGGACGGTATATTGGGTTCCAAATGAACCTGAGGATTCACTTCTCGAAGAAACTCTTTAAGAAGTTCCAGATGCTTTGGAAATAAATGCAGTTTGGAGAGGTGCGCCGGATGAGGTTGGGGTGGGTGCAACATTATATAGTGAAGGATTCTAAGCGTAAGATCCTTTCTTCGACTTGTATTTCAACCGTAGTTCCTCCTCCCTCAACTTTAGGATAAAATCATTTATATCTAGAGTAGCTAAAGTTTCGTTCTGTCTCAGATTAGACACGAACGGATCCCACTTATCCGGTAAACCATCTGCAAAGCTAGCAACTTTATCCTCCATTGAGGTAGTTACACCATGTGTGTGCAACTCACTCATTAGATGATCAAACATGTCTATGATATCATCCAAACTTTCATTTCCCATACGCAAAAAGTTGTCAAACTCCTTCTTAAGCGCTTTAGCCTTTAGTGCCTTTAAGGTTGCATTTTCATCATATCTCTTCTCAAGAGCTTCCCACAGCTTCTTAGATTACTTGTGTTCCAAAAACTGATGAAAGATATCCTTAGGAATTGGCTGTGTCAATAAAGCGTAAGCTTTCTTCTCAGCATTGTGTGCAAACTTTTGTCCCTCATTCAAACCACCGAAAGTCAGCTTTACCCCATTAGCACCAACTGGTATAGTATATCCAGTCTCAATGGCTGTCCACAAGTTAGGGTCAACACCATTTAGATAGATTTCAAACCGTTGTTTCCATTGCAGGTATTCATCCAAAGTCAACAGTTTAGGTGGGTTGTTATGATTCCCAATCTCATTTTCTAGAAGTAGTAGATTCTAGATCCATGAGTCCTTCCCAGCAGTAAACGCAGTGTTCTGATCGTCCATGGTATCAAACTTGAAAACTTTTGTATATGACAGAATCAAATATGCGATTGAAGAGTACGACTGAGTTCAATCGTGCGATTGAGTTCAATCGTGCGATTTAGGGATGTGAATGAGTTCAACCGTGTGAGTTAGCTTAGTCGTGCAAATGAACAATACCACTAAGTTCAGTCATGCGGTTGAATTGTGTGATTGGGATTCAGTGATGCGATTGAGCTAATCGTGTGACTAAAGCTGCTGTGAATGAAAAATTTGAAAATTTTAAACACTTTGACACCAAAAACGATTTTTCACAAACCCTAATCTGTCGTAAGTCGAAAAGTTTGACACTTTTGAATCAAACACACTTCAAAAACATTTTGAATCAAAATAAGTATCCTTTGAATTAAAACGTTGATTTTAACAAGAACACCAATCAAATCCACGAAGAATCAGGAGCCAAAGCTCTAATAACACTTGTTAGGACCGTGTACGTATGGAGTACTAACTGATTCAACATGAAACCAGATCAAATAGTGCGAAATCCTATTTGATTGGCGATCGAATCAGTGAGAACGATAACCAGATCAATCTAACGATTAAATAGACATTAAGAACGAGTAGAGATCGATCAGGAACAAACTTTGAAGTTGGATGGACGAACTAAAACACTCTAGACGGCTAGGGTATAATAATATTCGAAGTGTTTCGTTTTTCCACGAATTATTTGGTATTTATAGGTTTCAGTGTTCAGTCGTACGACTGAGGCATTTGCATAGTTCAGTCGAGCGACTGAGTCATGCATTTGATTCATACGCATGACTATACGTTCAGTCGTGCGACTGACTCAATCTTATGTCTTAGTCATGCGATTGATCCATTCACCTGGTTCAGTCGTGTGACTGGTCCATATGTATAGTCCATTCATGCGTTTGGTCCATGAGCATGGTCCATAAGCATGAATAACCACAAGATTAAGTCGAACACATTTATGAATCATTATTGACTCAGAAGTATGCACAACGACCTCAACCCTATATATAATGTTCATTCATATGTGTAATAATAAATACTATAAGAATATGATATAATCAAAGACAAATAAACATCCAAACACATATCGCATTTCATTAATTTCTTGCATTACATATGTGTAAGAAATGAAAGACATAGACATTTAAGTTCATAAACTAGGGACATCGTGTATCAACAATAGGAAACATATTTTTCAGGAGAAGTTTCTTACTTTCAATCTAATTCAAATAATGATGAGTATTTCCTTTGGTATAAAAGAATATGTCATGTAAACTTTAAGAACATTAATAAATTAATTAAGAATGATTTGGTAACTGGAATGCCATAGAAAGAGTTTACAAGTGCTGATCACTGTGTTGCATGCCTTGAAAGGGAAGCAACATAAGGTGTCTCACAAACCAAAAGAAAAAGAACTCCATCACTGCTCCTTTACACTTATTACACACGAATCTCTTTAGCCATACCAGTGAAATGAGACTATGAAGGACCTCATACTGTTTAGTTATCACAGATGATTTCACAAGATAGAGGAAAGACTCGCTACCACCTACCCCTTCCAGACCTCCTTTTTAGGGGGATATACTAGGTATGTTTGTTTAGATGATTTCACAAGAATCACTTGGGTCTTCTTCCTTAGAACTAAGGATGAGACTCCTGAGGTCTTGAAGAAATTCATTCTAAAAATTGAGAATCAATATGATCACAAGGTCAAGACCATAAGATATGATTAAGGAAATGAATTCAAGAACCAAATCCTTGACATATTTTGTGATGAGAAGGGTATCATAAGACAATATAGTGCTCGCAGGACTCCTTAACAAAATGGTGGTGCTGAGAGGAGAAACATGAAACTTATTGAAGTCGTAAGAACAATGTTGTCTGACTCTAAACAACCCATTACCTTCTAGGAAGAGGCATTCAACACTGCTTGCTATATGCAAAACAGACTTTTAGTAGTCAAGACTTATGGTAAGACTCCTTATGAGTTGTGGCACAAAAGGAGACCTTTCATTTGTTTTCTCAGATCATTTGGATGTCCTTGCACCATCTTGAATACCAAATATCAAGTAGTCAAATTTGCTGAGAAATCAGATGATGAACATTTTATTGGATACTCTTACTAAGCTAAGTCTTATAAAGTATACAATCTTAGAACTAGAGTTGTTGAAGAATCAGCCAATGTGACCTTCAATGAGCACACTCCCAGTGTGAAAGGTACCAGTCCTGATGGCTATTTGATCTTGATTTAGTTACCAAGTGTTTTAACAAATATTGGGAGAATGTTTCAGGATCTATAGGTAACTTATCAATAGAACATCTTGACCCAAGTTTTAAGCTCAAAAGACCACGCAAGAATATTACTTCAGCTCCAGTGGTAACTAACCCTACAAATGGAGTTCCTATCAACACAACTATGTCAAATCCAACTGATACATCAGAGGTGCCTACATATTTCAGCTTAGAGGCACAAAACTCAAATGAAAAAGCTTCAAACATAGGAGGAAATGGTGGTGGTGATAGTGAGCAAGAATTTTTTGATGCTGATAACCACTCCATGGAAGACAACACCAATGATGTCACACACTCATTGAATCAAGTTTCTCTTGATAAGTGTGCTGATGTGGTGGGTGACACTTCACTACCAGATCTAAATTTCATAAGTTTAGATTTGTCCAATCAACTTGTTGTGATTCCTCAACTCTGGATCCACAAGTTACACCCCACCACAAACATCATTAGAGAGGTTGACACAAGGGTGGGAATAAGAGCACAAACCCATGATAAAAATGTTTGTCTAAACTCTTATTTCTTATCCCAAATAGAGTCAAATAATGTTAACGAGGCTTTGAAGTATGAAAGTTAGATTGAAGCAATGTAGGAGAAGCTGCTTTATTTCAAAAGGCAAAAGGTTTGGAACCTTTGTCCTCTTCCTCAAGGGAAGACCACAATCAGAATCAAACATGTATTTAGTATTAAGAAGGATGATAGAGGACTTTTCATCAAGAACAAGGCTAGACTAGTTGTTCAAGGCTACACACAAGAAGAGGGGATAGACTACACATATGTTTTTGCTCCAGTGGCAAGACTTGAAGCTATTAGGATATCCTTGCTTTTGTTGCATCCAAGGATTTCAAGGTCTACCAACTTGATGTCAAGTGTGCATTTCTATATGGGGTGATAGATGATGAGGTGTATGTCAAACAAACCACCTATCTTTGGATACCTAAATCATCTTGATTGTGTTTGCAAGCTTGATAAAGCTCTTTATAGGTTGGACCAATTTCCAAGGAAGTGGTGTGAGACACTATCTTAGTATCTCTGTCATCATGGCTACAAGAGAGGTACCATAGATGGAACACTCTTCATCAAAAGAATAAGGAATGACTTAATGCTGGTCCAAGTTTATGTATATGATATTATGTTTGGGTCAACTAATGCAAAGCTCTGCATAGATTTTGAGAAGCCGATGAAGAATAGATTTGAAATAAGTGTCATGGGGGAACTTAAATTCTTTCTAAGAATCAAATGAATCAAGTTAACAATGGTATATTCATAAGTCAGTCAAAGTATGTACAAGACATACTTACAAGATTCAACATGACTTAATGTAAGGTTGCAAGGACACCCATAGCTAAAAACCGCTCCCTTGCACCTGATTTTAAGGGGGAGTGTGTTGATGAACATCTCTATAGAGCTATGATTGGGTCTCTTATGTGTGCCTCACAGCCAGCAGGCCTGTTATCATGTGTTCTACATGTATATGTGCAAGATATCAAGCAAACCCTAAGATGTCACACTTGGTTGCTGTTAAGAGGATTCTTAGATATCTCAAAGGTGCTCCTAAATTAGGCCTTTGGTATCCAAAGTATTTTGACGTCAATTTGTATGCCTATATAAATAGTGACTATGGTGGTTGTAATATGACTACAAAGTCTACATCTGAGGGATGCCAATTCCTTGGTGGAAGGATAGCCTCATGGCAATGCAAGAAACAATCCTATGTGTCTGTATCAACTGCTGAAGCTAACTACATTGCTATTGTGCTCAAGTACTTTGGATTCATAATCAGATGCTGGACTATGGATTTAGCTTCAAGGAGACTCCAATCCACATAGACAATAACAGTGCTTTTCTATCATAGAGAATCTTGTGCAACATTTAAGAACAAAACATATCAACTTCAAGTTTCATTTAATTAAAGATAACTTTGAAAAAAGATTGATAACACTAGTCAAAGTTCACACAATGAACAATATGCTAATCTGTACACAAAGGCTTTGATAAACAAAGATTTAAATATCTTGTATCAACTATTGGATGATTAACTTTAAGTAAATTTTCTTAAAACTTAATTCAAGACTATTTCTAAAACATGTGTGTCCTAAGTTGTCTAAATTATCACCTACATAAAACCAGTTTATTTTGAAAGAAAAATTTCAAATGATATTCCTTAGAATTTTGAAAATTTTAGACATATTTTCTTTCCAAAGACATTAACATTGTCTTTGGAAGAAAATTAGTCTTTGAAACAGAAAACTACTTATTAGGAATTTATCTTCAGAAGAAATTTTGATATGTCTTCCGAAGCAAAAATATGCTTCTAAGTACTTTTATGCTTTTTAAGGACAATTTTCTTCCGAAAGCAATTAAGTCTCGGAAGATTTATTCCCTTAAGAATAAAACTTTAAACTTTTAATCTCTTCCGAAACCAAATATGTCTCGGAAGAGAAAATTAGTCTTTGAAATAGATAACAACTTATTAGGAATTTATCTTTAGAAGAAATTTTGATATGTCTTCCGAAGCAAAAATATGCTTCTAAGTACTTTTATGCTTTTGAAGGACAATTTTCTTCCGAAAGCAATTAAGTCTCGGAAGATTTATTCCCTTAAGAATAAAGCTTTAAACTTTTAATCTCTTCCAAAACCAAATATGTCTCGGAAGAGAAAATAGTTTAAGTATTTTTCTTCCAAAGCAAATTTCCATAAAGCTCAGGATACCTTCCTAAGTCAAAATTGGCTTCAGAAGTTTTTATAAAACTTTTGTAGACAAACTACCTTTGGAAAATTTTCGAATTCCAAGAAAACTACCTTTTTGGGCACCTTTTTTAAAGGTGGGATCGACATTCGGATTTCAAAGTTTTCCTTTTGCATTAACTTTGTCTCAAATCTATTTCATATATATAAATGCAACGGTTCCCCTTCTTTCACTATCTTCTTCATCTGCAAATTATCTAACCTCAATTCACCAACAAACCACCTTTGTTCTTATCTTCCTTCACCTCAAAGCTACCTTAAAATGGCCAACCTTGATTGCAGAAACCAACCATATTTTTCCATGCACTTACATAGTAAATATAATCAGGTTGCTCTGTTGAACTATAAGAAAGATCCTGGTTTCTCAAAGGTTTGCTTCTTTCTCACTCTATCAAACTACATCACCCCCTCACCATGAGGATCTCAAAGATCCTTTACTCTATGAGGATCAACTATTGGAGTTCTGGATGACCTGTAAAGAGGTCACCATGGATGGGGAGAAGGCATTGCCTGCCAAAGTGTAGGGGATGACAATCTTCATTACCCCAGCCCCCATAAACACATATCTAAGGATGGATGATGTAGATGGTAATTTGTCATTCCCCAAGTCTGTTGTCAACCAATCCTTTAGACAGATGGGCTATGAAGGTTACTTCTCTGAAGGAACCTTTAGGAAAGGGAAGGTCTCCTCCCAGTGAAAGTACCTCCTCCCTGTGGTCATCCGTAGTTTATCTAACAAGCATGGAGGATAGGAACCGGATTTTGAAGACCTTTCCTATATAGTCCATGGGATGGTTCATGGGGTCAAGTTTAGGTATTCATAATTTATATATACTAATTTACTTGCAAACTTGGAATCCTTAAAATCTTACATATTCCCTAGATATGTCCAGCATATCGTCAACTGTGAACTGGGCTCAAAGTTAAGGGGAACAGGTAATGTTCTAAAACTTGGACAGATGAAACCCGTCATCTTTAAGACTATAAGAAAGCTTATTGTGGGCTTCTCATGGGTAGAAACAGCCCTTGTCCCACACATTCTACTTCTCAACAACCCATACAACCACAAATAACCATCACCTATAAAAAATCCAAATCAACCCCTGCACAAGCAACTCAGCTTGTGCAAGCCCCCATATCACCACCCATGTAGGAGGAAGAGGACACTGGATTCCCACTTCCCCTGAGGAGCAAACCACTCCCATCTCACTAATTATCAGTGCTGAGGTTCCTCATGCTAAGCTTGATGAGCTCATAACCTCAACAGCCTTAAGCCTTCACTCAGAGTCTTAAAACTCTAGTGAACAATCTTTAGGGGAAAGTTACCATCCTTAGCTTCTAGATCTAAACCAACCCATTCCCAACCTAGAATCCTATGATGATGAAGACATGGGCTTCAGTGAGTACCATGGGTCTCTCTTCTCCTCTCCTACTCATGGGGAGATGAGTAGTTCTGCCTCTCCCATGTCTAGGCCATATCATTCACCTACTACTAAGTTGGATATCCATAAACAAGTTTAGGAGGTCCATATGGAAGAGGCTCTCACCTCTGTAAGTGATTACATCATTAAGACCTCAATCATGGTAACCCAGCCACTTGACACTTCAACTGAAACTGTCATGGTGTAGGGGAAATCCGGTAGGCGAGAACAAAGTGCTGGTGATGAGGAAGAAGACTTATGTCCTATTCTCTCACCCACGGTGATTCTTATAATAAAGATATGGGGAACATTGGACTACAGGTGGAAAACTGACCAAAACATGTATCTATTTAGTCTCCAAGGTTAGTCAATTGGAATCTCAAGTGACCACCTTGCAAAGAAGGGTCCATGATCAGTAACTTGAGATTTCTGATCTCTAGGAAAAACTAGCTAGGAGACCTTTAAGAAGGACTCAACGAGGAACATAAAAACCTATGGATGTGATAGACTTAAACCCCAGCTCACCTATGAAAGATGGTGATGCTACCATAAAGGGGGAGAAAGTCCAAGCAATCATAGAACCTGGGAGTTCTTCCCAGAGTATGAATATTGAGGATTCTCCTTCCTCACTTGCAATTGTCCATACTCCATAACCTCCTTAAATCCACATTAATTTAGGCTCAATCATACAGAGTTTGTTTGATGAGGGTATACCAATGGCTATATCTATCCCATCCTATCACTCTGAGAATCCAATCATGGAATGGAGGTATGACACTGATAGAAGAGCCCTGGTAATCTCTAGGTCTTAGGGGAAACAAGAAATCTTCAACTTTTGATAGAAGAGCCCTGGTAATCTCTAGGTCTTAGGGGAAACAAGAAATCTTCAACTTCTTCAACATGAGATTCTATGAGAGCACATATCTGATTAACCTTCAACTTGCTAACCCAAGTCAAAACAGCAAGCTACAAGGTTAGCAGATAGATTCAAGAAAGGATGCTAGAAAAGTTCAAGCTGAGATCCAAATTATATAGACAGAGACTAGCATGTAAGAGTCAACTGGATATTAAGGTTGACCCTAAGTTTAGCTTCAAAGGGGAAGCCTTGACTGTAGGCCCAGTAGATGAGCCTATAAACCTTAAGACATGAACATCTTCATCACCTATTACCCTCAGTGAAGCACCAGCTGGTGAAGGTGCTTCACAACCTCTCTTTGGCAAGAGCTTGACTACTGAATCAAGCAATGAAAGCCAAAGGTCTCTCCGCCCTGAGTCACCAAGGCTGTGATTGATGAAGGGAAAAGAAAACTGTTGGTCCATTTGATCGTTTTTCAATGCAAATGATGAGTTGAGTCGTTCAATATTAGAAACAATAAGAAACAACAAAGATAAAGATGAATAAGAACAAGCAAAATGTATTCTAATATAAGCAATAATGATCCAATACAATCAAAAGAAGAAAGCTCAATATATTTTAGTGAAGAACAACTTGTAAAGGTCTCTTGCAACACAAATATTCAATTAGGGTTTTTGCAAGGATCCTAAAAATGAACAAGATCAATTTTATATATAGCAGTCCTAGTTTCGCAAACAGTTTCGCTATCAGCGAAACTGTGCTACCGAAACTATAGTTTCACTTGGCAGAAACAACAGTTTGGCCGGGTGAACTTAAACAGCTGACTATGAGCGAAACTACAGTTTCGCTCATAGTTTCGCTGGACTACAAAACTACATAAACTAATCAACATACAAAAGTAAACTAACATTAAACCTATTACAAAGTAATATTAAAAGGATCTCAACATCTAGTTTGATCAATTAGATTTGATTCGTAGCGGAATAGTATACGAATTAGACCAAATTCAAGCAAAAACACAAGTGATAAAGCAATGAAATAGTACGGTTATAGAGAGAAGATATTTATGCAAAAAGATGTATATTCATTCAACAGACGCTTCGGCAAGTTTACAATTAGGTCATCTTTCCTTTTATCAGAAAGAATGACGTCAGATGATGTCACTTGACAGTGACATCTAACCGTTATTACAACAAACTACTGAAAGTAACAAAACTACTGAAGATGTCTAACAGCTGACATCTTACAAAAGAGCTAAGTGTAAACTAACACTATAACTACTGAAAGAAAACTACTGAAGCTACAACGTCTGAAGAACAGGCTTTTCAGACGTTTTACATTAACTAGTGAAAGAAAACTACTGAAACAGAAAAGAAAACTACTGAAAGGAAAATCATCACAACAGCTGAAGAATACTTCTTCAGCTGCTGTGACAACCTCTGATGACTTGATCTTCAGACTTCATCTTCAGTATAAGTCCTCAGTCTTTGTCTTCAGTACTTGTACTTCAGATGTTATCTTTAGCACTTGTACTTCAGATGTTGTCTTTAGTTCTCGTCTTCAGCTGATGTCTTCAGCTGATGAAGCCTTCAGCAGTTGTTGTGATGTCTGTGGGACTTAAAGGTTTTTTTGATCTGGATCATTGGTTCTTTTGGTCCAACAAACTCCCCCTAAACCAATGCAACCAAAACCTTTAAGCTTATTTGAGTCCCACTTATTTGGCAGATATGTTGTCTTTTTCTTCTGGATCAGCTCAGAATTGACCAAAGTAAGCACAGGCCAGGGAAAAGGTTTCAAAGATCTGATTGGCAAAGAATGGATGGGACCTCTGTCTTGGGGAATTAGAACAGAGTTGTTACCCCATCCAGGGAACCTACTTCCCAACTATGAGTCTGTAAGACTCTCACATAGGCCTCAAGGAGAACTATTTGTTCCTCCATGGTAAGATCTTCAGCTTCTCCCTCAAAAATGAATTCAGGCCCATAGAACTCAGACAGGTATTTGACCTGTTTCCCATTCTTGAGCTCCAATGTTGTTATTTCTCCATAAGCAAATTCATCCGGGCGATTACCCTCAAGTAACAAGTGGAGCTCATTCTTTCTGACTTCTTCAAGCCTCTTATACACTAACCCCTTTTTCACCATTTTGTTTTCCAGCATCTTTTGTGGGGGCAGATTAGCTGTATAGGCTTTCTTGAAGTCTTCTAGGATTTCCAGGGTGATACTACAATGGTAAGCATGATCACTGCATCTACGATCTTTTTCACTTGGCCATTGTATCTCTGTGGTATGTTCTTCTTGTGAATTCTATGACTCACCCAGGGACCAGGCCAAATCCTTACTCTCTCCTTCTGATATTGAAAGGTATGTTTGAGAGCATATAATCTCTGAGCATGTTTCTTCATGTTTATAATTAATGAAGTGGTAGCATAAACTTTATCAACCCTTCTCAACAACTCCTCATCATGTTGTTTATGCATTTGCTCTTCTTCAAGTTTGATCTTCACAGTTTCCATCTGGATGGCAGGAGTGATTGATGTTGGCTGAGTTTTGGCCTTAGGCATAGTAATGGCAGTTGAAATAGGCAGTCTGTCTTCTTCATCATCCTCTTCTTCTTCTGAAAGCCTCAACACCCTTCTCTTCCTCTTCTTGGGTGTATCATCGGCTATTGGTTTCTTGGGTAAGGGAGTTAGTTTTGTGGGTTGTGATGTGGGTTGTTTTGGTGTGGGAGATTGGACAGGCTGTTCTAGCATTTTTGTAAGAGAAGCTTTGATGTGTTTGGCTAGATCAGTCCTGCTCCCAGCACCAGCTTCATTTAGGGCTTCTATGATCAGCCCTTTAATGAGTGCCTTAGACGAACAGATCTTGTTGGTTATTTCCAAGATACTATCCCTGGACCATGATTTAACCTTAAGAACTGATCTCCCCAGATACTTCGAAATGAATCTTGCTATAGCTGCAAGTCTCTCCTTCTCTTCTTCACTTAGCAAGACCATCGGTATTCAATCTCCTGAATCTCTAATTTCCTGATCTCAGTATCTAGCTTTGCAGTGTCAAAGCCTTGCCTAAACAGCTGAACAATGATTTTATCCATTGACCTGCTGTGTTGGTCATCAGCTTCTTTGACAAGGACTGCTAGCTCCTTTTCTTTCTCATCACCCTTCTTCTTCTTATATGTAACATGAAAGTCCTTTTCTTTTTCTTTCTCCTTCTCACTCTCCTTCTCCATCTCAATCCCCTTTTCCATCTCCTTCTCCATCTCCACCTCCTTCTCTACCCCTTTCTCTTTCTCTTTCTCTTTTTCCTCTTCAACTCTCTTCCTCTTCATTACTTTCACTGACTTAGACTCCCCCTTTTTGGTTGCATTGGTTGCAGGGGTTTGAATGACAGAAAGTTTCTTTGACACAACATCATTACCAGGGTTTGTATGGTTGAGGAAAGCCTCTCATCAAGGGCTTGATTCATAATATCAGTGATGATGGGACTGATGAGAGGCAAGGAAGATTTAATGATCGCAACCATTTGCTCAGGGGGGTGCTGTCCCTGAGAGATGGTGCTAGAAGCAGAAGCTGGTGGCTGAGTATTTAGGAGTGGCTCAGTGTGTGGGAGACCTTCAGGAGAAGGTGCCATCTGTGGGTGAATGGTGGCAGATGGACTTAATTCTTGAGTCATTTTGGCAAGTAGTTCTTTGAGTCTACTCACCTCATCCTCAAGAATAGTATTATGAGCTAAGACATCATAAAAAAGCTCAGGTCATCATTAGTATTAGCTGAATCACCTGACCTCCTGATTGTATCAGGATGAACATGTGCTGAGTGTGGATCAGTAGTCACATGTGCCCCTGTGTCTTGGAACTGGGGACTTCCTGCCTCAGGATGAAATCCTTCATCAGCAGTTGCCTCTGGTGAGGACTTAGAGATGTTACCAACTTCATCCTGTTCATGTGCTAAGCAGGAGAAGTGGCAGCCTCACTAGATATTCTAATCTCCTCTTCCACACAGGGAGATAGAATATTATAATCCCTATGCTGTGGGTTCTCAGTAACATTTGGATCCTCCCTCTCAGTGGTTGTGGTTTGCCCAGTTGTGATAGGTTCCTAGGGAGAGGTGGAGTGTTGAGCTGAGTCAGCACCTCTGCTATTATAAATGTTGGGCTTTGTGGGGCGGTTGCAGTAGGAGATAGGTGTGAAGCAGTTTCCACCTGGAAGAGTGGTGCTCTTCAATGGTAACCTTCTTAAGTGAGAAAGGTTCTAGAAATGTGGTGCCCAGAAGTGGTTGCTTCAGGATCCTGTTGAGAGGATACTGAGCGGTTGTGGTTGGTTGAGTCTTGGTAACTACTGGGGGATTACTTCCAGTAGTTACTTTCTGCATTGGTGGTGCAGGGGCATCCTCAGGGGACTCATCTCCCTGAGTAGCCTTTTGGGCTTTTTGGTTTTGGGTTTGGTGGGGACTTTGGATTTGGAAGTGGAGGCTGTGGGTTCCCGCTGCTTGGGTTTTAGTAGCTTGGCAGCCTGTTTGAGGTGTGTGTCTGAGTTGTGCCTGGAGTATACTTCAGGCAATACAGCCAGAGTAGGGACTCCTAGGCCAACAAGTCCCTCAGCTTTTAATTGTTTTTCTATAATGGCCATGAGGAACCTTGGATATAATATCCATCGGTTAGTCACAGGTTTCATAGCCATATCTTTTAATTCCAAAAATATAATTTTAGAAAAATTTAGATTTTGGTGCTCAAGAATAGAATACAATACCTGCTGCCACCTTGATGACATTTGATCCCATGAAGAAGTTTTGGGGGCAAGGCAGACATTGACCATGTGAAAGATAAGTCGTTCAGGGTCATGGAAGTGCTTCTTCAGGATTGGGAAGCACGGAGGTCACCTTGGTATCCATGGTGGGCGAACGATAAATCTGTTGTGCCCTTAGGATACTCAGTGACGAAGGTGGCATCATTGAGATTTAGGATTTGTCGAATGATGTTAGAAGTGACAACCACCTTCTTCTAGTTTACAAACGACTGGAGAACGACCTCAACATCATTCTCACCAGTGGTAATGGTGACGTTTGTCCAGAATTGTTTCAAGGATTCGGCATGTATGATGGGATTTAGTAGAAAGGCCATTTTGTATGGGGAATCAGCCATCAGATCGATAGCATTATCAAACTTGGTCCAGAAGGCTGATTTAGTAAGGTAGGCTACACAGTTATGGAGTGGTTTAAGCTGTATGGTCGCTATTAATGTGAGGAGAGAAGTTTCAGAGTTTTTGAATGTTAGGTTATGAGAGAATGAAATACTCTGAAGTTAGGGTTAGGTATTTATAGGGTATGGTTATAAAACGGCTGATAGAAAACGACTGACGATTTTGGTGTTAGTCATTAGGTGTTTGAAACGACTGATGACATGGTTTTAACCTTCAGAGGTTGTAAACGACTGAGGACTTGGTGTTAGTCATCAGTAGTTAAAACTACTGAAAACATGGTTTTGTCCTTCAGAGGTTGTAAACAACCGAAGACTTAGTGTTAATCATCAGTAGTTAAGAACTACTGAAGATATGGTTTTCATCTTCAGAGGTTGTAAACAACTGAAGACTTGTTGTTAGTCATCAGTAGTTATAAACTACTAAAGACATGGTCTTGGCTTTAGTTGTTTTGAAATGAAACAACAGTTGTTTAAATCAGCTGAAGAGTAAAGTTACTTATCAGCTATTGTCATCAATTCATACCTTTCAGTTGTTTCATTCTGACCTCAACACTTACTCATCAGACTTTGTCTAATTTTCAGATGTTTCATTGGTCATAAGCTCTTGTGAATATTTATTCTTCAGCTCTTGTGAACAGATGTTCAGAAGATCTGATGAAATAAATTATTCTTCAGAACTTGTGAACAAATATTGTCTTCAGTACTTATGTGTAAGATTACACATCAGTACTTGTGGACAACATTTGTTTTTCAGTACTTATTTGTTAAAAATAGGCATCAGGAGTTACAACCAAATCAGTAGTTGTAACTTCATCAGTTCTTTTTAACAAATAATGTACTTCAGTACTTTTAAGTATTTTAGTCTTCAGTAGTTATGAAAAATGTTGAATACCAAATACTCATCAGTACTTATTTTTGACTTTTGTATACTAATGCTCATTAGTACTTGTGATCAGAGAGCATCAGTATTAGTCAAATTATTCCAGCTGTAGCATACCAAGCCTTAGTACCAGATTTTGAAAAGTTGCACTGTCTAAAGGCTTAGTAAATATATCTACAAGCTCATCAGCACTAGGAACAAACTTTGGATCAATCAGACCTTTTTCATAGCAATCCCTAATAAAATGATGTCTGATCTCAATATGTTTGGTCCTAGAATGCTGGACTGGATTCTTAACAATACAAAGAGCTAATGGGTCATAGTCTCTGTAATGCCATAATCCAATAATTGATTCTGAAGCCAGAGTACCTGGGATGTACAACTTGTAGCAGCAATGTACTCTGCTTCAGTAGTTGATGTAGCAATTGAAGTTTGTTTCTTACTCTGCCAAGAAACTAAACAATTGCCTAGAAATTGGCATCCACCAGAAGTTGATTTTCTGGTTACTTTGCACCCAGCATAGTCACTATCTGAGAAAGCAACTAATTTGCAAGAGTGCCCAGTAGAATACCAAAGACCTAGAGATTGAGTTCCTTGCAAGTATCTAAAGATCCTTTTGACTGCATTCAAATGGGATTCTTTAGGTGCAGCCTGAAATCTAGCACAAACACATGTTACAAACATAATGTCTGGTCTAGAAGCTGTAAGGTACATCAAGGAACCAATCATACATCTGTAAAGGGTTTCATCAACCGCTTTACCTTTCTGATCAACATCCAGTTGTGTGGTGCTGCTCATGGGAGTAGAACAAGGTTTACAGTTTTGTAAATCAAACTTATTCAAAAGATCTTTTGTATATTTGGACTGATGAATGAAAGTTTCATCAGTTCTTTGTTTGATTTGAAAACCCAGAAAGAACTGTAATTCTCCCATGGCACTCATTTCAAACTTTTGTTTCACTAACTTTGTAAATTCATCACACAACTGTGGATCAGAGGATGCAAAAATAATATCATCAACATAAATTTGAACAAGTAACTTATGCTGTCCCACTTTCTTTTGAATAAAGTTTTATCTATGGAGCCTCTAGTGAAATTATTTTGAAGAAGAAAATTAGATAATGTTTCATACCAGGCTCTAGGAGCTTGTTTCAACCCTTATAGAGCCTTATCAAGCTTATACACCCAATCGGGATGTTTATTATCCTCAAAACCTGGTGGTCGACACACATAAACCTCTTCTTTTATTTTACCATATAAAAATGCACTTTTGACATCCATTTGAAAAACTTTAAGATTGTGGAAAGCAGCATAAGCTAAGAACAATCGAATTGCCTCCAGCCTGTCTACAAGGGCAAAGGTTTCATCATAATCAATACCTTCTTCTTGTGCAAACCCCTGTACAACTAGTCTAGACTTGTTCTTAACAATTTAACCCTTTTCATCTGTTTTATTCCTAAACACCCATTTAGTGCCTATTGCATACTTACCTTGGGGTAAAGGAACCAGCTCCCACACTTGCTGCTTTTTGAACTGAAGAAGCTCAAGCTGCATGGCTTCAACCCATCCATTGTCTCTTAATGCAACATGATAGTTCTTTGGCTCTTGCTGACTGATAAAGAGAGCATAGAAGCAGAAATTGGACAATTGACTTCTGGTTGAGACTTCAGTATTGATATCACCAATGATCTGAGACATTGGGTGATCCTTCAGCTCTTGATAAACAATAAGATCTGTGCAAGTGTTTGTAGGAGATTCAACAGAAACAGATGTTGATGCAGATTCTTCAAACCATATTAGAGATGGCAACTCAAATGAAGTAGATGATTCAGAAATCTCATCAGCATTTATTGTGGATGGAGCTGCTGAAGTTACAGGAGCATCAGGTTTAGATGATTTAGGCAGTTGATCACTAAACCTGAAAAGGTGAGTACTGTCAGCATCATCATCAGTACCACCAGGTGGAGAACTGTTTGCAGGAGGTTCAGGAACTGCAACAGCTGGAGCCTGATAAGGAACATATTGCGTATGCCCAAATCAAATAACTCCACATGGTTTTGTGGAATCTTGTCCTTTGGAGATTCATTAAACTTTAAATGCAAAGTCTCTTCAACTATCTTTGTTCTGCAGTTGAAAACTTGTATGCCTTGCAAGTAGATGAATAACCAACAAAATACCTTGCATCCACCTTTGATTCAAACCTCTGGAGTGGATTCTTTGTGTTGAGAATGTAACAGGGACACCCAAAGGCTCTAAAGAATGAAATCAAAGGGGCCAAATGATGTAGCACTTCATAAGGAGTCTTCATCAACCTCTGATTCACTAAAACTCTATTTTGCACATAGCAAGCTATGTTGACAGCCTCAGCCCAAAGGTCAGTGGCAAACCTGAATCAGCCAATATTGACCTGGCATCTTCAATAAGTGTCCTGTTCTTTCTCTCCACCACTCCATTTTGTTCAGGAGTTCTTGGAATGTTGAACTGCCGCTTGATTCCCTTTGACAAGTAGAATTCATCAAGTGTGTGATTTCTAAATTCTATGCCATTATCACTCCTCACACACTTGACTGGAAGAGAATATTGTTTTTCAACATACAACACAAAGTTCATAATAGCTTGTGCAGCTTCATCTTTGGAGTGCAAGAAGAAAGTCCATACAAATCTGGAGTAACCATCCATAATTACCAGACAGTATTTCTTCTTTGCCATGCTCATCACTCTTACAGGACCAAAAAGATCCATATGCAATAATTGCAAGCAGGCAGTGGACTTTGGCTCTTCTATTGGAGGAAATGAAACCTTGTGTTGCTTCCCTTTTAAGCAGGCTGAACAGTTGTCATCACATTGGAACTCCTTCATTGGCAATCCTCTTACTAAACCATGGTGGATCAGCTGGTTCATTTTTTGAGATTCACATGACCAAGCCTTTTATGCCATAGAGTAGATTCCTGAGGAGAAGCCTTGGAGAATAGGCAGGGATGGCCTTTTAAATCAATTTTCTTTGATAGATCTAAGGCATATACTCTTCCTGTCCTGTTGGCCTTCAGGAGAGTATGTTCATCTAACACCTTGTCAATAAACTCAGAACTTTGGAAGATAGAATCCTGCAGTTCTGACTGGTGAAAAGGGCAACATGACCTTTATCACATATTTGACTGACACTCAAGAGGTTGTACTTGAGATTCTCCACATGGTTAACATCATCAAACCTTATTTCACCATTGGAAACAAAGCCTTTACCGATGATGTAACCTTTAGCATCATTGCCAAAAGAAACAAACCCCTTCTTTCCTTGAGAGTAGTTATTAAAAGAGAGCTGCTCCCTGTCATATGCATGGATCCTCCACTGTCTACATACAAGATGCTTCTTTGGCATACTGAAGAACCCTGCATTCATCACAAGAAACTAGTTAGTTTTTGAGACCCAAACCATTTTGGTTTTGGTTCTGTTTTTATCAACATATGTTATACTAACTGGTTGTTCATGAGTAACAGTCTGAGGTGATGGAGATGGTGTAGAAAAGGATTCCTTTGGCTTGGGCTTCCTTTTCTGTGGCTTAATCACAGGAATATCTATTTGGTTGACTCTCCCCAATAGATGTTGAACCATCATGAAAAGTTGTGTCTGATTGTTTACTAAAGCCTTCAGCTTATCAGACATATCAGTTCTTGACTGTGATGGATTCCTGTGTTGCATCATCTTCCTTTGAACACCCTCAGCTGTTTCCTGATTTACCCCTTCCTTCTTTTTGGATTTCTTTAAGGATTTTGGGTTTTCAGGTTGAGATGTTACTGGTACAAACTTGGTTTCAAACTCATCTTTTATTTTGTTAATTTTCTTTTTAATGTTCTTATTTTGATTGAGTTTAGAACCCTTTCTATACCAGCAATAATCATTGAGATGATTGAATAAGCCACATATTTCACATGGCTATTTCTTCATCTTTGGTTGATTAACTGCTAAAGAAATGAAACTACTAAAGATTTGTTCTTCAGTACTTACTTCCTTTCGGTACTTGTGGTAAGTACTGAAGGATTCTTAACTACTGAAGATTTGTTCTTCAGCAGTTTTCTATCAGTACTTGCAGTTTTCTTCCTTTCAGTACTTGCATTCCTGATATATTCTTCAGCAGTTTTAAAACCCTTTCTACTTTCAGTAGTTTGGGTTTGTTCTTCAGGTGTTATAACTTGCTCTTCAGTACTTTCAGTACTTTGTGAGACAACACCTGAAGTGATCAACTCTTTCTTGATCATGTGGCTGTCAGCATTTGAACCATCAAAATCAGCTGATTGGTTCTTAGAGATATAAATGCTGACTTCATCCTCTGATTTTGGTGCTTTATCAGAGGGTGAATCACATGATGAGGTGGATTGGTTATTGCTTTCTCCTTCAGGTTCTACTTCTGACCTGGGAGTAAAATCTGTAGGAGGAGCAGTGTGATTATAACCAATTCCAAACTTCACATTGGAAGCTGATTACTTGCTGAGAAGCATTTCAAAACCCTTGCAAGAAGTTACCCAGCGTTCACACTCTACATGGGTAGCTGCAAGTGTTTCTTTGAGGTCCTTGTACTTCTCTAAAAGTACCTCTTCCTTTGCCTTATCATTAGGTATTTGGCATTTTAATTTGTAAATCTCATCATTCTTTTCATTAAGCACAGACTCAAACTCAGCTTTTATTTTGGAAATCATTTTCTCTAGCTCAAGATTCTTATTTATTAAAGCTACATTTGCTTCTCTAATAGATGCAAATATGGCTATGCATGATTCAGAACATAACTTGGCCTTGGCCTCTGAAGATACCTGTGATACCTATGATGATGATGCATTGGAGGATGAACCATCAGCAGACTCTAGGGCCATCAAAGCAAGATTTAAAAAGGATTGTCACCACCATGTTGACCAGCACCAGGAAACAGTTGTTCATGACCAGACATATCATCTGGTAAACTGCTCCAGTCAACAACTCCAGGGGTGAATAAGTTGTGATGTTGTTGAGGTTGAGATTGTTAATGAGATTGAGATGGTTGAGGCTCAGGAAGGGCATGTGGTTGTTGAGCAATGGGTGCTTGAACCTGGCTTGTCTGAGGCATGTAAAAGCAGGGGTAAGGATATGGCATATGACCTTGAGGAATAAAATATGCAGGTGATGATTGAGCTTGTGATGGATGACCAGAACTGGTGGAATGTTGCCCTTTGTTTTGTGAGCTATTGCTTTGGAAGGTCATAAAAGGTGCAAAGGAGTTAGATCCAGATATCTACACTCTCTTGCAAAGTGTCCAAGCCTATGGCACTTGTGACACCTCAACTTGCTCTTGTCAAAACCAACTTGGTTTTGCCAAAGAGACCAGGGAATTTCCTACCAGTTCTTTTGTAGAACTTTTGAGAACTGATATTGATTATTGCCATTTGGTTCAAAATATCCATATCTTCCAGATCATCATCTGGAATGCCCTTCAAATCTTCCATCAAAAAACACAAATTATCACTGCTACACCTGAATTACCATCTACACCAACAAAAGCATGTTCTATGTTTGTAGAGAAATCTATATGCTCATCATAAGATCCTTCTGATGCAGCATACTCTGACTCCTGACCAATGAAGGCAGTATTGCCTGATACAAAGTCATCAGTGAGCTTTCCAGATGATGACAACTTCCTTTTCTGTTCTATCTCTCTTTCAAATGTCAGCAGTTTCCCATGATGTTGGGTGAGAGATAGAGTGTCCAGATTTGCACTGGAGCGTAGGACAATAGTGTATGTGTCCCATCTCTCAGGTAGGGATCTGAGGAATCGGTTGTTCATCTGGCTGTTTGTGTATTCTTGTTTGACCATTTTTAGCTTAGAAATCAAACAGGAGAATCGCTCAAACTGTTGAGTCAGAGACTCACCCTTCCTATGAGAGAATGTCTCATATTGCTGGGCAAGGATTTCCCTAGTATTTGCTAAGACCTTATCAGTTCCTCCAAATTGTTCTTTCAAAGCAACCCAGAGGTCATGAGCAGTTTCATGATGCATAAGCCCTGAATAGATTTCATTAGGCAGTGCCATGGCTAGAATTCCATGGGCCTTAGCATCAATCTCGAACATCTTTAGATCTTCATCCGAATATTGATCAGGTTTCTTCGGAACCCTCTCATTTGTCTCCGGAAGACTCACCATAGGCTTGTATGGTCCATGCACCATAGATTTCCAACAGCCAGCACTGTTGATAGACAGGTGATGGAGCATACGTCGTTGCCATATGTTATACTCACTCCTAATAAGCATCGGAGGCTTTGTTGAGGAGCCAGTATCATGAGGATCATTAGTTGGTGTCGCCATTTCACAAATTCAAGCAAATTCAAAGTAATTTCAGAGAATCTAGCTCAAAACCACGTAGAACCTCAAATTAAATGACTAGAAGCAGCAGAAACTCAATCTCTATAACCGATTCTTGCAAATTTGCTAATTCGATCAAACGTAGATACCAAAAGAGCAGTTTCAATGATCAATTGTTAAATCGATCAATGATTAACCCGCTTTGATACCATTTGAAAGGATCTCAGCATCTAGTTTGATCAATTAGATTTGATTCGCAGCGGAATAGTATACAAATTAGACCAAATTCAAGCAAGAACACAAGTGATAAAGTAATGAAACAGTACGGTTATAGAGAGAGAAGATATTTCTGCAAAAAGGTGTATATTCATTCAACACACGCTTCGGCAAGTTTACAATTAGGTCATCTTTCCTTTTATAGGAAAGAATGACGTCAGCTGATATCACTTGACAGTGACATCTAACCGTTATTACAACAACTAATGAAAGTAACAAAACTACTGAAGATGTCTAACAGCTGACATCTTACAAAAGAGCTAAGTGTAAACAAACACTATAACTATTGAAAGAATACTACTGAAGCTACAATGTTTGAAGAAAAGGCTCTTCAGACGTTTTACATTAACTACTGAAAGAAAACTACTGAAACAGAAAAGAAAACTACTGAAAGGAAAACCATCACAACAACTGAAGAATACTTCTTCAGCTGTTGTGAAAACCTCTGATGACTTGATCTTCAGACTTTATCTTCAGTAGAAGTCCTCAGTCTTTGTCTTCAGTACTTGTACTTCAGATGTTATCATCAGCACTTGTACATCAGATGTTGTCTTCAGTTCTTGTCTTCAGCTGATGTCTTCAGCTGATGAAGCCTTAAGCAGTTGTTGTGGTGTCTGTGGGACTTAAAGGTTTTTCTGATCTGGGTCATTGGTTCTTTTGGTCCAACAAATATAAACATAATCTAATCTAAGGTGAGTCTAACCTATTCTTGATCTTCAATACTCCCCTAGGTTGGATCTCACCGACTTCACTTGTCTTGATTTGTTTACTCGCTCCAGTCTCTCCCGCTGCATCTGATGTATCTTTATCTACTCCTGTAGCATCACCCTTGGGAGCTTCAGCAACTAATTCACTCTGTTGATACATATTGATGTACCTAGTTTATGTTCTCAAATGTAAAAGTCTTTCATGTCTTACACTTATGTAATTCAATGTAATGAAATGATTGAATGATATATGAAATGCATTGTGATGTTTATGTGTTATTGATTATGTCATGTTATCTTTATATTGATTGTGATTCACATATATGAACTTAATATATAGGTTTGATGTTGTTTTACATAGTTCTAAGTCAATAAGAACTAGAAATGTGTTTAACTTAGTCATGTGGACATTCATGCTAATGGACCATACTTATGGCCCATACGCATGAATGAACCATGCTTATGGACCAATCGCACGACTGAACCTTCAGTCATGCGTATGAGTCAACCGCATGATTCAGTCGCACGACTGAACCATGCTAATGGTTCAGTCGTACGAATGAACACCGATAACCTTTAAATACCACATAATTTGTGAAAAAACATAACACTTCATAATACTTCATATACTTTCATACCCTAGCCGTCCAGAGCGTCCCAAGTCGCAAATCCAAGTTCATAGTTCGTTCCGGATCGATTCGAATCCGTTCATAACGTTTGTGACATCGTTAGATCGATCGGGTTATTCGTTCTCACTGATTGAATCGCCAATCAAATAGAATTCCACGTTATTTGATCTGGTTTCATGCATAATCCGTTAGTACTCCGTACGTACACGGTCCTAACAAGTGGTATCAGAGCTTAGGCTCGTGATTTTGCGTGGATTCAATTGGTTTGGTGTCAAAACTAACGTTATCATTCAAAAGATACACATTTTTGCTTCAAAACTTGTTTTTGACGAGTCTCTGTGTTAAAAGTTTCGACCTTTTCCCATACGGCAGATTAGGGTTCGTAAAAATTCGTAATTTTGAGTCAAGTGTTCAAAAATTTGATTTTTTCCTGCAGCAGCAGCTCCAGTCGCACGATTAGGTCAATCGTACGACTGAATCCCATTCGCATAGTTCAATCACACAACTGGACTCATTCGCACAGTTCATTCGCATGGTTGAAGTATTCTATACGGTTGACCTCATTCATCCTGTTCATTCGCATGACTGAATCCAATCGCATGATTGAAGCCATTCGCATCCTTCAATCGCACGGTTGAACCAGTCATCTTGTCCAAATGCATAAGTCAATCTGTCCTGTTCTAAGTTTACCAAGTTTAAAGAAATGGAACATCAGTTCTATGCATTCACTGCTGGAAAGGACTCACGTATCCAGAATCTTCTACTTCTAGAAAGTAAGATCGGGAACCACAACAAACTGTCAAAGCTGTTAACGTTGGATGAATACCCACAGTGGAAACAACGGTTTGAAATCTACCTGAATGGAGTTAACCCCAATCTGTGGACGTCTATTAAGACTGGTTATGTGGTACCAGTTAGTGCTAATGGGGTAAAGCTGACTTTGGGAGGAATGAGTGAATCCCAGAAGACTATGCATAATGCTGAAAAGAAAGCATATGCCTTGTTGACTCAGTCTATACCTAAGGACATATTTCATCAGTTTTCTGAGAACAAGCAGTCAAAGAAATTATGGGAGGCCTTGGAAAAGAGATACGAAGGCAATGCAATTCTGAAAGCACTGAAGGAAAAAGATCTTAAAAAGGAATTCGACAATTTCTCACCAATTGGAAAAGAGAGTTTGGATGATATCATTGACAGATTCTATCATCTGATGAGTGAGTTGCAAACTCATGGCATGACCACATCCATGGAAGATAAATTCTCTAGCTTTGCTGATGGTCTGCTAGACAAATAGGATCTATTACTGTCTAATTTGAGACAAAACGACATTCTTGCCAATTTAGACATAAATGATTTCATTCTGAAGTTAAGGGAGGAGGAGCTGCGTCAGAAATACAAGTTAAAGAAAGGATCCTATGCTCAGAATCCTGCACTATACAAATCAGTTCCAACTTCTACTACTTTAGGTGCACCGTTTTAAACAACATTGTGTCTAACTCTTCTGCTCCTTCCCAACACAGCTCATCAGGAACCGAAACGTCAGGGTCAACTAGTACCCAATACATTGTTCCTGAGGCAAATTCTACCAAGTTAAAGACCGAGAATCTCGGAAATGTCACCGTGGAAGTTGCTAAAGAACATATGGACCTTCTAGCTGCTATTGTTCAATCTTATGATGGGTTAGTTGCTGGTAAGATTAGGAACTGTCATCTTGCTGACGAGGACTATGAGCAAGTTGATGAAACTAAGCTGGAACACATGGATATAATGTGGGCCTTGGCTAGTGCTGTTAGAAGAGCCAAGATGTTTGTCAAGAAGATAGGGAAAAATTTGGTTGCAACAAAAGACGCAACATTTGGATTTGACAAAACCAAAGTCACGTGCTTCAATTGTGGAGAGAAAGGGCACTTCAAATGGGAGTGCATAAAGCCAAAGAAGACTGGGAATGGAAATCCATTTCCCACATTCAATCGTCAATTTAAAGAGAAGGTTGGAGCATCGTCAAGTAAAGATTCTAAAGCTTTGGTTGCTCAAGGTGATGAAGGACAAGACTGGTCCTTCCGATTCGTATCCGAGGATGAATCAAATGTTGCATTTGTTGATACATTGGATGATGGATCTGCAAGTGAGGGAGACATCATAGCTGATCATGATAGTTCATATATCGAAGAAGCTAGGGATGTCGTTGATGATTTGGTTGAAGAAGAGTTAAGTGCTGCAAAGTCAGAATCTCAAGTCACTGAAGAGTCTGACACTGCACTTCTGGCTAATTCGTCTAGTTCTACACAGGTATATTCTAAAGACGAATTCTTTATAAGCATGCTTGTTCTGAATGTGAAAAATTTAGAGAAAGCATTGATTTAAAATTTCCTAGGTTATTAGAACACAATGATAATCTAGTAAATGATTTATAACTCTGCACTGAAACAAATCGTTTGTTAAAACTAAATGAGTGCAGCTTCAAAGAAAAGATAGAACTGTTAGGGAAAAAACTAAGGGAAACCGAGGTTGTTGCTTTAAATCAACCAAATGATATTAAGTTCTATTTAAACTCTTTCAAAGAAACCAAAAAGGAGAAAGCAGTTTTGCAAGTAGAAGTTGAATCTTTAAAACAAACTCACAGTTTGGCTAGTTCTTCACATATAGTTCAAAACTTAGTGAAAGAACAAAATGGCGGGGAAGGTCTGGGTTATAAAGTAGTAACGCCATCAAATTCTATCCTTTTGAACACTAAATGTAGACCAATCAATATTAACCTGATAAAGGATCATGTGGTGGCTACTCCTCTGGTTAGTGATCCAGATTCTCCGGGTAAACTCGTGAAGTCTGTAACTAACAGAAGAATACTACTTTGGAATCAAAAGATAAGATGCCTGTTGAAGACTTGACTGATAAAATTGAAAAGGTTAACTTAGGGTCAGGTTCAGAAACGTCTATTTCAGAACATAAACAATCTAAGTCAACAAACCCTAAACCAGCAAGTCATCAAAATTTAAATAAAATAAAAGCAAAAGATGTTCCAAATATCAAAACAATTAATTTTGTTAAACAAGGAGAAACATCTAAAAAAAAAACCCAGCCCCAACCAAACTCAACCCCACATCAATGCTTTCCTCATACTATCGAAGGGAGATCCTGCTACAATTGTGGAAAACAAGGACACGTCTCTTCAAATTGTCTTTACTATGAGACACCTAAAAGGAAAATTAAACTTTTTGATGATGAAAAACCAAGATTTTCTAAAAACAGATCTAATACTCCTTTAAAACACCAAACTCAACATAGACAAGCTAAAAGCAAAGCTATGTCACCTAAGGTTAAATCTAGGATTATTAGTGAACCTAAAGTTCAAACCATAAGCCTGTCGTCTGTTTACCACAAACAGGCCTTACACAGAACTGGTTTATGGAAGGAAAAATCAAGTATTGTGTCTGATAGTGAAGACAAGGAAAAAAAAGAAGTGCCCTCATCCTCTGAAGGTTAGTGGGTTGAGTTCGTGATGTGTGATACCTCTGGGACACCCAAGCCACTTAAGGCTTGGGTCCCAAACCTAAACTAATCATTTCCATTGTATGTACAGGGTGTCCGCTATAGTGTTATCACTAATACCTGGATTATTGATAGTGAGGCGTCCAGGCACATGACCGGGAATTCATCTCTCCTTTTCAACATCAAGCAAATTAAAGGGGGACACGTATCATTCGCTGGGAACAAAGAGGTTACATCATCGCGCAAGGTGAAGTGGGAAACGAGAAAGTGAATATTGACAAGGTCAACTATGTTCAGCAACTACAGAACAACTTACTTTCTGTCACCTAAATCTGTGATAAGGGGTTCAAGGTTGTGTTTGACAATAAGATATGCTACATACTGAAGAAGGAGTATGTCATCCCGGAGGAGCAAGTTCTAATGTTGGCTTCAAGATATAGGGACCTGTATGTCTTGGACCTATCAAAAGCCTCTACAACCGAGTCTACTGCTCAGTGCTTCTTGTCAAAAGCAACAGAAAGAGATTCAGTCTCCTGGCACAGGAGAATAGGACACATCAATCCCAGGAAGATGAATCATCTAGTTCTGAATGATCTGGTAGATGGAGTTACAGTCAAGAATTTCTAGCTCCCAGATTTCTGTGTCGCTTGCAAGAAAGGGAAGAGACCAAGAAGTCTCACAAAGCAAGGAAAGTTAATTCTATCGATATTCCTCTCGAGCTTCTACACATGGATCTGTTTGGCCCAGTCAGCACAAAAAGCATACCTGGAGATTGGTACTGTATTGTGGTGATGGATTATTACTCAAGATTCTCTTGGTTGATGTTTCTGAAAGCTAAATCAGAGACATTTGAATCATTCAAACATCTTGTTACCACATTGGAGTCTCTCTACAAGCTGAAAGTAAGAAGGATTCGATCAGACTACGGGACAGAGTTCACGAATCAGTGGATGGAGGCCTTCTATCGAGAGAAAGAAATTGTTTATTAGTTTACCTCTGCCTACACTCCACAAATGAATGGTGTTGCTGAAAGGAAGAATCGAAGCTTGATAGAGACAGCAAAGACTATGCTAGCTGACTCCAAACTGCCAGTTAATTCTGGAACGAGGCAGTAGCTAATGCATGTTACACTCTAAATCAGGTCTTAGTAGATAAATGTCATGGAAAAACTTGTTATGAGTTTCTCCAACAACGTACACCCAATTTAGAGTATCTGGAACCTTTTGGTGCACCCTGCATGCTGCTTAAGAAGAATCAGACTGGGAAGTTCTGCGAGAAGGAAGAAGAGGGTATCTTTCTTGGATACAGTATACTAGACAAACGGGTTTACAATAACTCAAGTGGTCATGTAGAAGTGTGGTGCAATGTTAATGTTCAAAGATACACCACCCCCCTGCGGGAAGAGGACCTTCTTTTTCTTCAATTATGATGGATTTTTCAAATCCTTCAATCTACCTCCTTCCCATACTGATGATGACTTAGCTGCACGAATGATGCACGATGTTCTTAATGCTCCCACACTAGACTTAACATCATCAGTTCCATTAGATGATACTTCTAGCCCTTCAAGAGGAGAGCTTGAGGTAAATGATTCTTCCTCTGATGATGAAGCAGTTGAAACCACAAATGGAACAAGATAAACAGGTTCCTACTACTAAAAGAACTCCAGCCTCTGATCATGATGCAGCTGAAACTTCTGAACTGCATACTACAACAGTTCAGAATCTGGACACTGAAGTTGCAGTACCCACCACCCCCGAAACTCGAGTTAATGTACATCATCCTCTGAACAACATCATTAGGGATATTCTATCAGGAGTTCAAACAACAAATCAAATATTCTCAGCTGATTATGCTACAATCATCAAAAAGGGATACTTACATGATGGTGCCTATCGATGCTTTGTGTCTCAATTCGAGCCAAATCATGTCAGCGAGGCCTTAAAAGATGAGGCATGGGTAAGTTCTATACAAGAAGAACTCCTTCAGTTCAAAAATTAGGAGTCTGGACACTTGTGGACAGACCAAAAGGTGTAAAGGTGATGGCACAAAATGGGTTCTTCGGTGTAAGTAAGATGACCAATGGGTCATAATCAGGAACAAGGCTCGACTTGTCATTCAAGGGTTTAGGCAAGTCGAAGGCATTGACTACAATGAAGTGTTTGCACATGTGGCAAGGATGGAATCTATTCGTATCTTCTTAGCCTATGCATCCTATATGCAGATTAAAGTCTATCAACTGGATGTGAAAAGTGCATTCCTTCATGGTGAAATCTATGAAACGGTGTACGTTAGTCAACCGAAGGATTTAAGGATCCTTATCATCGGGATATAGTTTATAAACTGGACAAGGCTTTGTACGGGCTTCATCAAGCCCCGCAAGCCTGGTACGAGAAACTCTCTATTCATCTGCTGAAACATGATTTTCGCAGAGGGGTCATCGACTGTACGTTGTTTATCAAGGAAAGGATGGTGATTTACTACTGGTGCAGATATACGTGGATGACATAATCTTCCAGTCTAAGAACGAAGCATTGTGTAAAGAATTTGAGTGTGAAAGCTGAGTTTGAAATGAGCGCCATGGGAGAGATGAAGTTCTTTCTCGGTTTACAAGTAGATCAGACACCAAATGGTATCTTCTGGCATCAGACCAAATATGCAGGTGATATCCTTAGTTGGTTTGATATGGAGAATCAACGATTGCTGGGACTCCACTTGCCACGAACCACGATGTGGCACCCAACAAAAATGGTGATCTGGTCGATGCCACCATGTATCGAGGAACGATTGCTGGGTACTCTAACACTTGGGTCATGGTATCCTTATGATGATGACTTTGAGCTTACAGCGTATAGTGACTCGAATTACGATCTTGCAAGATGAACTACAAGTCAACATCAGCGGGGTGTCAGTTCTTTGGAAGACGCTTAGTCACCTGGCAGTGTAAGAAGCAAATGTCGGTTGCTCTATCGACATGTGAAGCCGTACGTTACTGCTACAAGTTGCTGTTCTCAAATCATCTGGATTCAACAACAAATGCGAGACTATGGTTTGCAATTTTCTAACACCCCTATTTATGTTGATAATTCTGCTGCAATTGCTGTCACTAAAAATCCGGTCCAACACCCAAAGACTAAACACATCGGTATTAAATATCACTTTATACGTGACTGTTTTGAAAAGCAATTAATCGATGTTGTTAAAATTAATACGGATTTTCAACGCGCCAACCTCTACACAAAAGCATTTGATAAACCTCGGTTTTTATATCTCTTAGAGGTAAATGGCGTCAAAAAGAAAAGTGATGTGATTCCAAAGAATCTAGTTCTTAGTCCGTCTTTATGTTTTATTTTTTCAATTTTTCTTTATTTTGTTTTCCTGTCTTTAAAACTCCAAAAACATAAAAAGATTTTCGGTTTTACAACTTTAGGGGAGAATAGGTTTAGTTTCAGAAGTTAGTATTTGAATTACTAAAAAAGAGGGTGGGCAGAAAAGCTGAAAAGCAAGGACATCAAATCTGTGAGATTGATTCAAAACTATGGAATGTGATAGTACACAGGGAACAAATTGTTTGGTACATCAAAAGGACTTAAATGTTCAAAATGTTACATTAAAACTACAAGTCTGCGAAGGATAAGCCAAATAAAGGAAAAATGATAGTAAACTAGGCTGTTACTGAGGTTACATCGAGAAAGTAGACCTAGAGGTTGCTAGTTCATTATATGATGTGTCGGTAGATTCAACACAATATACGAGTAGACTTCATTGGTGAAACAACTTAAAACTAAATAGTTCAACTAGCTGTGGGTATCCACCTTATCCCTGGTTAACACAATCAACGCATTTCCAATAAGAGGTGACGAGCAAAATAAACGCCACAAATGTGTGTGGATGACCTTAAAAACGAGCAAAGCACATGGAAAAATGTTAAACGCAATAAAACTAATGACTAATGTTGTTGGTGCGTAATGTGTAAAAGAAAAGTACTCAAACAAGAAGATAGGTTGTGTGCCTCTCTGTTGTGCGATGGCACTGACCTGAGGACAAGCATAACCTAAATATTCTAGAATTCATTGTTGTTTGCACCTCTCTGCTATGCGATGGCACTGACCTGAGGCTTGGCATCTCTTCGAAAGCTCTTAGAATAGTTCATTCTTGTCCAAACCCGTAGACCGCTCAAAAATCTCGTGAGGAATGTTGATTACCATATAAGTGTGATATCCACAAATGCTTGCTGAAATAACAAACCTAACTAATCACCAATGTGAGTCAAAAATCTATGTATGGATTTAAGTGGACAAATATACTGACAATCATCGTGGCAGCAATCCTCGAAAGTCAAAATCATTATGTGCTTCTTATAGTTCTAGTATGATTTCCTGTAAGGGCTTTGGACTCTCAGACAAATAAGAATAAGCTAAACAAACATATGCAAAAGGGTCCCAAATGATCATGTTTATGCCTGTATGATTCCATAAGAGTCCTTCTAGATAGGATGTAAATGCTTGATGCTGTTCTGGTCAGGGGAAGAGATCGTTTAAGGAAAATTAAAATGTTTTCAACCCACCTCAAACAAAAACACAAAAATATGTTCTGTTTTATTTCAATTCAAGTTGTTTTCTGTTTCATCTATCAATTAGGTGTCAATGGCGGACTATGTAACTAGATGAACTCTGTGAATCATAAGTTAAAAGATCACTTCTGAGGTGACCAAACTGGTGTGAATTTAAAAGGATCATATCTGAGATGATCATGTTTTGAAAAATTAAAAGGGTCACGTCTGAGGTGACCAAATGATTTCAATTTAAAAGGATCACGTCTGAGGTGATCAATTGGTTTTAATTTAAAAGGATCACGTCTGAGGTGATCAATCGGTTTTAATTTAAAAGGGTCACGTCTGAGGTGATCAAAGGATTTCTGTTAAAAGATCATGTCTGAGATGATCATTGGTCATAACATTTATGTATCAGAAGTTAAATTTGAGTGTGTGAAGATGGATGAAGTCAAACTCATAAGTATGAGCTAATCACACGATTGAACCATAAGTATGGACCAGTCGCACGATTGGACCATAAGTATGAGCAAATCACACGAATGGACCATGAGTATGAGATAATCACACGAATGGACCATGAGTATTGGACAACCATGCGATTGGATCATAAGAATGAACCAATCGTACGCCTGGATGAAGGAGTCTGAGTCAGTCGCACGACTGAACCCCAGTCGCATGATTGAGTCATGCGCATGGGTCCAGTCACACGACTGAAATCCAAAACAGTATAAAAGTAGACTCAGTCGGTCGTAAACGCCACGCAATTCAAAAATTCTCAAAAACCGCCCATTACCCAGGCACTCTGCCCAAATTTCCAATATTTGTGATTACTCTCCCATTCGATTTCTGACTATATAGTGTTCATCTTCAGGTACTTTGCGGACCAAATCGAGACAAATAAACAATTAATTGAACTTAATCGATCAAAATTGATAAAACTAATAACCGGGACTAAAACCCTAAAATTGGCCACTGAAATGGACACAAAAGATGATTCAAATGACATTAAGTGCTATTTTGAGTTCCTGCGAACCAAATGAATCTAAACACGAAGTCTAATTTAACTTTAGTGCAAGATACGAATGGACAGGCTGATGAACTTCAATCGCACGATTGAGCCAGACGTATGATTCAGTTGTACGATTGAGCCAGACGTATGATTCAATCGCATGATTGAGTCAATCGGTGACTCAGTCGCACGACTGACTCACCCGCATTAGTATAGCATACGATTAAGTTCAGTCGCAGGCTCAATCGTACGACTGACATCAGTCGTATGGTACAATCGTACGATTGAACCAGTTGGTCAAAATCAGTATAACTCAAGTGCTATTTCTTATGAACGGATCCAACGTATATGTTGCAACACCATGGCTGAGAGATGGACGATGAGCACCAAGCACAACATCTGTGCTCATCTTGATGCTTCTTCCCAAAATGCCTCTGAGTTCATTGGGATCATTTTTTTCCTACGTAGATCGAGGATCTACAGGGCCATCTCCACTCCATGCACACCTTATCGATCGATCCAGCAGGCATTCTAGGAGAATGCCACCGTCGACCGCTCTACTGATCAATGCTGCATCCGGAGCTCGATCTTCGGACAGGATATTCGGATCGATGAAGACGACTTGAGACGTGTCTTGGATTTGGGTGAGGACGGAGCCTACCCAACCAAGCTACATCCCCTTACGGTACGGGGATGCTTTCTTCGGATTAAGTATGCCGGTGACATCAATGCTGGCGTGCTTAACAAGAGCAACATGTACCCCCAATTTAAGTACTTCGCACATGTGATCTTGAAGTGCATAGCCTCCAGGAGAGGAGGATTCGACGAGATGTCAGATCAAATCTAGAACGCATATGTTAAACTGGTACTGAACCACCAGTTCAGTTTCTCCCGCATGTTCTTCTCCTACTTGACAGAGAACATCGAGGCCAAAGGTAAGGAAGGCTTCTGCATGTATCCAAGATTCTTGCAGATGATTATAGAAGAGAAGGTTCCTATGCTGCCTAAGGAGGAAGATGATGTAGTGACTCTAGAGGTGATGGATGATACCACCTTGGGCAGAATGAAGGTATACCGGGGGAAGCAGGTGAAGCCCCCGGTGAGGAGACTATTCGGCCATCTGGCCAATGAGGGATACGTGGCGCCAGCTCGTAAGAAGTGGCGTCATGACCATAGTGATTTTGACGTCGAGCCGATTGTGGCTCCTGCTGACGAGGATGATGACGATGATGACCATGATGATGGTCAAGGTGATGGAGATGCAGGCCCCAGCCAATCACGGGCCACTTACAAATCTACCATATCTCCACCACCTCCCCACAGTAGTACCTCTGCTCCCGGTGGATCGGAGCAGGCTTCCCTCCACCGGACTTGTTGGTTAATGAAGAGGAGGATGAGTCAGATGAGGAGCCTCTTACGAGGACTATCGATAGATGAGTTGTGGCTACCGAAAGGGGAAAAGAGGTGGTTGGGGGATGCTAGGCTGGGGCTGAGGGTGCTGAGACTGATGATCCCACTTATACACCTCCACAGCCAACTAGCCCAGGGGAGCCCAGATTTCTATGGGCTCAAGGCTAAAGAAAATGGCCCAGCCCCACGACAAGAAGGGCAAGAGATGGAGGATCATCCTGATTACCACCTCCACTACCACAGCTACCACTACCACCACTCCCACCACCACTACCACCACTCCTACTACCACCACACCTACCTCTACAGTCACCACTACTGCTACCTCCACAGTCACCACTACTGCCACCACCACAGCCACCACTATTTCCACCACCACACCTACCATACCCACATCTATTCCACCACCATTCACCTTCATCCCTACTCCCACATACACCACATCCACCACCATACCAACCATACCCTAAACTAGCCCTTCCAAGTCATCGATACCTCCACAAGGATCTCCTCTGCCCACTGTTGGGTTAGAGGAGCAGCTGGCTAGCCTCAACCGTCTGGTGCTCAAACTGCTCGCAATAGATGACATACGAGCTAACCAGATGAACCAGTTGATGGCAGTCAACGCTGCTCAGGGCAAGTAAATAGCCCTGCTGACAGAGAGAGACGCAGCTTAAAGCCAACAGATCGCCTATTTGACAGAGAGAGATGCTTCTCATGAGAGAGCCTTAGCCAGAGCTCATCATGCCCTCACTGCATAGAATGAGCTGCTGATGGCCTCGGTGAATAGGATTGAGGAGGTTGAGAAGAAGAACGAGAAGCTTATGCTTAGACTTAAAGGGAATAAGGGTGAGCCCTTGAAGATAAAGGGTGATGGAGATGATAATGATGACGATTCCTCAGATGATGAATCTGATGATGACGATGATGATGAGGGTGAGGCTGAAGGCATTGGGAAGGATAAAGAAAGAGGAGATGATGATGAGCATGAGCATGAAGGTGATGCATCTGCATCAGCCTCAAATTCATCTCGGGAATGGCAAACAAAGCGCAATCAAGATCAGCGACCCTCTTCCTCAGCTCCTCAAGCTGAAGAGTCGAGCGATCAAGGCAAAAGTAATGATTAAAAGTCTTTGTATTTGAAAACTTTTGTACTTGAATTATGTATTACACCAATGTAATTTATGATTATTAATGTTTAATTATCTTGATTACTGATGTGAATTATGTATTATACCAATGTAATTAATGATTATTATGTTTAATTTCTTGATTACTAATGTGTGTGTGATTGTGTCTTGAATGTTTAATCAAACAGATGAAGCTGAACAGACAGACGACTATGATTTTGCACCCCTTTAGCAAATCAAGACTCAGCTAACCATGATTCTTGATTTGCAAGGGATCATTCGAAGATCTGTGAGCTACAACCCCGAAGAGGGAGAGATCATTCATGATCTAACGGATGAGCAGCTAGCTGACATGTTTCGACTCAACCCGGATGAGCTAGTAAAGGATGATCCCGAGGTTGATGTTATCAGTGATGAAGAGCTGCATGATGTGGATGAGATTGACATCGAGGATATCACTGCATAAGAGTATCATCAGTACACTAACCAATAGGGAAATGTTATCCCCGACTTGGGTGAAACATTTGGCAGTGCTACGTTTGAGAAACTCGATGAGACCGAAAGGTAAAAAGAGAAAGCAGAAGGGAAAGCCCAAGCTACGGACGTTGGTGTCGATATTCAGAAGGCTGAGTGGGCAGTGTGCTTAGCTGAGATGAGAGCCTAACGAGAACCTCCAAAGTCAAATGCCTACACCAAACTCTATCGAGTGAAGAAGCATCAAAAGGTGTCAGGCAAAATTATCAGTTGGGCATATTTTGAGGACTTAGATGTTTATGCAGTGAAGAGGGAGAAGGGGATTGAGTACTTTAGATACTCTCACGATCTGAAGACTCTTCCCGGTTTTAAGCTAAACAGGCTTGCTTGTTTAGACCTTTTGTACGCCAATCCGAAGAAGATGTCGGGTTGGTTTGAGATGACACTCAAGAAGGAATACCACACCAGATGGGTCAACTTCAAGCCTCAACAGCCTAAATGATTCATAAATAAGACCAAACTTGATCCTAACACTGGAAAGCCTAAAGTAGTGTTGAAGTGGAGTCCTCCACGCACAATGTCAAAGATCCCACTACGGAAATGCCTCAGGACTTCACTCCACACTTTAAGTGGTGTTATTATGACTGGCGAACGGGTGAAGCGGTCATAGTTTTGAATAAGGAAGGAAGATAGAGACTATCCGGGTATTTGACCCTATGTGGCTCACGAACTGGTCTGCAGATGATGTATACACTCTCCATAAGTGGCCACTATTCTATGACACGCAGGGCATTGTACAAGCTCTGCAGTTTCAACCCATCATAAGACTCTGTTTTGCGTTCGAGATACATGCAGGAGTTACAAGAGAAGAGAAGTACAAGAAATTCCAAGGACATGTGAAGAATGTTAGACATTAGGCTAAACTAGGTCTAAGGGGGAGTTTGTTGATACATCTTGATGTACCTAGTTTATGTTCTCAAATGTAAAAGTCTTTCATGTCTTACACTTATGTAATCCAATGTAATGAAATGATTAAATGATATATGAAATGCAGTGTGATGTTTATGTGTGATTGATTATGTCAGGTTATCATTATATTGATCGTGATTCACATATATGAACTTAATATATAGGTTTGATGTTGTTTTACATAGTTCTAAGTCAATAAGAACTTAGAAATGTGTTTAACTTAGTCATATGGACATTCGTGCTAATGGACCATACTTATGGCCCATAAACATGAATGAACCATGCTTATGGACCAGTCGTACGACTGAACCAGGTGACTGGATCAGTCGTATGATTGAGACATAAAATTGGTTTAGTCATACGACTAAACCTTCAGTCGTGCGTATGAGTCAACTGCATGATTCAGTCGCACGACTGAACCATGCTAATGGTTCAGTCGTACGAATGAACACTGATAACCTATAAATACCACATAATTCGTGAAAAAACATAACACTTCATAATACTTCGTATACTTTCATACCCTAGACGTCCAGAGCGTCCCAAGCCGCAAATCCAAGTTCGTAGTTCGTTCCTGATCAATTCCAATCCGTTCTTAACGTTTGTGACATCATTAGATCAATCGGGTTATTCATTCTCACTGATTGGATCGCCAATCAAATAGAATTCCACGCTATTTGATCTGGTTTCACACAGAATCTGTTAGTACTCCGTACGTACATGGTCCTAACACACTCTGGTCACCTCCTGCTTCATTAGCTCCCTCGGATGAGCACTAGCTTGCTTAAATTGTTTTGTTAAGTCCTGGATATCCATATTCAGATCATCTTGAGCTCTTACATTCTCAGCTAGCTCCTTCACTTCAGCTCTCACACCCCACACCTTGTTTGCAACGACTATAAACAGACTGGCTTCATTCCTTGTCTCCTCCCCTGCCCCTGCTTTAATATGGTTTTCACAAAGAACAAGTAGATCTTCATCACAAAATCCAAATATCTCCGTCGGATCAAACAATCTGTACTCAATCCCGTCCTTCACCCTGATCACAGCCTCCCTGTGTTGTTATCATAGAACCATTTCTCAAACCTTATAGTATTTGAGGGGAGGTATCTTACAATCTATCCCTGTGTATAGTTCTCGGGGGTTTCACACTCAACACTATTCTCCCTTTTCCCGTCTCCCAGTCTTTGTCCTTCTTGGACCTTCTCCGTTCAGCCTTCATGAAGCCAAACGACTCAAAATTATCATTTACTTTGTTCCTGATTTCCTTCTCCAACAACTTAGCTCTCTCACTAAGATTAGTATCTAGTAATGGAAGCACTGCCAACCTTCTCAAGTCCCATTTAGGTAAGGTCTTGAAAGCCTTCCTTTTATGCAAGTATGTAATTCCTCCCCCTTTCTTCTTTATCATAAACATTTTGAGGCCGGGTTTATACATCCAACTAATAATTCTCTTATCAGCCTCTTTCTTGCTTAACCCTTCCATGTATTATAATAGGGGAGTCAACTCCTCAGGCTCTTTCTCTCTCACAAACCAATCCTCCTTTCTATGTCAATCATATCATTCTCATCATCTCCTTTCTTGAACACATAAGTTAGTGGTCTTTCATCCACTTCATAATATTCAGGCTCAGAGTCATAATCTACCAAGTGTTCATCATCCTCTTCTTCATCAACCAATCCCTTCTTAATTTTTGCTCAACACCTTCAGTATGTTTTGGGAACACTTCTTCTCCTCCAACATCATCAATGTTTATCCCTATATCAACAAAACCAGCCTCAAACACCTCTTCCACATTATCCATATTTACAGTCTCCTTCCTTATTCCAGAACCTCTTGCTTCCTCAGCCGCTGCACCAGATGTGCCCTCTCCACCCCGGGAAGATGTACCCACGTTTAGAAATGGGTACTTAGAAGTATCAGTCAAATCATCTAACTCATGTTGAGTTAGCTGATTGGGCACAATGGCTGCAGCCTTCAGTTCATTTATTTCCTCAAGCAATCTTTTGATCAGTTTGTTCTGATCCACCAACATCTTGGTCATACCATCAATCACCTCATCCTTCTGCCTTTCCCTTAACTCTTGATTGGTAAGTTTTGTCTTAATCATGCTCAACTCATTGGCCAGAGATGTGTTGAGGTTTCTTATCACGTCCTCATCCAATCCGGCTCTTCCTTCCATTCTCGAGGGCTCAGTAAAAGTTTGGTGTCGGTGTTTAGTCCTCCTCTCAGTGTCTCCCTCATCAGCTTTCTTCTTAGCCCTCTTTTCTTTCTCAGCTCTGGCCTCAGATGCCATCTCATGAATTTCATCCTCAAACACATAATCCTTCTCCTTGAATATCTCTTCCTTTCTTGACTGCTTCAGTCTGTTTGCGCCTCGTTTCTTCTACTCTTTTATCCTCAGACTCAATTACCCTCCTGATATAATCCCAACATTCCGAAGGATACATATTTTCCTAGAGATGAGTGATCTTCCCACTGAAGTCATGTCTAATTGCATAACAGTTTGTAAAAATGCGGGTGTTCATCGGTACTAAACTCTTGATTTCTCCATGCCTGGGGATGTTGGGAATGAGATCATCTATAATCATCTGAAGAAATCGAGGGTACAACAACCACTTGTCCTTCTTTATAGCCATTACATTCTCTGCCATACAGTCGAATATTAGTCTTTCAATGTTGGCCTTCTCCCCTTTGCAGCATATCACCATGGCTTTTGCCCAGTCCAAGTTTAGCCCGTTTGATCCACCTTTACGGTGATCTAAGCACATAATAAACACATGGGCTATATATCTCCACTCCTTGGAGAGAAAGGACTTTTTGATTTCCTTTCTCGTGCCAAACGGAGGTCCCTCATATCCTATTGACCTAAAGGCATCAAATACTTCCTGATCAGATAGTATCACCTCCTCTCCTGTATCCTTATTGAGTCTTAAAACCCTCAATATAACATCAGCAGTAATGATCAGGTCATTCTCCAGCACCCTAGCCACAATACTCTGTGAATTGGTTCTCGTGTCATACTCAGCTGTCCGCCAAAAATCTCTGATGTGTAAGTCATATGTAGTAGGGGAAATGTGAGATCGTGTAGGTGATTGGAGATCTCTGCAACCATCGTATGCAGTCTTTAAAACTAGCAACTTTCAGATGAGTGTCATCTAAGATGACAATAATGTTGTTCCTCTCATCAAACTTTAGATTTGCCATTTAATCTAAAAATCAGATGAAACGAATTAGAATGATATATTAAACAATAATATTAAAGTAAATAGTAAGAAAAAGATTAAAATTTTACAAAAAATAGTTTCGCTGGCCGAAATTATAGTTTCGCAACAAGAGAAAAGTAATTTCGGCAGGAGTTTCTTATTAGTTTCGGCAAGACAGTGTAGTAGATTCGACATGCCGAAATTATAGTTTCGGCGCCGCGAAACTGAAGTTTGATCTGCGAAATAGTTAAGTTTGCTCGGACAGCATAACTACACAGTTTCCCTGAGAGACCATGAACTTTCATTCAATTTCGCTAGACTATCGGTATTTTCGCAGTTAGAACTGCGAGAGAACCGAAGAGTCTCAATCAAATAAACCCACAATGTTGCCATAAAACCTAGAAAAGACTAAGGTCCTGAGTTTGAAACTCACTTGCGAAGGTGAATCAATGAACAATCGATACTCAAAATCACAGAAACTTAGATTCGCATGAAAAAGGAGCGGAAAAACCCTAAACGACTAAACCTCCGATTGTGCGAAACGAGAGAATAGTTGCGTAGATTGAGTTATATAGCACGTAGATTCGCAGCAGCGAAACTATAGATTCAATTTTGCTACCGTTTAAATTTCACAGCAGCAAAACTATAGTTTCACCGTACGAAAGAATCGGCGAAAGAATCGGCGAAGCTACAATTTCGTCGTGCGAAACTACCAGCAAAAGTATAGTTTCGCTGGAAACCTAGAAATTAACAAGAAGTTTAATTTTGTTTCCTTTTATTTTAAAAAAATAAATAAAAGTAAAAATAATTTTAAAAAGAATTAAAAACAAAGTAAACAAAATAAAGAAATCAAAAGAATTGCCCCACACGACCACACCAAACTGCATATAGTTTTAACATAAACAAAGAAGAGAACATAGGGAAGAACGAGAAGTTGAAAAGATCTTCTGGAGAGTCATAGTTCGATAGGATTGCTGATATACTTGTCCTTTTAAGCTCATGCCTTCTACTTTTCAATAAGTAACCCGCAGCTACTGTTAGCATGTTTTGGTTTATTTAAAGAATACATTGAGTGAATCAGTCCCCACAGACATTTGGCAAAGAAACTTGTCATGTCTTCAAGATATATGGAACAAAAGACACACTCAACTTGACTAGAACCAACAAAGATCCTTTTTCAAAAGAAGCAAGTTTCTTATAGGTAACAGCTGATGAGAGCTCCAGGTCAGTACTCTCGTAGAGCAGAGGAGATTATCATATTGTACCAATGAAAGCTCCAGGTCAGTACCATCATACAGCAAAGGAGTTCATCATGTTGTGTCGATAAGAGCTCCAGGTCAGTAGTATCGTACAGCAGAGGAGATCATCTCTTTGTGCCGATGAGATCTCCAGGTCAGTACTTCCGTACACCAGAGGAGATCATCACTCCAGGTCAGTATTACCGTACAGCAGAGGGGATGAGCACAAACACAAGACATAAAAATACACAAAGGGGCTTCTTAGATTCAAATATGGATAAGCATATAGCTTTTGAGAACGAAATGGATGATTTAGAAACAAGGATACTTTCGATAAGAACAACACAACACAGAGATGCTCCATTCTCAACCCATTTTAAATAAGGACTTGAAACTTTGTGAAGGCCAAAGATGTCAAGAGGATTATCCGAGTCATCATGTTTCTTATTCTGTTAGTTAAGCTACAAGATTACTGTCTAATTTACTTTCGGGCTGAACCTATCAAGCAAATCCCAACACGATACTGTTGACCTCCTTCACATCGTCCAGACATCACAGTTAGTTAGATGATTTCTCCAAAAGAAAGCAAGAGAAACATTTATTATTCTCCCCGAAATTTCTATGACTCAGCAAGATGGAGAAATTTCTTAATAATATATATATATATATATATATATATCATTTTTTATTATTGTTATTTTTTTTGTTTTATTATATATGAAAAATAATGAAGGATGATGGAGCATACAGAAAAATGAAAAAAAGAAAGAAAATAACAATAGAAATATAAACAATATGTTCATGGATTGTTTTAAGGAAAACGAATTTAAAACGATATTAATCCTAACATCGAGATCAATTTATAAAAACGAGATTTATCAAAGTTTTAGTGAAAAGATCTGTTTTTGATTTTTTGTATCAATGGGAATAATATCAATGAAACCCTTTTCCTGAGCGTCACGGATTGCATAAATCCGTGTCTCGATGTGCTTGGTTCGGGAATGATGAATAGGGTTCTTGGCGATGCCGATGGAGGCTTCATTGTTACAAAACAACGAAGTATGGAGAAAATTGATCCCATAGTCAATCATCTGGTGCTGAACCTAGAGCACTTGTAAACTACAGCTTGAAGTAGCAATGTATTCTGCTTCTCTCGTAAAGAGAGAAACAGTGGTCTGTTTCTTGCTTTGCCATGATACCAGACAATTGCCCAAGTATTGACAGCATCCAACTGATTTTCTGTTTTACCTGCAGCCATTAGAATCACTATCAGAATAGGCATGAAGTCAAATTCCCACATAAGGATACCAAAGACCCAAACGAGAAGAGCCTTTAAGATAACGAAAGATTCGTTTGACAACCTTTTCATGAGACTCTTTCGGGGCAGATTGGTATCGAGCAGAATATCCTACAGCCAAGGTGATGTCAGGATGACTTCCTGTAAGATACATAAGGGAACCAATCATGGATCTGAAGAGATGAGGATCAATTCTTGTTCTCATCAGGAATGAGGCATGTTTGAGCAGTAAATGGAGTCATATCAGAAGAAGTGTCATCCATATTGAATTTCTTCAAAATTTCTTTAATGTACTTCTCCTGTTGAAAGAGAATTCCCTTTGGCTTTTGTTCAACTAGAAACCGAGGAAAAAACACATCTCTCCCATCATGCACATTTCAAATCGACTACGCATGACTTCCTTAAACTCCTGACATAACTTCGGATTGGTGGAGCCAAAAATAATGTCATCGACATAAACTTGTACAATCAGCATCTCACCATCAACTTCCTTCTTAAATAATGTCATATCGATGGTGCCACGAGAAAAACCATTGCTTAAAATATGTTGTGTTAAAGTCTCATACCAGATTCGAGGAGCCTAATGAAGACCGTAAAGAGACTTATCAAGCTTGTAGACTTTTTCAGGAAAGTCAGGATTGTCAAAACTAGGTGATTGACACACATATATCTCTTCGTCAATGTCTCCATAAAGAAATGCACATTTGACATCCATGTGATAGACTTTGAACTGCTTATGGGCGGCATGAGCTAGAAAGATTCTGGTGGCTTCAAGACGGGCAACAGGAGCAAAGACTTCGGTGTAGTCAATCCCTTCTTCTTGAGCAAAGCCCTGGACCACCAATCTGGACTTGTTTCTTACCACAATGCCACAGTTATCAAGTTTGTTCTTAAACAACCATTGCATGCCAATTAGGCATTTGTTTGGTGGAAGATCGACTAGGGTCCACACTTTGAGTTTCCAAAACTATTGCAGCTCTAATTGCATCGATTCAACCCAGCGAGGATCCTAAAGAGCTGTATGAACATTTTTCAGGACAATTTGAGATGTAAAACAAGAGAATAGACAAACATTAATCAAACCAGATTGACTCCGCGTCCGAACTCCATCGGTGATAGATCCTATGATGTTATCATGTGGATGATCTTTCAGGGTTTTGAAATCAGTATGCATGGTTAGGGTATTTGAGGACGGTTGGCTAATGGATTTTTGATGGGTAGATAAAGGTGAGGTTGATGGTAAGGTAGAGTCAATTGGAGAGATAGGTGATACCAGCTGAGATGAGGAAGATGTAGGTGATGAGGGAAGGGATGCAGAAACAGGTGGAGGTGGAAAGTCAAATGATGATAAAGAAGATGCAATATCAATTAATGTAGCATCGTTTGCAGATATGGTGGGAGGGGCTTGAGGGTTGATAGGTAATGGAGTTGAAGGAATGATATTTGTTTGAACATTGGAGATAGACACATCATTGTCGAAAACTAGAAGATTAAAGGAGTTAAACACTGTGTCGGAGTCAAAGAACCATGCTGGTTCAAATCGAACATCGGAGGAATTAGATTCCTGCTGGTTCAATTGAGAAGAAGAATAGGCGACAAAGTACATTCGTCAGACATGACACCAAATTTTGTTTTCTGCGCCTGAGTATTCAATAAAGTGCACGAGCAGCCAAATGGTCGAAAGAAGTCAATTAAAGGCTTTCTTTTACGAAACAATTCATAAGGAGTAGCTTCAGCCTAAAAGATGATGGGGTCTGTTTCAATTAAAGGCTTTCTTTTATGAAACAGTTAAAGGCTTCATTTTGTCCTTGATTATCAACACCTTGTTCAGAACGTATGAAGCACAATTCACCGCCTCAGCCCAAAAGATGATGGGTAATGAGGATTCAATCAACATTGTACGAGCAGCTTCAATGAGGGTGCGATTCTTTTGTTCAGCCACACCATTTTGTTGAGGGGTCCGCGCAGCAGTGAACTGCCTTAAAATTCCCTTAGCAGCACAAAACGAATCAAAGATCTGATTTCTGAATTCAATGCCGTTGTCACTTCTGATCGCCAAAACCTTCCTCTTTCTTATTGTCTCGATCGTAAGAACTAATTTCTATAGCTCCGCAGCAGCCTTTCCTTTGTGGGCAAGAAATCTCACCCAGGAGTATCTGGAAAAATCATCTGTAACCACAAGACATAAAGATTTTTTAGCAATTGATTTAACACTGATTGGGCCAAACAAATTAGTATGCAATAACTCGAGGGGATTGGATATGCTATTTTCAATTTTTGGTTTATGTGGTTTCTTATATTGTTTTCCCTTGGCACATGCCATGCATTTTTCAACCACTGAAAAGTCCTTTAAAGGTAATCCCCTAACAAGATTGTTTTTAACTAATTTGTTTATATTTTTTAAAATTAATGTGACCCAATCTATGATGCATAGGAAAGACTCAGAAGTGAAAGGTTTGGACAAAAGACAGGTGACTGTAGATGTTGACTCCCTTGAACTCATGTCAAGAAGATATGTGCCATGCTTTCTTGGAGCCCGCATTAACACCAACTCTTCTGGAATATCAATCTCTGATTTTAGAAAGAGACATTCATTAGACTTTAATAGGACCAGAATGTCTTTATCACAAATCTGAGAGACATTCAACAGATTAAAAGCAAGTTCAGGGACATAGTTGACTTTCTATAGAGTAAGAGAGCCGTTGGAAACCTCCCCTTGACCAACCATTTTCCCTCCTTTCTTGTCGCTGGCAAATGCGACTATCCTCCATTGATTATACGATAATTGGACAATAAATCCTTTAATCCCTTCATGTGTCTGGAGCATCCACTATCAACATTCCATAAACTATTTTTAACTTTAGTTGATGAATCCTGCAAAAATATCAAAGAACAAGTTAACCAGGTGAAACGGGAACCCAAGTTTGAACAACTTAGGGTTTAGGAGAGACAGGTTTCTTACGAAAGAAATTATTAACCAATTGAGTCAACCTATTCCCAAATGAATTCCTATTAACACGTCTATGATGAAGCTCAGGACAATGCTTAACTACATGATCATCTTTACCACATCAAAATAGCGTGGTTTAAATCTAGGTCTGTTATGCTATAAGGTATGGATTTTATCAATGTATATTTCCCTATCACATTCAGACAATCTAGAATCAACATCACTGTATGTCTCATACATGTCTTTAAGTCTACTTTTATTTGAAAAAGAATGATTATTTACAAAAGAAGATGAGTTGTCATCTGATATACATGTGGTATTTGTACCACTTGTACTTGCTTCAGATGATGATGTTATCCTTTCATTTGACACATAAATTTTTGTTGGGGTAAAAGATGGAATGGGTGAAAAAAGAATTTTTCAAAACAATTACTTTTAATTTTTTTCGTCACTCTTCACTGTAGAATCATTCATAACATCAACGCAATCAGAAGAAGTAGCATCATTACAATCCAAAGCATTTAAAGATGAAATAGAAACATCACTAGAACGCGATGAGACAGAGTGTGTTACAGATTCACTAGAAACAAAAATAGAATTTAAACTAGATTTATGATCTAAGACAGAATACTGAGATTTAGGTGTACTAAGACCAGAGCATCCAAGTCTGCTAGTCGGTCCATAATCGTAGTCCTCATGAACGTTCTTAGGTTCACACCTTCTAAAACTGCAGACATACTATTAGTATCTATTTTGATCAGATCATTAGAAGGATGAGGAACATGCATAGGTGAATAACAGTAAGTACTAGGAGGAGGATAAACCTTAGCATTTTCATATCCCAATCTTGTTTTAACCTAGCCCCCCGTTGAGATTTGCATAAATCATTATGTTTCATTCCCGATATTGTCCATTTATCGAGATTTGACTGATGTTTGCTTGTTTCAAATTCAGTAAGAGCAACCCTTTCAATCAAAGTGTTAATCTTAACATTTCTTTCCAAAACTATTCATTTTAAGTGATCATTCTCTTTCAAAGCCTCGTTTAATTTAACAAATATTTAGACTCCTTTATTTTAAGTTCCTTATTAATTCGTTTTAAATCTTTCTCATTATCAATTAATAAAGGATCCCAGCTGCTAGAGCTTATCCTGATTGGCACACCGAGTACTCAACTCCTTGACAGTGGTAGCTCATCTTTTTCTTTTCTTGCTCAGTACTCTTCTTCCTTATCTCCTCAATTTTTCCTTCTTTCACCTTATCATCCTCCTTCACCTTCACAGATACTTCAGCTTCATCTCTAAGTTCATTGAATGTATCAAATTCATCCTCACAATTCACCTTCATCTTTCTTTCCACAATCTCAGCCACCAGCACTTTGTTAACCTCTTCTCTCGTCTCTTCAACTTCAGCACTCCAATCAAAGTTAAAATCAAAGTTGTCTCTTTCTTGTGACTCATTTCCTCTTTACTCCCGCTTGAAACTAGTCGTGGAACTCCTGAATTACTAGGATAAGTGACAATTGGCAATGGACATTCACGTTTGAAGTGTCCCAACTGTTTACAATTAAAACACCTTTGCTTAGACTTATCAAATCCCAGTTTGGAGTTAGTGCTTTGACCTCCGAAGTTCTTTCTTCCATTGCGCTCCATGAATCTTCGGGCTCTAAGTGTCAACATTTCCATTTGCCATTGAATGTCAGTCTCTTCAAGATCATCAGGGTCCACCTGATACATATCCTCCATCGTCAATCCTTTACCTTTCAACTCCCCTGCCACTAGAACTTCATAACTCTGAACAAACATACCAAAAAGAGCCATTGTCTCGGATGGAACTGAAGTTTCACCATTTGCTTTCAGGTTAGATTGATCTCTCCCAGCACTACCACAACCTCTAGAATAATCACCAGTATTCACTCCCCCTTGACGAGATGACTGCATTGGAGAGCTTGCAGCGGAAGATAGTAATGCAACATTTTGAGTGTAACCAGATGTAGGCATCATGGTTTGGTTGAATTGCCTTCTCTTCAGATCCAAGTCAAAATATTTCAGCTTGTTGATACATCTATAAGTTTGTAATCAGCAAAGTTTCTCTGCTGCTTTAGCATCCTCACTTGTAAGCTCCATTGGGGTGGAAGAGAGTCTAGTAGCTTGTTCAACTTCTCATGATTACCCAACTGATCATCATACTTCTTTAGAGTACTTGATACTAATAAAAATCGATTGATAATAGAAGTAAGGGCTTCATTCTTATGTCCGACAAATGAATTAAACTCCTTCTGAGCTTGGGCTTTCTTGTCCTTCTTCAGATCCTCATTTCCATCATAGAATTCACATAGAGCATCATCTAAAGACTTTGCATTCTTATGTTCAGCAAATCGATTGTAGATATCAGGTGCAAGACATAGAGTTAATGCTCCAAAAGCTTTCTGGTCCCTATCAATCAGCTTCAGATCCTTCTCGTTGAACGTGGTTGGGTCCATGTTTTGAGACACGGTACCACCAACAGTGACCGTTGGTTTGTGCGGACCAGTGATGATAGATTCCCATTGGTTATGGTTGGTGTAGAAGAAAAAGCTTTGAGACATCTCTTCCAATCTTCAAAGTTGTCACCGTTTATGAGTCTCTGAGGTCTGTTGGGAGCTACACTTTCTAAATCTGCAAGGGTGAGAGAAGTCATCTTTGACACGCTAGTTTCGCAGAAGAAATGACAATTTCGCAGGAAATTAGTTTTGAAGCCCAGACGTAATTTCGATGGCAATTTTGGCAGCAATTTCGCTAGTCGAAAGCTGGAAAATACTTAGTTTCGCCGATAGTTTCGCATGAAACAAGCTTGAACTTTCGTTCAGTGGTACTTTCGACAGCAATTTTGCTTGGAAGATGAACACAAGCACTGTGGAAATTTCATTCAGGGTTTCTACTTTCGCAGATATGCTGAAAACAACTACGAAGTGTAAAACACTTGTAGTTTCGTTGAATGAAGATGACAGTTTTACTGGATGATCAGTAGATTCGCTGGATGAATCTGAAAACCCTTTTTACACCGAAAACAATCTGAAATCACCCAAATCTCAATGGATTTGAGATCTGATAATTCACAGAGCTTTCCCAACCAATAACAAGCAAAATTCAATCAAATTCCATATCAATATACTCAAATTTGATCTAGAATTGATGAAATATAAATATTGAACAAAACAACCAAAAACGTCAAACAATCAAGAGCATTAAGGCTCTGATACCATTTTGTTGATCCATTTGATCGATTTTCAGTACAAATGATGAGTTGAGTCGTTCAATATCAGAAACAATAACAAACAACAAAGATGAAGATGAATAAGAACAAGCAAAATGTGTTCTAATATAAGCAATAATGATCCAATACAATCAAAAGAAGAAAGCTCAATATAATTCTGTGAAGAACAACTTACAAAGGTCTCTTGCAACACAGATATTCAATTAGGGTTTTTGCAAGGATCCTAACAATGAACAAGATCAATTCTATATATAGGAGTCCTAGTTTTGTAGAAAGTTTCGCTGTCAGCGAAACTGTGCTGCCGAAACTATAATTTCGCCTGGCAGAAATAGCAATTTCGCCGGCTGAACTTAAACAGCTGACTATGAGCGAAACTACAGTTTTGCTCATAGTTTCACTGGACTACAAAACTACATAAACTAATCAACATACAAAAGTAAACTAACATTAAACCTATTACAAAGTAATATAAACATAATCTAATCTAAGGTGAGTCAAACCTATACTTGATCTTCAAAAACTGACTCCTGAGGAGATTGAGGAGGAGACTAGAGAGAGGAAGAGGAAGCTAAGGGGAGACAGTTCAAGTGGGTCCCCATGCTTCATGTAAGATGCAATCAAGGCTGGCCCCAGGCCAAATAATCAAATGATGAGTTGAGGGTAGCCAGATTATACTACTTGGGATCAGGAACTATAGATGAACTAATCTCTCTTCCCTTAGAGGAACTCAAGGAACTGGCAAACACAGAGATGTTAAAGGAGAGAAAGGAGGCAGAGGATGTAGAATTGCTCCTTAAGATCAAGGAAGAAAGGAGACAGAAAGGCTTAACAAGCATGCTCCTACACTCTCTCTAGTTCAAGAAAGCCCTGAGACAGAGGTTGTGGCAACTGAATAACCTCAGGCAGACAAAGAAGTATATAGACAAAACTTGATTAGCTACCTAAGATCCATAGGCCTCTATCAGGCATCTACACTTCTTCCCCTCTCATATGAGTATACAGAATTCAAGTATCTTAAGCAGTTTGAGCAACAAGTAATAAAAGAACAAAAAGCTACTAAGAGAAAGATGAGGGAAGAAGCTGAAAAATCAAGAGCGTTCATTAGGAAGAGCCAAAAGAAGTCTGCTGATAGGTAGAGGATGATAAGCTTCTTGAAGCTGTATGGGTTCTCTGAAAGGAGGCTTGGTCCAATATCTCTCTCCACCATGGATGAGCACATTAGAGTGATCTAGTAGAAGATTAAAAATAGGGAGCTTGTTGACTTGCATTCTCCACCAAATAACCTCCTCCTGAAGTTGAGGTTAAGGTTGAACCCCAAGAATAACACAACCTGGATCTAGGCTGAATCACAGCCAACTTCATTTTCTAATCCATAGTAGGGTCCTGATCTCTTTCCTTCTAACCTATGAGGGAAGAGGACCTAACTGAGAAAGACACAACAGAACAACCTGGTGTTGAAGCCCAGTCTTCTCAGTTAATGTCTACAAAGAGGAAGGAAAGGATGGCCATAAAGAGGGATACTAAGAAGAAGAAGAAGTCCAAGGCATCCACCTCCAAACCTCAGGATGAGTCAGAACATCCTGAGGTGTCTCAAGAAGAGCCTACTCAACCTACTCTAACACAAGTAGAGCCTCTTGTAGCTAGAAGACCCATCTTGTCCTGGACTTTTGCTGTAAATCCAGACAGATGGTATGTCATCAGAGATCAAGGAGGTCAAGAATGCATGATGTACATAGTAGAAGTTACTTTGGAAATTTTACACTCCTCATAGAAAATAGTCTAAGTGTAAAATCTTTTCAAGCCAAAGAACAAATCTTTCTAAGCCAAAGAGGAAGTATTTTGAAGCTTCAAGGATAAAGTCTTCCGAAGTCAAAGACTGAAGACTGATTTCTTTCGAAGACAGAGAAGACATGGTTCTTCTGATCAACTTTTTCATAAAGCTGACCAGCTTCCGCTGCCACTCCGAAGACTCACCAACTTATACAAGTTGGTAAAAAGGTTCATGCTTTTGTAAACTGTAGATTATGGTTTGGAGTTTGTAACTTTCGACTTTGTACCTTTTATCAATTTTTTAATAGATTAGGATGTGCGATATGGCATGTCATAGTCACAAGTCGAAAAACAATCTGCCTTTTGACTGTACATTGATCTTATTTTCTAGATTAGTTTTTCTAACTTGCTTTCAAAGTATATCCGACTGTAGGATATAGGATAAGTATCTCAGGTTCTTATATTTTATCTGATGCTTTGTAACACTTGAAATAGAACTTGAGAGCAATATACAACATTCTTGAAAACTATACTTATCTTGTTCTTGCTCTTGTTCTGTCTCTTGTTTACTTGTGTTCTTATCATCAAATACTCAAACTCGGTTCCCTATTTGATTTGTAAAGTGTTCAAAGTCTCTCATCTTTCTGAAAACTGTTATGTGACCATCCCTCAACTGGTCCTGCACATATATGTAAATCATGAAATCTAAATTAATGATATGATGCATGTGTATAAGTGATACAATTTTTTTGAATCTCTTATATATTTTTAATTTTATTTGCATCATCTTGTGTAACAACATCTATTCTATCCATATATACTTCAAGATTTAACTAAAGCATATTTTTATATAGATTTCTAGTAATAGTTTAGCATATATGAATATCTTATTAACTTATATATTGTTATTAAATCTATCTTAATACATACATATATGTAAATTACCTTATAACATATATGTATATATATATGTGTGTGTGTGTGTGATTTATTTAATTTACGAATTATTTTAAAAATGAAAGTAAGAGAGGGAGTAAAATACAGGATCTTCTACATCTTTAAAAGATTTACAAAAAAAAAGTAAGGGTCTGTTTAGTACGGGATAATAGAATGAACGAAGGAATGGAATTGGTGATAGAATAGAATGAACAAAGAATGAAATGAATCATTACATTCCATTATCGGGTCTGGTTAGCTATGGGAATGAAAAGAATCATTACCTTAAGTCATTTGTTAGATAGAAAAAACAGAAATGAAATACAAAAATGGTTACGGTGGTGATAACCAGTGGTGGTGATGGTTGGTGGTGCCCGTGGTGGTTCTCGATAATGGCGGGCGGTGTTAGTGGTGGGTGGTGGTTACTTGTGGTCGTTAGTAGTGACTGGTGGTTACTAGTAATGATTGTTAGTGGTGACCGGTGGCAGTGGTGGTGGCAGCTATTGGTTCCTGCTGGCATTTGGTGGTGGTCGGTGGTATTTTTGTTGGTGTTAGCAGCCGTAATTCCCGGTGGTAATAAGTTACTGCCGAAGGTGGTGGGGTCAGTGGTGGTGGTGGTTGGTAGTTCCCTGTAGTGGTTGTTGGTAGTCGTCGGTGATGTTGGCAGTGGTCGGTGATGGTGGTTGTGTGTTGGTGGGGGCCGGTGGTGATTGGTGGTGGTGGTGGTGAGTGTTGATGGGAGTGGTGGCCATGGTGTTTGGTAGTGGTGGCTGGTAGTTATGGGTGTGGTAGTGTTGTAAGTGGTGGTGGTCAATAGAAGTGGTGAGTAGTGTGGTGGTGATGGCGGCTAGTGGTAGTTGTTGGTAGTGGTGGGTGGGTGAAGGTGGTGGTGATTAAAGATGAAAGAGTAAATGGAATGAAACTAAAGAAAGGAGGTTGGATGGAATAAATTTGGTGTGGTTAGAGGGAATAAGATTACCTATGTAATGGTTTATTCTATTCTCTTTACCAACCAAACAACTTTTTTTCATTCACACTCAATGGTTCATTCCATTCTAGCTATCATTCCGACATACCAAATGCTACCTAAATAGTTTAATTTACTAATATATTGTTTATGCTTTAATTGCACAAACTAATTAATATATTATTTACATTGTAATACTTTTTTAATGTCAACCATGGATCACTATAATCAATGGTTAGTAAGATTTTTGCGAGTTCTCATATTAACAGGAGTCATGAAAAGAGACTAACCCTATATATATATATATATATATATATATATATATATATATGTGTGTGTGTATCTATATCTATATATATATATAGGAAAAGGTTCAAGCGAGAATCCTCTTTTATTGCGAGAACTTGCGAAAACCCATCAATAAAAATGAATATCATTATTTTTTTGTTTAAATAATATTATTACAAATTCAAAAATTACGTTCTTTTATGTATTTGTGTAAATTTACATGTTTAAAAAATTTACGTTGGTGTAAGTTTTGTAAAAAAACACATATATTTAAAGTTGTTAGTAAAAGTTACACCAATGTAAACTTGTTTACACTTACGAATTCATACATATGCATAAAATATCATAATCATGTATATGTTCAATAATGTTATTGTGATAAAAAAATTATGATTTTTATTGATCTTGACGGGTTCTCGCAATAACACAGGGTTCTCATTTGAACTCTACCCTATATATATATATATATATATATATATATATATATATATATATATATATATATATATATATATATATATATATATATATATATATATATGTCTCTGTGTGTGTGTCTATATACCCACTCACACACACACACATATACATATATGCACACATATGTATATATATATATGTGTGTGTGTGTGTATGTGTATATATATAGGAAGAGGGGTTTAAAACGTTAACTTTATATTGTTATGATATCTTGTTAACTTTTCAAGGTCAGTCAAATCATAAACTTTTTTTGTTGGAATATGATCATAATACTTATATAAAAATATGTTCTTTTAGGTATATGTGTAAATTCGTAAGTGTAATTTTTTTTTACAGTAATGTAAATTACATTTACGTCTGTAAATATTTACGAGATTTAAGTGTGACTTAAACTAGTGTAAACTTTTTTACGCCAACAAATTTACACATGTCCATAAAATAACGTATTTTTGTATATTTGTAATGATCTTATTGAAAAAAAAATAATGACTTTGGATGGTGTTGATAACTTAACGTTTATCACAATAAGGGAGGGTTAACATTTGAACCCTCCCTATATATATATATATACATACATACATACATATATATATGTATATAGACACACATATATCTACATATACATATATATATATAAATATACATATATATACACACATATATATATGTATATATAAACATATATATATATATACATACATATATACGCATATATATATACACATATAAACACATATATACACATATACATATATATATATGCATATATATGCATACATATATACATATATACATATATACATATATACATATATACATATATACATATATACATATATACATATATACATATATACATATACATATATACATATATACACATATATATATACATATATATTCATATATATACATATATATATACGTATATATATATATACACATACAGATACATACAAATACATACATATACATGCATATACATACATATACATACATATACATACATATACATGCATATACATACATAAACATACATATACATACATATACATACATATATATGTATATGTATGTATATGGAGAAGATCATTTCAAAACTAATAACTTGAGAACTAATAGAATTCATCTTGACACTTAAATAATTTACAGTAACCTTCGCTTTTCCTCCCTCTGGTTTGGTCGAAATAACGGTTTTCCTTCAATCGTTTCAAAATCGCGATTTTGCTCCCTGTGGTTTGTAATTCGTTTCAATTAATTCAAACTTACAAACATCGTTAAACAAGTCTGTTAATTATAAGGGCATTTTATACATTTTACTAATAGAGGCTGATAATGTAATTTCTTAAACTTTCTTAATACAAATATATATATCTCACTCACACATTCTCTCTCTCTAATTCTCTCCCCAAATAAAACCCTAGAAGCCACAACCACCATAACACAGCCACCACCACCGTCAGCCCCTTGCACCACCGCCATTGCCATTTATCTGTCACCATCGTCATAGTCATCGTCCAGTCTCCATTATACATGGCCATCGACCCAAATCGATTTAGGGTTTTTGAAGCAGATCAATGGTGGAGATCTGGGAGCGATGGTGGTTGGCCGCTTGTGATAAGGCTTCAACTAGGGTCGTGTGGTGGCGGTGTGGTCAATGGCGGTTGGTGCGATGGTGGAGCGATGGCGGTGTTGCGATGGTGGTGGTGCAACGGTGGAGCGATGGTGGTGGTGCGATGGTGGACCGAGGGTAGTGCTGCGATGGTGGAGCGATGGTCGTGGTGTGATGGTGGGAAATAGTAGGTGGGCTGCGATGGTGGAGCGATGGTGGTGCTGCGATTGTGGTGGGGCGATGATGGAGCGATGGTGGTGGTGCGATGGTGGACCGATGGTGGTGCTGCGATAGTGGAGCGATGGTGGTGGTGCGATGGTGGGAAATAATAGGTGGGTTGCGATGGTGGAGCGATGGTGGTGGTGCGATGGTGGAGCGATGGTTGTGTTGCGATGGTGGAGGTGGGTGGTGGTGTGATGGTGGAGATGGCAAGGTAGATGTTGGTAGCAGGAGGTGGTGGGGTTGGTTTTGGTGTCGGAGAAGAGATGGAAGAGGTGTTGTGATGGTGGCCGGTTCCGTAGCCGGTGATGGTGGCCGTTCCGTCGCCGGTGATGGTGGTCGGTTGCGGCGCCGGTGATGGTTGCCGGGGCGGTGGCGGTGGCTGTGGGTTGGAGATGATAGAAAAAGTTTAAATAAATGGCATAATAAAATTACATAATTGGTCCTTTAAATTATTAAACAAGTTTGTAGAGATGCCAAAATTAGTCCTTATCAATAAATTGACTAAAATGCCCTTGAAGTTAACAGAAAAAAGCTAACGGTGTTACTGGGTTGGAGTTGATTGAAAAGCAAAATCGCGATTTTAAAACGTTTGAAGGAATTTCCACCAAACCACAGGGAGCAAAAGTGAAGTTTACTCAATAATTTAATAATGACTCGAATTATAGTATTGTTTTAGTAAAAAAAATTCGTTACGTCGTATTAAATGAACAAAGGGTAGAGATGGAATTTTACACAATCTCTTTGGTAACCTATCCTGTTTTTTCTTCAACTTCCCTCTTAAATTTTTTAAAATGGATTCTAATTATATAAAGTCAATCACATCAAATAATGATTAATATTCTGAATTCGTAATATTTGAAAATAATAAAACAAGTTATGAATCATGATTCTAGTTTATCTAATCTCTTCCATGAATGTTTTCAAAAACGGACCGGACTGTGATCCGGACGTATTACCGGTTCAACCGGTCGGATCGTATACTAGAACCTGATAAAATGATAATTATTTTTTATAGATATATTTAAAAATTATAAAAAAATAAAAAATTATGTAAAAAACCGGTTCAACCGGTCCAGTTGCCCGTCCGACCGTTCGTCTGACCGTTGGTTCGACCAGTTCAACCGGTCTGACCACTGGTTCAATGTTAAACCGATTTTAAGCACCGAAGTGGACCGAATTGTAGTCCGCTTCCCGGTGCAACCGGTCGGACCGACCGGTCCGGTCCGGTTTTCAAAACCATGCTTCCATCTCTTCTTTCATTTTTGTGGTAAAAAGATGCTGGAAATAATTACGCACTCATCAATTTTTTGTGAAGAGGTGTTCTTTTAATCGTAATATATGGTACGCAAACATAGTGATTTACCAAGGTTACTTTCCTACGCCATCTCATAATTTATCTTGTGAAGAGGTGCTCTTTTAATTGTAGTTTTGATAAAAACAAGAATAGTTTATCATATTCTTGTCGCTTGCATGAAAGTGCAGTTAATCTTATGACGCGTTTGTTATTGTTTTCAAGTTATTTGACGATTAGAATCTCGTATATTCAATTTTATCTTTTTTATTATTTCGAGAACATTATTGAATCCAAGGTAATTGTTATAATTACAATATTATAATATATATTAAAGACTTATGTCGGTGGCTACAGTGCCACCGACCTCCACACCTCACAAATAAAACCCTAATCCCCTTAGCATCTCCACACCACAAGCGCACGTTCACTCCGATCACCACTTCATCTCCACCGTCGTCTGCACCCCTCATCGATCGATTGCCTGAAGAGAACATGAAATTGGGTAGATTATCAGCTTCTGCTGCAAATTCCAATGAAGAATCTTGTGTTTCGGAGCAAATTATACCACCAGAAGTCAAAATCAAGAAACATACCGATTCGAGTTCAAGAAAGCGAAAAGGGGTGACTGGATCGAACACAAGAAAGGTAATAAACCCATTTTCATTAGAGAATAACATATTGAATCAATGAATTGTTTAATTAGTTTTTTAAAATTTTCAGGGAGAAGAAACAATTGATGATTTGAAGAAACCGAAGAAAACAGAGCATGAAAATGGTGGTGAAATGAAGGAGAAGACGAAGCCACCCGAGCCACCGAAGTATTATATTCATGTTCGAGCACGAAGGGGCAAGCTACTGATAGTCATAGTTTAGCAGAGAGAGTAAGCTTTTGAATCAGATTCTTTATTTGATGAGATGTTTTCAAGATTTTGTTGCTAATGAAATTGTAATTTTTGGTTTGATTTGCAGGTTAGAAGAGAGAAGATTAGTGAAAGTATGAAGCTTCTTCAAAATCTTGTGCGAAATTGTAACAAGGTGAGCAAAAATTGGTAAAATTTGATATTTTTACATACAAACTTTACTAAAAATGTTGGCTTTGATGATTGATGGAAATAAACATAGTATACAAAAGTGATTGTTTATTTACTATTTTTACAACTTTATGTCATCTGTTGATTCTAACTGAAATTGTTCTTGAAATCTGTTGTCTGATTTCGATTTGGTCTTCGTGTACACCAACTGCTTGATCTTTTGTCTCAATGAGCTCTTGTTTTTTGTTTGTTGTGTGTTGTGAGTTTGATGTACCCATAAGGAAAAGATTGTGGATTTGTGATCATCTTGCTGCAATTTTGCTACATATAGGGATACACCCATCTGGGATTTTAGCCAAAAGATTTGTTGATTTGTGGGTCATCTTAGTTTTTATCAAGGTTGGTGATTTAGAGGAAGTGAAAATGAACCCTTTTTTCTCTGTTGTTAAAGAAGAGTACCCATCAAGTAGTGGTGATGGTGGTGGTGGTGTTAGGGGTGGCGGTGGTGGTGGTGGTGGCGGCGGTGGTGGTGGTGGTGGCGGCGGTGGTGGTGGTGGTGCTAGGGGAAAACAGCCAATGATGATGGAACAAGCTCCACAGCCAATGGAGGGCCTTCATGATGCTGGGCCCCCACCATTTTTGACCAAAATCTATGATATGGTGAATGATCAAAGTATTGATCATATAATTTGTTGGAGCAGAGGAGATCAAAGCTTTGTTGTGTTGGATCCACATGCTTTTTCTACTAATCTTCTACCAAGATACTTTAAGCATAATAATTTCTCTAGCTTTGTGAGGCAGCTCAATACTTATGTAAGTTATTCTTTACTCTCCCTCCATTTATATGATGTAAATCTCAGATTGTTTGTGATTTTGTTTAAAGGAACATGACATAAAGATGAAAAAGAATCTTGAATTTGGGGGTGTTTTAAATTTGCAGCCAAAATAATGGAATGAGGCTAATCTTTGCCACTATAAATTAGTAGATGAAGGTTGTTCAAGAGGCATAGGCTTAGGTTGTGTGTTTAATTCATGGATTGTTTCAAAGATTAAGTTTCACACATACATACAAGTACCCAGTAATTTCACTCATAATAAAACTATTATAGGGTCTAGGATAAGATAAGGCATACCCTGGTTTTCATGTAACATATATGAAACTCATTGTATGTTATCTTGGAGTGTGTTTTGTTATCACTATATGACCAAAAGTTGATTAAGATGTATTCCAAGATAACATACAAGCAGTCTAGGGTTCATGGTTCGGTTGTGATGAGAATCTTACGCCGGATCGCTAATGGTTTTGGAGAATGACAAAGCAAACAGGTCAAGTTGTTTGGTTTGAGTGAACCGGCCGGTTTTGGTTTTCACAGTTTAATGGTTCCATTCTGATGGTTTGATGTCTTAAACCAAATTTTTCTTTTTCTTTTAGAAAAGAAATTTTGTATTAATATCTTTTTTAAAATTATAATGATGATTCACAGATATAATACATATGCACAACATGTACTTAATAATATAAATGCTAACCGATTGTTTTGTTTACCTGGTTGGTTTCAAGTTCCAAATCATAAACCAGACCGTATACGTCTCAAACCGACCAACTTGCTTCTGTTTGATTGGTTTACGTGCATACACTGAAAGAAACCATTGAACAAGACAAAAAACATTAAAGGAAGTGATATAGTTGTCCACATTCTGAATTTACCCACTGCTATCTCAGTTTTGTGATAAATTTTGCAACATTTTGAGGCAGTGGAGAATGTTCATAAGCCTTCATTTTTAATGGTGATGGAAGCCTTGCGATTCATGCTGGTATGATTCTTCACCTTCTTATCTCTCTAAGCATGTATTTATAGATTAATAATAGTTAGATCTGTTTAATATGCATCAGATATGTTATAGGATTGCCTAAATTGTGAGTTTTATTTATTGCAAGTGCAAATATCTCAATGAAGTTTATTGATATCGCGTATTTTGTTCTCTAATCCACTTCAAATATGCTAATCCAAGGGAGATGTGTTGTTTTATGAATTGATTAAAAATGGTGTTTTTTGATGATTGATAATAGTGGTTTGGTGATGGTTTTGTTAGGTGAAAGATTGGGTCGTGGCATTGTTACTGATGCGATAACTACCCCTGTGGTCAATACATCCGCCTATTTTTTCAAGAAAACTATTGAACTCATTGATTTTAAGGTATACTTCTTTTAATCTATGCACCTTGATTCCTGAAATCTGTGTGGCTATGGTTATTCTTGTTGCTATTTTGGTGGTCTGGTTCGTGTAGGTGGCGGCGATGTCGCTGTGACCACACCCTCTCGATGATGGTTTGTTTTCCCCTTTGTGGATTCACCATGGGCCGGTAACATCTATGGGTCAATAATGATGGACGAGGATCCGTCTGAGACCGCCCTTTTTTTACTTGTCGATGATGACGGATCAAGATTCGTCTGAGACGATGTTGCTATGGTTATTCCTGTTGCTAGTTAGTTGGTCTGGTTTGTGTAGGTGGCGGCGATGTCGTTGTCACCACGCCATCTCGGTGGCGATGGTTTGTTTTCCCCTTTCTGGATTCACTATGGGCTGGTAACATCTATGGGTCGATGATGATGGATGAGGATCCGTCTGAGACCGCCTTTTTACTTGTCGATGATGATGTATTTAGATTTGTCTGAGACGATGTTCTTATGGTTATTCCTGTTGCCATGGTTAATTAGTTGATATGGTTGTAGTCAATACGTTTTTATGAGCCTAACGAGTAATTGTATTAAGCTCCCGCGGCAACGCGCGGGAGAAATTACTAGTTATTTGATAAACAAATAAATCGTTGTGCCTTTTGGCTGCACAATATGTATTTACAAATTCAATATGGTATTTGCATTAATTTTTTCTATTATTATTAATTTTACATCTTATAAACTTGGTTTGATGAATTTAGTTGGATTGTTGATGACTAATAATTTTTTTAATACCAGTTTGTATTATGCTTTTTAATCGGTAATTTTTGTTTCGCATTAGAGAAATACTTATTATTTGAATTAAACATGTAAACTATATGTGTACATTTGTTTTACATACATGTAAATTAAGTATTTACGTATGTTTACAAATTCACATATATGAAAGTTAACTATTCACATATATGTAAATATATAATATTTTATTAATATTAAAACTTATGATTCTCTTAAAGATTTATATATGTACAAATAGAATATCAGTTTGTGAAAATAAACAATTTGACATGAAATTTACATACAATAAATAGACCATTAATTTAAATGATGATGAAATTAAAGTTGAACATATATATAAGCATTATATTTACTTGTATGTAAAAAAGTTAATATATGTATATGGTCGATATAATGAATTACATTTTTAATTAGTATGAATAATATATATGATTGAATTCTATATATGATTGATTTTTGTAGGTGTGTAAATACTAGCACATTAAATAAAATTGATGAGAGCGGTATATGCTCCTGTAGCTAGATTTGAAGGAATGCATATGCTTCATTCAAAAGTTTATCAAATGGATATCAAGACTATTTTCTTGTATAGGAAAACTAGGTTAGAGCCCGTGTGATACACGGATGATTTAAATAACCAGACTTTCATTAAACATTGATTACATAATAAACATTATGAAAATTCAAAGTATGAAATAGAATTAAAATAGCATTCATACTCAAAACATTCTCATAGATGTCTAAACACCTGTTTGTATACAACGTTTTGTATGTCTCGCTGGTAATGTTACCAATTTGATCTAAAATTAGTAATTTTACACCGTCTGTAATCTTCACATTTGACAAAGCCACATATAACTGTCCATGAGTGAAAACTGGTCTTTCTAATACAAACCAACTTTTGACAATAATCATCCCTAACTCTTGTTAATCGTCATTGCAAAATAAACAGTTAGGAGAAACTGTCTTCTTTTGAATTTTAAAGGGATTATTTATCAGATGACACGAGATTAATTCTTGCAATAAATGTTAGGCATCCAATATTACTTTCAGATATTATCTCAACTTCAATAACCAGTTTCCCAAATAGAAATTTGTAGGCGAGTACCGTTGCAAAGACCATTTTGTTGGTCGATGCTACGTAGAAGCATAACAGGAACTCCAACTTTCAATACTAACTTGTGATTTGACAATCCGGATATTTTAAGGCCATTTAGAAAATAAGGAGAGTGTAAATTTTCCTGCAACGGGATATTAAAATGTTTCATTTGACGTATGTTATCCGAAGTAGATATTTTATCTTATGACCAGGGAAAAGTGAAAGCAGATGATCGTTAATTTCATGAATGACCTCATTTTTTGTGTAAAAATTGCTCTCTCATGAAAGTAGCACTACAAAAAAAATGCAATTTAGTGGCACACACTTTTAGTGACACTTAGCTTTTGTGCCACTATTGTATGTTTTAAAGGCACTTTGCATATGCCATATTTGTCTTGCACGCATGTTTAGTGACACTTCAACTTTATGTCACTAATTTAGGATTTTAATGGCATTTTAAGTATGCCATTTTTTATTAGTACATATTTTTAGTGGCATTTAGCTTTATGTCACTAATCCAAAGTAGCTAACTAAAACCACTAAGGGGCCGTTTGGTAATTTCTAAGTAAGTGTTGAACCAATAAAATATCTGAACCATTAAGTGGTGAACCATAGGTCTGGACTCTTAAGAGGTAGTATATCGTTTAACTATTCAAAGACAAATATCTGACTAATTCAGATAAGAGGTCTTAACTATTCAACATTAGACCTTTTAACCATTTAGCATTAGTATAATGCTTAACCATTCAAAGGCAAATGTTTAAACCATTTAGACATTCGCTCGCGAAACAAACAGTCTGAACATTAAGTGTTGAACCATTCAGACATCTGAATCACTAAGAGCCTGATTTAGATACTGTCAAACAACCCCTAACTTTTTTATTAGCGAGCGTGAACATGCCATGAAATTCACGGGTGACACAACACGACCCGTTTGAACCATCAAATTAAACCCGAACACTAACTCATCTAGCTAAACTACAATTTCACTTTTTAAAATTAAGCATTACATTTATTTAAGTTATGATTAAAATTGAGTTATTATTTCATGTTTCTGCCATCTATTATTTAAATATTAAGTTTTTTAAATAAAATCAAACCTAATATATATGAGATAAGAATGAGAATTTTTGGCCGCCTAACTCATTTCATTCAAGAATGAGAATTAAACCTGAACACTAACTCATCTACCTAATATATTTCCCTCTAAATTTCCCTGAAAATTTTTGTTCCCCCCAAACTTTTAGCCTCAATATTTGACCGCCTCTAAAGTTGAATTATGCGATACAATTTCATCGAAGAAGGAAGGAAGCTTGTATAACATTACTCGTTGTCGATTGTATTTAGGTTACGAAGATCATTTATCTCGTGAGGTTAGTAGATTTTACCTTCAATTACTCGTTGTTGATCTGTGAATCTGTTCGCACGTAAGGTTATTTGATTTCAAGTTCAATTGCTTGTCTAATATCATCGATCAATCAACGTTTAGGGTTATAACTTGGTTATTCATTCGATGAAATCTGTCATGAAATAGTTATGATTTGTAATTCAAATGTTGTGATCTGTGGTACCCTACGATACATCATCTATGTAATATATCTCTTGATTGTTCATCTAGTTCATAGATTTCTAGTATAATACTTGAATTATAGAGCATAGGTCTTGATGATAGCATAATCTTGTTATACTTGGATTAATATATCTTATTTCTACTAAAGCCCTAATTTTGAAGTTTCATCCTTTTTTTCTGCAAATTAGTAAACAGTAACCTTGTGGCATTAGTTTTTAAAGTTTAATTTACTAGTTCTTTCTGCCATAATGATTTTAGTGGTTTTTTAAGATTGGTAGTTCATAGGGATGTTAACAGTCTGATTTTGACGGTCAAACCGCAACCTACACGATTTGGGTTTTATTGGGTTTTTATGTAGAATAACCTAGTTTACAAGAAATATATATATTTGGGAATAATACATAAAACAAAAGCTATAATGTTGAATATTTAAATGCAACTAGGAGCTAATATATATAGATATGAAGTGGGGAAGTAGTGGAAATTAAATCATGAAAGTTTAGAAAAACAGTACCTAGATATGAATTGGAGTTATATATGGATATATGCCTAATACTTATATCAACCAGAAGAAATAGCAAGAATGTCAAACTGGAACTCGACTTAGAAAAGCAATCAGTTAAAATTATGAAATCAGTTTGTTGCTATATACATTTAGGATCTGCAATCTTTGCAATGAGCTGATGACAATCTATACCAATTCAAAGAGACCAGTAGAGACATTAGGCTCCTCCTACACTTTCAAGTCCAACATGTGAATCTAGAAAAGTCAATTATACAACGCCAAAGATTTGATGCAGATGTTAATGTCTCCAAAAATGAATGTAAATAATGCAGATTTAATGAATGTAAATAATGCAGTCAATTCTACAACACCAAGCATTTTATGCAGATTTAATTCAAAGAGACCAAAAAAAATCTAGAAATCTCATGAAATGAATGTAAATAATGAAACTAATTTTAGAACATCTGTTGTCATGAGTTTGTACACGGTGTCAATTTGGTTTAGTTTGTACAGGACCAAGTTGTTGTCAGGAGTTAAATTAGACACTAAATAAATAATTAGTGATAATTTGGCATATTTGGAAACAGGTACACCGTAATTGTCCCTGCAGAATCATCTTGATTCAAGTAGTTAGTAAATTTGTCTTAATTGATGTAGATGCTTAAAAGCCATTTATACTAATGGTTACTAATTTATAAATAGTCATTATAATAGTTACAAAATTTCTTCTTTTTTATTACGAATAGTCATGGATAGATCTTGGATGTATCTTGCCCCAAGATCAAGTCAAACTTTTGTTAATGGGGTGCAAACGTTCTTGAATTTTGCATTTAAAAGAATATCCGTCAATGGGGGAAAGATAAAGTGTCCATGTACAAAGTGTGTAAATATTAAATATCAAAGTAGACAAACTGTTCTAGATCACCTCATATGTTTAGGGTTCTGGCCAGAATACTATAGATGGGAATATCATGGTGAAGGCACAACGATTGCATCGACTAGCACAACCCTTAATGAGGAAATACATGATTTGTTGAATGATGCTTTTGAACCAGATGGTGGAAATGGAGTGGAAGTACATGAGAATGCTTCAAACAATAGTCAGGACATGAATAATAAAGGAAGAAAGTTGATGCTTCAAACAATAAAGGGGTTGCAAGATAGATAATGGTGTATCATTAGTGAATTTCTCATACAAAACACAACAGGGGCTAATTTAGCTGATGATCCATTTGTATTGGCTGCACAAGTTGATAAAGTGTTCTATGTCAGAGATTCTAAGTATAAAGATTGGGAGGTTGTCAGACATGTAAAAGTAAGAGATGTATTTAGCATGGGAAGTGTTGATGATCAAGTTGGCCATTATTCAAATGATTGCACATTTAATGTGCCTAACTTGCATACGAGTGGTGAAGATGGTGAAGATGGCATAGACATTACACCCGAAATGCAACATGAAGTGGATTTTGAAGAAAACGATGATGACTCGATTCTTTTATGATTACTTATTAATATATGTCATAAACATTGATATAGTTTCTTTTGCATAATCATAGTATTATTATATCTGGGATACTTATATTTCTTTTTTTTCTTGCATATTATTTTAATATTATGTCGTAGATAACGACATTCATATTGCATGTATTTTTGAAACTCAAGGTCTTCATACCAGTTGAATGCAAGGTGATCGATCAAGTTCTCAACAATTTTGGTCAACAAACGAACAAGGTACGTATTTTCTTCTTATTAAAATTTTTATTCTTTGCATTATCTGTTAACCACTTTGATCAGTTCCAATGACAAACCAAAGCAAGAACAATCAAAATATATTGAGAGAAGTTAATGAGTATGAGAAAAGTAGAGAATTGAGGGTTCAAGAGAACCAAAAACGTCTAGCAGAGCTAGGAGTTAAAAACATTGTGAAATCTATGACAAGTTTGGCACAAAGTCAAATTATGAAGAAGAAAAAAGTGAAACAAAATGTTCATGCCGGGGATGTAGACTATATTCCAGATATGGGTGATGACGAACAATCTGCTAGAAATGTTGTACTCAAAAAGGTAATTTAATTATCAAAACTTTATTTATTTTATTCTAGATACACATATTTTCTAATGAAAATGAATTTGATATAGCAACAACCTCCAAAATTTATCTCACCAATGTCGAGCAATAGAGTGGTTAATCTAACAAAGCTACATCGAGTGCTTGCTTCAAATATCACCCAAAAGGTTCCATCAACATCAATTAGAACAAAACTGAACACGAGTGAAAAAGTCCGAGGTAATAAAGGAGGAGCAAAAAGAAGGTTGGTTCTTGTTGATGAGGAGGATGATGAGGATGATCATATATTTCAAGGTATTATTTCATTAATTTAAGTTTATTCAATTAAAAGTAAATTTTATAATAATTACTACTGTTTTATGCTTTAAGGAGGTAACAGAGCGGATATTGAAATAGATGACATTGATCAAGATCATGAGTATGAAGACATGGATGATATGATACATACAAATAATCAACATGATGTGCAAATGGAAGTTCATGACAATGTTCAAGAACAATTACAAGGCCCTTACAATGAAAAACAACAGGTTCTGCACTTAATTTATGTTTAAAAATGCAACAACATTTGTATTATAACATGCATCCCAAACTTAGTCTTGAAGTTATTTGTGATATTGTTTTATCGAAACTTCCTTAGGTGCTCCCAAAAAGGTTAGGGGTTATACACAGAAGGCGGAAATATGGAAGATGAACAGTAATGAAAGAATACTTGTCATATTTAACACGTATGGAAAGCCAGTGGGGGATACAGGTAAAGAACTTGTTCAGTACCTTGGGACACTTGTAAGGATGACTGAGCATGTATCAATTGAATATTCTGACTGGAGAAAGGTTCCCATGCAACAAAAAGAGGATATGTATTCACTTGTTAAAGTATGTCTTTTAATTTACTTTTTAAGGGTAAATTCATTAAGGTAAGGGTTATACACTAATATATATGTAATTTGTATTTGTAGTCCAAATTTACTTTTCATCCGAATGAAACAAGTCAGATTAAAAAATGGATATCGCATAGCATGGGGAAAAAATGGAGAACATGGAAAGGTATATTAAAGTCACGTGGATATGATCCAAGCCTCAGTATTGAGGAAATTGTGGCGCAACAAACTAGTAATGATGATAGAGTGAATGCAACTCAACTTAAAGAACTTGTTACTCGTTGGTTCACTCCAGAATTTCAGGTAACAATACCAATTTCTCATTTTATTTTCAATACACCTTCTAGTTTCCAATTTGCTTAGAAAATTAGTTTGAACCATTTTATTTCAATACGCCTTCCATTTTAATTTCTCATTATATTTTGTATGATTTCTTGTCATGTGCTAAAATACCAATTACTATAGAACACATGTGCTAAAAAACGATCAAGCCGCTCAAAGATGAAGGAACCTCATGTAACTGGGACAAAGTCATTTGCTAGACTTGCTTATGAAGTGGTATTAATCTCGTTATATTTTGACATTATTGTCATGCATTCTTTTGAACTCTCTTACTAACCATCAAACATAAGTTATAGGCAATGAAGAATGATGGTGTGTACCCAACAAGAGGAGAAATGTAGATAACAACACGAACTTGTAAAGATGGAAGCTATGTAGATGATGAAGCTGCTAGAGTTGTGTTAATGCATTTTTACATAATAAAATGTTCCTATTTATCATGTCCATGTTTACTTTAGAAAATAATAATAAGAAATGCTCAGCTGCATTATTATCTATTTAGAGTTCACTGAAAGCTATTGCAAGTGACTCTACAACCACACCAGGTGATCTGGATGATTTTACCAAAGATGACTATTCAGAAAGAGGATATGTTCGATTAATAGGAAGGATGCCGGCCACACAAAGTAATGACAATCCTCCGAATAATTCACGAATTATTAATCAGCTACAGAGTGCTGTGAATGTGATGATGAACATTATCCAAGAACATATCCCCAATGCAAACTTGTCTACAGTTCTTAGTGATATGAACATACAGGTACTTACATACATGACCACAAAACTTTTAATAATGTTGTGAAGATTATTACTATATGTACAACGTAACTTATTTGACCCGTTTATTACTATATGCATACATTTACTTGTTTGATCCGTTTATTACCATATGCATAACTTTACTTGTTGAGCCATTTATTACTATATGTATTACTTGTTTGACTCGTTTATTATTATATATAGAGCTTTACTTATTTGACCCGTTTATTACTACATGTACAACTTAACTTGTTTGACCCGTTTATTACTATATGCGTAGCTTTACTTGTTTGACCCGTTTATTACCATATGTATTACTTTACTTGTTCGAGCCATTTATTACTATATGTATTACTTGTTTGACCCGTTTATTATTATATTCCTAGCTTTACTTATTTGACCCGTTTATTACTATATGTACAACTTAACTTGTTTGACCCATTTATTACTATATGCGTAGCTTTACTTGTTTGACCTGTTTATTACCATATGTATAACTTTAATTGTTTGAGCCATTTATTACTATATGTATTACTTGTTTGATCCGTTTATTATTATATATATAGCTTTACTTATTAGACCCGTTTATTACTATATGTACAACTTAACTTGTTTGACCCGTTTATTACCATATGCATAGCTTTACTTGTTTGACCTGTTTATTACCATATGTATAACTTTACTTGTTTGATCCATTTATTACTATATGTATTACTTGTTCGACCCATTTATTATTAACATCTATTTTCATTACCTTGTATTTTTTAGGTCCCTCGTGTTGGTTCTTCATCTAGTAATGAAATATCATCTTCAAGAAGTCATGATGATGAAGAAAGAGTTGATAAAATATAAAGTGTTGGTGCAGTAGAGATAGCAACATTCGTGGATTACATGGAATAGAGTTGACGAACAGAAAAAAGCATATTTACTTTGTTTGTAAACACTTGAAATACATTTGGAACTTATTATGTATTTGTTCGCTAACATTGGAACATGTTTTGGATTGAAACCATAATCTATATTATGATTATATAATTTTAAAAGTTTTTCATTTCCATTTTTATTTTAAATTGTAATTTAGTAATGATTCAAAACCATCATTTATCTTTAGCTAGCAATACATTTATTATCGCAATATTCGTGCCCACAAAAGCCTTTTTTAAATTTATGGCAAAAAAATTGTGCCACTAAATTGGTATAGATATTTTGTAATTAATATTATGACAAAAATAAAAGTGCCACTAAAGATCTTTCCTAGATTGGGTGGCACACAAAAAAGTGCCACTAAATGGCTTTAGTGGCACTGCTTCTAGTGGCACTTTTTTTGTGTGCCACACAAAATTATAAGGGTCATTAGTGGCACTTTTTTGGTATTTTGTGACACTTTTTGTGTGTCACTATATGACAATTTTTTTGTAGTGTACGTTTTGTCTTTATAGTTCTCTAACATGGATGGGTAAACAAATTGAATTAAACTTGCTAAATGATGGATCGTTTCGTTGATGAGGAGTTCATGAGTATAGTAATAGTTGTCTCACCATCGTTATAACCACCAACATTATCTTCTCCTATATCAAGAAGCCATGTAGCAAATTGTTCAATTCCTTTAGTGTCAACACCTTGTCATTTGGATTTGATAATTTGATAAATATTATAATTGAATCAATTAATTATATAGTAAGAAATCGAAATTGGTGAATAAAAAAATTCATAAAATAAAAATCTACTAAATTAAAGGAGTTTATTTTAGAAAACAATACAGAAGCAGAGGAAAATTTATAGATTCTTAAGAACATAATATAAAAGTGTTGGATCAAGAAAAAGGCTGGTGCAACCAAAACCAATTCACTTAGACAAAATTTGGTACTACATATAAAGGCTTCTGAAGCTTAGAATGAAACTTTCAAAGGTTGTAGAGTACTTCTGAAGACAAAGTGAAATATTTACTTTCGAAGACAAAGCTCTACTTCGAAGACAAAGACATGCTTTCGAAAGACATGCTTCTGAAGATAAAGTCTTAAGAGAAGAAGCTAGAAGACTGCTTCCGAAGTATGAAGCTTTTCAAGCCTCGGAAGAAGCAGTCTCTTCCAAAGCATTAGTGGCCACGGAAGAACTTGTTCTTCCGAAGCCAACTTATCCTTCGGAAGACTCTGCTATGAACCAGTGGACATAAGTATGGACCTTCTGACACTCTACTGCAGACCTCTGATAAACTGCATGGCGTTTTCTCAAAAGCCATGTAGTTGACCATATTTATTCCACTGTTTACCTTTATTTGGTAGTACAGTTACCAACTTAAGTTAGTAACAAAAGGTAAGTAATGGACATGTCATGACTACCATAACTTAGATAATACTTTATCTAAGATACCTTAACTCTAGCATTGTAGTATATGCTTTAGTCATAGGCTTACAGCTGGTATCAAAGTATATCCGGCTGTAGATAGTAGTATATATAGTTTCTCATTGTAACTCATAAGCATGCTTGTAAGTGTCTTGTTACACTTTGAGTTGAGAAGTAATATATACAAGTATCTTGAAAATTATATCTTTTTGCTTATCTGTTACTTAGTATATTATTATCAGCTCTTAGATAAGGCTCTGATTAATCTGATCCGAGTGTGGAATTTGTGAGTTGAGAGAAAACAAAGTTCTAAGTGATAAAACTGATCCTGCAATTGGTATCAGAGCATCCAGGCTCTTGATTGTGAAATCTTACCATCCAAATCAACCTGTTTTTCACTCCTCACTACTACACACTCAATATGGCCCTCAACAAATCTGAAGTTAAAATGGGGACGATGACTAAAGCACCTGTCATCACCCCTGAAAACTTCAGATCATGGGGCAGAAGCATAGAAGGCTTCATCAGGTATCAAGACAGCAAAATGTGGCAATCCATTGTCAATGGCCCATATAAACCTAAGGTGGCTTCACCTGGTGGAAATAGGGCCATGATAGAGAAGGAGGTTGAAGATTACTCTGATGAGGACCGGAAGAAGATGGACATTGACAACAATGCTATGACTATTCTCATGACTACGATACCAAACTCCATCATGGTGGGTTTGAGCATTGCAAGTCAGCCAAAGAAATGTTTGATGAACTTGCTCAAATGTACTCTAGCTCAATCGATTATACTGATATCTTTGCACCTATTGCAAGACTTGAGGCAGTTAGGATCTTCCTTGCTTATGCTGCATCCAAGAACTTTACTGTCTACCAACTTGATGTCAAGTGTGTCTTTCAATATGGAGATATAGATAGGGAAATCTACATATGCCAACCTCCAGGATTTGAAGACCCATAGCATCCCAACTATGTGTGCAAACTAGATAAAGCTTTATATGGGCTGCACCAAGCACCTAGGCTGTGGTATGAGACTCTGTCTCATTTTCTTCTGAAGAGTGGCTACACCAGAGGTACCATTGACAAGACTCTCTTCATTAGAAAGTCTGGAAAGGACATTCTGCTTGTTCAAGTCTATGTTGATGATATCATAATTGGTTCTTCAAATGACCAAATGTGCAAAGACTTTGAAAGCATTATGAAAAAGAAGTTTGAAATGAGTTCCATGGGAAGAATGGACTTCTTCCTTGGAATTCAGGTGAAGTAATTGAAGGAAGGATTCTTCATTAATCAATCCAAGTATGTCAATAACATCTTAGAGAGATTTGAGATGAAGGACTGTAAACCAGCCAAAACACCCATACCCAGAAACCATAATCTTTGTCCTGACCTTGAGGAGGAGGATACTGATCAACATCAGTATAGAGCAATTATTGGTTCTCTGATGTATCTTACTGCAAGTAGACCTGATATCATGTTTGCTACTTGCATTTGTGCAAGATATCAGGCTGCTCCAAAGGTGTCTCACCTAGCTGCTGCAAAGAGAATCCTCAGATACCTCAAAGGAGCACCTAAACTAGGTCTCTGGTATCCAAGAAATAGTGATTTCAATCTCTATGGATACTCTGACAGTGACTATGGTGGCTGCAACATTGACAAGAAATCAACATCAGGAGGATGTCAATTTCTTGGTGGAAGGATCATTTCATGGAAATGCAAGAAATAATCTTGTAAATCTACATCAACTGTTGAAGCTGAATACATTGCTGCTGCTAGCTGCTGTGCTCAGCTGCTATGGATTCAGAACCAGATGTTAGACTATGGATTCAACTTCATGAATACTCCTATCCATATTGACAACAACAGTGCTATCTCTATCATCGAAAATCCAGTAAAGAAATCCAAGACGAAGCATATTGATATCAGGTATCATTTCATTAGAGATATTCATGAGAAGAATCTGATTAAACTAATCAAAGTTGATTCAAATGAACAATACACTGATTTGTTCACCAAAGCTTTTAATGAACAAAGGTTTAAATATCTCACATAAGCTATTGGAATGATAAACATTGATTAAAACACCTCTCTTGAAAACTTTCTAATATGTAATGTCTTATGTCAATACAATTTAAGCCCTGTTACAAAAGATCTCTTTGAAATGTTATAAGTGTAAATTTCTTCCGAAGATGAATTAACTCTAGGAAGATATTCTTTAATATCTTCCGAAGCCAAATTCCACCATGGAAATTTTCTTCTCGGAAGAGTTTTTAGTCTCGGAAGAAGCTATTGATTTCATATCAGATCTACTTCTGAAGTTTATAAAACTCTTCATTCGGAAAGCAGTCCTTACCTTCGGAAGCAATACTTTTCTTCGAAAGAAAGAGTTGCCTTCGGAAGATAAATTACCTTCAGAAATGTTTTACACTCGAAAAGAGAGATTTTACTGTGTAACGGATATCTTTTTGGGCCCCACTCTATAAGAGATAAAGATTTTGTCAATGATGTCGGATTATATAAATAAAATTTAACCGCCACTGTTGTTTCATAACCGCCCTTACCCCCATTACTGCCCATTATCTTACCCCCCTTACCACCCATTATCTTACCCCATTACCGCCCTTACCGAAATTCCTCTCACATTTAAACAATCCAGACTATTCATCTTCTCTTACCGATTTACTGCCCTAAACGTCTCCTTCACTTCTAATCCTGCAATTCACCCAGGTTCAAACTTACCTTCTTTCCCTGTTCATCATGGCACTAAACCCTCCGCACAATCAAGTCGCATTACTTGATTCTTCAAGAGATGCGGACTTCTCTGAAATCATCTCCTTTCTCTCTAAATCCCATTACTTCACAACCCTTACTGTTAACCCCACTGTTTACTTAAATCAAATGGCCGAATTTTGGGGAAATGGTCTAACCGAAATCCCAAATGGGGTTCGTGTACTAAGGACCAGCATTTGTGGACCAGAGTTGATCCTTACTGAACAGCTCATCAGGGAGCATCTAGAGCTTCATGATGAAGGAGCTCCTACTGAATTCCACAAGGAATACTTAGACAACACTTATACTCTAATGGGATATGGTAGAGACTTAAGCAGGTCAACAGTGTACAAGTTCAACTTCTCCTACAACTGGAAGTTTCTCCTGCACAATGTTCTCCACTGTCTGTCAAACAAGTCAGGGAGATGGGATCAAATTCCCTATGTACTAGGATGCTTAGTTCATGGATTGGTTAGAATCCTGTGCTTCAACCACTCAAGATTTATGCTGACTAATCTCATCGGAAATCTCCAAAGGAAAAATTCTTTATGTATCCTATATTCCTTCAGCACATCATCAACTGTGAGTTGGACCAGAGTCAGCTTATCTGTGCAGCTGCTCTGACTGTCCCTCACATGAGGCCTACCATCTCAAGACTATAAAGAAGGTGTCCACCAACTTCACTGGAAGACACATTGCTCTACTTCCAGGTATGATTGAGCGCATAGCTCTTGGTGACATCCCTGTTAACCCCACAGGTGATGAACCCACACCAGCAACCTCCACCACAATGCTAACTCTGCCTTCTCCACCCATCACAATCACATATCAACGACGCCCCAAACGAACCCTTGTTCAATCTAGTCTGATTGAACAAGCTCCTCCTGTTCAATCCAAAAGGACTAGAGTGGAACAATGGGCTCTCACTCAGTCTGTGGTCCAACCATCCTTCTCTTTTGACCTCAATTTAGGTTTTGAGTTTCCTCAGTCTCAAACCCAGGAGCCCGATACCCAAACCTTAAGCCCTCAGAATGAGTATTTACACTCTTCTAACCAGCCAATTAGGGACAGCCCCACCAGAGGCTCAATGCCTGTAGACATTGATCAAGGTCCTGGATCAGTAGGTTTAACTTCCCTATCCTTTACTGATCTCCTCCTTAAAATTGATGAAGAGATAACATCTCTCCACGGCAATGAAGTTGATCTCCAACACCCTCTCCAAGATCAGCAGAGCCCAGAGAAATCCCTTATCTCTAGCCCCCATCAGCAGCCAACAACTGAGGTGCGTCCCACTGATGTGGAGGGGACCCATGCAGATTCAGCTGCCACTACAGAAGGTGTCTCAATGGACCTTGTGGACAGTGGTAACATATCCACGATTGAATCTATAGCAACCGAGCCATTCGATGACTCTGAAAGGGAAATCATTGGGCACGGGAAACCAGGGAGCCAAAAAACAATATCTGGTGGTAAGACTGAACATACTAGGTATGTTGTCTCATCTTCCAGTGATTCTTCAAAAGAAGATGAGGGAAGTCTGCAACTCCTGATTCAAGACTTGCTTTCCAAAGTCTAAAATCTTGAATCCAAGGTTAAGACTTTAGAGACCAAGTCTGCCACTCAGCAACTTGAGATTGACAATCTCAAGGCTAAACTAGCTGAGACACAGGTAGAGAGGTCTGTTATGCATGTACCCATTCAAGTCTCATTGACTTCTTCCTCCAGCTCATCTAGCTCTCAAGATGATGCTACCAAAAAGGGGGAGAATGTTCAGAGACAAACACATGAGGAACCACAGATCCAATCCACTTCAACTTCTTCTATCATCATGTTTGAGTCATCTCAAGTCACCCTTCAGATTGACTCACAGATGGTCAGTGATCTCTATAGACTTTTCACCAAGTTTGTATTGAGATCCTCCTGTGATCAACCAAGCCCTGATACTACACTGATCTATTTTGGAGCTGAAGAGCTTCAAAGGCTCACCGCACCTTCTACCACTATGGAAGAACTTGGTCAACCTAAGGTCCACATGGAACCTAAGATTCACTTCGAAGGGGAAATAGGGACTGATGGCCCAGCAACTGAAGCTGTTGGGACAGAATTTGCATTTCCTTCTTCTTCCGAAGTTGAAGTTAAAGCTTCAGAAGAACAATTTGAAACTTCTGAAGCTAAAGTTAAAGCCTTGAAAGAACAAGCTGAATCTTCCGTAGCTGAAATGGAAGCTGCGGAAGGACTGTTCCAAATGTCCGAGAAACTGATCATCATAGATGTAATCTTTGATATGGCATCTGAGTTGAGCAGCGAGGACATTCTGGATCTACCTCCATCCCAAACACCCTCTCTACCTTTCTGACAATCAGAATACTCTGTCCAAGAACCACCGCAGTCAAGCTCTTCAAAAGATAAAGGGAAAAGAAAAATGACTGCGGAAGAGCTTCAGGAAGAGGAGAGGATTGAGAAATTGAAGAAGAAAGGAAGGTATCCAATTGAAAAGTTGTTAGCTGCCAGCACAAAAGCAGCTGCAGCCAATCAGGAAAATATCAATAATAAAAAGAGAGGAAATCATTGACAAACTCATAAATTTGGGAGTTGCCAATGAAGAAACACTCCTGCTACCACTAGGGGAGTTGGTGAATCTGGAAAAGGCAACCAGGCTGAAACTTGAAGAAGAAGCCAGGTTGGCTTTAGAGAAAGAAAAGGAGGAGCAAAGAAAGGCTGATCTGCAGCTTAGAGAGGAAAGGATATCTTTCCTGACCTCCAGAGGATTCTCTCTGCAAGAACTCTCTCCACACAACAATGATACGATCCAATGGCTCTTTAACAAAGAGCAGGATCAACTTCAAAAGGAGAGAAAGAGAGCTGCCAGAGAGAAGATGAAGGACAAGAAGAAGAAGGACGAAGAAGAAAGGGTCACTGCATCCAGGAAGCCAACTGAAAAGGCCTGGATGAAAGACTATCTTCGGGCCCATGGCTTCTCTGGAAGGCAGGTGGGTCCCATGTCAGAGAGAACACTCCAACGAATCGTCAGTGAAATCAATGCTAACATCCGTATAGGAAAGAGAAGATAGATGTACAAAAGGGGAAAGGGGATGACCTTCATAGCAACCTCTCAACCTGAACCCTCACCCTCTCAATCTCAACCTGAACCCTCACCTTCTCAATCACAACCTGAACGCTCACCCTCTCAATCACAACCTGAACCCTCACCCTCACCTTTCACCATCAAAACCGAACCTTTCACCCCTGAACCTACATCCTTACCTACACCCACTTCATCACCACAACCATCTAAACTTCCCGTCCTTCAAGCCAAGACACTTCCTAGAACCTCTGAACCATAACCTACCCAACCACCATTCAAACCATCCTGTCAGCCTTCTCAACCTCTCTCTCTTGATGAATTCTAGGCAATCAAGACCAAGCTCATAAACTGCTCAACCTCGAGCGAGATCTCATATGAAGGAGACTCTGTCAACATCACCTATGTTGATGGATCTTCATCTTCCTTCACAAGAAATCAATTTCTTGATTTGCCTAGAAGAACACTGGAGCAGGCTGTAACACTTCTAGGCCTTAACTCAGATTCATTAAATGATGAAGAGAAGATACTTAGAAGAAACCTGCTGACTCTGCTGGATATAAGTAAAAAGGACAAGATTCCCAGTCAGTCTCTTGTGCCTAGAAAGAAAATAATCCAGTGGAGGTTCAATGAGGCTTCTCATAACTTTATTGTGGAAAGGGGAATGGCGAAGTCAACAGACTTAATGCAACCTCTCTGCTACACTCCAGCAGATTTGATATTGCTGAGTTACCAGAGAAGCCATTCTCCAATCCCTCCAACTCTCAAGTTGCTGCAGTCATCAGAAGTCACCTTAGCATTCTTTATCTAGCCGAGCTAACTGCAAAAGCCAAGATTGAAGAAGAGTTGAAAAAGAGAAGAAAGGAAGACAAGGAAAGACCTCCACCAGGGGCACTGCCTTTCTACAGATGATGGAGGGTCCAGACTTGGCACCTATAGTTAGATGGGAATATGATTACAGTTCCCATCAACTAACTCTTTTCATAGGGCCATAAGAAAGGGTACACATCATCCAAGTTAACAGAGTTGACTTGCTATCTACTAATGATTTGTACAAACTTCTCAGCACCACTTCTGGGAAGAACAAGGAAACTGATATGTATCTTCTTTCCCTGGTGCTAAAAGTTTTGAGAAGCCAAAATAAGTGAAGTTTTGGTAGCATCAACCTAGGGGGAGTTTGTTGGATCAAGAAGAAGGCTGGTGCAACCAAAACCAATTCACTTAGACAAATTTTGGTACTACATATAAAGGCTTCTGAAGCTTAGAATGAAACTTCGAAGGTTGTAGAGTACTTCCGAAGACAAAGTGAAATATTGACTTCCGAAGACAAAGCTCTACTTTCGAAGACAAAGACATGCTTCCGAAAGACATGCTTCTGAAGATAAAGTCTTAAGAGAAGAAGCTAGAAGACTACTTCCGAAGTATGAAGTTCATCAAGCCTCAGAAGAAGTAGTCTCTTCCAAAGCATAAGTGGCCTCGGAGGAACTTGTTCTTCCGAAGCCAACTTATCCTTCCGAAGACTCTTCTATGAACCAGTGTATATAAGTATGGACCTTTTGTCACTCTGCTGCAGACCTCTGATAAACTGCATGGTGTTTTCTCAAAATCCATGTAGTTGACCATACTTTATTCCACTGTTTACCTTTATTAGGTAGTACAGTTACCAACTTAAGTTAGTAACAAAAGGTAAGTCATGGATATGTCATGACTACCATATCTTAGATAATACTTTATCTAAGATACCTTAACTCTAGCATTATAGTGTATGCTTTAGTCATAGGCTTCCAGCTGGTATCAAAGTATATCCTGCTGTAGATTACTTAGTATATATAGTTTCTCATTGTAACTCATAAGCATGCTTGTAAGACTCTTGTAACACTTTGAGTTGAGAAGTAATATATACAAGTATCTTGAAAATTACATCTTTGTGCTTTTCTGTTACTTAGTATATTATTATCAGCTCTTAGATAAGACTCTGATTAATCTGATCCGAGTGTGGAATTTGTGAGTTAAGAGAAAACCAAGTTCTAAGTGACAAAACCAATCCTGCAAAAAGGTCAAATGGAATTTGATGAATAATACCGTAGAAGTTGAATTAATATATGGTTAAATGGAATTTTATGACATAATATAAAAGGTTAAAAGGAAGCCATAAATTGCAATTTAAATCAGTATGTAAGTATGATAATATATTTAAATTAAATGTCTAATATGGTAAGCATTTAATATATCAAAAAACTGAAAATAAAGATGGTGTAAGAGTGTGCCACGTGTCAAATTGGTGGTTTAAGAGAATGACATGTGACTCAAAAAACATTGTTTTATTAGAGTCTATAGATGAAAGAAGAAACCTATGTATTTCAACCTTCTAGTTTTGAAGATCCAGATCATCCTAATTGTGTTTACAAGTTAGACAAATCTCTCTAGGTTCTTGGTATGCCACTCTCACTGAACATTTGCTAGCAAAAAGTAATACTGGAGGATCTATTTATCAAACTTTGCTTATACAGAAGACTCGTTATAATCTTATTCTTGTTCAAATATATGTTGATGGCATTGTCCTTGGATCTATAAATGAAGATATCTGCAAGGAGTTTGAAGCGGTAATGAAAAAGACATTTGAGATGAGTTCTCTTAGAGAAATTTTATTTTTCTTAGGATTCCAAGTGAAACAAAATAACCAGGGCATTTTAATTCACCAAGAAAAATATGTTCAGACTATTCTGGATAAGTATAAATTTGAGGATTCCAAGATTGCTCCAACTCCTATGTCTTCTTGTCCCACTTTGGCTCTGATACAACTAGTAAGGATGTTAAGCAACATTTGTATAGATCTATCATTAGCTCCTTGATTTATGTTACTTCAAGCATGCCAGTTATTATGTTTTCTCTTTGGCAATATGCATCTTATAAGAATAATCCAAAGGAATCACACATGAAAGCTACCAAGAGGATCTTTAAGTATCTTAAAGGCCAATCACAACAGGGCTTTGGTATCCTAAAAAATTCTAAATTTAATTTTTATGCTTACATTGACAGTGATTATGGTGGTTGTAACTTTTATAGGAACTGAACAACAGGTGGTTGTTAATTTATTAGTAAAAGGTAAATTTCATGGCAATCCAAGTAGAAGAACATTGTTTCCACATCCGTTAGCAAAGCTGAATATATTGCTACATCTAGCTGTTGTTCTCAAATTGTCTTGATTCAATAAAGACTGCTTGATTATAGCCTAAATATCTATCATATCACCATTTGGTGTGATAACTCTGCAGTTCTGAATATTATGAAGAATCTCATCAGTCTTTAGTCTTTGGCTTTAGAAGACTTTGTCCTTGAAGCTTCGGAAGACTTCATTTTTGGCTTTAGGAAGATTTGGCCTTTGGCTTCGGAAGATTTGGTCTTTTACTTCGAAAGATTTTACAATTAATATATTTTCTATGAGTAGTGTAAAACTTTCAAAGTAATTTCTACTATATACATCATACATGCATGCTGGAAGCTCTTTGGTTGCTTTGATTGCATTAGCCTTTCAAGTATAACCTTACAAACTCCCCTTAAGCTGATGCTACCAAAACAGAGAAGGATACTTAGATATTGACAGTCCTCATCAGGATCAAGACATTCTTTTCTTCATTAACTGGTTAGGATACCTCAGAATCTTATAGTATCTTTTCATGTCATAGAGATCATACAGAGGAAGATCAAACATGTCATGCCAGATATAGACATCTTAACCTCCTTGTTCTCTGATGACATACCATCTGTCTGGATTTGTAGCAAAAGTCCAGGACAAGATGGGTCTTCTAGCTACAAGAGGCTCCACTTGTGTAGGAGTTGGTTGACCAGCCTCTTCTTGAGCCACCTCAGGATGCTCTAACTCATCCTGAGGTGTGGAGGTGGATTCCTTGGACTTCTTGTCCCTCTTTACGGCCATCCTTTTCCTCCTATTTGAAGACTTTAATTGAGAAGACAGGCCTTCAACACAAGGTTGTTCTGTTGTGTCTTTCTCAGTTAGGTCCTCTTCCCTTACATGTTTAGAAGGAGAGGGATCAGGACCATGATGTGGAATAGAAGATAAAGTTGGCTGTGATACAGCTCTAGGTCCATGTTGTGTTTTCTCTTGGTGTTCAATTTGACCTCAACTTTAGGAGGAGCTTGTCTTGGTGGAGAATGCAAGTCAACAAGGTCCCCCATTTTAATCTTCTACTTGATCACTCTAATATGCTCATCCATAGTGGATAAAGACATTGGACCAAGCCTCCTTCCAGAGAATCCATACAGCTTCAAGAAGCTTATCATCCTCTACCTATCTTTAGACTTCTTTTGGATCTTTTGGATGATGGCTCTTGACTTTGTAGCTTCTTCCGTCATCTTTCTCTTAGTAGCCTTTTGTTCTTTGATTACTTGTTGCTCAAGCTACTTAAAATACTCAAATTCAACATACCCATATTATAAGGGAAGATGTGCAAATGTCTGATTGAGGCCTGTGGCACTCAGGTAGTTAATCATGTTTTGTCTATCTATTTCCTTGCCTACTTGTGGTAGTTCAGTTACCATAGCCTCTGTCTCATGACTTTTCTTGAACCAGGGAGAGGGTAGGAGCATGTTTGTAGAGCCTTTTCTGTCTCCTTTCTTCCTTGATTTTAAGGAGCAATTATGCATCCTCTGCCTCATTCCTCTCCTTTAACTGCTCTATGTCTGCTAGTTTATTGAGTTCCTCTAAGGGAAGAAAGATGAGTTCATCTATGTTGTAGTTCTTGGTCTCCAAGTAGTTTAATTTGGTCGCCCTCAACTCATCATCTTAAGTATTTAGCTTGGGGGCAGCCCTGATTGTAGCTTCCATGAAGCCTGGAGACCTACTTAAACTCCTTCCCCTTATCTTCCTTTTCCTCTCTCTCTCCTCTACCTCAATGTTGATACATATTGATGTACCTAGTTTATGTTCTGAAATGTAAAAGTCTTTCATGTCTTACATATATGTAATCGATGTAATGAATTGAATAAATGATATATGAAGTGCATTGTGACGTTAATTTATGTTTGATTATGTCATGATATCATTATATTGAATGTGTTGCACGTGTATGAACTAATTATATAGGTTTGATGTTGTTCTACATGGTTCTAAGTCAATAAGAACTTAGAAGTATTTTTAACTTATCCATGTGATAGTTCATGCCAATGGACCATGCTAATAGACCATACGCATGATTATATCATGCTTATGGACCAGTTGCACGACTGAGACATAAGATTGAGTCAGTCGCACGACTGAACCTTCAGTCGGGCGTATGAGTCAATCGCATAATTCAGTTGCACAACTGAACCATGCTAATGGTTCGGTCGTACGAATGAGGACAGAAATACTGTAAATACCATGTAATTCGTGGAAAAATACAACATTTCGAATACCTACATACCCTAGCCGTCCAGCGCGTACCAAGTCGTCAATCCAAGTTCATAGTTCGTTTCTGATCAATTCTCATTCGTTCTTAACGTTTGTTTCATCGTTGGATTGATCAGGATATTCGTTCTCACAGATTGGATCGCCAATCAAATAGGATTCCGCACTATTTGATTCGGTATCACGCAGAATCCGTTAGTATTCCGTACGAAATCGGTCCTAACAAGTGGTATCAGAGCTTAGGCTCGTGATTTTGCGTGGATTCAATTGGTTTTGGTGTTAAAACTAAGGTTTTATTCAAAAGATACACTTTTTCGCTTCAAAACTTGGTTTTGTCGAGTTTCTGTGTCACAAGTTCGACTTGTTCCCATACGACAGATTAGGGTTCTTGAAAATTCGTAATTTTGAGTCAAGTTTTCAAAAATTTGATTTTTTCCCGTAGCAGCAGCTTCAGTCGCACGATTGGCCCAATCGTACGACTGAACTCCATTCGCATAGTTCAATCGCATGATTGAACTCATTCACATAGTTCATTCGCATGGTTGAAGTTATCCATTCGGTTGACCTCATTCGTCTAGTTCAATCATACGACTGAATCCAATCGCACGATTGAAGCCATTCGCATCCTTCAATCGCACGGTTGAACCAGTCGGCCTGTCGAATCGCATAGGTCAATCTGTCCTGTTCTTAGTTCACCAAGTTAAAAGAAATGGAAGATCAGTTCTCTACTTTTACTGCTGGAAAGGATTCATGCATCCAAAATCTTCTACTTCTAGAAAGTGAGATCGGGAACCACAACAAACCGCCAAAGCTGTTAACGTTGGATGAATACCCACAATGGAAACAAGGGTTTGAAATCTACCTTATGGAGTTGACCCAAATCTGTGGACATCTATTGAGACTGGTAACGTGGTACCAGTCAGTGCTAATGGGGTAAAGCTTACATTGGGAGGAATAAGTGAAGCCCAGAAGACTATGCATAATGCTGAAAAGAAAGCATATGCCTTGTTGATCAGTCAATACCTAAAGATATATTTCATCAGTTTTCTGAGAACAAGCATTCTGAAGGCACTCAAGGAGGGCTTAGATGATATCATCAACAGATTCTATAATCTGAAGAGTGAGTTACACACTCATGGTGTGGTTACATCCATGGAAGACAAAGTCTCTAGCTTTGCTAATGGGTTACCAGACAAATGGGATCCATTTGTGTCCAATTTAAGACAAAATGAGACTCTTGCTACCTTGGACATAAATGACTTCATTTTAAATCTCAGGGAGGAAGAACCGCGTCAGAAGTAAAAGTCAAAGAAAGGATCCTACGCTCACAATCCTACTTTATACAACTCAGTTCCAACTCCTACTATGTTAGGTGCACCATTAAAAACTGCTTTTGTATCTAACTCGTCTGCTCTTTCTCCGTGCAGCCCATCAGGTACTGACACATCCGGGTCATCTAGAACACTACATAGTTCCTTAGGCAAATGCTACAAAGTTAAAGACTGAGAATCTCGAGAATGTGACTGTGGAAGTAGCGAAAGAGCATATGGACCTTCTAGCTACAGTTGTCCAATCTTATGATGGTCTGGTTGCTGGAAAGATTAGAAACTGTCATCTTGCTAATGAAGATTACGAGCAAGTTGATGAAACTGGTTAGAGCGCATGGATATCATGTGGGCCTTGGCTAGCGCTATGAGAAGAGCAAAGAAGTTTGTGAAGAAGACAGGACAAAACTTGGTGGCAACTAAAGATACTAGATTTGGATTTGAATAAACCAAGGTCACGTGCTTCAACTTTGGTGAGAAAGGGCACTTCAAGCAGAGTGTGTTAAGCCCAAGAAGTCTGGAAACAGAAATCCATTTACCTCTTTAAATCATCAAGAAAAGGATAAGATTGGGGCATCAACAGCAAGTAAAGACTCTAAAGCTTTGGTTGCTCAAGGTGACGAAGGGCAAGACTGGTCCTTCCGATTCGTATCCGAGGGTGAATCTAATGTTATTTTTGTCAACACCTTGGATGACGGATCTGCAAGTGAGGGAGATATAGTAGCTGACAATTCACGTTCAGATGTTGAAGAAGATATGAATGTAGTTGATCACTTAATGGAAGAAGAGCTTAGTGCAGCAAACACAGGACATTCAGTTGCTAAAGAGTCTGACAGTGCACTGATGGCTGATTCATCTGGTATTTCACAGGTAGATTCTAAAGACGAAATATTTGATAAACATGCTTGTTCTGAATGTGAAAAATTTAGAGAAAGCATTGATTTAAAATTTGCTAGGTTATTAGAACATAATTATAATCTAGTGAATGATTTGCAACTCTGCACTGAAGCAAATCGAGTATTAAAACAAATGAGTGCAGTTTCAAAGAAAAGATAGAACTTCTGGGGAAACAATTGAGGGTAACTGAAGTTGTTGCTCTTAATCAATCAAATGATATTAAGTTCTATTTAAATTCTTTGGAAGAAACAAAGAAGCAAAAAGCAGTTTTGGAAGTTGAAGTTGAATCATTGAAACAAAAACTGCATAGCTTGGCAAGTTCTTCTCACATAGTTCAAAACTTAGTGAAAGAACGAAATGGTGGGGAAGGTTTGGGTTATAAAGTAGTACCACGACCACATGCTATCCTTTTGAATACTAAATGTAGACCAATAAATAACAACCCTGTAAAGGATCATGTGGTGTCTACCCCTCTGGTCAGTGATCTAGATTCTACGGGTAAACCTGTGAAGTCGGTCACTGAAGAGACGAATACTACTTTGGGATCTAAAGATAAGATGCCTGTTGAGGATTTGACTGGTAAAATTGAAATGGTTAACTTAGAATCAGGTTCACAAACGTCTATTTCAGAACCTAAAAAGTTGAACTCAAAGAACCCTAAAGTGTTAATCATCAAAGTCCAAATCAAACTAAGGCAAAAGATGTTCAAAAGGTCAAAACAATAACATTTGTTAAAGAAGGTGAAACATCTAAAAAGGAAGAGAAGTTACCAAGCCCCTAACCACACTCAACCCCACATCAATAATTTCCACAATATGTAGAAGGGAGATCTTGCTACAGTTATGGAAAACAAGGACATATCTCTTCAAATTGTCCTTATTATCAGACACCCAAAAGGAAAATTGTACTTTTTGATGAAAACCTTAGATTTTCTAAGACCAGAACTAATACTCCTCCAAAATACCAAGGGCCATACAGACGTGCTGAAAGCAAGGCTATGTCACCCAAGGTTAAACCTATGCTTATTAGTGAACCTAAAGTTCAAACCATTAGCCAGTCGTCTGTTTACTACAAACAGGCCTTACACAAAACAGGGTTATGGAAAGAAAAATCAGGTAATGTGTCTGACAGCGTGGACAAGAAGAAGAAAGATATGTCCTCATCCTCTCAAGGACAGTGGGTTGAGTTCATGATGTGTGATACCCCTGGGACACCCAAGCCAGTTAAGGCTTGGGTCCCAAACTTGAACTAATAATTTCCTTTGTATGTGCAGGGTGTCCGTTACAGCGCTGTCACTAATACCTGGATTATTGATAGTGGGGCGTCCAGGCACATGACCGGGAATTCATCTCTCCTTTTCAACGTCAAACAAATTAAAGGGGGACATGTATCATTTGCTGGAAATAAAGAAGGATATATCACCGCTCAAGGCGAAGTGGGAAATGAGAAAGTCATGTTTGGTAAGGTCAACTGTGTTCAGCAACTACAAAATAACTTGCTTTCTGTCTCCCAAATCTGTGACAAAGGATTCAAAGTTGTATTCGACAACAAGAAGTGTTATATACTGAACAAGGAGTATGTTATCAAGGAGGATAAAGTATTAATGTCAGCTTCAAGATATAATGATCTATATGTCTTGGATCTATCAAAAGCCTCCACAACTGATTCGACTGCACAGTGCTTCCTGTCAAAGGCAATAGAAAGGGAATCAGTCTCGTGGCATAGAAGAATGGGACACATCAATCCGAGGAAGATGAACCGTCTGGTTCAGAATGATCTGGTAGAGGGAGTTACTGTCAAGAACTTCCAGCTTCCAGATTTCTGTGTCTCTTGCAAGAAAAGAAAACAGACTAAGAAGCCTCACAAAGCAAAGAAAGTCAACTCTATCAAAGTTCCACTCGAGCTTCTACACATGGATCTGTTTGGCCTAGTTAGCACAAGGAGTATTGCCGAAGACCTGTATTGCTTTGTTGTGACTGATGATTACTCCAGATTCTCTTGGGTAATGTTTTCAAAAGCCAAGTCTGAAACGTTTGAATCATTCAAGCATCTGGTTACGACACTGGAATCTCTCTACAAGTTGAAAGTTAGAAAGATTCGATCAGACAATAGCACAAAGTTCAAGAATCAGTGGATGGAGACGTTCTGTTGAGAGAAAGGTATTGTTCATCAATTCACCTTTGCATATACTCCACAGATGAACGGTGTCGCTAAGAGGAAGACTCGAAGTCTGATTGAGACTGCAAGGACAATGCTAGCCGACTCAAGACTGCCTATTCAATTCTGGAACGAGGCAGTGGCTAATGCTTGTTACACTTTGAATCAGGTTCTGGTGGTCAAACGTCATGGAAAGACATGTTATGAATTACTCCAGCGACATAAACCTAACATGGAGTATCTCAAACCGTTCGGTTCACCTTGCATGCTATTTAAGAAGAATCAGACTGGAAAATTTTGTGAGAAGGCAGAAGAAGGTATTTTTCTAGGCTACGGTATACCTAGAACAGGACATTTCTTGTGGACAGACCAAAAGGTGCAAAGGTGATTGGGACCAAATGGGTTCTTCATTGCAAGAAAGATGACCAAGGGGTCATAATTCAAAACAAGGCTCGGCTTGTTGTTCAAGGGTTTAGGCAAGTCGAAGGCATTGACTACAATGAAGTGTTTGCACCTGTGGCAAGGATGGAAGCTATTCGTGTTTTCCTAGCCTATGCATCCAATATGCAAATCAATGTTTATAAATTGGATGTGAAAAGTGCCTTCCTTCATGGTGAGATTCGTGAAACAGTATACGTAAGTCAACTCGAGGGATTTGAGGACCCTTATCATCTGGATAGAGTGTACAAACTGGACAAGGCTTTGTACGGGCTTTATCAAGCCCCTCGAGCCTGGTATGAGAAACTTTCAACTCATCTGCTTAAACACGGTTTTTGCAAAGGGGTTATTGACTCTACACTGTTACCAAGTAGAAAGATGGTGATCTACCACTGGTTCAGATTTACGTGGATGACATCATCTTCGGTTCGAAAAATGAAGCTTTATGTGAGGAATTCGAATCTGTGATGAAAGCTGAGTTTGAAATGAGTGCCATGGGAGAAATGAAGTTCTTTCTTGGGTTACAGGTGGATGAGACACCCAAAGGAATCTTCCTGCATCAGACATAATATGTAGGAGACATTCTTAGTCGGTTTGACATGGAGTATACAACTGTTGCTGGAACTCCACTTACCACAAACCACGATGTGGCACCCGACGAAAATGGTGATCTGGTAGATGCCACTATGTACTGAGGGATGATCAGATCTCTTATGTACCTCACAGCTTCTCGTCCTGATATCATGTATGCCACATGTCTCTGTTCCAGATATCAGGCTAAACCAAAAGTAAATCATCTCATTGGGGTTAAAGGATATTCTGTTATCTGAAGGGTACTCCAACACTCGAGCTGTGGTATCCTCATGATGATGATTTTGAGCTTAGAGCGTATAGTGACTCGGACTACGGTGGTTGCAAGATGAATTACAAGTCAACATCAGTGGGTTGTCAGTTCTTTAGAAGACGGTTAGTCACCTGGTAGTGTAAGAAGTAGACGTCTGTTGCTCTGTCCACATGTGAAGCTGAATACGCTGCTACTGCAAGTTGCTGCACACAAATCATTTGGATTCAATAGCAAATGCGTGACTACGGTTTGCAATTTTCTAACACCCCTATCTTTGTTGATAATTCTGCTGCAATTGATGTAAATAAAAATCCGGTCTAGCATTCTAAGACTAAACACATCGGTATTAAATATCACTTTATACGTGACTGTTTTGAAAAGCAATTAATCGATGTTGTTAAAATTAATACGGATTTTCAACGCGCCGACCTCTACACAAAAGCATTTGATAAACCTCGGTTTTATATCTCTTAGAGGTAAATGGCGTGAAAAAGAAAAATGATGTGATTCCAGAATAATCGAGTTCATAGTCCGTCTTTCTGTTTATTTAAATTTTTTTCTTTATTTTAATTCTTTCTGTCCTAAAAATCCAAAAACCCAAAAAGATTTTTGGTTTTAGAATTTTAGGGGGAGATTAGTTTAGTTTCAGTATTTATTAACTTAAAAAAGGAGGCGGGCAGATAGGCTGAAAGCAAATCAAATATGTGAGATTGATCCAAAACTATAGAAAATGATAGTACACAGTGAACTAATTGTTTAGGAATTAAAAAGGACTGAAAAGATCAAAAAGCTATAATTAAAATTTCAAGTCTACGATGTTTTAGCCAAATAAAGGAAAAATGATAGTACACTAGTCTGTTACTGGCGTTACATAGAGAAAGTAGACCTAGGGGTTGCTAGTCCATTGTACGTTGTGTCGGTAGATTCAACACAACAGACAAGTAGACTTTGGTGGTGAAACAATCTAAACTAAACTGTTTAACAGGCTGTGGGTTTCTATCTGATCACTGGTTAACACAATCAAATAAATTCCAATAAGGGGTGACGAGCAAAATAAAAGCCACAAATGTGTGCGGACGACCATAAAAATGAGCAAAGCACATGAAAAAAATTGATAAACGCAATCAAACTAATGACTAATGTTGTTGGTGTGTTATGTGTAAAAGAAAAGGTGCTCTTACAAGAAGATAGGTTGTGTGCCTCTCTGCTGTGCGATGGCACTGACCTGAGGATAAGCACAACCTAAATATTCTAGAATTCATTGTTGTTTACACCTCTCTGTTGTGCGATGGCACTGACCTGAGGCTTAGCATTTCTTTGAAAGCTCTTAGAATAGTTTCTTCTTGTCTCAAAACCCATAGACCGCTCAAAAATCTCCTGAGGAATGTTGATTACCATATAAGTGTGGGATCCATAAACAATTGTTGAAATAATAAAATCTAATCACCAATGTGAGTTAAAATTCTGTGTATGGATTTAAGTGGACAACAATACTGATAATCGTTGTGGCTACAACTCTCGACAATCGAAATCATTGTGTGCTTCTTACAGCTCCAGTATGATTTTCTGTAAGTGCTTGTGACTCTGAGAGTAATAACAATCATTAATTTAAACATATATTAAAGAGTCCCAAATGATTATGATACACCTGTATGATTCCATATGAATCTCCCTTGAGATGATAAAACCAAATTGAAGCCGTTCTACTCAGGGGGAGAAATCGGTTAAAGGATAATTTAATAGTTTTCAACCCACCTCAAATAAAAACACAAAAAAATGATGTCTTGTTTTATTTTTCAAGTTGTTTTTCTGTTCTAGTTATTACCTTTTATGTCGGACCATGTAACAAGGTGAACTCTATGAATCATACTTTAAAAGGGTCACGTCTGAGGTTACCAAAAGGTTTTAAATTAAAAGGATCACGTCTAAGGTGATCAAATGGTTTCTCGTTAAAAGGATCATGTCTGAGATGATCGGTGCTCATAGTGTTATATCAATCAAAAGTTAAAACTGAAGGTTTGGAAAAGTATGAAGTCAACTCATGAATATGAATCAATCGCACGATTGGATCATAAGTATGAACCAATCGTATGATTGAACCATAAGAATGAGTCAATCGTACGATTGGACCATGAGAATGAGCCAGTCATTCGATTGGACCATGAGTATGAGATAGTCATGCGATTGGACCTCAAGACTGAGCAGTCACACGACTGAAGAGAGGCAACTGAGCCAGTCGCACGACTGAAGACAGGAGTATGGAGTCAGTCCCATGACTGAACCTCAGTCGCACGATTGAGCCATGTGTCTGGGTCCAGTCGCACGACTGAAACCCAAAACAGTTAAATAGAGGCTCATTCGGTCGTAAAGTCTACCGGACTTCAAATTTTCCAAAATCGCATAAGTACTGTTACTCTGCCAAAATTTCCAACTTTTGAGATTACCATCTGATTCCTGTTCTAACCGATAGTGTATTCTTATACAGGTAATTTGTGAAAGATATCGGGACAAACAACTGGTTAAAAGGAATCAAACATGACCTAAGTTGTTAAAGCAAATAACCAAGACATAACCCTAAAATAGACCACTTAAATGATCAAAATTGTCGATTTAAAGGACATTAAATGCTATATCGGGTCCCTGCGAACCATATGAACCCGAAAACGACGTCTAATTTCACTTGGTGACATGACTCAAGTTTATGGTGTCGCACAGGGGTTTATGCGAATGGACAGACTGATGAACTTCAGTCGCACGATTGAGCCAGTCACATGCTTCAATCGCACGATTGAACCAATCGGTGATTCAGTCGCACGACTGACTCAACCGCATGGCTTTGCACACGACTGAACTCAGTCGCAGGCTTAATCGTACGACTGAACCCAGCCGTATGGTTCAATCGCATGATTGATCCAGATTGGTCAAAATCTGTTCTAGGTCAAATTGTTTATCTATTATGAACGGAACTAATGTGTCCCTTGTATTGCAGTAATATGGCAGATAGATGGACGATGAGCGCGAAGCACAATATATGTGCTCATCTGGACCCCACACCCGGAACGCCTCTGAGTTCACCGGGATCATAGCCTTTCTACGACGTTGAGGATCTTCTAGGCCATATCTACTCCATGTATACCATACAGGTCGATCCAGCAGGTGTTCTGGGAGAACGCCATTGTTGACAGATCTACAGAGCCCTACTGCATTAGGAGTTCTATCTTTGGGGAAGATATCCAGATCAGTGAAGAGGATATCATGTGAGTCTTGGTCTTGGGTGATGATGGTGCACACCAACCAAGCTGCATCCCCTAACGGTACGGGGATACTTCCTCAGGATCAAGTACACCGGTGATATCAACGCCAGCATGCTGAACAAGAGTAACATGTGCCCACAATTCAAATATTTGGCACATGTGATCTTGAGGTGCATAGCCTCTAGGAGAGGAGGATTCGATGAGCTGTCGGATCAGATCCAGAACGCGTATGTGGCTTTGGTGCTGAACCATCCATTCAGTTTCTCACGGATGTTCTTTACTTATCTGATCGAGAACATAGAAGGCAAAGGGAAAGAGGGCTTTTGTATGTACCCAAGGTTTATTCAGATGATGATCGACGAGAAACTTCCTCACCTTCCCAAGGAGAAGGACGATGCGGTGTCATCGGAAGTTATGGATGACACCACCTTGGGAAAGATGAAGGTCTACCGGGGGAAGCAGGTGAAGCCCCCGATTAGGAGGTTGTTCGGCCACCTGGCAAGGGAGGATTACGTGGTGCCAGCGCGTAAACAATGGTGTAACGACGACAGCGACTTAGATGTTGAGCCGATTTTGGCTCCTATCAATGAGGAGGATGACGACGACGACGAGGATGATGTTCAGGGTGGTGGAGACACAGGCCCAAGTCAGCCAAGGGCCACTGTGACTTCCACTATGTCTTCACCACCCCCACACGGTAGTTCCTCCGCTCCCGGTAGATTGGAGCAGGTAGCCATCCATCGGGACTTCCTACCAGACGACGAGGACGACGAGTCCGACGAAGAGCCTCTCACAAGGACAATCGGTAGTCGTGTGGTGGCTACCGAACGGGGTATGGAGGCAGTTGGAGGACGCCGAACTGGGGTAGAGGGTACTGACACTGCTGATCCTACCTACACACCTCCCCAGCCAAGCCAAGGGGGAGCCTAGAGCTACAAGGGCTCACGATTGAAGAGGGTGGCACAGCCACATGGCAAGACGACCAAAAGAAGACGTATAGTGCTGATGACCTCTCCTACCACCACAGCCACTACCTCCACCATCCCTACCTCACCTACCACCACTACAGCCACTACATCCACCACTACTATCACAACAACCACCACCACTACAGCTACAACCATTCCACTCACCTCATCCATTCTACCACAAACCACAACCACCACCACTCCTACATATACTACATCCACCACTCCACCCACCATATCACATGCCGGACCTTCTACATCATCAGTACCACCACTGGGATCTTCTCTGCCCAACGTTGGGTTAGAGGAACAGCTTGCCAGCCTCAACCGTCTGGTTCTCAAACTGCTCGCAACTGACGATGTTCGAGCGAACCAGATGAATCAGTTGATGGCTGTCAACGCTGCACAGGACAAGCAGATCGCCCTGCTGACCATGAAGACAACAGCTTAGAGTCAACAAACATCTGACTGAGAAGGAAGCTGCCCTTGAGAGAGATTTGTCCAGAGCTCACCATGCCTTAACCACACAGAATGATCTTCTGATGGCATCAGTGAAGCGAATTGAGGATGTTGAGAAGAAAAACAAGAAGCTACGCCTAAGGCTAAAGGGAACAAAAGGCGAGCCTCTCAAGAGGAAAGGTGATGGTGATGATGATGATGACGACGAGTCATCTGATGATGATGAGTCATGATGATGATGAGTCTGACGATGATGAGGATTTTGAAGGAAATAGCAGTGGTAAGGGCAAAGAGAGAGGAGATGAGGATGAGCCCGAAGGTGATGCATCCGCATCAGCCTCAGATCCATCAGCTCAGGAACGGAGGTTAAAACAACGTCAAGAATCAAGACCGTCCAGCTCAGTCCTCAAGCTGAAGAGCCAAGTGACAAAGACAAGTGTAATGATTAGTTGTCTTAGCTTTTGATTATCTTTTGTACTTGAATTATGTATTACACTTATGGAATTAATGTTTATCAATGTTTATTAATGTAAATGAATTGATTACTGATGTGTTTGTGTAGTTTTGAATGTTTAAAAACAGATGAATCTCAACAGACTGATGAGCACGACGTAGTACCCTACAACAAATCAAGACTCAGCTAACCATGATTCTTGATTTGCAAGGGATTGTTCCAAGGTCTGTGAGTTATACCCCTGAAGAGGGAGAGATCATTCATGATCTAACTGATGAGCAGTTGGCCGACATGTTTAGACTCAACCCTGATGAGCTAATCAAAGATGCTCCAGAGGCTGATGTCATGAGCGATGAAGAGCTACAAGATGTGGATGAGATTGAGACAGAAGATGTTACCGCTAAAGAGTATCCACAGTACAATGACCATCAGGGAAATGTTATCCCCGACTTGGGTGAAACATTTGGCAGTGCTACTTTTGAGACACTGGATGAGTCAGAGAAGGAGAAAGAGAAAGAGGAGGGAAAAGCCCAAGCCTCAGACACTGATGTTGATATCAAGAAGGCTGAGTGGGCTGTGTGCCTAGAAGAAATGAGAGCCCAGCGACAACCGCCAAAGTCTAACTCCTACACCAAACTCTACAAAGTTAAGAAGCATTAGAAGGTGTCTGGCAAGATTATTAGTTGGGCTTATTTTGAAGACTTGGATGTCTACGCCATAAAGAGGGAGAAGGGGATAGAGTACTTCAGATTTCCGCATGATCTGAAGACTCTTCCCGTTTTGAGTTAAACAGGCTTGCCTGTTTAGACCTTTTGTACGCCAACCCCGAAAGATGTCGGGGTGGTTTGAGATGGCGTAAATAGAGAATACCAAACCAGGTGGGTCAACTTCAGGCCTCAACAGTGTAAACAGTTCATAAATAAGACCGAAGTTGATCCACATACTGAAAGCCTAAGGTAGTGCTGAAGTGGAGTCTTCCGCGCATAATGTCAAAGATCCCATTATGGGAGATGCCTCAGGACTTCACTCCATACATCAAATGGTGGTATTATGACTGGCGAACGGGTGAAGCGGTCATAGTTTTGCACAAAGATGCTCAGATTGAGACTATCCGGGTGTTTGACCCTATGTGGCTGACTAACTTGTCCAATGACGATGTCTACACTCTACACAAGCGGCCACTATTCTATGACACACTATCCGGGTGTTTGACCCTATGTGGCTGACCAACTTGTCCAATGATGATGTCTACACTCTACACAAGTGGCCACTATTCTATGACACTCTTCAATTCCAACATGTTATATGACTCTGCTTTGCGTTTGAGATACACACGGGAGTCACTAGAGAAGAGAAGTACAAGAAGTTTCAAGAACATGTGCAGAATGTTAGACAATAGAGTAAACTAGGTCCAAGGGGGAGTTTGTTGATACATATTGATGTACCTAGTTTATGTTCTAAAATGTAAAAGTCTTTCATGTCTTACATATATGTAATCGATGTAATGAATTGAATGAATGATATATGAAGTGCATTGTGATTTTAATTTATGTTTGATTATGTCATGATATCATTATATCAAATGTGTTGCACGTGTACGAACTAACTATATAGGTTTGATGTTGTTCTACATGGTTCTAAGTCAATAAGAACTTAGAAGTATGTTTAACTTATCCATGTGATAGTTCGTGCTAATGGACCATGCTAATGGACCATACGCATGAATATATATTCTTATGGACCAGTCGCACGACTGAACCAAAGACTTGATCAGTCGCACGACTAAGACATAAGATTGAGTCAGTTGTACGACTGACCCTTCAGTCATGCGTATGAGTCTATCGCATGATTCAGTCGCACGACTGAACCATGCTAATGGTTCAGTCATATGAACGATAGAAAGAAAACCGATAAATACCACGTAATTCGTGGAAAAACACAACATTTCAATACCTACGTACCCTAGCCGTCCAGAGCGTACCAAGTCGTCAATCCAAGTTCATAGTTCGTTTCTTATCAATTCTCATTCGTTCTTAACGTTTGTCTCATCATTGGATTGATCAGGATATTCGTTCTCACTGATTGGATCGCCAATCAAATAGGATTCCGCACTATTTGATTCGGTATCACGCAGAATCCGTTAGTATTCCGTACGAAATCGGTCCTAACACTCAATCTCCTTAGGAGTCAGTTTCCTTTTCCCTTTGTCACTTACAGGACTTGGTGACTCAGGGTGGAGAGAGCTTTGGCACTCAGTGCTTGATTCAACAATCAAGCTCTAGCCAGAGAGAGGTTGTGATGCACCTTCAATAGTTGGTGCCTTACTGAGGGTAGAAGATGGTGAAGTAGTTCCCGTGACAAGGTTAATAGGGTATGTCACTGGCTTTCAGTCAAGGTTTCCCCTTCGATGCTAATCTTAGGGTTCACCTCAACCTGCAGTTGACCAATGACATTGCCTGTTAGACTTGTCTTCCTCTTTGTCTGAACTCTTCCACTATCTTTTCTTGAATCCTCTTAACCTGTCTATCAGCTTGCCTGTTTTAACTTGGGTTGGTAAGTGACATATGGACTAAAGGAAGACTGTCATAGTACTTTAGGGTCTGAAAATTTAAGACCTCTTGCTGCCCCTGAATTCTATGCAGTAGCAGGGCTCTTCTATCAGCATCATACCTCCACCCTAATATTTCATTATATGCATTAAAGGGTGGAGTAGACATAGCCCTTTGTATACCCTCCTCAAACAAACTTTGTATGAGTGAGTCCATATCAATGTTGATTTTAAGGAGGTTGCTGAGTATGGACAATTGCAGGTAAGGGTGGTGAATCCTCAATGTGCATACTCTGGGAAGAACTCCCAGGTTCTATGATTGCTTGGACTTTCTCCCCCTTTTTGGTAGCATCCCTTCTTGCATAGGTGAGCTAAGGGGTTAAGTCTATCACATCCATAGGTTCTTTTGTTCCTGGTTTAGTCATCCTTAAAAGACTCCCAGCTAATTATCTTGAGATCAGAAATGTCAAGTTACTGATCATGGACCTTTCTTTGCAAGGAAGTCAGTTGAGATTCAAAGTGACTAACCTTAGAGACTAAATAGGTGCAGGTTTTAGTCAGTTTTTGCGCCTTTAGTCTCATGTTCCCCTCAACTTCATCAGAAGAATCATTAAGGGATGAGAGAATAGGACCTAAGTCTTCTTCCTCATCACCAATTTTATTCTTGGCTGGTGGATTTCCCCTGCATCATGAGAGTTTCAAGTGAAGTATCAAGAGGCTGGATTGCCATGGTTGAGGTCTTAAAGATGTAATCACTTGCTGAAGTGAAAGCCTGTTACATATAGACCTCCTGAGCTTGTTTAGGGAGATCCATCTCAATAGTAGGTGGATGATGTAGGCTAATTATGGGAGAAGCAGGAGTACTCATCTCTCTTTGAGTAGGGGTAGAGAAGAGAGAGTCATGGTACTCACTGAATCCCATGTCTTCATCATCATAGAATTATAGGTTGGGAATAGGTTGGTTTAGATCAAGAGGCTGGGAATGGTAACTTTCCCTTGAAGGTTGTTCACTAGAGTTTTAAGACTCTGACTGAAGGCTTATGTTGGGGTTATGACATCAGTCTGAGCATGAGGAACCTCGACACTAATAATTAATGAGGTAGGAATGGTTTGCTCCTTAGGAGAAGTGGGAACTCCAGTGTCCACTTCCTCCTACATGGATGGTGATATGGGAGCCATAAGCTGAGTAGCTAGTGTAGGAATTCGTTTGAATTTTCTTTGATAGGCGAAGGTTATTTGTGGCTGTGTGGGTTGTTAAGAAGAAGAAGGTGTGGGTTCAACACTAGCTGGTGCTACTAGGTTGTCACCTTGAGCAATGAACTTTAAAATTTTTAGGACAAGGGCTGTTTCTACCCTGAGAAGCCCAAAGTAGGCTTTCTCATAGTCTTAAAGTTGTCAGGTTTCATCTATCCCAATTTTATAACATTACCTGTTCCCCTCAACTATGAGTCCAGTTCATAGTTGAGAATGTGCTGGACATATCTAGGGAACATGTAATATTCTAAGGAGTCCGGGTTTTCAAGTAAATTAGTATTTATAAATTGTGAATACCTAAACTTGACCCTGTGAACCATCCCATACACTATAAAGGAAAGGTCTTTAGGAATCTAGTCCCATCCTCCATGCTTGTTAAATAAATTGTGGATGACCACATGAAGGAGGTACTTCCACTAAGAAGAGACCTTCCTTTTCCTGAAGGTTCTGACTAAGCAGTCACCTTCATAGCTCATCTGTCTAAAGGACTGGTTGACAACAGACTTGGGGAAGGACAAATCAACTTCTACATCATCCAGCCTGAGATGAGTGTTTATGGAGGCTGGAGTAATGAAGATTGTCCTCCCCTTCACTGTGGCAGAGAGTGTCTTCTCCCCATCCATGGTGACCTCTTGGTAGGTCCTCTAGAATTCCAATTGCTGATCCTTATAGAGTGGAGGATCTATGGTGAGGGAAATGAAGTAGTTTGTTAGAGTAAGAAAGCGGCAAACCTCTGAGAAATCTGGATCATTCTCAGAGTTCAACAAAGTAACTAGATTATGTTTCCTGTGAAGGTGCATGGAGAAAACTTGTTGGTTTCTACGGTCAAGGTTGGCCATTTTGAGGTAGCTTTGTTGTGATGGAAGATAAGAACAAAGTCGGTTTGTGGGTGATATTAGGTTATAGAAATTGCATATGAAGAAGATAGTGAAAGAAGGGTAACCATTAGGTGTATATATATGAAATGGATTTGAGTCAAATTTAATGCAAAAGGACAAACTTTGAAATCCGAATGTCGGTCCTACCTCTGAAAAAGGTGCCCAAAAGGTAGTTTTAAGAAATAGTCTTGAATTAAGTTTTAAGAAAATCTACTCAAAGTTAATCATCTTAATAGCTGATACAAGATATTTAAATCTTTGTTCATCTAAAGCCTTTGTAAACAGATCAGCATTCTTTTCATTTGTGTTAACTTTGACTAGTTTTATCAACCCTTTTTAAAATTATCTCTAATTAGATGATACCTGATATTGATGTGTTTTGTCCTTGAGTGCTGCACAATATTCTCTATATAGAGATAGCACCATTGTTGTCTATATGGATTAGAGTCTCCTTAAAGTGAATCCATAGTCCAGCATCTGATTCTGAATCCAAAGCACTTGAGCACAACATCTAGCAGCAGCAATGTATTCAGCTTCAGCAGTTGATGCAGATACACAGGATTGTTTCTTGCATTCCCATGAGACTCCTTCCACCATGGAATAAGAACCCCTAGATGTAGACTTTGCAGTCATGTTGTAGCTACCATGGTCACTATCTGTATAAGAATACAGATTGAAGTCAGAATTCTTTGGATACCAAAGGCCTACCTTAGGAGCATCTTTGAGATATCTAAGATTCCTTTTGACATCAACTAGCTGTGCCATCTTAGGTTTTGCTTGATATCATGCACAGATGCATGTAGCAAACATGATATCAGGCCTGTTGGCTATGAGGTACATAAATGACCTAATATAGCCCTGTAAAGATGTTCATCTACACACTCCCCTCAAGATCATGTTCAAAGGAGTGGTTTCTAGCTACGGGTGTCTTTGAAACCTTACATTTAGTCATGTTGAATCTTTTAAGTATGTCTTGTACATACTTTAACTGACTTATAAAGATGTCATTGACAACTTGCTTCACCTGAATTCTTAGAAAGAAATTGAGTTCCCCCATTGCACTTATTTCAAATCTATTCTTCATCAGCTTCTCAAAGTATTGTAAAGCTTTAGATTAGTTGACCCAAACATAATGTCATCTACATACACTTAAACCAGCATTAAGTCATTCCCTATTCTAATAAAGTGTCCATCATCTGATTTCTCAGCAAATTTGGCTACTTGATCTTTGGTATTCAAGATGATGCAAGGACATCCAAATGATTTAAGAAAACCAATAAAAGATCTCCTTTTATGCTACAGCTCATAAGGACTTTTACCATGAGTCCTAACTACTAAAACTCCATTTGGCACATAGCAAGCAGTGTTGACTGCCTCTGCCAAGAAGGTGATGGGCAGTTTAGAGTCAGACCACATGGTTCTTGCAGCTTCAATAAGTGTCTTGTTTCTTCTCTCGCAACACCGTTTTGTTGAGAAGTCCTAGGAGCACTATATTGTCTTGTAATACCCTTTCATCACAAAATGTGTTAAGGATTTGGTTCGTGAATTCAAATCTTTGATCACATCTTATGGTCTTGACCTTGTGATCATACTGATTTTCAATTTTCAGAATGAAGTTTTTAAGATCTCAGGAGTCTCATTCTTAGTTCTAATGAAGAAGAACCAAGTAATTCTTGTGAAATCACCTGTGATCACTAAACCATATAAGGTCCTTCTTAGACTAATTACACTTGTAGGGCTAAAGAGATCTATGTGTACTAAGTGTAAAGGGTAATGGACTTCTTTTCCTTTGGTTTGTGAGATTGTGTTGTTTCCCCTTCAGGCATGCAACACAGTGATCATCACTTGTAAACTCTTTGTTTGGTGTTCAAGTTACCATATCATTCTTAATTAATTTATTCATGTTCCTGAAGTTTACATGTCACATTTTTTTATTCCAAAGGAAAGACTCAACACTATTTGCTTTAGATAGAAAGCAAGAAAATTCTCTTGAGGGAGATGTTTCCTACAAATCCATCTGGTACATGTTTCCTATCCTGGGGGCTCTGAGCAGGATTTGCTCTTAAGGAATGACTACCCCGGGCTTCACAACAATGCACTCATGCTCAGTAAAGAGCATGTTATGTTTCTGATTACAAAATTAGGATACACTGAATAAATTATACCCAAGCTCCTTAACAAAGTTCACATTTTCAATACTGAGCTTACCATTTATGACCCTTCCCGTTCATATAATATAACCTCCTTCATCTCCTCCAAAAGCAATTGGCTCTCTGTTAATTATCTCAAAATTTTAAAGCAAAGAGCCATTGCCTGTCATGTGTATGGAATAGCTACTATCTATGATCCATACATTCTTCTTAGTCTTTAGCTATTCCTTCACAAAAGGAGAAAGTTACATTTGGAAACCCAAGCCTTATTGGTCTTGGGCTTGTCAAAATGGAATGAAGACAATGCAATAGTGAGTGATCCTATGTTTAGACGTTAAAGATCATCTTTTGTTGCTAATGAAGAACTTTCAGTCACATGGTCTTCCTTTTTCTTCCATACCATGTTTGGAAGATTAGACTTTCCCTTCAGTTTTTCGGAAGTTTTGACAACTTTGGTTGTTTTGGAGACTATGCCTTTAGAAGATCTTGCTTTCACTACAACAAGCTTTAGTGCTTCAGAAGCATTCCTTTCTTTCGATGCCAAATTTTTCTTCCGAAGGAAACTTTCCACTTGTCTTCATTACCACTTTGGTACTTCCGAAAGAAAAAGACTTTTTTTTCTGATGCTTTATTCTTCTTTTATCTCTCAGAAGTTTCTTAGTCATGTGGACAGTAATCTTGGGATTATAGATACAATCTTTAGCATAAAGAGAAGTACTACCACAAATTATATACTCAATTGGCTTCCTTTTGAGATTCTTCCTTTGACTAGAAGACTTACCTTGATCACTTTCCATCTCCATCTTCATCTTCTCAAATGCTGCAGCAAGCTTCCTAGGGTGGGGCTTGTTTTTGGAGCTGGATGGTTCATGCTATATATTAGTGATACACAGCTGATCAGTCTTCTTTTCTTTACAGGGAAAAGTTGGACAAGAACTAGAACTCCTGGTACTAGAGTTCATAGTTGAGTCCTCATCCTTTACCACTTCAAATCCAGTAGAGACAAAATCTTGTTTTTGCTTGAAGTTAAAAGTGGAATTGATCCTTTGAGCCTTTATTGTTCTTCTTTTGCCTGCTCTGATCAACTTCATCCTTTTAGACTTTGTCATTCTTGGTTCCTTTATCTCCTTAGCAGAATAGTGACCCTTTGTAGAATGATCTTCTTCACTCTTCCCAGATTCATCCTTCACTATCTCCTCTTCATCCTCTTCTTCAATGGGAATTATAAAGGGAAGCTTATCTTGACAAGTTCCATACCTTGTAGATCATACAGATAGTTTTGCATGCAAGGATGAGGATATTATGTTCTTGAAGGTCTCTTCCTCAAGAACACATCTTTCTGTCTTGGCTTTGCTGATCACAAGCTCTGCCTGGCACTCTACTAACTTGGTTTTGAGATCTTTGAGTTGAGTCCTGTAGTTGGAATGTCCATTCTTAAGAGTTGAAATGGTTTTTTTTAAATCTTCAATTTGAGTTTACAATCATTTTTAGCTCTTTTGAAATCAGCTTCTTAGATATACTCAAGGTCACATCTTATCTCTAAGTCATAAGACCTATATCTATTTACTTTAGCAATACATTCTAGGGTACATAGATGTTCCAATACCTTGGCTTCTTCATGATCTGCCATCAGTGCTTGGTTTGGAAATACATCTTCAACCTGGAAACTCCAATCAAAGCCTCCTACAACGGCAACTGCAGCTTGCATCTTGGGGTTCTCAGTATGTTGAGCTCCCTTAGTATAGTTTAGCTTGGGTTATGGTTGGACACCATTAGTCCTTGGTGCCTTGTACTCCCTAGCAAAGTGTCCCATTTGGTTATAGTAGTAACACTTCACATTGCTTTTGTTCAGCCCAAACTTTCTACTAGACACAATACTAGGAAACTTCCTCGTTGTCCTTTTGTAGAATTTCTTGGCTCTATAAGTAGAAGAGCTATATGTTGGACTATCTACATGTACTCAGGTCATCTGGATAGATACAGTCCAAATCTTCAAGGGTGAAGAGGAAGTTGCCTATGCTTTCATCAGTATACATAAAGGGTTGTGATGAGCTTGTCTCTTAGAATGTGCATCCTTGGATGTAGCTCTCCCTTGGTGTCTCTAGAAAGGTGAGGAAGGGGCCCGCCTTTTATGAGTTATCAGGGTAAGAGATGATATGATGTTGTGGTTCTATATAATTCCTTTCAACTACATAAAGGGCAGAACTCTGTTGATTATTAGAGTTACCAAATGGGTTTTGCATGTTCATCTCCATATGGTGTCCACTAAGTATGAAATACAACTCAGTTAGAGTGAGGTTTGCAATCCTCTTAATAACCACACAATAGTGTGTCCATTGTCTTAAAAGAGAGGACATATCCATATTCTCTAGTGTTACTCTAATGTCAATTAGAGTATCCATAATCTCAACATAACTAGAGTGTTGTTGTGTCATGGTTTCACTAGTTTTGAAGGTGAAGGTCTCAAACTACTACTTCAAGAGGTCTTTCTTGCTCTCTTAAGCTTCACTAGACCCGTCATACATCAACTTCAGTGCATCCTATAGTTGCTTGGCATTTTTGTACTTCTTAAAGCATCTGTAGAGAGCATTTGGAAGAGAAGTTTTGAAGGCGGTCATGGCCTTCTGATCTACATCATTTCTCTTCATGTTTTCTTTAGAGTAGTAAACCACTTCTTTTGAAATCATGTCACCTCCAGTAGTAGGTGAAGAGGTGCATGGAATGTAAGGTTCTGAGGTAAAAGACTCCCACATCCTGCTATCTTGAGACTTGATGAAGTCTTCCATTCTTAGGCACCAAGTGTTAAATCATCAGGAGTGACCAGTGGAGACTTTACCATGGTACCGGTTTCCATATCATATTTAGATGCTGCCATTTGAGTTATAAAGTGTTTTATGAAGAATTGGGAGATTTAATATGACGAGATCTTACAATCAAGAACCTGAGAAGTTCTGATACCAATTGTAGGACTGGTTAAGGGATGGTCACATAACAGTTTTTCACAATAAGGAGAGACTTAGAATACTTAACAGATCAAATAGGGAACCGGGTTTATATAGAAGATGCTAAGAACACAAGTTAGTAATAAGGCATAACAAAAGACCAAGAAAAAGATAAGTATGGTTTCATGAATGTTGTATATTGCTCTCAAGTTCTATGACAAGTGTTACAAAGAACAGATAAAATATAAGAACCTGAGATACTTTATACTACATCCTACAATTGGCTATACTTTGAAAGACAGCTGGAAACACTAATCTAGAGAACAAGATCAATGTACAGTCAAAAGACGTATTGCCTTTTGACTTGTGACTATACATGCCATAGCTCACATCCTAATCTATTACAAAAAGGATAAAAGATACAAAGTAGAAAGTTACAGACTCCAAACTATAATGTACAGTTTACAAAAGCTTGGACCTTTTCACCAACTTATAAAAGTTGGTGAGTCTTCAGAATGGCAGCAAAAAGTTGGCCAGCTTTATGAAAAAGTTGAGCAGAGAAAGCTTGTCGTCTTTGTCTACAGTAGAAATCAGTCTTTAGTCTTTGGCTTCAAAAAACTTTGTCCTTGAAGCTTCAAATGACTTCATCTTTGGCATTGGAAAATTTGATCTTTGGCTTCAGAAGATTTGGTCGTTCTCTTTGGAAGATTTTACACTTGGAATATTTTATAAGAGGAGTGTAAAACTTCCAAAGTAACTTTTACTATGTACATCATGCATGCATACTGGAAGCTCTTTGGTTACTTTGGTTGCATTAGCCTTTCAAGTATAAGCCTACACACATAGACATCTGCATGTATTTTATTCATGACTGTTTTAATAAAAAAAAACTTATACATTTAAAGCAAGTCACATTTGATAAAAACACTACCGAGTTGTTTACCAAGGATTTTGATCATTATCGTTTTGAGTTTCTGGTCAATTCTTTGGGAATGATCAATTTTGGGTGATTAATTACCTGGAGCTGTAATCAAAAATATTTTTTTGCTTTGTTTGTTAAAATTGTTATATTACATACAAAAGGCTGCATGATAAAAGAGTTTTACACTTTCCAACAGCAGATCTTAGTTGAGGAATCAAATGATGAGATTGGTCTATTGATTATTTGGAAGAGATTCTTAATTATACAGACATATTTAGTAAAAATCTATATGTGAAGTCACTGGATCGGTTGACATCTGAGCGTGTTCTTGACGGAAGGAGAAAAGCGAAAAGACAAACAATAGAATGAACCATAATCGAATGATTTCATTGATAAAACCGAATGATTACAAGATCGTTAAACAGAAGAATCACGACTTTTGGCAAGGGGAGATCGAGCATGATCTCCCCTCTCATCTGGCAGCCCCTGGGCGCCGGGCACTCTCTAAAAACCTTAACTCTCTACACCATAAAGCTGGTATTTATAGGCCTCAGTCCATATCAGATGCGACTGGGCCCATTAGGATGGTCCAATCGCATCTCTCAGTCGCACGACTGGTCCATTAGCATGGCTCAGTCATACGACTGAGTCCCACTCGCATATGCTCCTGCGAATGACTAAGTTTCATGTGTTTACAACATATTAGGTGCATTACATTAAGCCTAGACTATTCGTCTAACGACGGACACATTATATATGACAATATATGCTCCAACAAATTCCCCCTTGGACGTTGCTGGCGAATTGTAGATAACACCCCTTACAATCTTCAGTCAAATCTTTGCTCTGGTCTCCAATAGAATCAAACAAAAAACCATATTAGCCAACATTGCTGATCCGTCAGGTTAATACAGTATCCTTGAAAATGAATTTAGGCACAATAGCTTTCGTTTACTTTATAGAACACCATCATCGCAGCAAGATTTCCCATTTGACTGATTTTTCCAGATAATGACATGAACAGTTTTCCATTGCTCCAATCTTCACACAAGCTAACATGATAACATTAACAACTGCAGAAATTCCCCCTTAGATTCAACATATCCCAATATATAAACATTGTACTCTCCTGGCGTCTTCATACGATGTATTAGGCAAAAAGTAGAAGATTCCAATCCACAATTGACAAGATCAAACAAATCAGCATGCATGCATATTCATCATCAGAAACCAGCTCACATCATCACTTTCTAATAGCATCTTCAATTTCTCTAAACATGGATTCCCCATAAGAATCAGAATCCTCTCTGTGCAGATAAATATAACTTGATTGGCCCATAAATAGTCAGATGCTCCTGACTACCCCATAAAATCAGCACCAACTACTGATATCTTCTCTTTTCTCTTTTGTGTTCTAACTACACTCACCAATTCTGGAAGTCCAACGAATATGGGATATCCATCGAACTTTTATGACAAAAGAACCTCAGGGTGAATGTGCTTTGCTCATCCTCAAATCTGTGCAGAGGTAGATCCAGTTTTTTTTCGAACACCATTCATTCGTATGACATGGAGGACAAATAGCACATTCGTGCGAATGGATGACACGAATGATATATTCATGCGACTGGTCCAGTCTTAGGAATAGACATAAGACTGAGTCCATCCGGATGACTGGACATAAGACTGGTCCAGTAGCATGATTGGACATAAGACTGGTCCAGTAGCATGATTGGACATAAGACTGGTCCATTAGCATGGTCTAGTCGTACGAATGGTCCATTAGCATGGTCCAGTAGTACGAATGGTCCATTAGCATGGTCCAGTCGTACGAATGGTCCATTAGCATGGTCCAGTCGTACGCATGGTCCATTAGCATGGCCCAGTTGTACGCATGGTCCATTAGCATGGCCCAGTCGTACGAATGGTCCATTAGCATGGCCCAGTCGTACGAATGGTCCATTAGCATGGTCCAGTCGCATGAGCAGATCTGCACGTAGATTTTCAGATCTACAGCCGTCATGGCTGCCAAAAACCCTAATCAGATGAATTTTACATGAACGGAAGCAAGATAGACATTATAAGATTCGCAAGAGTGATGAGAACGTGATCTCGGGTTTGATTTTAACAGAGAAACAATACACGCCACGAGATCTAAGCAAAACACGAAGAAAACAAAGTGGGTTTAACGTTAAAGAACCTGAAATAAATCCAGAAGTTAAGAGCTCGGGTTGCTAGAATGATTGTTAGATCATTCTAGCAGTGGTCAAGTCGCTGGATCGGTTGACATCCGAGCGTGTTCTTGACAGAAGGAGAAAAAACAAAAGACAAACAATAGAATGAACCATAATCGAATGATTTCATTGGTAAAACCGAATGATTACAAGCTCGTTAAACAGAAGAATCATGACTTTTGGCAAGGGGAGATCGAGCATGATCTCCCCTCTCATCCGGCAGTCCCTGGGCGTAGGGCACTCTCTAAAAACCTTAACTCTCTAAACCATGAAACTGGTATTTATAGGCCTCAACCCATATCAGATGCGACTGGGCCCATTAGCATGGTCCAATCGCATCTCTCAATCGCACGACTGGTCCATTAGCATGGCTCAGTCATTTGACTGAGTCCCATTCGCATATGCTCCTGCGAATGACTCAGTTTCACGTGTTTACAACATATCAGGTGTATTACATTAAGCCTAGACTATTCATCCAGAGACGGACACACTATATATGACAATATATGCTCCAACACTATAGAGCTTATTTTCTAACATTATGCTTGAGGAATGTGAGATTCTGATTGATTCAGGAGTTGAGCATAGAGACGATATTTCTAATCCTTCTGATCTAACAGGACAACCTACTATTAGAAAAGTTTGATATTTGATTATGTCTTCTCCTCCCCCACTAGCATATGTTAAGACACTTAGACATTCTAAACTATTTACATGGTATGGGAATTTAGAACCTATGTTGAGTTGGGCATACAATTTAGAAAAGAAGATGTAGTGTTGAAAAGGAATGCTAGAGCGATAGAGTATTATTTTGATGAGCATGATTTCCATTCCTTTAAAGCTTTAGATTTTTATGCTATGTGACCCGTGCTATTTTTTAACCCTAGCAACTATTACAAGGCTAAGTGGATAAGGAATTTGATTTAGAGACATAGTAAGACCAACTTCAAGGATTTCATGACTGTCAAATCTATAGTGATTCAAGATGAGTCTAGAATTAACACAAACACTAAATTCCTATGAAGATAAGAGTGTTCAATCATCCTAAGTATGCTAGGAAGATTCTAATCCATGCTTCTATGCCACCTAACAGTTTGTCAAAGGTTATGAGATAGATTTGTGAAAAGAACACTTTCATTATCTTTCATTATCTTCGTTAATGCATGCATTCATTCATCATGTTCCTCTTTCATTATCTTTCACTTTACGTTACATAATACTTTCGTTTCATTCGTTATTCATAACAAATAATGTCTCAAAACAAGGAACATTGACATTTACAAGTCATCAGTCATCAGCAATTCATCATGGTAACATCCTACTTAGCATACATCCATCACGTAAACACATGCAATACTATCATCATCATGCCCACGTAAATTCTATGCCTTGACAGATATCACACGTATACCTACGAAAGCTATCACATCATTACTTACCCTCACTCCTTTACCAAAGGCTAGTGATTGAACTATATCTCTCCTCGTACGCAACAGCCATACTTGGGCGATTGGACACTTATTCAGTCGCATGGCCCCCATGCGACTGAACACTTATGCGACTGGACCAATGCGGATGGGCATCCATGCGGATGAGCACCAATCATGTGAATGGACTTTCTATCGTGCAAATGTACCCTATGCGAATGGGCTTCTATGCGACTGAACCCTCAGTTGTGCGATTGGGCACTAGGCGACTGGACCTATGCGAATGAGCTCTCAGTCGTGCGAATGAACGCCTGTGCGACTAAGCACCTATGCGACTGGGCTCTCAGTCGTATGACGTGTCGTGTGACTGAACCTCCAGTCGTGCGATTGAGCCTCAGTCGAGCGAATGGAACTCAGTCGTCCCTCAGTCATGCGATTGGCCCTCCAGTCGCCTAGCCCTAACTAGGCAGCGGTTGCAGTTCATCCCGACTGCAGTCGCGACTCACTGATGTCGAAATAAAAGTCTAATAAAAAGGAACTAAATTAGACTAAAAATGAACTAAGTAATATTCTAGACTCGCTAAAACTAAACCAAAGACAGGCAAGTGTACCTATCGACTCTAGTAAAGCAAACGTAAGTCCGGATATCGAACCTAAGAGACCCCTAAGAACACGAAAATTAACTTTAAAAACTAATTTACTAAAAAGTCCAAATAAAGATTTTTATTATTAAATGGGGGTTTTTCTAGCAAATCCTAATACAAGTAATCAAATTAAATTATAAAAATAAATATTAACTAAGAAAATGATGACGATTTCAAACGAAATTTAAATGACGAAACAGACACTACCTATGCTAGAATCCTTTATGTGTTTAACTAGTCTCATATTGGTTTATGGGTTTACTTGTGAAACCGGGATCTAGAGATATGTAACTAATCAAACCCTTAAAGCAAACTCAACCCTTCTCAAGTATGACAATTAAGGTTTTTAATAGTTATTGAAAATTACCGGTTAATTAACAAACAACCTCACAGCAGTTTATTGGTTCATTTAAATACCCTAAGTTTATCTAAATGTTTCACAACACAAGACAACTTTTCATTTTAAATGACGGGTTAGTTATTGCATTGATTATCTAATTTGATTTACAAGGAAAGACGACACTTTAACTAGGTGGATTTTCTCACGAATACCCTAGAACTAGCCAGTTGACAATCCAAGACAAATCAATAACTTTTAATCTCACAATTAACAAGTTTAGTAGAACATTTAGACCTATTCAAACTCATGATTATCAATCCTTATGATTCAAGACGTCAATTAAACCATAAACTAGTCGATAACACCAAGTACACGACCTAACATACACCTAACCATTGAAAGACATTCATATAGGAGTATATGGAACCAAGAATCATGATCAAGAACCTGATCTAAACATGCATGCACATCAGAACTCAAAGCAATAACAATTAAACCAATGAACATCACAAGTTTATTCCATAAAACCAATATTTAACATGTTAAAACCATAAAATCATCATCACATAGGTAGTGTTATTAGATCTAGCCTACAACCATATCAAAACAGTAGCTAAAGTTCATAAACAACTCAGTAAACATGATTCAAAAACAAGAGTAAACAAGATGAAGATGAAACCGATGGATAACACCCTTGAATCTTCAATCCTCTTGCTCAATCCTTGTTCCTTGATGCTTCCAATTGCTTGTTCTCTGCTTGGGATCTCCAAAATCGTCTCTTTGATCGTCTGGAAGTCGGGGCCCCGATAGAATGTGTTAAACATTCTATTTAAATGTGAAAATTAGGGTTTGGCCGTGTCACATGCCTTCGCGCACAGCGTACAAGCTAACTAAGCTGTGCGCGCATCGCGAAGGGACAAATAGTCGGGGGCCGCGAACCCTTCACGCAGCGCGTACAGAGTGGTTAGCTCGTGCGCGCAGCGTGAAGACCCTATTTCTCTGCAATTTTTCTTTATTTTTCAATTTTAACAACTTGCAACTCCTTCACTTGTCCAATGCCCTCGTTTCCAATTCGTTTTCCATTCCTTCCTGCATCCAAACACCTACAAATGACAAATAACGAAAACATTAACTTATTCTAATAAAATTAAACACAATAGACGTATAAAGACTCAAAACCCGACTCTAAAAACATATGTGTTTTGCAACACATCAAACATACCCACACTTGACTCTTTTTCGTCCCTGAAAAAGTATGCAAATGGAATCATAATTAAGAAAACAAACCAATCTCAATAAGTGAAATGGGTCACTCACAGCAACAAATTCTAGTTATAGTTCAAGTGAACTCCCTAACACTAGTTACTTAGGTCCCTTTTCATGTCAATGTTTATCATTTACGTTCAAAAACTAGGTACATCTAAAGGGTCTCACATCTAGGAAGCCACAAATCACCAAATTATTTTTGCAATGAAAGGCACAGATTAAACCATTTAGGTTTACCCAAACCGTTATAACCTGAAAAACTAACAAATTTAATAGAAGCTCATATTCACAGATGGAAATTAGTGGAATGACGTTTTGAACATTTTAGTAAACCTTGGTTAACCTAAAGACTCTAGACCCACATATTCCACAACGCCTCACAATTTATCACTCCACTCGGCTATTTTTCTGGAAACTAGTAAAAGATGTACTAGTATTTTTTTGTAACACTGAAATACCGAACCATGACATGACATTATCATAAGCTTGTAAAGGAATCCAATTTCCACCAAATGACGCATGAACTATGCACAAATCAAGAAGGTCTTAACAGGGTTGTAACGTGGCTAGGGTTAAGGGTAGGAAGACAAACTGGGAAAACAAACGAAAGGTGATTAGACAAAACCGGTCTTTGCTAAGCTAAAAAGATAAACAAAACTAAACACAAACCAAAACCGGATCATACTTTGGATCCAAGCCAACTATCAATTGCTACATAGGGCATTTCTTTTACCCCTTTCTTCTTCTTTTTTTTTTAATAAACATAATCACTAGATACAATGAAAAAAACAAATTATAAACGAAATTAGACATTAGCTCAGCCGGTTCATCTAAACACACAGGCCAAAACAAGTGGGTTAAACAAGATAAAAAGGTTAAGGCTTCACAGGGTTAAACAAAGAAAGAGAGAATAACAAACAAGCTCAGACGGACTGACTAAGGGAAAAACACATATAGGGTAAAGAAAAGGGAAGGCTTCAAACAAGGCTTAAATCCTAATTACCCCTACCATTTCTGTTCAAGTTCATCAGTCTATGGTCTCAACCAGTATATCCTAGACAAGTTCTAAAATGTACATATCATGTGGTAATCACTCAACCAAACAGATGCACATAAAATGCATATAAAGAACAAGTACAAATGGGCTTATCTCACAAATTGAAACTGAAGGGAAACAGGGTATAAGTTGTGGAAAATGTGTAAGTCTACTAACCCTAAGTTACCCTCAGTTTACATGTTCATTATGGAATTTAATGGAGCGCCACTAATATTCAAATTTATTTGCATAAACAAGACAGTAGTGTGCTGAATTTTGTGAGTAATAAGCTTCTATTATACCGTTAGTTTAACAGCCTATAAGGGTGCCTGGTTTTTCTAACTTTTGGTTCTTTGTTTCTCCTAGAATGAGCACCCACAAGACCCCCTAGTTTACTTAAATTAATTACGACATTTAAAGAACCTCTGTAACTAATTGGGTCAACCAGAATTTATTTAGATCACTTGATTTCCTAATCCTATCATTTTCCATTAATTGCACATTACTTCAAAGGACATTTTCCGACTCTTTTCCATTTTTTTTAAAAGACCTAACAAAGTACTAATACCCAATAGTAATACCCATACCCACACTTAAAATTCACATTGTCCCCAATGTGAACAAGGCATAGACAAAACTAAAGAAATAAAAACACAGAAAAAAAAGAAAAAAATGACCACTACGATGCAAAAAGAAAAGAAACTGAAACTCCCCTGAGTTAGTAGAGCATTAAACTAAGCAAAACCTAATTCCATCCGGTGGGTAAGATTCAAGACTCCAAGAAAGTCCCACACAGTTCCAATCAGAGACAGTAACCGGCAGTCAACAATCAATAATCAACACCCTCGTCGTGTGAATCTTGTACGTTCCGAACCCGAGGTTAAATCAACCGTCACCAAAATGCATTCCTTGTGTCTCCTTTGCACTGTTTCAAGTACGAATGCCTGCAAAACATGAAAAACACACCGAGCAAAAACGAAAAAAAAAAAACAAAGAAAAGCAAAACACAAATTAAAAAAAATAAAGGAAAAAAAATATACAAAATTTACACTTGGATTTTCATCCAAGACTTTCAAGCCCTTGTCTTTTCCGGGATCTCGAGGAGGGTTTCCTCCTCTTCATTCACATCTAGGGATCCTCCAATGTAGTGCTTCAATCTGTGCTCGTTCACCTTCCAGGCGTTTCCATAAACATCATTCTGCAACTCGACTGCACCATATGGAAATACCTCTCTAACCACATACGGTCCCGTCCACTTAGATCTCAATTTTCCTCCAAACAACTTGAGACGGGAATTGTACAGTAACACTCGATCCCCTTTCTTAAACTCCTTCAACCCTCTCAATCTCCTATCATGCAACACCTTCGTTTTCTCCTTAATACTCAAAGAACGTGCATATGCTGCATCCCGAAGCTCCTCTAACTCATGAATCTGAAAGAAACGTCTTCTAGCTGCTTCGGTGAGATCAAGATTAACCGTCTTCAGAGCCCACAATGCTCTGTGTTCCAACTCAACGGGAAGATGACACGCTTTACCGTAAACAATAATGAATGGCGTGGTGCCTAACGGTGTTTTGTAGGCTGTTCTGAAAGCCCACAACGCGTCATCGAGCTTGTCGGACCAATCCTTCCGACTCTTTCCTACTGTCTTCTCCAGAATTGTCTTCACTCCCCTATTAGCATTCTCCACTTGACCGCTCGTCTGTGGATGATAAGCGGTGGAGAAACGATGAGTGACTCCGTAGCAAGTTAACACCTTTTCCATCAAGGTGTTACAGAAATGAGTGCCACGATCACTTATAAGCGCACGAGGGGTACCAAATCGAGTGAACAACTTCTTCAGAAATTTCACCACCACTCGGGCATCATTAGTAGGCAAAGCTTGAGCTTCAACCCATTTTGAAACATAGTCAATCGCCACGAGGATGTACCGATTCTTGTTAGAAACAGGAAACGGGCCCATGAAATCAATGCCCCAAACATCAAAAATCTCGAGAACCTGCATGGGATATTGGGGCATTTCATTCTTGGATGAAATATTACCAGTGCGTTGACAAGCATCACACTGTTTAACGAATTCGAGGGCATCCTTCACTACTGAAGGCCAATAGAAACCACAATCAAACACCTTCTGAGCGGTGATTTGATGACTGTGATGTCCTCCAGTCATTCCCTCATGAACATGTCTAAGGATCTCCCATCCTTCCTCCTTACTCACACATCTCCTCAGAACTCTATCTCCTCCAACCTTATACAGAAACGGATCATCCCAAACATGTCTACTCACATCCCGGAAAAACTTCTTCTTCTGCTGCGTGGTCATCCCCTTGACCACCACTCCATTAGCTAGGTAATTTGCCAGGTCGGAGAACCATGGCATACCTTACTGCTCGGCCTTCACAAAATCTACTGACTCGTGAGGGAATCTATCTCCAATCGCCTCCTCACGAATCTCCTCCCTCTCAGGATCCTCTAATCTAGAAAGATGATCTGCAGCCACGTTCTTGGCTCCCTTCTTATCCTTGATTTCGATGCCGAACTCGGAGAGCAAAAGAATCCACCTTATGAGACGAGGTTTGGCATCTTTCTTCGCGAACAGATATCGCAATGCCGCATGATCAGTGAATACGGTGGTCTGAGAAAGCACGAGATAGGAACGGAATTTATCGAAAGCAAAAACAACCGCTAGAAGCTCCTTCTCTGTCGTGGTGTAGTTCTCCTGAGTATCATTCAACGTCTTACTGGCATAATAGATGGGATGGAAATTTTTGTTACGCCTCTGCCCTAAGACTGCCCCGACTGCATAGTCACTAGCATCACACATGAGCTCGAAAGGCAAGCTCCAGTCGGGTGAAACAAGAATGGGTGCACTAACCAAGCACTCTTTCAGAAAATCAAACGCTTTAAGACATTTCTCGTCGAAGACGAAAGGAACATCCTTCTCCAAAAGACGGGTCATGGAGCGAGTAATCTTAGAAAAATCCTTGATGAAACGCCTATAGAAACCCGCATGACCAAGAAAACTACGAATAAATTTAACACTCGTGGGCGGTGGAAGTCTACTAATCGTGTCAATCTTCGCCCTGTCAACCTCAATACCATCTCGAGACACCTTGTGCCCCAACACTATCCCCTCTGTTACCATGAAATGGCACTTCTCCCAATTCAACATCAACTTCGTCTCCGTACACCTCTTCAACATCTTCTCCAGATTAGTCAAGCAGTGAGAAAAAGAACTACCATAAACAGAGAAGTCGTCCATGAAGACCTCCATAGATGACTCGATCATATCCTGGAAAATAGCAACCATGCAACGCTGAAAAGTAGCTGGAGCATTACATAACCCAAAAGGCATCCTACGATACGCATAGGTGCCATACGGGCATGTAAAAGTGGTCTTATGTTGGTCCTGTGGAGCAATAGGAATCTGGAAGTAACCCGAGAAACCATCGAGGAAACAGTAGAACTGCTGACCAGCTAGACGCTCAAGCATCTGATCAATGAATGGAAGAAGGAAATGGTCCTTTCTGGTGGCATCATTGAGTCTCCTGTAATCGATACAAACACGCGAACCAGTGACCGTACGGGACGGAATGAGCTCGTTTTTCTCATTAGCGATGACAGTCATCCCTCCCTTCTTGGGGACAACCTGAGTCGGGCTCACCCAACTAGAATCAGAGATAGGATAGATCAAACCAGCTTCCATGAGCTTCTTAACTTCTGTCTTCACAACCTCCTGCATGTGTGGATTCAATCGCCTTTGAGGTTGCACCACAGGCTTATACTCATCCTCCATGAGTATGCTGTATGAGTATCCTGTGGGTACAGTAAACTGGGCTGATGCCCTGAATGTCGGAAAGCCTCCACGCAATGGCTTGCTTGTGCGTCTTCAACACATCAAGCAGACTCATCTTCTCCTCCTCTGTCAGTCTAGAAGAAATGATGACGGGTAAACTAGAATCCCCACCTAGGAAGGCATATTCTAGGTGAGAAGGAAGGACCTTGAGCTCTAAAAGAGGAGGTGACTCAAGGGACGGCTTATGACTCTCTTCAGGAACTTCATCAATCTCAAAAACTTCGGGAAACAGAGGGGCTTCTTCTTCATACACCAACGGCTCCTCTTCATGATCAACAACCAAGTCAGCTCCACAGATGTAATCAAGACAACGGTCCACTCGGGAGATGAAGGAATTAAGGAAGTAAACAGAATCAGATGGACCGTTGTAAACATCCTGATCACCAGGGTGATTCATGGATTTGACGACATCAAATGTGACATTCTCATTTCCTACTCGAAGAGTGATCTTCCTGTCAAAGACATCGATGATGGCCTTGGCAGTATTCAGAAATGGATGTCCCAAAATCAAAGGTACCTTGTCATCGGCTTCCATATCAAGAGTCACGAAATCCACGGGGAAGACAAATTTATCGACCTTCACTAGCAAGTTTTCAACGATGCCCCGTGGATATTTGACCGATCTGTCAGCAAGAGATAATGTCATGCGCGTTGGAGTCAGATCACCAAGGTCTAGCTGCTCGTAGAGAGAGTACGGCATCAGATTGATGCTAGCACCTAGATCTGCCAACGCGTGGCTCAGAGTGTCACTACCAAACAAACACGGGATCGTGAAGATTCCCGGGTCTGTCAATTTCTCCGGTAGCTTGTTCAGAACCACCGCAGAACATCCAGCACTTAGGGGAATATTTGAGAGTTCCCCCAACCTATCTTTCCTTTTCTGGAGATCTTTCAAGAATTTTGCATACTTGGGCATATACTGAAGAGCTTCAATGAACGGGAGATTGATTTTCAACTATTTGAACATTTCAAGGAAGTGCCCATAATCTTTAGTATACTTCTGATTAGCAACACGAGCGGGATACGGAACAAAAGAAAGATCAATTTCAGGAGAGGGTCTAACAAAAACAGGTGTCGTTTTCACGACCTTCTCAACTTTTGGCTCACTGTTCGGTGCGGTACTTGCTGGGACTAGCCTCGGTTGCACCCTACCTGGAGTTTCCATCTTAATGTGCTCATCAACTTCCTTATCAGATTCTTCTTCTACTACTTCAATTGGGGGTGTCACAGGATCTCCACCTCTTCCACTACGAGTTGTGAATGCTTTGAGTTGGGCGGCTGGGTTGGGTTGAGTGTTGCCAGAAAACTGGCCTAGAGGAGTTTGTTCCAACCGCCTAGCAATGTCACCAACAGAACGCTAAAGGTCTAGGAAAGCAGATTGTTGATTTTTAAGAATGATGTCGTGTTCAGCTAAAGTTTTCTGAGTGGTTTGATCCTTGACAATTAATTGGGTTAACAAATCTTTGATTTCATTAAGATTGGTGTTATTATTATTAACCCCTCCCTGATTTGTTCCCGAACCCCCACTAGCAAACTGACCCTGCCCCTGGTTATGATTTGGATTCGATTGGAAACCAGGTGGATTTCCGGAAGATCTCCAGTTTTGGTTCTGAGCACCCCTCCAACCCGAGTTATAAGAATTGTTAAAAGGATTAGTTGGAGCACGGTTTGGGCCTCCCACATAGTCAACTTGTTCTTGTGGCATCACTGGGCACTCAACAGTGTCATGTCCTCCTCTGCAAATCTCACATCTGTCAATCTTCTTCATCAGACTCTTCATATCCTTGGCTAAAGATTCAAGACTGGCGGCCACACTAGTATCCACGGTGACGTGGTGAACACCTCGAGTGGACGAGGGTGCACTAGTTACAGGAATGGAATTCCTGATAGCTGACCGTTGCTCATATTCAGCTTGAGGAAAACTTTCAAAGAGATCATTACAACTGACAACATCCTTCTTTCCCATGAGATGACCTCCAGCAGAAGTATCAAAACGAGCACGAGTTTCATAGGTCAGGCCATTGTAAAATTTCTCAACGAGGGCCCATTCAGTCAGACCATGATTAGAACATCTGCTAAGCAGATTCTGGAAACGCTCCCAGGCGAGATAATAGGGCTCATCAGGTTCCATCCTGAAAGAATGGATCTGGTCACGGAGCCTGGAAGATTTGGCTAGAGGAAAGTATTTCTCAAGAAATTTGTCATGAAGACCGTTCCAGGTGGTGAAAGTCCCAGCAGGATGAGAATCAAGCCAAGAAGCGGCTCGACCAGAAAGAGAAAACGGAAAGAGGTGAAGAAATTTAGCATCATCGGTTGCTCCCTGAAGATTGAAAGTGCCTAGAATACGAGTGAGACGTGAAATGTGTGCAGGTGCATCTTCGTCGTCGCGACCCTGAAACTGACAAGTGTTTGTGATAGCAGTCATGACATAGGATGGAATCTGCCAAGAACTTTCGTTGACAATGTTGGGAACAGTGATGGGAGAGTTAACTCCTGTGAAGCCTTCAGTGGCTCTTTGGTGAATTGTGCGGTTAGCCATGTGGAACGGGTTTGGTGATGTGGGTGCAGTGGGTGTGGAGCAAGTAGGTGAAGGAGGGGGAGTAGAAAGAGGGGAAGAAGTACTAACCTCTAAGTCTTCAACGTTAGCGCTCTGAAAGAGGTCAGCAATCCCTGAAAAATCTGGTGGTCCCTGCGATCTGGTACGTGGCATGAACTGCAAATCCAACAAAGAAACTGTAAGAATGCAATTAACCAAAACACAGACGAAAGAACAGATGAAAACTAAAAATTAAAACTTAAATAGAAAGAAAATAAATAAGCAAACAAAATTTACCGAAAACGCAAATTTAGAAAACAAGTTATCAAACTAATAAACGGAATTGCCTAGAGATCCCCGGCAACGGCGCCAAAAAACTTGATGTCGAAATAAAAGTCTAATAAAAAGGAACTAAATTAGACTAAAAATGAACAAAGTAATATTCTAGACTCGCTAAAACTAAACCAAAGACAGGCAAGTGTACCTATCGACTCTAGTAAAGCAAACGTAAGTCTGGATATCGAACCCACGAGACCCTAAGAACACGAAAATTAACTTTAAAAACTAATATACTAAAAAGTCCAAATAAAGATTTTTATTATTAAATGGGGGGGTTTTCTAGTAAATCCTAATACAAGTAATCAAATTAAATTATAAAAATAAATATTAACTAAGAAAATGATGACGATTTCAAGCGAAATTTAAATGACGAAACAGACACTACCTATGCTAGAATCCTTTATGTGTTTAACTAGTCTCATATTGGTTTATGGGTTTACTTGTGAAACCGGGATCTAGAGATATGTAACTAATCAAACCCTTAAAGCAAACTCAACCCTTCTCAAGTATGACAATTAAGGTTTTAATAGTTATTGAAAATTACCGGTTAATTAACAAACAACCTCACAGCAGTTTATTGGTTCATTGAAATACCCTAAGTTTATCTAAATGTTTCACAACACAAGACAACTTTTCATTTTAAATGACGGGTTAGTTATTGCATTGATTATCTAATTTGATTTACAAGGAAAGACGACACTTTAACTAGGTGGATTTTCTCACGAATACCCTAGAACTAGCCAATTGACAATCCAAGACAAATCAATAACTTTTAATCTCACAATTAACAAGTTTAGTAGAACATTTAGACCTATTCAAACTCATGATTATCAATCCTTATGATTCAAGACGTCAATTAAACCATAAACTAGTCGATAACACCAAGTACACGACCTAACATACACCTAACCATTGAAAGACATTCATATAGGAGTATATGGAACCAAGGATCATGATCAAGAACCTGATCTAAACATGCATGCACATCAGAACTCAAAGCAATAACAATTAAACCAAGAACATCACAAGTTTATTCCATAAAACCAATATTTAACATGTTAAAACCATAAAATCATCATCACATAGGTAGTGTTATTAGATCTAGCCTACAACCATATCAAAACAGTAGCTGAAGTTCATAAACAACTCAGTAAACATGATTCAAAAACAAGAGTAAACATGATGAAGATGAAACCGATGGATAACACCCTTGAATCTTCAATCCTCTTGCTCAATCCTTGTTCCTTGATGCTTCCAATTGCTTGTTCTCTGCTTGGGATCTCCAAAATGTCTCTTTGATCGTCTGGAAGTCGGGGCCCCGATAGAATGTGTTAAACATTCTATTTAAATGTGAAAATTAGGGTTTGGCCGTGTCACATGCCTTCGCGCACAGCGTACAAGCTAACTAAGCTGTGCGCGCATCGCGAAGGGACAAAAGTCGGGGGCCGCGAACCCTCTCTTCGCGCAGCGCGTACAGAGTGGTTAGCTCGTGCGCGCAGCGCGAAGACCCGATTTCTCTGCAATTTTTCTTTATTTTTCAATTTTAACAACTTGCAACTCCTTCACTTGTCCAATGCCCTCGTTTCCGATTTGTTTTCCATTCCTTCCTGCATCCAAACACCTACAAATGACAAATAACAAAACATTAACTTATTCTAATAAAATTAAACACAATAGACGTATAAAGACTCAAAACCCGACTCTAAAAACATATGTGTTTTGCAACACATCAAACGTACCCACACTACTCTTTTTCGTCCCTGAAAAAGTATGCAAATGGAATCATAATTAAGAAAACAAACCAATCTCAATAAGTGAAATGGGTCACTCACAGCAACAAATTCTAGTTATAGTTCAAGTGAACTCCCTAACACTAGTTACTTAGGTCCCTTTTCTTGTCAATGTTTATCGTTTACGTTCAAAAACTAGGTACATCTAAAGGGTCTCACATCTAGGAAGCCACAAATCACCAAATTATTTTTGCAGTGAAAGGCACAGATTAAACCATTTAGGTTTACCCAAACCGTTATAACCTGAAAAACTAACAAATTTAATAGAAGCTCATATTCATTGATGGAAATTAGTGGAATGAGGTTTTGAACATTTTAGTAAGCCTTGGTTAACCTAAAGACTCTAGACCCACATATTCCACAACGCCTCACAATTTATCACTCCACTCGGCTATTTTTCTGGAAACTAGTAAAAGATGTACTAGTATTTTTTTGTAACACTGAAATACCGAACCATGACATGACATTATCATAAGCTTGTAAAGGAATCCAATTTCCACCAAATGACGCATGAACTATGCACAAATCAAGAAGGTCTTAACAGGGTTGTAACGTGGCTAGGGTTAAGGGTAGGAAGACAAACTGGGAAAACAAACAAAAGGTGATTAGACAAAACTGGTCTTTGCTAAGCTAAAAAGATAAACAAAACTAAACACATCACTCACGACCCTCAAACCCTTCCAAACTCATTTTGAGCCCAAATCAAGCCTCCTAAACCTTAGGGAATCATGCTATGACACCATACAAGCACATACATGTCCAAAATTTCACTCAAAACACACTATACACAATCACACCTAAATGGGTCAAACACACACATTTCAAAAACGGGTTTATATGTGTTTCAGTCCCAAAATCGGTTGTAAACGGGTAAATGATGGGTCCTAGAACTCACACAAAGAAGGAGAAGATGAAGATCTTCGTTTGGACTAGCTACACGACAAATTTCGAGCACAAATCACCACTTTTCTCTCCTTTTTCTCCTTTTTTTTCCTCTCTTCTTTCTCTCCTCTCTTTTTTGTGGTTGATTTGCAAGTGTGGGGAGGGGAAGTGGCTACCCCCTCCCTTAACATACCCCCATTTGCCCTTCTTTCACGCGTTGGCGGGTTTGGTTCCCCGACTTCGGACTTTATTTCTTTTTCCTTCTTTCGTCAGCTTTAGAATAAATGACCGGGCGTTACAAGTCCACCCCCTTAATTAGGTTTCGTCCCCGAAACCTGTTATTCCTCAAACAATCATGGGTAATACTGTCTTATTTCCTCTTCTGACTCCCACGTTGACTCCGATCCCTTCCTGTGCCTCCACTGTACACGCACAGGAGGAACCACTTTATTTCTCAGCCTCTTCTCTTTTCTATCGATGATTGCCACTGGTTGCTCCACGTAATTGAGTCGTTCATCTACTTCTATATCCTCCAGTGGAACGATCGTATCTTCATCTGCCAAACACTTTCTTAGATGAGATACGTGGAAGGTCGGGTGAATTCCATTTAACTCATCAAGTAACTCCAACCTATAGGCCACCTCTCCTACTCGAGCAATGATTCGGAAAGGGCCTATATACCTTGGGCTCAACTTGCCCCTCTTTCTGAACCGAATGATACCCTTCCAAGGTGAGACCTTCAACATAACCCGGTCACCCACCTGGAACTCAATCGGTCTGCGTCGTTTATCAGCATACGACTTCTGTCTATCTTTGGCTACTTTCATATAGGCGTTGATCTTTTCGAGATTTTCAGTCGTAGCCTCGATCACTTCGACGCTCCCCAATTCCTTTTGGCCAATATCACCCCAACAAGCAGGTGTCCTGCATCTCATATCGTATAGCATCTCATAAGGTGGCATGCCAATGCTAGCATGATAGCTGTTGTTGTATGAGAATTCAGGTAACGGTAAGTGGTCATCCCAATTTCCCCTAAAATCAATCACACATCCCGAAGCATGTCTTCCAACGTATGAATGGTCCTTTCTGACTGACCATCAGTCTGGGGATGATAAGCCGTGCTAATATGTAACCTCGTCCCCATCGCATCATGGAATTTCTTCCAAAATTTGGATGTAAACCGGGTGTCGTGATCAGACACAATTGACACTGGTACACCATGACGAGTCATGATTTCCTTGATGAAAAGATCCGCCAACCTCTCGGATGAATATGTCTCAGGCATTGGTAGGAAGTTAGCACTCTTCGTCAAGCGGTCAACGATCACCCATATAGCATCATACCCTTTTGGAGTACACGGAAACTTCGTAATGAAATCCATGGTGATGTGCTCCCACTTCTATTCCGGTATATCCAAAGGTTGAATCTTTCCATACGGCTTTTGGTGCTCAGCCTTCACTTGCATACAAGTAAGGCATTTACTCACATACTCCACCACATCACGCTTCATACCCGGCCACCAATAATCCTTCATCATGTCTTGGTACATCTTCGTGGCATGAGGATGAATAGAGTATCGAGTCTTGTGAGCTTCATCCATAATCTTCATTCGTAGATTCCCAAGATGAGGAATCTACATACGCCCAAACCGGGTTCTAACACCAAATGTGTTTTCACCCAACTCCGCGACCAGACCTTTCATTCTTTCGGAGTTAAGATGATCTTCTTTCAGTGACTCATCTTGAAACTCTTTGACTTGCTTCATCACATCCGAGGTCATAATCAGCTGGTACGCCTTCACCCGAATAGGCTCGGGCCTCTCCTTTCGGCTAAGGGCATCCGCCACCACGTTGGCTTTGCCCGGATGGTAATGGATCTCACAATCATAATCCTTTATGAGCTCCAACTATCACCTCTGCCTCATATTTAAATCCTTCTGCTCGAAGAAGTACTTCAAGCTCTTGTGGTCGCTGAAAATGGTGCACTTCGTTCCATATAGATAGTGCCTCCAAATCTTTAATGCAAAGACCACCGCTGCTAGCTCCAAGTCATGAGTAGGATAGTTAACCTCATGAACTTTCAACTGTCGGGATGCATAGGCTATAACTTTTCCTCTTTGCATTAACACACACCCTAATCCCGAGTAGGAAGCATTAGAATAAACCACCAGATCCTCACTCCCATCGGGTAATGACAGAACAGGAGCTTGGGTCAACCTCGTCTTCAATTCTTCGAACGCCTTCCCTTGAGCTTGACCCCATACAAACTTTACATCTTTCCGGGTCAACTTGGTTAGTGGAGAAGCGATTTTGGAGAAGTCTTGAATAAACCTTCGGTAGTAGCCCGCCAAACACAAGAAACTGCGGATCTCGGATGGCGCCTTTGGAGACTTCCATTGCATCACCGCTTCCACCTTTGCCGGATCGACCATAATCCCCTCTGGATTCACCACGTGACCCAAGAACTGAACTTCGCGCAACCAAAACGCGCATTTGGAGAACTTGGTGTACAGTTTCTCCCTTCTCAATGTCCTAATACTTCTCGAATGTGACCGGCATGTTCTATCTCGCTCTTTGAATAAATCAGGATATCATCGATAAACACAATCATTGATTTATCCAACATTGGCTGACATACTCGGTTCATCAAATCCATAAAAGTAGCTGGTGCATTGGTCAAACCAAAAGACATAACAAGAAACTCGTAGTGACCATAGCGCATGCGAAAAGCTGTTTTAGGGATATCCTGCTCCTTCACCTTCAGTTGATGGTAGCCTGATCGAAGATCTAACCTTGAAAACCAACTGGCCCCCTGAAGCTGATCAAACAAATCATCGATTCTCGGCGAGGGTATCGGTTCTTCACCGTCAACTTGTTCAGCTCACGGTAGTGATACACGTCCTCATACTACCGTCTTTCTTCTTTACAAACACGGACGGAACACCCCAAGGTGAGATACTCGGTCTAATGAACCCCTTATCTAGCAGCTCCTGCAACTGCCCCATCAACTCTTTCATCTCTGTCGGAGCTAATCGATATAGTGCTTTGGCAACAGGTTGGGCACCCGGTATCAGATCAATCTGAAACTCGATCTCTCGGTCAGGTGGCAATCCTGATAAGTCTTCCGGGAACACGTCTGGAAAATCACACACAACCGGAACATCAGATAGTTATGGTGTTGGCGTTTCCACATCCTTTACATGACATAAGTAGGTGCTGCACCCACGCCTCATACACTTTCCGCCACCCATCGAGATCACTTTCGGGATCGTCGTGACCCGGTCTCCATAAACAGTTACCGAACTCCCGTCAGGCGCTATCAAACGAATCATCTTCTTTCGACATTCCACATTACAAACCTCTATCACCTCTGAAATTCTAGTAGACTTACCTATCGCAGTTTCTATGTCAAACGGTATGTCAACACGTCCACTACTAACAGGCAGTTTGGCACAGAAAGCAGCAGAAATAAAATTTCTACTGGCACCCGAATCAAATAATACAGAGGCTAAAGTTTGGTTCACCAGAAACGTACCGGACACAACATCAGGGTCCATCCTAGCCTCTTCCTATGTCATCGTGAATGCCCTGGCGTTCACCCTTTGTCCTTCACCCCCTGTCTTCTTCACGCCAGAACCCTCAGCCTTGGCTTCTTACAGTCCTTGCTCATATGACCACTTTCCCCACAGTTGAAGCACCTCATGCCCTTACAATCTCTAGCCATATGACCAGGCTTCCCACACCTGTAACAAACGTTCGACCCCAGTCTACACTCGCCGCAATGCTCCTTACCACAATTGCCACACCTTTTCAGTCCCGTACCCGGTGTGGCTACACGGCTGTCATCCACCCATGCCTTCTTGTTGCTCGTCGAGGCATCATTCGGACCAAACCTGTTCCCCCTCCAGTCTCGATCACCACCACCCTTCTTACCGCCATTTGTCACCCTCACGACAGTTCTCTCATCATACAGTCTCCCTGCCAAGTCCACGCCGACCTAAAGGTGCTCGGTCGGGTGGCGATCATATGCCTGCAAATATCCGCCGGCAACCCCTGAATGTACCTCTTAATCTTTCATGACAGAGGCGTCACCTGATCCGGCACCAGACGTGCTATTTCGTTGAACTTCGTGGTGTATTGTTGGTAGGTCATCGTTCCCGCCTCCAGCTGTAAGAACTCTCTCTCAACCTTGTCCATCTCTTGATGAGGACAGAACTCCTCATTACCAACCTTTTCAGCTTGGACCACTTCATTTTCCCAATGTCCCTGCTACTCTTGGCTTGGACTATGTTGTCCCACCAGCATAGAGCTGAATCCGTGAAAGAGTGGGTAGCGAACTTCACTTTTTGTTCCTCCCGGCATTCACTGATATCAAGAACGGCCTCCATTTCCCTCACCCATCGGTGAGCAGCCGCAACGGTGCCATTACCGTCAAAAGTAGGGGGCTTGCATCTCATAAATGCCCCGTAGTTACAACCTCGTGTCGACTCCTGCACAGGCTCCTCCCCCTCTTCCTCTTCATCATCAGAAACAACCGTCTCCGGCTCTGGTTGCTCCTTCCTTCCTGAGGACCTATTCCTCTCTTTCCTTTCTCCTTCCCGAACAGCCCTTATCACTTCGGTCACCACAGACGATAAGATCTTCTACATGACCTGATGAACCTCTTCAACCACTGCCTCTTTTACCGAGGCCCTCAGATTGGCGCTCTCGTCTACACCCTCCGGATGAGGGGTCTCGGATTCTTCAGGAACCACTTTCTCCACCCTAGTTCTTCCTCTTGTGGCCCGTGGTTCAGTACCACGTCCGCCACCACCTCCACCACGTGAGGCTTTGGACTATCTACCGCCATCCATTCTCTCTCTATCACACACTGAAAGATTCATACACCAACACGGTTATTCAAGGAAATAGCTCAGTTTATGTCAAGTATAGTAAGTCCCTAATTACAATGGCCAGTTGTGATTAGCCACTTACCTTACTCTTCGTACCCCGAGCATTACCTGTCCTGACTACATTAGTATCTAAATCTAACAGTAACACCTAAACATATAACATGCGCACATAATACCGGTTAACTTTAAGAAAATACCTGATGGCACGCAGCTACTCAGATTGGCATCCCTTCCCTTTCCGTCCCATTCTCAGTTTAAGTTAAGGTTTATTTTGAAAATTTACCCATTTCACTTAAACTTTGGCTCTGATACCAAATTGTAAGGCCCCGTTCCCGGGCACCTCACAGTTGGTCATTCATCGCACATAAAAACATATATTTATCATTAACTTAATAAAAATCATGCAGCGGGAATATTAAATTTACTTTCAAATTACTACAAATGCTTTTGCCAGTTAATACAACGTCAATCGATAACAAAATACATATTGTTGTATTACATCACAAAAGCATTATAGAAAAGAATGCCATTCCCAAAAAGGAGCTGAGTAGCCGCCTCGCGCCATCCTCAGCAACACTACCTGTCAACTGGAAACACATAAAAACTCAGCGTTGCTGAGTGAGTTCTAGTTTACAATAAAACATACTTTTCTTTCGTTAAACCATTCTTTACATACATGCGGTCACACAACGTACGTACACATAGATAATATTATTATTATCTTCATCGTTCATTCATTAGCTTTCGTTCGTGCACCGTTCATCGTTAACATTCACATTCTTTCATAACTTTTTCTTCATACGTAAGTATCTTATTTTCATTCATTACATACATTCGTACGTTCATTACATGTATTCGTACGTTCATTTCATTCTTACATTCATTACATTCGTACGTACGTTCATTCCTTTCATTCATACGTCCATTACATTCATTCATACGTTCGTTACTTTTGGTGACATGTACAATACCCCGAACATTGTGCACGAAGCTGGTGCTGGACCTGTGGTGATTACCACGAACATTGTGCACGAAGCTGATCCAGTCACCTGAGGCAAGTACATGCACCACTTATCTTTTCTCTTCATTCCGGATCAATGCCATGCGCTATACCCCAAACATTGTGCACGAAGCTGATGCTGGACCTGTTGGGATGAACCACGAACATTGTGAACGAAGCTGATCCAGTCACCTGAGGTAAGTGGAAAGGATCCCATACATATAGTCAATCACAAGGATTGGACCCCAATGTGCATCCTCCGGGGTAGCTAACCCGCACACCGTTGAGCTAACACCTGCCAGGGGTGTGCACCTCCATACATTTGCTTGCAAGCCTTTTCTTACTTTCATTCATTCGTTCGTTAATGCATGCATTCATTCATCATGTTCCTCTTTCATTACTTCACTTTACGTTACATAATACTTTCGTTTCATTCGTTAGTCATAACATGTAAAGTCACGAAAAGATAAACACGTATCAAACAAGGAACATTGACATTTACAAGTCATCAGTCATCAGCAATTCATCATGGCAATCATCCTAACATACATCCATCACGTAAAAACATACAATACTTCATCGTGCGTGCCCACATATTCTAAGCCTCGGCAGATATCACACGTATACCTACGGGGCTATCACACTCATTACTTACCTTACCCTTACTCAAGGCCAAAGGCCAGGATTGAACTATATCTCTCCTCATACCCACACCCAACTTGGGCTATTGGACACTTTGTCAGTTCAGTCGCATGGCCCCCATGAGACTGAACACTTATGCGACTGGACCAATGCGGATGGGCATCCATGTGGATGAGCACCAATCGTTGTGAATGGACTTTCTATCGTGCGAATGTACCCTATGTGAATGGGCTTCTATGCGACTGAACCCTCAGTCGTGCGATTGGGCACTAGGAGACTGGACCTATGCGAATGAGCTCTCACTCGTGCGAATGAACGCATGTGCGACTAAGCACCTCTGCGACTGGGCTCTCAGTCGTACGTGTCATGCGACTGAACCTCCAGTCGTGCGATTGAGCCTCAGTCGTGCGATTGGCCCTCAGTCGTCCCTCAGTCGTGCGATTGGCCTTCCAGTCGCCTAGCCCTAACTCGGCAGCGATTGCATTCATCATCCCGACTGCAGTCGCGACTCACGACCCTCAAACCCTTCCAAACTCATTTTGAGCCCAACTCAAGCCTCCTAAACCTTAGGGAATCATGCTATGACACCATACAAGCACATACAAGTCCAAAATTACTCTCAAAACACACTATACACATCACACCCAAATGGGTCAAACACACACATTTCAAAAACAGTTTATATGTGTTCCAGCCCTAAAATCGGTTGTAAACGGGTAAATGAGGGGTCCTAGAACTCAACACAAAGAGAAGGAAAGATGAAGAGCTTCGTTTTGGACTAGCTACACGACAAATTTCGACCACGAATCACACCACTTTTCTCTCTCCTTTTTCTTTTTTTCCTTTTTTCCTCTCTACTTTCTCTCCTCTCTTCTTTTTTGTGCTGATTTGCAAGTGTGGGAGGGGAAGTGGCTGCCCCCTCCCTTAGCATACCCCCATTTTCCCTTCTTTCGTGCGTTGGCGGTTTGGTCCCCCGACCTTCGGACTTTATTTCTTTTTCCTTCTTTCGTCAGCTTTGGAATAATGACCGGGCGTTACACTAGACACGAGGTTGGAACAAGCACTAAATCACCAAGACTTTTAAGTCAGATTATTATGCTGATTGGTGTGTATTAGTTTGAGAACCATGTCACTTACATTGAACCAAGGATGTTATGTCAATTAACTATGTGCCGTACATTCCTTTGTATAAAAATGACAAGGGGAAATGGTTCAAAAACCGGGACACTTATGGGATAAGGAAGATATGAAAATGTTAGAACTTGATGATAAATCCTTATGCAGCCATAACATGGCTTTGACTATAGAGATAGCTAAGAATTTAAGGAATTTCGAGGGGTCGAAGTCTTACGGGATGCCATGGAGGCTCAAATTATAAGAAACAAGAATATGAGGGAAAGTAAGAAAGACATGTGAACCAAGAATTTAGTATATTAATCATGTACTAGGATAGACGTTGGAAACACAGATGTCAAAATTTGTAAAGTTGATAATGAATATGAAGAGTGCTAGTATTTCTTTGGAAAACATAGCTGTCAATAAGACTATTGGACTCATTACCATTCTAATAGAATAACAACTACCCTTCTATTAAGAGAATCAAAGACTTGTTCACTCTATCTCTTGCTTATCTGATTTCTACCATTAATCATATAAGATGGATGATAAGAAAAGATCTACTAATCATCTGAACTTAATGGGAGCTGAAGCAACTGCTTTATATAAAAATGGCTAGAAATCCAAATTATTATGTGAGTTACTCTTAATGTGTCAGCAACAACAATCTAGAAACACTGTCATTCCTTCTATCTAAGAAACACCTATTTCTCATTTTTCAACTTGCAAATCCCAATCAATATTTCCCCATACAATCCCAACATGTGTTAGCTCAACCTTAAAACCCTTACATACTCATCCATTCAGCACATCCTCAAAATTCTACAAGCATATGTTGCTACCTCCAACCATCATAACAAACCATTCAGATTGCAGAAGAGCACCATGCCTGTTATTACTTTTATGTCCAGCTATGAAGCCTTCATGCTAGGAAGACTAAGTGACATGCTTAAACGAGTATATGCTAAATCTTAAGAAAAGGTTGATGAAAAGAAAAAGTTGAGAAATTTTACACTACAACAAGCAATTGAAGGATAATGTCCGCCTTAATCAACCAGACAAGTTGCAACATCCAATAAATCATATTCTAATATCTAAACATCAGTATTATCCAAGCATAACGCTAATTTTTATTTATATTTATTTTATATGATTTGTAAATAAAAGTAATTTTGAAAAAGTGTTGACAGCAAATGAAGAAAGGTTCATAGCGGATGCATAACAAGTCAAAGCGGATGAAGAATATGACGAATTGTCAAAGTGCTGACAGTGGGTAAAGAAGTCCAAAGAAGATGAACAAGACCATAATGGATGACTGACATCCATATCAGATGAACAACAACCCAAAGTGGACAACATCAAGCAAACACAAGTGTTCATAGCGGACGACCAATATACGGAGTGGATAACTTAGTCTCTCATCCACAATGGCTAGTCTATCATTCACAGCAGACACTTCATCATCCACAACAGACCACTTAGACTTAGGATTATCTTCCAGGACCCTGATCTATGGACTTTAATACTGATAGACCATACATACCAGTGGCTTTAGGTCCTGATTACAACACGTATAAGCCAGTTAGCAATGGTGATGACTTGAAGAAACTCCAAAGAGACATGAAAGCATATTGTATCCTGGCCATAACTTTTGCTTTTAAGATTTGACCAGGGTAGAGAACTTCAAAACAGCCAATGAACTTTAGAAGTTCTTCACACCATGTGAAAGGAAGTGATGAAATTAGAGAAAACCAAAGGGAGAAACTGAGAACACAATATGAAACATTTCATCACATCCAATGTGAATCAATACCAGAACAACTCTACATATTTGCATAGTTACTCAATGAAATGATTGTCTATGGACTCAAGTATGATTTAGTGGAGATCAACAAAAAGTGCTTCACATCCTACCAAAGAGCTGGACATAGTCAGTCTATTTGATGAAGCAACACTTAATCTTGAAGCATTATCATTAGATGCTTTAGTTAAACAAAGGAGGCACTCAAGAAACAATAGCACTGTGAGGCATGTTGAATCATACAAGTTTATGAAATTCAAACAACGGATTGCATTCTTAACATGCACTAGAGAGGATGAAGATGGAGAATTCCTTATTAACATCATTCTTCTCAGCTCTAGAATCATCCAAGAAAAGACAAAAGTCAAGATGACTAGTGTTCATGATTTCCCTAAAGCAATACCTCAAGCAAACATCAGCATCAAAATCAACAAGCATCAAGTTAAAACAAACAGCAACATTCTCAATATCAAAATTTCCATTGGTTTGATAACCAATGGAAATGGTGCTATCACCATCATTCTTCAAAGTGAAGAACAAAAGGCAGCTTTTGTAGCCTTCTCAACCAATTTTGAGGCATGCCTTGATGTAAACCTGACACCATCACACATCATTCAACAAGATTTGGATGAACTTCCACTAGACATGGTTGAAGAAATAGATCTTCAATGGTTCATGGCTATGATTGCCTATAGATCCAAGAAGATTTCTGCAAACTAATATGGATCTAACCATAGATAAAATGAACAAAATAGATTTGATAAATCCAAATTAATGTGTTACGATTGTTATTGTATGGACACTTCTCGAGAATATCAAAAACTAAGAGCAGAAAGACAAAATCAATAACCATAATGATCCGGTGGATATCAGTCAAACAGACCAATTCAGCCACCAATCAACATACCATCTGCTCAGTACCATCTCAAATCACTCACTACAGTCCAATCAACATACCAATTCCTCAGTAATGATTATTGAACATGTTTGTGAAGGTGATTGGAGTATGTTCAAAGCAAGATCAAATCTCTAGATCATGCCCTCATGGCTCAACTTAAGGAGAAAACTAACAAAGATCCCAAATGAGGTTGAAGAGGATCTTTGGAATCAAGAATGCATTAATGAAGTTACTAGATATAAAGAGAATGCTAATCAACTTTCTAGGAAAGTGATTGAAACAACCATTTTAAATGATAGTCTTAAAACTAAACAAAAATATATATGAAATTATAATTTTGTCATTTACAAATGATTTAGACTGGCCGTTTGTCTGAAAAACTAACCTTGACAGCAGAAGTTGAAAAGCCCCGTGAATCATTAAATCAATCAAAAATATCACATGCTAAAACAAAAGTTAAACTTTAAAAAATTTCAAGTAATAAAAAATTTGAAGAACTTTTGGATTTGAAGAACTTTTGGCCTAACAAAGGGCTTTTAAAGACTCTCAGGCATTGGGTATAACAAAGTTAACCCACCATATAATGACAATTATTGTTGTTGCCTGAATTAATGACCAACAAGCATGGAGATTCACTTGATCTTCATGATAGAACATATGACATAAAACCTGCATCATCATCATCATCAATGTCACCTATAATTAATTTTGTTAAAATTCAAAATCCACCACAAATTAAATCAATTGACTTTTATCAAGGTTAAAACAATGATACGATGTACACACTTCTGATGATGTGATGATGATGTTGAGGATCTTTTGTATGATGAAGCTGATCAACAATCCCCTGAACCTACAAAAGTTTCAAATATGTTAATGATTACTGACCCTCACCCCCAACATCAAAATAAAAGCAAATGTTTGACATTGCCTAAGTGGGAAAAAGGAAGAATCTTCTGCTACCCCTCTTAAAGTCAAATGTAAGGTGCCATAGGGTTCACCCTTTAACTAATTTATTGTCTGTGCAGGGACATCAAGAAGGCCTAACATCTTATATGTTGACAGTGGACGTTCTCACCATATGATTGGAAATCGTTCCCTCCTTAAGATTTTAAAAGCAAACATGGAGGAAATATAGCATGTAGAGGAAATAAAACGAGGAAAGATTACTAGTAAAGGAATAGTATCTAATGGAGTGATAAGCTTTGAAATTGTCAACTACTGCTCAAACCTCCAGTTCAATCTTTTGGAGTATATCTTAGATATATGATAAGGGATATGCCACTCTTTTACTTCAACAAGCTACTACAACTCAAGATAGGAATCAGATTCTAGAAGATTGTATCCTTTTGCATAGATGTAATGCCCCAATCCCAACGTTGCAGTTGGTCCTTCATACGTAAAATATTTAAAACACGTTCATTTTGCAGTGGAATCTAAACTTTTTATTATAATTAAAGCCCGTGTCGAGTATCATATCATTCCAATTACACTTCAAAATTTGTATCAATACAATTATATTTCTAAAAATATAGATGTCAGACTTGAACTATCCTAGTAGCTCTCATGTCCATGCCTGCATCTCTCAGCATCATCGATTACCTGCCAACTATTATGCATACAAAAGTCAGTGACGCGGAGTGAGTTCTAGTTTTATAATAAAATACATTACGTCTGTTTAAAACATTTTCTTTACATTCGCACATGATCATACATCATACATACAACTAGATAAATCATTATTATCTTTCATCATCTTTCGTTTCGTACTTTATCGCACATTTCGTACTTTATCTTTATCTTTTCACTTCTATCTAAATCCTCTTATATGCTCTACCCCCCGTCATGCTCGAAACCTGGTCACTGGGCCGAGGTCTAAAAATAAACCCCAAACATTATGCTTAAAGCTGACTCCAGTACCGGGGTAAGCGACAGGACCCTATTTCGTACTTTAGTTAATCTCAAGGATTAGACCCCTGTATTCATAGGCTAGCTAAGCCCTACATTTAAGCTAATAACACACGGTTGTGAACCTCCTTTCATTTTGCTTGCAAGACTTTCGTTCGTTCATTAGGATCCACTTTTCATTATCATTAACTTTCACTTCATTACATAATACTTATTCTTAATTAGTATATATCACAGCAAGTAAGAAACATCATGAAACATACCTTCACATTCTCATCAAAAGAATAACAAACAATAATATCTACCCTCCGTGGGACAAAAAAGGTTCGGTGATGGCAGCTCCTGACAGCGGGGTTCTAGGGACAAAACCCCTAGTTGGGTTCAAGGGGCCTAAGTGAAGAATTAGGTCATGTTATATAAAACACGACCTTCCTGAAGCCTTTACCAAGCAAAAACGACATAACCATGCGTTACATACATCAATATTCACTTCGTAGTACATAACACGAGCTAACACGAGTTATATAGCTTAAAACCTCGATTCTTCACTTTTCTCTCTTTATATAGCAGTTCCCTCTCTCTAGCAGCAGTCCTTTTTGGTGAGTGTGGTCAGGCATGGCTATTCGCAGCTATTTAAACTAGTCACACTTTTCGCATACTTCTCACGTGAGAAGTACCCTTCATACGTGAACTTCATTCCATGCGAGAAGTTCCCTCTTTGTGCGAGAACTTCGTCTACCTTCTTTAGTTTGAAATTTCCTGACGTTATAGTAGACATTGTCAAAACAACACATACATAGTTGATATGAATACAATTTCAGCCTCAATCCCTGAACCTTTTATTATCAAAAGCAATAGAAGATGTTTCCTAGTTATGGCACTGTAGATTAGGACACTCTAAATTTAGCAGAATAAATCAATTGGTCAAAGGTGATCTAGTAATAAGTCTACCTCAAAACAAATTTTTCTGTACAGACCACCGCACTGCATGTCTAATAGGCAAATAGCATAGAGAATCTTATCTTTTTAAATTGGTAAACTCTACTCAAACACCACTCAAATTGATTCACAACGACCTGTTTAGACCAACAAACATTGTAAGTATAGAAAAGAAGCAATATTGTTTAGTGATAGTAGATGATACTACAGATTTACATGGGCATTCTTTCTGCTACACAAGTCAGAAATACCATAAATAATCAAATCCTTTAAGAATGACATTATTCTACTCTCTATGTAGAAAAATGAATAAGTCAATATTTAATGTTGCAAGGACTCCTCAGTAGAATGGTGTTACTAAAAGGAGAAATAGAACATTAATAGAAGTTGCAAGATCAATGTTAGGAGACTCTATAGTACCCATATCCCTTTGAGAAGAAGTAATCAATACAACCTGCTACATTCAAAACAGAACATTAATTATTAAAAAACATACTAAAACACCTTATGAACTTATGTTTAAAAAACCATTTATAGCATTTTTTTTAGTTATTTGGTTGTTCTGTGTCTATATTAAATACTAGAGAACATCTATCAAAGTTTTCTCCTCAAATAGACAGTAGGTTCTTTGTTGACACTTTAGAAACTCAAAAGCTTATAGAGTATACAACCCAAGACTTAACATAGTAGAAAAAACAACTGATATTGTTTTTAATGAATCTTCTTTCACTAAGAAAGTCATTGGATCAAACTGGTTGTTTGAAATAGATTCATTAACAAAATCATTTGACACATCTTATTTTGAAGTTTTAGGTACCAAAGTAGATATTGAATATCTAATGGTTCTACTACAAGCATAGATGTTCCATTAACAGTAGATCTCGATGGGAACAACAACTCCATCAAGCATAACTGTCACAACTCTACATAATCCCCTGCTGCATTAAACAATCCAACACAAGCTTAAATTAATCCTCAACCAAGCAAGCAAACCAATTCAATAGTACAGAAAGAAGATGCAAGACGTTAAAGAGGGTCAATGCAACAGTTTCACAGTGAGGAGAGACTTAGAACACTTAACAGATCAAATAGGGAACCAAGTTTTTATTGATGATACTAAGAAACAAGTAAATATGAGACAGAACTAAGAACAACAACAGATGGTGTTTGGTTTCAAGAATGTTATATATTGCTACCAAGTTCTATTATAAGTCTTACAAAAACATATCAGAAATACAAGTACTTGAGACACTTATACTATATCCTACAGCCAGCTATACTTTGAAAGCCAGCTGGAAACACTAATCTAGACAACAAGATTAATGTATATTCAAAAGGCAGATTGCCTTTGACTTGTAACTATGACAAGCCATAGCTCACATCCTGATATATTATAAAAAGGATAAAGGTATAAAGTAGAAAGTTACAGACCAATTACCTTAGTCTACAGTTGAAACAAGTATGGACCTTTTCACAACTTATCTAAGTGGTGAGTCTTCATAGTGGCAGCGAAAAGTTATTCAGCTTTTGTCAAAAGGTGATCAGAGAAAGCATGTCTTCTATGTCTTTGGAAGAAATCAGTCTTTGGCTTCAGAAGACTTTGTCTCTAAAGCTTTGGAAGACTTCATCTTTGTCAAGATTTGATCATTTGGCTTCGAAAGATTTTACACTTAGTATACTTTTCCTGAGTTGTGTAAACCTTTTGAAGTAACTTTCCTCTGTACTTCATTCATGCATGTTGAGAGCTCTTTGGTTACTTTGGTTGCCTCAACCTGTAAGTGTAAACCTTACAAACTCCATCTAGGCTAATGCTACCAAAACAAAAGAGTTTATTCATCTATTGACAGTCTCATCAGGATCAAGACCATTCCTTTCTTCATTATTTGGTAAGGATCACTCAAATTCTCATATTATCTCCTCATGTCATAGAGATCATGTAAAGAAAGGTCAAGTATGTCTTGCCAGAAGTATATGTCTTGACCTCCTTTATCTCTAATGACATACTATTTGTCCCGATTAGCAGCAAAGGCCCAGGACAAGATGGGTCTCCCAGTAGCAAGAGGCTCTACATTGGTTGCACTTGGTTGAGTAGGCTCTTCTTAAGTAACTTCAAGATGGTCTGACTCATCCTAAGGTGTAGAGGTGGATGCCTTGGACTTCTTCTTCTTCTTCTTACTTTCACTTCATGTCCATCCTTTTCTTCCAATTTCCAGATTTTAACTGAGAAGACTAGCCTTCAGCATGAGTTTGTTCTTATATGTCTTTCTCAGTTGGATCCTTTTCCTTCATAGGTTCAGAAGTAGAGGGATCACAACCCTGCTGTGGATCAGAAGATGAAGATGATTGTGGTCCAGCACTAGGTCTAGGTTGTGTTGTCTCTTATGTTCAACCTTTACCTCAACTTCAGGTGCTGCCTGACTTGATAGAGAATGCAAGTCAATAAGCTCACCCCTTTTAATCTTCTGCTTGATCACCCTAATATGCTCACACATGAGGGATAGAGACATTGAACCAAGCCTCCTTCCAGAGAATCCATACAGCTTCAAGAAGGTCACGTTCTTCTACTTATCAGCAGACCTCTTCAGACTTGCTTTGATGGTGGCTCTTGACTTTGTAGCTTTTTTCCTCATCTTCCTCTTAGCGCATTTTGTTCTATCATCACTTGTTGCTCAAGCTTCTTGAGGTACTCAAACTCTATATGCTCATAGGACAAGGGAAGAAGTGTAGATGCCTGATCGGGGCATGTGGCACTCAGGTAGCTGATCATATTTTGTCTATCTGCTTCTTTGTCTACCTGAGGTTATTGCTCAGTTGCCACAGCCTCTGTCTCAGAGATTTTTAAAACTAGGGAGAGAGTAGAAGCATGCTTGTAGAGTCTTTTTCTCCTCCTTTCTTTAATCTTACGGAGCAGTTCTGCAACCCCCGCCTCCTTTATTTCCTTTGATAGCTCAATGTCAGCTAGTTCATTTAACACTTCTAGGGGAAGAGAGATAAGTTCAATAATGTTATATTTCTAGTCCTCAAGTAGTTCAATCTGGATGCCATTAACTCATCATCTTCAATGTTTGGTCTAGGCGCAACCCTAATTGCAGGTTCCATGAAGACTGTGATCCTTATAGGACTCTCTCCTTGTTAACTTCCTCTTCCTCTCTCTTTCTCCTCCTCAACCTCCATAGGATTTAACTTTCTTTTCCCTTTGTCACTCACGTGCTTTAGTGACTCAGGGTGGAGAGAGCTTTGGCCTTTATTATTTGGTTCAGCACTTGAGCTCTTGCTAGAGAGAGGTTGTGAAGTACCTTCACCAGTTGGTGCCTCACTAAGGGTAGAGGATGTTGAAGTAGTTCATGTCTAAAGGTTCACAGGATCTATCACTGGGCCTTCAGTCAAGGTTTCCCCTTTGAAGCTAATCTTAGGGTCCACCTTAACATTCAGTTGACCAATGACATTGCCTGTTAGCCTTTGTCTTCTTAATCTGAACTCTTCAACAATTCTATCTTGGATCCTCTGAGCTAGTTTACCAGCTTGTCTGTGTTGACTTAGGTTAGCAAGTGACATATGAATTAGAGGAAGACTCTCATAGTACTACAGGGTCTAAAAACTAAATAATTCTTGCTGCCCCTGAAGTCTAAGGAGTATCAAGGCTCTTTTGTCAGCATTATGAGTCCACCTTAATATTTAATTTTTAGCATCATGGGGTGGGGTAGGCATACCCTTTGGGATACCCTCAATGAACAGACTTTGTATGAGTGAGTCCACATCAAGTGGAATTTAGGAGGTTACTGAGTATTGACAGTTGTAAGTGGGGGTGGTGAATCTTCAATGTCAATACACTAAGAAGAACTCCCAAGTTCTATGATTACAGGTAGGACTTTTCCCTATTTTTTGGTAGAATCACCCTCTTGAATAGTGCACTTGAGGTTAGGTCTATCATATCCATAGGTTCTTGTGGCCTTGGTTGATTCCTCCTGAGTAATCTCTCAGCTAACTTGCCCTTATGGTGATCTTTTGTACGGTAGTCACCTAAGATTCAAGGTGACTACCCTTTGAGACTAAATAGGTGTAGGTTTTAGTTCTTTTGTGCAGCTTTAGTTTCAGACTCCCCTCATCTTTATCATAACAATCATGGGGGATGAGAGAATAGGATGAAATTCTTCTTCTTCAACACCAGCACTATGTTCTTGGCTGTTGGATTTCCCCTTCACTATGACAGCTTCAGTTGAAGTGTCAATAGGCTGGGTCGCCATGGTTGAGGTCTTAAAGATGTAATCACTTGCAGAAGTGAGAGCCGCTTCCATGTGGACCTTCTAAATAAGTTCAGGGAGATCCACCTCAGTGGTGGGTGGATGATATGAGCTTGATATGAGTGAGTCAAGGACACTCATCTCTCCTTGAGTAGGGGGGAGAAGAGGGACTCATGGTACTTACTAAATCCCATGTCTCCATCATCATAGAACTCAAGGTTAGGAAGTGGTTGGTTAAGATCAAGTGGTTGGGGATGGTACAGTTCCCTTAAAGGTTGTTCAATACAGTTTTGAGAGTCTGAGTGAAGGCTTAAGGGTATTGGGGTTGTAAGATCGTCATACTGAGCATAAGGAACCTCAGCATTGATCAATGAAGTGATGGTAGTGGTTTGCTCCATAGGGGAAGTGGGAACTCTAGTCTCCACTTCCTCATGCATGGCTGAGTATGTAAGGGCCTTCATAACCTAAGTAGCTTGTATAGGGGTTCATTTGAATTTTCTTGAGTAGGTGAGGCTAATTTGTGGTTATGTGTGTGTTTCAGATGTAGAAGGTGTGGGTTCAACACTAGCTGGTGCTGATAGGTTGTCACCTTGAGCAATAAGCATAAACATTTTTGGGACTAGGGTTGTTGCTACCCTGAGAAGCCCACAGTAGACTTTCTTATTTCTTGAAGATGCCAGCCTTCATCTTTCCTATTTTAAGAACATTACCTATTCCCCTTAACTGTGAACCCAGTTCATAGTTAAGAATGTGTTGAACATATCTAGGGAACATGTAATATTCTACGGAGTCAAAGTTTACAACTAAATTTGTATATACAAATTAAGAGTACCTAAACTTAAACATTAAACCATGTCATGGACTATATAGGAAAGGTCTTCTAGAATTGAATCCCAGCCTCCATGTTTGTTTGATAGACAGTGGATGACAACATAGTAGAGATACTTCCATTGGGAGGAGACCTTCCCTTTCCTAAAGGTTCTTACTGAGTAATCACCCTCATAGCCTATCTACCTGAAGTATTGGTTCACAGAATATTATAGGAAGGACAATTTGCTTTCTTTAACATTCAGCCTAAGATGGTTATTAATAGTGGCTGGAGCGATGAAAATTATCCTGCCCTGTACTATGGCAGACAATGCCTTCTCCCCATCCATAATGGCCTCTTGGCAGTTCCTCCAAAACTCAAAAGATGATCTTCATATAGTGAAGGATCTATGGTGAGGGAGGTGAAGTAGTTTGATAGAGTCAAGTGCCGGAAAACATCTGAGAAACCAGGATCTTTCGCAAATGTTAACAGAGCAACCTGATTCTGTTGCACGTGTAAATGCATGGAGAAATCAGACTGGTTTCATGGATTAGGGTGGCCATTTATGAGTAGCTTTGTGATGAAGAAAGGTGTGACATCCGTCACCGAAAGGTCCGTCAATTAACGTGGTATTTGTTAGCCCTTTATGCATATTCAACCTTATCTCATAATCAATTTGCCTTAATCTCAATTCTTGCTTCATTACTTATGGGTGTTATATTAAGTGTGCATAAACATTTAAACATTAAAAGCCTAATAAGATTCTAACCCAATATTTTCCTCTTTTCCTCAAGTATTTAAGAAAATATTAGTATGTAAGGGTTATTTTATTATTAATATTACTAACATTATTATTACCATTGCTATTATTATTATTATGTTATGAATACTATTGTTATTATCATCATAATTATTAAAGTCATAAATTATTATTATTACCCTAATTATTATTACCGTTATTATTATTATTATTAATATTACCACTATTATCACCATTTTAGTATAAATAGTATCATTTATATTGATAATTTAAAACAATTAACAAGGTTAAGGTTCAAAGTGTAATTAAGCAAATTAGGGGGGGAATAAGTGAATTAAAGTGTAGGGACTAAAGTGTCATTTCTCAGTATAAATACCCCTTTTGATTCAGTCGCCTATCCCCAAAACCCTACCTTTCGCCTGTCACCCCCTCCCCTCTACTCTCTGACTCTCTTCGTGTTTTCCGACGAATCGCCGCCGCAGGTCGAATAGCAGGTAGACGACCACCATTGTCTCTTACTTCATCTAATCTCTCCTTTCTCGCGTCGTTTTCTGGTGTTTGGGTATAACCGAGTGTGGGACTGTTCTCGAGGCTTTATGTGTGCATCAATTGCTTAAAACGTGTTTGAAATCAACTTCTGAGTATGTTATGGTGCCACTCGAGTGGTCACAGTGGCCGAAGGTGGCTGTGAGCACTCTGACACCTCTGTGTTCTGCTTATGCGACTGAATGTCTGCTCTTGTGCGATTGAGTGTGTGCTGTGAGAATGGACTATTTCGCACGACTGAGCTGTATGTCGCACGAGTTGTATGCGAATGAATGTCGATCGTGCGATTGAGTATGTATTGTGCGATTGAGTGTGTATTGTGCGATTGAGTGTCTGAATGCGAATGAAAGGTGATGTGCGATTGGAAGTATGTGTGCGAATGAGTGTGAGTCATGCGAATGAGTGTGAGTCATGTGATTGAGTGTGTATCGTGCGAATGAGTATGTGTGCGGATGAATGTTGTGTCATGCGAATGAGTGTGTGTGCGTATGAATGCTGTGTCGTGCGAATGTTTTTGTATGACTGGATATGTGTGTGCGAATGAATGTTGTGACGTACCACTGAATGGCGATTCGTACGAATGAAGATTGATTCGTACGAATGAAGGTTGATTCGTGCGAATGGATGTTGAGTCGTGTGATTGAAGGTTGTATATGTGTGAATGCATTCTTTGTGTAGTATGTGTAGGTCGTGTGATGTTAAAGTAATATCGATACAGTTACCATTGCTAATGATATTATTAATATTAACATTATGGTTATTACTAATATTATCACAAATATAATCAATGCAAACATTTTAATGTTATCAAGACTAATATTAGTAACTACTAATATCCTTATTACTTTTATCAACATAACCATTTTATCATACTAAGTACACCTTTAGTAACAATGAAACCTTATCACTAATATCATTATCAATGGTGACGATTCCGAGTACATGAATCTATATAAAACCTTATGTAGATGCCTGCTTGCATGTGTGTGTGTGTTGCGTGACCGATCCAACCCGAACCGACCGAACGCATCTATTCTCTTTAAACGAATCTTTAATACTTGACAATAATTAATAATAGGTGTTTAATCGATTGTTGCTTTCATCCTCAGGAACCTTTGTTCATCTATTTCTACCATCAATCAAGTGAGTTTCGTGGCCTCTTTTTATGTTGATTTATTACTTTAGTTACTTACAAACTTGGGGAAAAGTGTGCTCACCCTTTTCATGCTGTACAACTTATATTCTTGGAATTATCGTGTTACTATTTTGTAAGTCTTTATCTCATACATGCATGAGTTTGCTGTATGGTACTTGATTCATACTATTTAATTCCGGTGTTAGAACCGACGGATAGGTATTGGTAGTACTATTGGGTTGACACCCCTACCCTCGTTTGTTGGTATACTAGTTAGTACCAACAGTGGCCAGGAACGGGCCTAGGGTGAATATATTCCGACAATATCTATGTGTACGTCATAGGTTTAGTTGTGATGCTCATGTTTTCATGTGATTTTGCCTACTTATAACTGTATTCATGATGTTCCGCAAAAACTATTACACAACATCAATTCTATTTACTATTAAACTTGCGAACTCACCAACAATTATGTTGACCATTTTGAGCATATCTTTTCAGGTGATACAAATAACTGAAGATTCTAGGAGTGCGGCTTTAGTGGAGACCCTAGGATGCATTTTTTAGACCATACATTACTTTGACATTGTTGGTCAAATGCACATTATTATACTTTTGGATACTTGTTCCCGGGTTGTGGGAATTCTATTACAATGTTAATACTTTTGGCTATGTTGTCATGGTTATTGACTAGACACGACACAAGTCTCCTTTGTGCCGGGTGTCGTCATGACATGTTATTCATTCTATATATTTATTTGCATCTCTATTGATTACAATGTGTTATGACGATCCCGTCCGTTACATCCTCGTGTTTCCGCTCTTAGCGGGGGGTGTGACAGACTGGTATCAGAGCCATTGGTTATAGAGAATTAGGCAAATCACTTGACCTAGACTATAACCTAGGAACCTTCATGTATAATGCATGCTAGGATTTGCATGCATCCGATATCACATGTATGTTCCTTCTATGCGTGTTCTTCTATCTCTCTGCCTTGTAAACTATTCACCCTAAGGAAAGTACTATACTCTTTTCTTATGGGATGTTTTCTGCTGGATCTACCGTTACCATACGCGCCACATTGTTCTATTAGGTTCGGGTACCGAACCTGAAGGGATCTCTACAGATCACACGAAACGTGTGATCTGGGACATTGAGTCCGACCCTGAGGAAGTTATGTCTGAGATCTCGAAAGAAGAAGAGATAGGCGACCTTTGTTAGACTAATTGAGATTATATGCTTGGAATTTTCAATCATTATGACAGACTACTATTGGAATACTATTAAGTCATGGGCTTAAGAACTTACACGATCTGTATATGATGAATAATATCAATACTGTGATGTTGACTTGGAATGTTGGATCTTGATGAGTGGAATTATTATGAAGCGACAAAAGTTTACGTGTTTACTCCTTTTATGACTAGAAAATTCCGCCTCAAAGAATCACCCGCAGTACAAGTCGCGAAGGTGAGGCCCCAAGGGGTAGAGGCAGAGGAAGAGGTAGAGGTAGGGCACTAGGAATAGGTGGTGGCCCCGCGGTAACAATCAAAGGACTGGAAACCCTGATATAGCTACCATGATCGCTCAACAGCTAGCTGCACTGATTCCAACAATAGTGGCCCAAGTGAGCGACACTTTTCTGAATCATAACCCCCACGGCGATGACGACAATGACAATGGAGAAAATGGAGAAGGAGGACAAGGTGAGGCTGGTAACGAAGGAGGAATTGAGATTCGGGTTAGGAATGAGCATAACCAAGGAACAGGGGAAGAAACTGAGAATGGTGGTGCTACTGGTAATGAGACCGGGATTGGTAGTACAAGACGGGGATGTTCATTCAAGGAGTTTGTGGCCTGCAAACCGAAGGAATTTGATGGAAAAGGCAGGTTGGCTTGAGAAGATGGAGGCAGTCATTGATATAAAAAATGCCTAGATAGTCTGAAGATTAAGTATGCCCCATGTTCACTACAGGGCAAGGCATTAACTTAGTAGAACACACAGATTCAGGCAAGGGGAAGAGAATCAGCAATGCAGATGACTTGGGATGAGTGCAAAGCATTGATCACCGAAGTGTACTGTCCACTCAATGAGATACAGAAATTGGAGCATGATTTCTGGAACCATGCTATGGTAGGAGCTGGGCACGCAGCTTACACTGATCGTTTCCACGAGTTGGCAAGACTGGTTCCACATCTGGTAACTCCGGAATCCAAGAGGATCGAAAAGTACATTTGGGGACTTGTGCCTTAAATCCGGGCAATGGTAACAGCAGCAGCTCCTCCTACTATCCAGAGTACGATACTGAAGGCTGGTACTTTACAGATGAGATGGTTAGAACTGGGGTTTTGAGAAAAGAATCAGAGAAGAGAAAGGATGTTGGAGAAGCGAGTAGGTCGAGTACCGGCAAATTTGACAAACGGGCCAAGACAACCAGGAATTTTGTGGCAGTGGGTCAGGGTAGGAAGGAATATGTCGGGCCGCACCCCAAGTGTAATAGCTGCAACTTCCATCACCTCCAGGCAATGCCGTGTCGGGTGTGTGTAAACTACAGACGCCCGGGGCATCTAGCGACAAACTGTAGAGTGGCACCGAATCTGGTTGTGCCGGTTAATGCGGTTAACCCCGCAGGGAATGCTAGGGCGTGCTACGAGTATGGAAGCCATGATCACTACCGAAACATGTGCCCCAGACTGAATCGGGCGCTGGGTCAACAAGGGAAGAATCAACCACATGTGATGGCCATAGCCGGTAATCAAGGCCCAGCGAATCAAGAAAATGCTGCCCGAGGACGTGCATTCGTCATCGGAGAAAATGACGCCCGTCAGGATCCGAATATCGTTATGGGTACATACTTGCTCAATCACCATTTTACATCCATATTGTTTGATACTGGAGCAGACAATAGTTTTATATCTTCTGAATTTGCTCATCTGCTCGACTTGAACCCTAGTAGGCTAAAAACTAGCTACAACGTAGAAATGGCGAACGGTAGGATTGTAAAGGCCGATGAGATTATTAGAAGGTGCTCAATGATATTGGAAAACCATGCTTTTGAAATAGATTTGATACCTTTTGAGTTAGGAAGTTTCGACATAATCGTGGGAATGGATTGGTTATCAAAACACGAAGCCGAGATTGTTTGTCGGGAAAAAATAGTGCGAATCCCCATGCCAGACGGGGAGGTGCTCAGGATTCAGGGAGAACGATTAGGGAGAAACCTAAAGCTTATCTCCTGCATGAGGACGTGTTGATGTTTACAAAAGCAGTGTTGCGCATTTCTGGCCCATGTAGTGGAAAAGAAGGAAGAGGAGAGGAAGTTGGTAGACATTCCAGTAGTACGGGACTACCCGGATGTATTCCTAATGACTTGTCCTGCTTGCCCCCACCTCGGCAAGTGGAATTTTACATAGACTTGGTTCATGGAGCTACACCGGTAGCAAAGATGCAATATCAGTTAGCACCATCAGAATGCAAGAGCTATCTAGCCAATTGCAAGAACTGCTGGAAAAGGGTTTTATCCGGCCGAGTCACTCACCATGGGGAGCACGGATATTATTCGTCAAAAAGAAAGATGGATCGTTTCGCATCGATTACCGCGAGCTGAATAAACTGACCGTGAAAAATCGATATCCTCTTCCCAGAATCGACGATCTATTCAATCAGTTGCAAGGAGCCTCGTACTTCTCCAAGATCGACCTTCGTTCGGGATATCATCAGCTAAGGGTTTTCAAGGATGACATACCGAAAACAGCCTTTAGGACACGTTATGGACACTATGAGTTGTTAGTCATGCCGTTCGGACTGACTAACGCTCCAGCTGTGTTCATGGACCTGATGAACCGGGTGTGTAAACCTTACATGGATAAGTTTGTGATCGTAATTATAGATGATATACTTATCTACTCCCGATTGAAAGAGGACCATGAAGAACACCTTCGGGCAATACTAGGACTATCACAGGAAGAAAAACTTTTCACCAAGTTCTTGAAATGTGAGTTTTGGCTACGGGAAGTTAAATTTCTGGGACACGTGGTGAACGAGTATGGAATTCACATAGATCCTGGAAAGATTGAAGCAGGGAAGAATTGGGAAGCACCACAGACACCTTCGAAAAAACGGAAATTCTTAGGTTTGGCTGGATACTATCGACGCTTTATCGAAAATTTCTCAAAAAACGCACAACCGTTGACTCTAGTGACTCAGAAAGACAAGAAATTTGATTGGGGACGTGCACAAGAAGAGGCGTTCCAAACATTGAAAGAGAAGTTGTGCAATGCGCCGATATTGTCCCTTCCGGACGGATCTATTGATTTTGTGGTTATTTTATTAGTTATGGGTGTTATATTAAGTGTGCATAAACATTTAAACATTAAAAGCCTAATAAGATTCTACCCTAATATTTCCCTCTTTTCCTCAAGTATTTAAGAAAATATTAGTATGTAAAAGTTATTTTATTATTAATATTACTAACATTATTATTATTACTGTTACTATTATTATTATTATGAATACTATTATTGTTATCATCATAATTATTAAGTCATAAATTATTATTATTACCCTAATTATTATTACCATTATTATTATTATTATTACCACTATTATCACCATTTTTAGTATAAATAGTATCATTTATATTGATAATCTTAAAACAATTAACAAGGTTAAGGTTTAAAGTGTAATTAAACAAATTCGGGTGGGGAATAAGTGAATAAAAGTGAAGGGACTAAAGTGTCGTTTCTCAAATTTTGAAATGGGTATAAATACCCCTTTTGATTCAGCCGCTTACCCCCAAAACCCTACTTTTCACCTGTCACCCCCTCCCCTCTGCTCTCCGACTCTCTTCACTGTCTCTCCGACGAATCGCTGCCGCAGGTCGATTCCCTTCAACATCTCACACGTAGACGACCACCGTCGTCTCTTACTTCATCTAATCTCTACTTTCTCATGTCGGTTCCGGGTGTTTGGGTACAACCGAGTGTGCGACCGTTGTCGAGGCTTTGTGTGTGCATCAATTGCTTAAAACGTATTGGAAATCAACTTCTGAGTGTGTTATGGTACCACTCGAGTGGTCAAAGCGGCCGAAGGCTACTGTGAGCACTCCGACACCTCCGTGTTCTGCGTATGTGACTGAATGTCTTCTCTTGTGCGACTGAATGTGTGATGTGCAAATGGACTGTTTCGCACGACTGAGCTGTTGTCGCATAAGTTGTGTGCGAATGAATGTCTAGTCGTGCGATTGAGTGTGTATCGTGCGATTGAGTGTGTGAGGACGAATGAAAGGTGATGTGCGATTGGAAGTATGTGTACGATTGAGTGTGAGTCATGTGAATGAGTGTGAGTCGTGCGAATGAGTGTGAGTCGTGCGAATGAGTGTGAGTCATGCGATTGAGTGTGTATCGTGCGAATGAGTGTGTGTGCGGAAGAATGTTGTGTCGTGCGAATGAGTGTGTGTGTGCGTATGAATGCTATGCCGTGCGAATGTTTGTGTACGACTTGATATGTGTATACGAATGAGTGTTGTGTCATGCGACTGAATGGCGTTGGTACGAATGAGATTGATTCGTACGAATGAAGGTTGATTCATACGAATAAAGGTTAATTTGTGCAAATGGATGTTGAGTCGTACGACTGAAGGTTGTATGTGTGTGAATGCATTCTTGTGTGTAGTATGTGTAGGTCGTGTGATGTTAAAGTAATATCAATACAATTACCATTGCTAATGACATTATTAATATTAACATTATGGTTATAATAATATTATCACAAATATAATCAATGCTAACATTTTAAGGTTATCAAGAAGTTGGTACACATGTCCCTAGTTCTAGTTGAAATGTACTTAAATGTTTAATCCCTTTCATTTTGTCACATTGATGTAATCATTTGATATATTTGTAATGAAAGACTCTTGAATGAATGAATATGTGTTATTGAATGAGTATAAATAAAATACAAATATGTGGTTGATGCTTATAATGTTTGATGTTGTTTATTGTGTGATAACGCATATTGAACTAACTATATAGGTTTGTGAATTGTATGAAGCTTTCATGCGAATGGACCATGCTAATGGACCATACGCATGAACACTTCATGCTAATGGACCAGTCGCACGACTAAATCAGGAGACTGGATTAGTCGCACGATTGTGACATGAGATTGACTCAGTCGCACGACTGGACCTTCAGTCGTGCGGATGGATCAACCGCGTGCTTCAGTCGCACGACTAAACCATGCTGATGGTTTAGTCGCACGAATGAAGACTCCAAACCAATAAATACCACTTAATTCATGTAAAAACAAAACACTTCGAGAATTCACAACCCTAGCCATCCCAGAACGTCCAAGTCGTCCCTTCCAACTTCATAGAGCGTTTCTGATCATTCCTAATCACTTCTTAACGTTTTCTAATCGTTAGTTTTGATCAGATTAACGTTCTCCTTGATTGGATCACCAATCAAATAGGATTACTAGTTCATACTCGGTCCTAACAAGTGGTATCAGAGCTTTGGCTCTCGATTCTACGTGGATTCAATCACGTTTTTGGAAAAATCAATGTTTTTCAATCAAAGATCCGTTCTTTTTGCATTAAAATTTTATTTTTACGAGTGCATGTGTTCAAAAGTTCTTATTTTTCGAGTTCTAGCCGTCTAGGGTTTTCAAAATCGTGTTTTTAGTCGAATTGAGTGAAAATTTTGAAAGATTTCGAAGTCAGACGTCTCTGTCGCACGATTGATCCAATCGCACGACTGAACTTCATACGCACAGCTCATTCGCACGATTGGTCCAATCGTCCATTTCATTCGCACGTTTAAGCTCATTCGCTCAGTTCAGCTCAGTCGTATAGTTCATTCGTACGACTGAACTCATACGCATAGATTCATACGCACGATTGATCTCAATCGCACGTGTCAACTCAGTCGCACACTTCAATCGTCCAGTTGACTTCAATCGCACGAGTAAGTCTTATTTGCATTCCCCAGTCACATCAGTCAGTTAGTTTGTCAAGTTTTTTCAGACTAAGTCATCATGGACGAACAGCACTTTGCTTTCTCAGCTGGGAAGGATTCCAGAATTCAGAATCTCCTGCTTTCGGAAAATGAGATCGGCAACCACAACAAACCACCGAAGCTTCTTACACTTGGCGAATATCCTCAATGGAAGCAACGGTTTGAAATTCATTTGAATAGAGTGGACACCAACTTATGGAGCACAATTAGGACTGGCTATACTATGCTAGTTGGAGCTGACGGTGTTCCACTGACTCTATGCTAAGGAACATATGGATTTACTTGCTGCTGTGGTTCATTCGTATGACGGGTTAGTAGCAGGGAAGATTGGTAACTGTCATTTAGCAGATGAAGATTACGAGCAAGTGGATGAAACCGAGCTAGAGAGGATGGATATTATGTGGGCTCTAGCTAGTGCTGTGCGAAGAGCTAAGAAATCCGTCAAGAAAACGGGACAGAATCTGGTGGCTACAAAGGATACTGCTTTTGGATTTGACAAGTCAAAGGTCATCTGTTTCAACTATGGAGAAAAAGGCCATTTCAAGAGAGAGTGTGTCAAACGACACATAAGAAAATAGGAAATGGTAACCCGTTTTCATCAACCAACAAACAAGAAAAAGACAACAAGATAGCTCCAACCAGTTAGGACTCCAAAGCAATGGTGGCATAAGGTGATGAAGGTCAAGATTGGTCTTTTCACTTTTTATCTGTCGAGGAAGCTAATATCGCGTTGCTTGAGGATCTAAATGACGACTCACCAAGTGAGGGGGAGAACTTGGCTGAGTTTGATACTGTTGATGTAAATGACTCAACGAGTGTTGTTGATCATCTGGTAGAGAATGAACTGAATGATGCTTCCGAAACTCACCAGGAACCCCATGTTGCATTTGTTGTCGGCACCTTAAACTCTGCATAGGTAGAATCTAGAGATACCCTATTCGATAGACATGCTTGTGTTGAATGCAATTAGTTTAGGGAATGCATTGATTTAAAATTTACTAGGTTATTAGAACATAATGATAACTTGGTAAATGACTTAAAACTTTGCACTGAGGCTAGCAGAGTGTTAAAGCAAAATGAAAGCAGTTTTAAAGAGAAAATTGAATTATTGAGAAAACAACTAAGGGAAACCGAGGTTATGGCTTTTAACCAAGAAAATGACATAAATTTTTATTTAAATTCAATTGAGGAAATTAAAAGGACAAAGCTATTCTTCAAGTGGAAAATGAGTCATTAAAACAAAGACTGCATAGTTTAGCTAGTTCCTCACATATCATTAAAAACTTAGTTAAAGAAAGAAACAATGGGGAAGGGCTTGGTTATAAAGTTGTGCCTCCACCACATGAGATCGTTTTCAACACAAAACAGCGTCCTGTTAATAATAATCCTATCAAGGATCATGTGGTGACTACTCCTTTGGTCAGTGATCCTGACACTGCAGTTAGACCTGCACCTCAGGTGACTGATCAGAAGGCATCAACTTCGGGTACAGAGGATGAAGTCTTAATTAGGGACTGGGTGGTAGGGGATGATCACGTGCCTCTTAGTTTGGGATCATGGACTGCTGTGTCAAAACCAAAAATTTCAAAAACAACTCAGTCTAAACCGGTCAAGCAAGATTTCAACAATGTGAAAAGACAAAACAACCAAAATGTTAAACAAATCAAATTTGTCAAAGAAGGTGAAAAACCAAAGGTGGAGACCAAAAGGACCAATCCTGAAATGTACTCCCCACCCCACAAAAGATCTCCTAGTCCTATTGAGAGGAGATCATGCTTTAACTGTGGACAAAAAGGACACATTTCTTCATGTTGTCCTCGCTATCAGACACCTTGATGTAAAATTGAATTGGTTCAGGAACTTACACCTACTTTTTCAAAATAGAGGTCTAAAACACCTGCTAGGTCTAACACCCCTTCCCAACACCAAAGACAACACAGACAAGCCACAGGCAAGTCTGTGATGCCTGAGGCAAAACCAATTATTGAAAATAGACCTGAAGTTCAAACTGTTAATCAGTCATCGGTTTACCACAAACAAGCCTAACACAAGGATGGTCTTTGGAAAGCTAAAACATCTGATGTGTCTGATAGTGGTGATAAGCAGAAGAATGCGGTTTCTCCAACTGCAAATGGACAGTGGGTGGAGTTTGTGATGTGCAATGCCTCTGGGAAACCCAAGCCAGTAAAGGCTTGGGTCCCCCTCCTTAACTAATCCTTTTCTGTTTATGTGCAGGTAGTCCGCTATAGTGCTTCTACCAACACATGGATTATTGATAGCGGGGCATCCACGCACATGACTGGGAATCACTCTCTCCTTTTCAATGTCAAACAAATTAAAGGGGACATGTTTCCTTTGCTGGTAACAAAGGTGGGTACATCACAACTTAAGGAGAAGTAGGTAATGGGAAGGTAAAACTTGATAAGGTAAGTTATGTTCAGCAGTTAAAGAACAATTTACTTTTAGTTTCTTAGATATGTGACAAGGGTTTTAAAGTTATGTTTGACAATATAAAATGTTATATTCTGAAGAAGGAAATAGATATCCCTGAGGAGCAGGTACTAATGTCAGCTTCAAGGTACAATGATTTGTACGTCTTAGACATGTCTAAAGCTTCTACAACTGAGTCCACTGCTCAGTCTTTGACAGGATCTCAGCCTCTCGTTTGATCAATCAGATTATGTTTGCAGCGGATTTAGCACATTAATTAGCGATTAATGCAAGAACATAAAAGATATTGCATGTAAAAGCACAAGCATAGAGAGAGAAAAGAGTTCTGCGAAACAATAAATGTTCTATTGCATAGCACATTTCGGCCATTAAAACATTATGGTTCCCCATCCTTTTATAGGCGGCAAAAGGATGGGCTGATGTCCTTTTCTGACATCAACTGAATATTAAAATTACAACTGTCAAAACATAAAACTACTGAAGATGTCAACAGCTGACATCTTCTTACAAAAGTTTCCTAAGTACTGACAAAAGTAAAACTACTGATATCCTACAACGACTAAAGAACAAACTTTTCAGTCGTTTATAACTACTGATACTATAACAACTGAAGAACATGCTCTTCAGCTGTTGTACAACTACAGAAACAAAATAAACTACTGAAAAGGAAAAACCATCACAACAACTGAAGAAGACTTCTTCAGCTGTTGTGACAAACTCTGAGTCTTCAGTACTTGGTCTTCAGACTTGGCTTCAGATGATGTAACAACTGATGACTTCAGTAGATATCATCAGTTGTTGTCTTCAGTCTTTGTCTTCAGACTTTGTGCTTCAGTAGAAGGTCTTCAGATCTTCAGTTCTTCGGCTTTTGATTCTTCAGTACTTGTCTTCAGTACTTGAAGTCTTCAGTACTTGTAAGATCAGTATTCAGACTTCAGTACTTGGTCTTCAGTACTTTGGAGTCTTCTTCAGCTGTTGTTCTTCAGTTCTTTGATCTTCATACTTTGTTCTTCAGATTTTGTCAGAACAGCTGATGGTTGGAGCTAAGATGCTCGAGTCTGACATTCAAGCAAGAGAACACAATAGCTGATGGGAGTCTTCAGTAGTTGTTACAGTGGCATGTGGGACTTAGAGGTTTTCCTGATCTTGGCTCATTGGCTCTTTTGGTCCAACAAACTTCCCTGAACCAATGCAGCCAAAACCTCTAATTATTGGTTGTCCCACTTATTGGTGGCATAATGATTGGTCTATTTCCTTCTAGATCAGATTAGAAGTTGACCCAGATAAGCACTGGCCTGAGAGGTAGTCTCTAGTGTTTGTTTGGCTAAGTATGGATTTGAGCTCTGTCTTGGGGAATTGGACACAGAGCTGTTGTCCCATCCATGAGATCTACCTCCCATGTACAAGCCTGTAGGATTCTCTAGTGTAGGCTCGGACAAAGATCATTTGTTCTTCTTTGGTCATGCCCTCATCCCCACCATCGAACAATCCTTCACGGCCGTACATCTCCGAGACATACTCGACCTGTTTCCCATTTTTGAGCTCAACTGTTGTGATTTGCTTGTAAGCAAATTCATCTGGATGTTTGCCTTCTAGCAACAAGTTGAGCTCATCTCTGCGGAAGTTCTCAAGCTTCTTATAAACTAAGCCTTTCCTCACCATCCTGTTCTCCAACATCATTTCAGGAGGTAGCTTGGCTTTATAAGCTTTCTCGAACTCATCCACAATTTCCCAGGGTGTTACCACAAGAGCCACTGTGATTACTTCATCTACAATCCTCTTCATCTGGCTCTTGTGTCTCACAGGAATATCTTTCTTTGTGATCCTGTGAGCCACCCTAGGATCAGGCCAAGTCCTTACTCTCTCCTTGTTATATTGGAAGGTTTGTTGGAGAGTGAAGAGTCTCAGAGCTTCTTTCTTCATATTCATGATAGAGGTAGAGGCAGCATATGCTTGGTCAATTGACTTAAGCATTTCAGCATCTTGAAGCTGCTGCTGTGCCTCTTCCTCTATCTTTACCCTCACAGTTTCCATCTGTGAGGTGGGGGTGATGGTTTGGGTTTTGGCCTTTGGTAGAGGAATGACTGCTGAAAGAGGCAGTCTATCCTCCTCATCCCCCTCTTCTTCTTCTTCTTCTTGCAGCCTCAACACCCTTCTCTTCTTCTTCAAGGGTGGATCATTGGCTGCGGGTTTTGGTGGTGAAGGAGTTGGTTTAGTGGGTTGTGGTTGGGTTGTTGGTGTGGGAATGTTGGCAGGCACTGCTAGTAACCTAGAGATAAGGGCTGGTTTAGTCTGTTTTACTAACAGTGTCCTGTTCCCAGCACCTGCTTCAGAAAGGGCCTCTGCAACCAGTCCCTTAGTGAAATCACCAGTCGAACAGATCTTGGTGGTTATTGCCAAGAGTCTGTCCCTGGTCCATGCTTTTACATCAAGGACTGGCCTGCCCAGATACTTCGAAATGAATCTACTCATAGCCTCGAGTTTCTTTTGATCCTCTTGGCTATAAGTAGACCATCGGTATTCTATCTCCCTAGTTTCCATCTTCCTGATCTCCTGATCTAGCAAGGCAGTGTCCTTGTCAAAGCCTTGCCTGAACAGCTGAGCAATGGCAGAATCCATTGATTTGCTGTGTTCAGCATCAGCCTCCTTGACAAGGGCTGCTAGATCAAAGTCAGCCACCTTCTTTCCATCCTCTCCCTCTTTCTTATGAGTGACACTGAAATCCTTTTGCATTTCAGCCACTTCTATTTGCTTAACCTCCCTCTCTTTCCTCTTCCCTTTCTCCCTCACCTTCCTAGTCTCCTCAACCAACTCCCTCTCAACCACCACCTCTTTCTCTGCTTCTACCTCCTCCTCACCCCTCTTCCTCTTGACTTGCACTGATGTCTCCCCCTTTTTGGGTGCATTGGTTGGGGTTTGACTATCAGCAAGTGCCTTATAAATGGCAACCTCCACCATGGGTTGTATGTATGTGGGAAGCCTCTCACCAAGGGTTTGAATGACTAAGTCTTTAAGCATAGGTGTGACGAGAGGTAGGGATTTCTGGAGGATAGCATCCAACTGCTCAGGGGGGTTCTGACCCTGAGAGCTAGTGCTAGAAGCAGGGGCTGGTGGCCGAGTTTGTGGGAGTGGCTCAGTGTTTATGAGACCTTCGGGTGAAGGTGCCATCTGTGCGGTAGTGGTGGCAGACGGACTTCTATCCTGAGTCATTTGAGCAAGCAGCTCTTTGAGTCTGCTTATCTCATCCTCTAGGATAGTGTTTTGAGCTACTACATCGTAGAAGAAGCTCAGGTCATCATCAGCATGAGCTGAATCACCTGACCTCCTGACAATGTCAGGATGTACATGCCCTGAGTGTGGCTCAGTAATAGCATGTGTCCCTTGTTCATGGTACTGGGGACTTCTAGCCTCCGGATTGGATCCATCACCGGCAGTTGCCTCTGGTGAGGTCTTAGTGATGTTACCAGCTTCACCCTTCTCAGATTTTGATGCAGGGGAAGTGGCAGCCTCACCAGATTGTCCTATCTCCCTAGCCACACTGGGAGATTGGACTGATTCTCTGTGTTGTGGGCTCCCACCGGCACTTGTATCCACCCCCTCTTTGGTTGGAGTCTCCCGAGTTGTAATAGGTTTCTGGGGAGAGGGTGGAGTGCTCAGATGGGTCAGCACTTTGGCGATAACCAATGTAGGGCTTTGTGGGGCGGTCTCATCAAGAGATGGGCTCAAAGCAGAGTGCACATGGGGAGGACTGTGCTGTTCAATGGCAGTCCTCTCAATTGAGATAGACCCCAGTAGTGTGGTTGCCCCAGTATTGGTTGCATCAGGCTCCTGTTGAGAGGAAGCCTGTACGGTTGTGGTGGGTGGAGTCGTGGTACCTGCTTGGAGAATCGAACCAGCAGGCACATCCTGCCTTTGTGTTGCAGGGACATCCTCAGGGGACTCAACTCCCTAACTAGCCTTTTTGGGCTTCTTTTTGGCTTTTGGTTTGGTGGGGACTTTGGATTTGGAGGTGGAGGCTGTGGGTTCCTGCTGCGTGGGTTTTCGCAGCCGGCCAGCCTGTTTGAGTGTTTGGTCAGTGTTGTACCTGGAGTATACCTCGGCTAAAATAGCCATGGCAGGGACCCCAGTGCCAACTAGTCCCTCAGCCTGAAGCTGGTTCTCTATTATGGTCATAATGAACCGAGGATACAAGATCCATCGGTTAGAAATTGGTTTTGTGGCCATATCCTTTATTTCCAAAAATAGTATATCAGTTATGTTTAACGGTTGTTTTTCAAGGATAGAGAACAATACCTATTGCCACCTTGTGGACATCTGGTCCCACGAAGAGGTTTTGGGAGCCAGACACACGTTCACCATGTGGAAGATCAGTCGTTGAGGGTCAGGGAAGTGTTTCTTCAACAAGGTGGAGGCGGAGAGGTTACCCTGGTAGTCGTGGGATGTGAATGAGAGATCCAGGGTACCTTTGGGGTAGGAAGTTGGGTGGGTGGCATCCTCCAGCTCTAGGGTTTGGCGTAGGGTAGCTGGAGTGATAACCACGGGTTTGCCGTTGACGGAGGACCGGAGAGAGACCTCGCCATCCTGCTCTCCGGTTTGGACGGTTACATTCGTCCAAAACTCCGCCAAGGAGTCGGTGTATATTGTGGGGTTCAGGAGAAAAGCCGTTTTGTAGGGTGAGTCGTTCATAAGATCGACGGCTTGGTGAAATTTAGGCCATAATGGCGATTTGGTGAGATGGGCGACACAGTTGTGTCGAGGTTTCAGTTGCATGGTCGCCATTAATGGTGTATGGGAATTTCAGAGGTTTTGAAGGATTAGGTCAAGTGAGGAGTAAATGCTCTGAAGGTGGGGTATTTATAGGGTAGGTCAAAGGGTGGAAGAAAACTACTGAAGGTTTTGGTGTTAGTTATCAGTTGTTGTAACGACTGATGACGTGGTTTTAACCTTCAGTGGTTGTAACATCTGAGGACTTGGTGTTGGTCTTCAGTAGTTGAAACTACTGAGACTTTGGTTTTGTCCTTCAGATGTTGTAAACGGCTGAAGACTTATTGTCAGTCTTCAGTAGTTATAAACTACTAAAGACCTAGTTTTCATCTTTAGACGTTGTAACAACTGAAGACTTGGTCTTAGCCTTCAGTAGTTGTGAACTACTGATATCAGTAGTTGTGAACTACTGAAGACATGGTATTGCTTCAGTTGTTGTAAACAACTGAGGACGTGGTGTTAGTCATCAGTAGTTGTGAAACTACTGAAGACATGGTTTTGTCCTTCAGTTGTTTGGGTATGAAACAGCAGCTGTTGGCATCAGCTAAAGAGAAATTACTCATCAGCTGTTTCCGTCAAATCAGTTGTTTCATACTAGCCTCCACATTTACTCATCAGCTCTTTGGCTGACTTTCAGATGTTTCATTGACCCTTCAGCTCTTGTGAGTATTTATGCCTTCAGCTCTTGTGATCAGATGTTCACAAGTGCTGATGAAATACTCAGAGCTGGTGAACAAATTTAGTCTTCAGTACTTGCGTAAATTACACATCAGTACTTGTGAACAACATTTGTTCTTCAGTACTTATTTGTTTGAAAATGATACATCAGTAGTTGTAATCCACCTCACTACATCAGTTGTTTTCAACAAATAATGTACATCAGTACTTTGAAGCTTTTTAGTCTTCAGTAGTTGTGAAAGAGCTGAAGACTAAATTACTCATCAGTACTTGTATTTGACCTAATGCTCATCAGTAGTTGTGAAATAAGAGCACTAGCATAGGTCAAATCAATCAAGCTGCAGCATACCTAGCCTTAGTACCAATTTTGGAAAGTGGCACTATCTAAAGGCTTGGTAAAAATATCTGCAAGCTCATCAGCACTAGGAACAAACTTAGGATCAATCAGACCTTTTCATAGCAATCCCGGATAAAATGATGTCTGATCTCAATATGTTTGGTCCTAGAGTGCTGGACTGGATTCTCAACAATACAAAGAGCTGAAGCACTATCCATTAGTAATGGAGTCTTAGTCTCAGTAATGCCATAATCCAGGAGTTGGTTCTGAAGCCAGAGTATCTGAGATGTACAACTTGCAGCAGCAATGTACTCAGCTTCAGCAGTGGATGTAGCAATTGATGTTTGTTTCTTACTCTGCCAAGAAACTAAACAATTGCCTAGGAATTGGCAACCACCAGAAGTGGATTTTCTGGTGACTTTACATCCTGCATAGTCACTATCAGAGAAAGCAACTAATTTGCAAGAATGCCCAGTTGAATACCAAAGACCTAGTGATTGGGTACCTTGCATATATCTAAAGATCCGTTTGACTGCAATCAAATGGGATTCTTTAGGTGCAGCCTAAAATCTAGCACAAACACATGTTGCAAACATGATGTCTGGTCTAGAAGCTGTAAGGTACATCAAGGACCCAATCATACATCTGTAAAGGGTTTCATCAACCGCTTTACCTTTCTGATCTACATCTAGTTGTGTGATGTTGCTCATGGGAGTAGAACAGGGCTTACAAGTTTGTAAATCAAACTTATTCAACAACTCTTTGGTATACTTGGACTGATGGATGAAGATTCCATCATCCTGTTGTTTGATTTGCAAACCCAGAAGGTACTGTAATTCTCCCATAGCACTCATTTCAAATCTTACCTTCATAAGCTTTGTAAATTCATCACACAACTTTGGATCAGAGGATGCAAAGATGATGTCATCAACATAAATCTGAACAAGGAGCTTATATTGTCCCACAGTCTTGATGAATAAGGTTTTATCAATGGTGCCTCTAGCGAACTTATTCTCTAGAAGAAAGGTTGAGAGTGTCTCATACTAGGCTCTAGGTGCTTGCTTCAGCCCATAGAGAGCCTTATCAAGCTTGTACACCCAATCAGGATGTTTATTGTCCTCAAAGCCTGGTGGTTGACACACATAAACCTCTTCTTTTATTTTTCCATATAGGAAGGCACTTTTGACATCCATTTGATAAACCTTAAGACTGTGAAAGGCAGCATAAGCTAAGAACAGTCTGATTGCTTCCAGTCTGGCCACAGGTGCAAAGGTCTCATCATAATCGATGCCTTCCTCCTGTGCAAACCCTTGGACAACCAGTCTGGCCTTGTTCTTGACAATTTGGCCCTTCTCATCTGTTTTGTTCCTGAATACCCACTTGGTGCCTATAGCACACTTATCTTTAGGTAATGGAACAAGCTCCCACACTTGCTGTTTCTTAAACTGAAGAAGCTCAAGCTGCATAGCTTCCACCCATCCATTGTCTCTTAAAGCAATATGATAGTTTTTTGGCTCTTGCTGACTGATGAAGAGAGCATAGAAGCAGAAGTTGGACAATTGATTCTTGGTTGAAACTCCAGCATGTATATCACCAATGATCTGTGATGTGGGGTGATTCTTGAGCTCTTGATAGACTATGATATCTGTGCAAGTGTTTGTAGATCCATCAGTAGCAACAGATGGTGATGGAGATTCCTGAAACCATGTAGAGGATAATAGGTCAAACGAAGTAGAGCAAGCAGAAATCTCATCAGCATTTGTAGTGGATGGAGCTGCTGAGGCTACAGGAGCATCAGGTTCAGTGGACTTAGGCAGGTTGTCACTAAACCTGAAGAGGTGAGTACTGACTTCATCATCATCAGTACCACCAGGTGAGGATCTGTTGACAGGCTCAACAGATTGAGGTTGATAAGGAACATATTGCAGTATGTCCAGATCAAACAACTCCACAGGGTTTTGTGGAATCTTGTCCTTTGGAGATTCATTGAACTTAACATGCAGAGTTTCTTCAACCCCCTTTGTTCTACAGTTGAAGACTCTGTATGCCTTGCAAGTTGATGAATAACCAACAAAATACCCTGCATCCACCTTACTAGCAAACTTCTGGAGTGGGTTGCTAGTGTTGAGAATAAAACAAGGACACCCAAAGGCTCTAAAGAATGAAATAAGAGGAGCCAAATGTTGAAGAACTTCATACGGAGTCTTCATCAACCTCTTATTTACTAAAGCTCTATTCTGTACATTGTAAGCTGTATTGACAGCTTCAGCCCAAAAGATCAGTGGCAACCCTGAGTCAGCCAACATTGACCTTGCTGCTTCAATGAGGGTCCTGTTCTTTCTCTCCACCACTCCATTCTGCTCAGGAGTTCTAGGAATGCTAAACTGCCTTCTAATTCCCTCGGACAGGTAGAAGTCATCAAGTGTGTGGTTTCTAAACTCTGTTCCATTGTCACTCCTCACACACTTGACCTGTAGGGAATACTTCTTTTCTACATGTAACACAAAGTTCATTATTGTCTTTGCTGCTTCATCCTTGGAGTGCAAGAAGAAAGTCCATACAAACCTGGAATAATCATCCATAATTACCAGGCAGTATTTCTTCTTTGCCATGCTCATCACTCTGACAGGACCAAAGAGATCCATGTGCAGGAGCTGCAAGCAGGCAGTGGACTTTGGTTCTTCTATTGAAGGGAATGAAACTTTGTGTTGTTTTCCTTTCACGCAAGCAGTGCAGTCATCTTCACACTTGAACTCCTTCTGAGGCAATCCTCTTACTAAACTATGGCTTATAAGCTGATTCATGTTCTTAAAATTAACATGACCCAGCCTTCTATGCCATAGTGTAGACTCTTGAGGAGATGCCTTGGAGAATAGGCAAGGATGGCCTTTTAGATCCATCTTTTTGGAAAGATCTAAGGCATACACTCTTCCTGTCCTGTTGGCCTTCAGGAGAGTGTGTTCATCCAATGCCTTGTCAATCAAACTCAGAACTTTGGATGACAGAATCCGACAGTTCTGGCTTGTGAAAAGAGCAACATGGCCTTTGTCACACATTTGACTGACACTCAAGAGGTTGTACTTGAGATTCTCCACATGGTTAACATCATCAAACCTTATTTCCCCATTAGAAACAAAGCCTTTACCAATGATGTAACCCTTTGCATCATTGCCAAAGGAAACAAATCCCTTCTTTCCTTGAGAGTAGTCATTAAGAAGGGAGCTGCTTCCTGTCATGTGCATGGATCCTCCACTGTCTACATACCAGATGCTTCTTTGGCATGTTGAAGAACCCAGCAAACATAACCATGTGTTAGTTTGTCTTGGAGACCCAAACCTGCTTGGTTTTGGGTCTGTTCTCAGCTACAGGTGCAGCACTAACAGGTGTGTTGAGTGTCACAGCTTGAGGTGAAGAAGATGGTACAGAAGAGGAACCCTTTGGCTTGGACTTCCTTTTCTGTGGTTTCAACACAGGAGCATCTAAGTGGTTGACTCTTCCCACTAGCTGCTGAACCATCATCACCAATTGTGTCTTGGAGACCCAAACTAGGTCTTCAGCTCTTCAGACATATTGGAGTTTGGTGATGATGAGTTCCTATGTTGTACCATCTTTTTCTGAGCAACCTCAGCTGTTGCCTGAGTAATCCCTACCTTCTTTTTAGATTTAGCTTTGGGCTTAGGGATTTCAGGCTTGGATGTTGCTAGTACAAACTTGGTTTCAAACTCATTCTTCATTTTATTGATGCTCTCATTAATTTTCTCCTTCTTTTTGGTTTGGAACCCCTTTTGTACCAGCAATCATCAGTAAGATGATTGAACAAGCCACATATCTCACATGGCTTTTTCTTCATCTTATGCTGATCATCAGCTGAAGAGGATTTAACTGCTGAAGACTTGTTCTTCAGCTGTTTGTCATCAGTACTAGCAGTTTTCTTCCTAGTGCCTGCTTTCCTGGTATCCTCTCTAGTCTTCAAACCTTTCCTACTGTTAGTTTTCTTCTCTTCAGTGCTAACAGTATTTGAGGTTTGAACTTCAGATGTTGTCACTTGCTCTCTAGTACCTTCAGTACTAGTGACAACACCTGAGTTGATCAGCCTTTTGGTCATGTGACTTTCTATCTCTGATGATGCTGATTCAGAGGATAGCAAGTCACATGATGAGAAGGATTGGTTATTGCTCTCCCCATCAGATTCAACTTCTGCTCTTGAAGTGATGTCTGTGGGAGGAGCAGTGTGATTATAACCAATGCCAAACTTCACATTGGAAGTTGATTGCTTGCTAAGAAGCATTTCAAAACCCTTGCATGATTGCACCCATCGATCACACTCAACTTGGGTGGTTGCAAGAGTTTCCTTGAGGTCTTTGTACTTCTCTAGAAGTACATCTTCCCTAGCTTTATCATCTTTGATTAGGCATTTAAGCTTGTAAATCTCATCATTTTTATCTTTTAGAACAACCTCAAAATCAGCTTTTCTTTTGGAAATTGTTTGCTCAAGCTCAAGATTTTTATCTATTAAAGCTACATTTGCTTCTCTAATAGAAGCAAATGCTGCTATGCATGATTCTGAACAAAGCTTGGCTTTTGCCTCAGTGGATACCTGAGATGAGGCATTGGATGATGACCCTTCAGCTGAATCAAGGGCCATCAGAGCAAGATTTACAAAAGGTTGGTCACCACCATGTTGACCAGCACCTTGGAGTAGTTGATCCTGACCAGATAGCTCTTCTGGTAGACTACTCCAGTCAACAACACTTGGAGTGAAAAAGCTGTGTTGTTGAGGTTGTGTGTGATGATGAGATTGGGAAGATTGAGGCTCTGGAAGAGCATGAGGTGGTTGAGCCGGGGTGCTTGAGTTTGACTAGGCTGAGGCATGTAGTAACAGGGGTAAGGATATGGCATATGACCCTGTGGTACAAAATAAGCAGGTGGTGCCTGTGCCTGAGATGGATAACTAGAACTGGAGGAAGGTTGCCCTTTGTGCTGTGAGCTATTGCTGGGAAAAGTCACAAAGGGTGCAGATGAGTTAGATCCAGATGATCTACACTCTCTTGCAAAGTGTCCAAGCCTTTGGCACTTGTGACACCTCAACTTGCTCTTGTCAAAACCAACTTTGGTTTTGCCAGAGAGTCCTGGGAATTTCCTACCAGTTCTCTTGTAGAACTTTTGAGAGCGGATATTTATCATTGCCATTTGGTTCAAAATATCCATTTCTTCCAGATCATCATCTGGAATGCCCTTCAAGTCCACCATCAGAAAGCACAAGTTGTCACCACCACCTCCTGAACTACTAACACCAACAAAAGCTTGTTCTGAGTTGGTAGAGAAATCAATATGCTCATCATAAGAACTTTCTGATGAAGCATATTCTGACTCATGACTTATCAAGGCAGCATTACCTTGGACAAAGTCATCAGCAAGTTTGCCAGAAGATGACAACTTCCTCTTTTGCTCTACCTCTCTCTCAAAAGTGAGCAATTTCCCATGAAGTTGGGTGAGAGATAGAGTGTCCAGGTCAGCACTGGAGCGTAGGACAATGGTATATGTGTCCCATCTCTCAGGCAATGACCTGAGGAACCTGTTCTTCATCTGGCTTTTGTAGTACTCTTGTTTGACCATCTTCAGCTCAGAAATCAAACAAGTGAACCGCTCAAACTGTTGGGTCAGAGTCTCACCCTTTCTATATGAGAATGTCTCATATTGTTGGGCGAGGATTTCCCTATTGTTTGCTAAGACCGAATCAGTTCCTCCAAATTATTCCTTTAGAGCAACCCATCGGTCATGAGCAGACTCATGATGCAAGAGCCCTGAATATATCTCATTAGGAATAGCCATGGCTAGAATTCCATGGGCTCTAGCATCAATTTCGAACAGCTTTAGATCTTCGTCCGAATATTGTTCAGGTTTCTTCGCAACCTGTTCATTCGATTCTGGGACGCTCACCATAGGCTTGTATGGCCCATGCACCACTGACTTCCAACAACCAGCACTGTTGACAGCCAAGTGGTGTAGCATACGTCTTTGCCATATGTTATACTCGTTCCTAACCAGCATCGGAGGCTTGGTTGAGGAACCAGTATTGTGAGGATCATTAGTTGGTGTTGTCATCTCAGGTTTT
>CM044012.1:27801356-28176356 GCA_024085815.1 Flaveria linearis | reverse complement strand
TAATCACTTAATAATTCTATCCATTTTCTCTGTCTCATATTTAACATCTTCTGATCAATGATATGTTGCAGACTTTTATGATCCGTATAAATTATACACTTAGTCCCATACAGATAATGTCTCCAAATTTTTAATGCAAACACTACTGCTCCTAATTCTAGATCATAGGTGGTATAGTTCTTTTCACTACCCCTAAGTTGTCTAGATGCATATGCAATTACTTTGTCTTTTTGCATTAAAACACATCCAAAACCTTGACGTGATGCATCACAATATACTACAAAATTATTTGTTCCTTCTGGCAAAGCTAGAATAGGTGCACTACACAATTTATTCTTGAGAAGTTCAAATGCTTTATTTTGTTTTTCTTCCCATACATACCTCCTATCTTTCTGTGTCAATTCTATGAAAGGTTGAGCTATTCTTGAGAAGTTTTCTATAAATCTCCTATAATATCCTGCTAACCCTAAGAATTGCCATACTTCAGTTGGGGTGTTTGGAATTTCCCACTTCTTGACTGCTTCAACCTTTGCTGGATCAACTTGAATCCCATATTGATTAACTATATGTCCTAAGAATTGTACTTCTCTTTTCCAAAATTCACATTTTGAGAATTTGCATACAACTTTTCTTTCGTAGTAATTCCAATGTTAATCTCAGGTGTTGTTCGTGATCTTCCTTATTTTTAGAGTAAATCAAAATGTCATCTATGAAGACTATAACGAATTTATCTAAATAGGGTTTGCATACTCTATTCATTAAATACATAAATACTGCTGGGGCATTGGTTAACCCAAATGGCATTACAAGAAATTCATAATGTCCGTACCTAGTCCTGAATGTAGTTTTTGATATATCTTCATCCTGTACTCTTAACTGATGATATCCAGATCTTAAATCTATTTTAGAAAAATAACTAGATCCTTGTAATTGATCAAATAAATCATCAATCCTAGGGAGGGGATATCTATTCTTTATGGTAACTTTATTAAGTTCTCTATAATCAGTGCACATCCTAAAAGTTTCATCTTTCTTTTTGACAAACAGAACTGGTGCTCCTCAAGGTGATACACTAGGACGTATAAATTCCTTATCTAATAGTTCTTGTAATTGGGTCATCAGTTCCTTCATCTCAGTTGGTGCTAAACGATATGGTGCTTTAGCAATAGGGGTTGTTCCTGGTATTAATTCTATTTTAAACTCTACTTGGCGAGGGGGTGGTAATCCAAGTAATTCATCAAGAAAAACATCAGAGTATTTATTAATAATAGGAACACTTTCTAAATTCCCTTTATCAAGCTTTGCATCAACTATATGAGCTAAGAAAGCTAAACATTTCTTATTTAAGCATTTTTGTGCTTTTTCGCAGGAAATCAATTTCATAATACTATGTGGTCTGTCACCGTATATACAGAGAGCTTTATTTTCCTTAATCAAAGGAATTTTTATCATTTTCTTATCACATATAATTTCAGCATGGTTATTACTTAACCAATCCATACCTACTACAATATCAAATCCTCCTAATTCAATAGAAATCAGATCTATATCAAAACAATATTTATCTAAGTTCAAAATACAGTTAGGAATAATTTCACCAGCTTTGATTATTTTACCATCAGCTAATTCTATCACATATTTATGTCTTATTTTCTTAGAGGTTAAACTAAGTGATGGTGTAAAGGTATTTGAAATAAAACTACGAGTTGCTCCTTTATCAAATAATACTGTTGCGTACTGGTTGTTGATAAGGAACGTACCCGTAACTACTTCTGGTTCATGCCGAGCTTCTTCAGCTTGCATTACGAATGCTCTTCCACGGGGGTTGTTTTGGTTAACTGGAGCCTTGCCTTTCCGTTATGGACATTCATTACGAAAATGGTTCTCGTTTCCACACTGAAAGCAGACTGGTTTAGGGTTGGTGGGGTTCTTGCAATCTCGGGATATATGTCCTTTCTTCTTGCAATTATAACAAACCACTGTCATATAATTTCCTGAATGATATCTTTGGCAGATATTGCACCGTCGTTGCCTTTCAATTTTCTTTTCCTGTGCTGCTCCTAAGAAATTTCTTTCTGGAGGTCGGATCATTCTTTTTCGAGGATTTTCTCCAAATTTTCTTCCTGTGTGGTTTTCCTTCCATTTTCTTTTCTCTCCTATTTTTGGATTGCTTAATGATCCATTCCTGATCATTTCATCTGTTAAACTTCCAGACAGGATTACTGCTTCCTGAAAAGTTTTGGGCCTTGCGGATTTTACTAATCCTCTTATTTGTGGTACTAGTCCCCAAATATATCTTCCTATCCTTTTTGATTCAGGAGTTATCAGATGTGGTACTAACCTGGAAAGTCATTATACCTGTCAGTGTATTCCCGATGTGCAGCTCCTTTCATTTCTAGTGCCAAAAATTCAGCCTCTAATTTTTTATTTCATTATAAGAACAATATTTCCCAACTTATCTTATTCATAATATGCCTACCTTTAGTGTGTACCGCCATTTTCCACCAGGATTGTGCCTCTCCTTTTAGTGAATGCGAAGCAAACAGTGTCTTGTAATTGTCGGCACAGTTTCTAATTTCCAAGACTGCTTCCATTTCATCTAACCAGCGTAGGGCTTGTACAGCTCCTCCTTTTCCATCAAATTCTTGGGGTATGTAGGACATAAAGGTCTTATAAGAACATCCTTTTGAGACTCCATTCAGGATGTCTTCCTCCTGTAGTTCGTTCTTCTGAATTAATATTTTTGGGCCTTTCCTATGGGTGTGAGGTGGTTCCAAAGTTCAGATTTTGTTTTAGTTGGGTTATCAGAGTAGGTAAGGTAGCTTCTATTTGTTGGGCTACTATTTGAGAAATCCTGTCATTCTCATTTGTGTCGTTATTCACAGGTGTTTCTTCCCCAATTCAGGTTCTAGGTCGTCCAACTTATGCTGTTCTTCGTATAGGCTGAGTGTTTCTTTTTGGCGGCATGATTCACTATAGTGAATTATAATATTAGTATCATAAATGGATATTCTAACAAAAATTTATTTAGAACATTACAAATAAACATTTAAACACAAAGACTTCACCCCAGCCGTCGTACACATCAAAAGAGAAATCAACATGAAATCAACATTGTTAGTCATTTTCACCTGAAAAAGCATACTCAAAACAGTTAACATAAAGTTGGTGAGATCATAGATTTATTTCCAGACAAAATATTTTATTGATGCACCAATTACAACCAAATCTGCTCACACACATAATTCATACTGTCATTAAATAATTCACAAAATAAGATAATATAGCATCACAACATTCATTCTGTTGGTGCAGGAAATATTTAAGTAGCATCACAACACTCATCCTATTGGTGCAAAATATTCTCCTAAGTAGCGCTACCTATATTACTCAACGGTTCCTCATTCGAATTAATGGTTGTATAACAAATGACAGTACATCTCAAAATAGTTTCAGAAATAATGCATCAACATGAACAGTATGTTTTTTCCCCAAAACCTTATAAATACCAAAATGGGGCTATGAGTCTCACCTGTACTACAAATGGTAACCTATAAAAATAAATTTTTATAAGTTAGATACAAATTTCTTTAAAATTTTTAGAAACTCAGATATAACCAATTCTTAAAATTCAGTTGTAATATAGTCAGATAATATTATTATAAAATTCCCAACTTTTATATGAATTGTTATAATTATTACAAATTCTCCATAAATGACCAAAAATAGCTACTATTATCCAATAATTCCTAAAATTTTAAAGAATATTATTTCAAAATTTTATATCTTCGCATAAATTTTTTGATGTCTAATTCACAACAAATTTCCTTCTGTAAATCTTACAATATTCCCAAAATTCATTAAAAGTAACTATATAACTCTAAAAATTATGAAATTTACACCATCTGTGGAATTTGATTTATAATGCCTTAATAGAAATTTTCAAGATTTATGGTACTGATGAATTATTTCTTTTGATTTTTCCTTTATAGATCACTTAAAAATTCATTTTTCAATCATAAAAAGGAAATAAATTACAAAATAATTCCAGGAGCCTTAATATCTCAAAAGAGTCATTCTGTGATTTTTCTAGAATTTCCCGAATTTATTTGTATTTTGAGTATTTTCTTCACTTTAAACAATTTGTATAAATTATTTTATTTATTATATTTTTACTAAATTTCACAGAGTGATATTTCAGTATCTTAAAAAAACTTCTTCAATGTTTATTCCCAGAATCGCTATTATTTAGTATTTTTACCTAATTTTCTTAATATTTCAAGATTTACACTTATAAATGAAAATATCCTTTTGTCACAAGTTTTTTAAATTTTTAATATTTCATTACTGTGACTTGATGAGAATTAAGAATTTCAAGACATTTTAAGATTAGTTTTGGTGTATATGCACCAAAACTAATTATATATGTGTTTATAACGCATGTGTAACCTTTGATTTCAAGATATATTAAGGAGATTTAAAAACCTTGTGAATGATGTTGATGCTTTGTTTATGAGAACCGAGCCTTTTGAGATCCAAGGGAGAGTGGAAGCTGGTAGTATTTAGTTATGGTGATGGTCGGATATGGTGATGATGATGAATAATCAAAAAAAGTTGTGAAGATGGTGGTGATGGTTACGGATGGTGATGGTGGTGATGGTTACGGATGGTGATGGTGGTGATGGTTACGGATGGTGATGGTGGTGATGGTTACGGATGGTGATGGTGGTGATGGTTACGGATGGTGATGGTATTTGGTTGAAAGGATGGTTTAAAAGTGGTGGTGGTCGTGGGTGGGTCACAACCGAAAGGGAGTTGGTGGTGGTTTACGGTTTGTAGTGTGAATGGTGGTCGATAGGAGTGTGGCTGCCTCCCTCAGCCGAGAGGTAATATAGAGGTGGTGTCTAGGTTCATAGGGTAGTGACTTGGCAATTTTGTAGCCTTGATTAGTTGGATTATAGGTGGCTAGGTAGCAAGTTCTTGGTGTAAAACTCGGTCAATTTCCAAGAACAAAAACCGAGATCTCAATCTCAAGAAAACGGAATGTAATTGAGATTGGAAGAAGAGAAATGATGGATCAAAAGGACTTCAATTGATAATCAATGAGATCACAATCTTGTGCGAATTGCACAGAACAATTACAAAGCAAATTAGAACTATCTGAACTGAAAAACTTAGCTACAAAAGCGAAAAATACATATTTATACTAAAACAAAAGTTCTCGCGCGACACATGCTTTTCGCGCGGATCAACCTTTCGCGCGACTCCTTCTTCTCGCGTGACTTCAGTCTTTCGCTTGACTTCTTCATTTTCGCATCTTGATCATCAACATCTTCATTTAGTTTTCGTTCTTTTACCAAGCCTTATATAGTCTTCTACAATCTCCCCCTAGGCTCGGTGAAACACTCTTAGTCAAAATCAACGTTAGCTTTCTTGTATGTGCCAGAATATGCATACCATTTATTTCTTAGGATCCGATCAGTCATCAAAACATATTGGCAAGATAAAAGGTAAACAACTCGTCAGCTGAGATAGGGCAATGTAGCAGCTTATTCAAGTCGTCTTTGCCAAACTTTATTAAGTCAGCTGGATCAATGATTCTGTATGATCTATCAACACATTTGATCACAGCCTGACCTGAATCCTTTTCACAACTCCAAGATATAAATTGCTTCAAAGAATTTGGAGGAACAGGAGCATGAACTGGGACTTTCTTTATGTATTTCGGATGTTGATAGACTCTGATCTTCATTGAAGCTTTGGTATTTTCTTCAATTCTAGAAGAGTCATCAATCACCTTTGACTTTGCAGTTCTGAAGTCCTTGAAATTAGTTCTCATCTCTCTTCTAATCTTTGACCTCATTAGTGCAGCTTCTCCATGGTTGCTTTTATTGAAAAATGGAGCTTTACCCATTGTATATAGATCAACAGCTTGTAATGTGTGAAAGTCGTGAGTGCTTTTTAGGTAATCTATCTCTCCATTCCTTTTCTTTATAACATACATCTTTTTCTTACCATCAAAAGCCCAGTTTATTACATGTGATATCTCACCATATTTGTCTTTAGGCTTAGATACAAACAAAAGTGAGCCTCTATAGGTGGTGGTGGTGCTCTGAACTATAATCCTCCTTTGGTATATAAAGCAATTTGTCCAGTAGAATCCTTTTGTGTTGTACCAGTAGGAGTTGGATCACTTACAGACTCTGTAGGAATTTCTCCTTCTTCCAGATCAATATATTTAAATAAGTCCTATAAGTTGTTCCCAAAAAATCAGTATACTCATTTGGCTCATCTACATCATCAAATAAGCCAAAATCTTCTTCTGTAGCTCCAGTTGAAGTAGATTGCTGAAATGAGTATAACTCTTTCTCGTACAAATTTTCAGTGTCAGGATCCAGTGGTTCATATCCTTTTGGATCACCAGCACTTGGTCCAGAGACATTTTCAGTGCTAGTATCACCAGTTGTATTAGACGATAAGCCTCCAACATCACCTCCATCATCATCATTAGCATTATCATCATCATTATTATCATCATCATTTCCACCATCATTTCCACCATCATCATCATCATCATCATTATCTTCATCATCATCACCATCTAAATCATCATCAGAATCATCATCTAAATCACCATAATCAATCAAATCCTCATCTTCTTCTTCGTTAGCAGCAGGATAGGCATCATGTGTTCGGGCTCAACAAAAGCTGTAGGTGTAATAGCTTTAGTGACATGTACTTCAGATGTAGTTGGAACATCTTCAGTGACACTTACACTTGGCTGTGTCTCAGTAGCTTGAGCTTTAGTGACCCTTTCAACCTCTTGTAAATCATCTGCAGGAGATGGACTCGGTGAACGCCTGCTCGTCTAACCGACCATAGTTGTAGACCGTACAACCTGCGGTTGATGGAAGTAAGTTTGAGAGATAAACTCTCTCAGCTCATTTTGCCGTCTCTCCAAACCCGCGGAGTAATCAATCACATTTTTCATTTGTAGCTCAATAGATGCAATTCTTGAATCCTTAATGGTTGAATCCAAATGAATCATAGTAATCAGTTTGGTTTTCTCCTCATTCTCCTTTCTTAACTCAGAAATAATCTTCATATTTTCATAGCTTTCCTTTTCAAGATTCTTTACTCTTTCTTCTAATGTAATAGATGTAGATTGAGGAGCACTTGATGATTCTTCTCTACCTCTGAACTCTGGTGGAGTGTTCAGAAATGTGTTAACATCGAACTCCAAATTATCTTGACGTGGTGGAGTTGAGAAACCAGAATCAGAAACATTTGGTGGTTCAGAAACAGGAACAGTTTCTGTCTCAGTAACAGTGGTAGTCACATCAGCTTGTTGTTCTTCTTCAGTCACCACTCTCTTAGGTGATCTTTGAATATCAGAAGTAGTAGGCTTTTCAGCTGCAGTGATGATCACTTGAGTTCGTGGTCATTTAGGAATACCACTTCTCCCTCTTTTCCTTGCAGGGAAGTCTTTCCTCGCAGGGAAGTCTTTCCTCTTTGCCATTCGTTTAAGCCTCATAGAAGTACTCAGGGATTCCACAGGAATGTAATCAGTGTCTCTATCATCAGCACTTTTCCTGGAGGAAGTTGGTGTAGCAGGAGTCTGATCAGTTTGAAGAACATAAGGTACATTCCCCATTTGATCACTAACAGTATCAGAACTGGAGGCTGAATGAACATCACCTTCCACTCTTTCATCATTAGTTGGATCATCCTCAAACAATCTCTCTATCTCCTCATCTATATCATCTCTAGCAACAGAGGTAGAAGTACCAGTCTATGCCTCCTCAGTGGGCACATCTCCTCCCAAGTCTCCAACACTTTCATCAATTTCAGAAAACCGACCTATCATGGCAAAACTTTCACCAGAGCATTTATTCCCTCTCGCTCCAGTTAAGTGTGTAAAGATCTCTTTCTTGATTGTTTGAACAACATACTTAGAAGATCTAAGTGTTGCAAACTCTGGATAAGCGTCATTGATCACCAACTGAATAAACCGAGGATACATAATAAACTTCTTTCCAGGATTAGCAGTGGCATTTTTCTGCATCTCCTGAAAGATAGCTCCATAGATACTGAATGGAAGATCATCTACAAGGGAAACTAATAGAAATCCAAATACTGCGCTCAGACTGTCCATTCTTGCCTTCAAATTACTCAGACAATGGATAACCACATGAAATAGATACTTCCAATATGGTGGCAACCACTTCTTCTCTAGACTAGGATATCTGTACTCATATCCCATCCGTGTAAGACAGTCTAATACAACTTCATCATCCAATCTTGTTGGAGCATCCTCTTGGTCATCAAACAGTAATACTCTATCCAGAATAGCTTGGGAGACAATCACTCTCTTGTCTTTGACTGTTGCAGTAATAATGGGTTTTCCTGCTTGATCCTTTTCTAGAGCAGCAGTGCTCCAGAATGAGTCGATCAAATCAGAATAGATGGTTGGATCAGCAGAAATAGCATAAACGATACGTGAATTCTTCAGTCCTTCAATCATAGAAGCAAAAAGTTCCTTTCCCTCTGGAACATCATCCAAGTAGGCCATACGATTATGATTTTTATTGAAAATCATTTGTGCCATCTGCAATTACACAAACAAACAACATAAGTACAATTGACATAACTTAATCACACACAAGAAACTTTTAACACTTAGAAATATTTCATCATTCAAGTGTCTCAATCGCGCGAAATGAAAATCTTCAACACTTAAAAAGAATTTCAGCAATTAAGGATCTTGTGAAGTCACTGGATCGGTAAACCTCCGAGCACGTTCTTGACGGAAGGATAAAAACCAAAAGATAATCAATAACATGAACAATAATCGAATGATTTTATTGATAAAACATAACGATTTTAAGCTCGTTACAACTTAAGAATCAAGACTTTTGGCAAGGGGAGATCGAGCATGATCTCCCCTCTCATCCGGCAGCGCCTGGGCGCCGGGCACACTCTCTAAAACCATTAGGTTTCTACACATTGAAACTGGTATATATAGGCCTCGGCCCATATTAGATGCGACTGGGCCCATTCGTGCGATTGGACCATACGTATGGTTCAATCGTAAGACTGGACCATTCTTATGGTTCAGTCTTACGAATGCCCCAATCGCATCTCTCAATCGCATGACTGGTCTATTAGCATGGCTCAGTCGTACGACTGAGTCTCATTCGCATATGCTCCTGCGAATGACCCAGTTTCATGTGTTTACAAGGTGTATAACATTAAGCCTAGACTATTCGTCAAGCGACGGACACACTATATATGACTATATATGCTCCAACAAATTCCCCCTTGGACGTTGCTTGCGAATAGTAGATAACACCTCTTACAATCTTCAGTCAATCTTTGCTCTGGTTTCCAATAGAATCAAACGAACAACCATATTAGCCAACATTGCCGATCCGTCAGGTTACCGCAATATCCCTGAAAATTAATTTAGGCACAATAGCTTTCGTTTACTTTGCAGAACACCATCATAGCAGTAAGATTCCCCAAATGACTGATTTTTCCAGATAACGACATGAAAAGTTTTCCATTGCTTCAATCTTCACACAGGCTAACCTGATTAACATTAACAACTGCAGAAATTCCCCCTCACATTCAGCATATCCCAATATATAAACGTTGTGCTCTCCTAACGTCTTCATACGGTGTATTGGGCAAAAGGTTGAAGGTTCCAATCCACAGCTGACAATATCAAACAAATCAGCATGCACGTAGATTCATCATCAGAAACCTGCTCACATCATCACTTTCTGATTGCGGCTTCAATTTCTCTATACATGGATTCCCCTAAGAATGAGAATCCTCTCTGTGTGGATAAATATAACTTGATTGGCCCATAAATAGTCAGATGCTCCTAACTACCCCACAAAATCAGCACCGACAGCTGACATCTTCTCTTCTCTCTTTCGTGTTCTAACAATATTCATCTATTCTGGAAGTCCAACAAATAATGGGGTATCCATCAAACTTGTTTGACATAAGAAACTCAGGGTGAATGCGCTTTGCTCATCCTCAACTCTTGCATAGACTCTCTAAGAAAATCTTCACTATTGACCCGAACATGAACCGAAAATGACCCGATAATTTTCCCAAAAAAAAATTTATTTTACCAGACTTTTTCAGAAGGCTTCCCGACTGATAAAAATGGTTTAGGGAAAAATTCGTGCAAGAAGCTGTTCCAGACTCTTTTTTTTTGGTCTGGTACACAGCTCATTCGTGCGACTGAAACAGACGAATGAAGACATACGTGCGAATAGGTGATTCGTGCGAATGGACACTCCGAATGGTTCAGTAGTACGAATGGATAACACGAATGGGTCAGTTGGGCGACTGAAGTACACGAAAGGGTTAGTGGTGCGACTGAAGTACACGAAAGGGTCAGTCGTGCGACTGAAGGTTCATTCGTACGAATGAACATACGAGTGGTTCAGTCGTGCGAATGAGGCCCAGTCGCATGGCCTAATCGCATGAACGGGTCTGAACGCAGAAAACCAGAACTGCAGCCGCCACAAGGCTGAAAAACCCTAATCTGATGATTTGGGTGAGACACAGCACAATAATTGTACCACCGGATTCGTTTTTTATGATCTGAAGAAGATTCCGAGTCCGCTTTTAACAAATAAACATCACGTGCAATGAGATTTGAGCAAAACAAGATGAACACGAAGAACACGAAGTAGGTTTAATGTCAAAGAACTGAACTTTGATCCAGAAATCAAGAGCTCGGGTTGCTAGAATGAATGTTAGATCATTCCAGCAGTAACCGGCTCTGATACCAATTGTGAAGTCACTGGATCGGTAAACCTCCGAGCACGATCTTGACGGAAGGATAAAAACCAAAAGATAATCAATAACACGAACAATAATCGAATGATTTTATTGATAAAACATAACGATTTTAAGCTCGTTACAACTTAAGAATCGAGCATGATCTCCCCTCTCATCCGGCAGCGCCTGGGCGCCGGGCACACTCTCTAAAACCCTTAGGTTTCTACACATTGAAACTGGTATATATAGGCCTCGGCCCATATTAGATGCGACTGGGCCCATTCGTGCGATTGGACCATACGTATGGTTCAATCGTACGACTGGACCATTCTTATGGTTCAGTCTTACGAATACCCCAATCGCATCTCTCAGTCGCACGACTGGTCCATTAGCATGGCTCAGTCGTACGACTGAGTCTCATTCGCATATGCTCTTGCAAATGACCCAGTTTCACGTGTTTACAAGGTGTATAACATTAAGCCTAGACTATTCGTCAAGCGACGGACACACTATATATGACTATATATGCTCCAACAGATCTAAGTCGCGCGAAATCAGTAAACACTTAGAAAAAGTTTAGCCTTTAAGTAACTCAGTCATGCGAAAAGAAAATTTTCAACACTTAGAAAAATTTCAGCAATCAAGTGTATTAGTCGCGCGAAAACAATTTTCACACGAAAAGTCCATTCGTGCAAAAATACCTTTTATGCGAAATAAACTATCGTGCGAAAACAACTTTTCGTGCGAAAAATCTAATTTCAAGCGAAACATTTTCATGCGAGAGTTACTTTCATGCAAAAATCAAAGTTCATGCGAAAGTCAAACATCATGCGAAAACATGATTCACGCGAAAACACTATTCATGCGAAAACACCTTTTCGCGTCTGTTCATTTCAAGCAATTCGAACAGAACAGTTTTCAAAATTAACCTTCAAAATCTTGATTTTGAATAATGAAAAGCACTAACTGACTATCGCCTATGTCCATTATGTCCATTTAATCTTTCAATTTCAACTTTCATGTCCATTTTATTAGATTTTATATTATAGTTGTTAAGTTCATTTTCAGGTTTAATCTCTTTTGTAACCAATGAAACTAAATCTACCTTAGAATCTCAGAACAGATGAAATGTAATCAAAGGATTGCCTCTACACACGAAATATCTTAAGAAACTGAAATGATGAAATTTGAGCGAAAACAGATTTCGGATGAGAAATAAAGCGAAAAGTGTTTTCGTTTTTCAACACTGTGATATTTATATGCCAAGCAAGTCACGCGACTTCACCTTTCGCGCGACAGTCTTTTCGCGCGACAACCCCTTTTCGCGCGAGTGTCTTTTACACTTTGAAAATTTTTCAATTTTTCAACTTTTCAATTTTTTTATTTTTCAAAAACTTTTTATTATCAATTATGTATGTCAACCGAATGTTTTATTTACCAAGTGACCAATTAATTTAATGAATCTTTAATTTTCAAAAATTTATCTGTGATTTATTTGTCTTAAACCAAAACAAAACAAAACAAAATATCAAAATAATAAACACACTTAAAGAATCAAGATATGATTTTTTTTATTGATCAAAATTGTCTTGTAAGAATTTTCATAATGAGATCATATAGTTCTTTGTCAAGTCATGACTCTTTCCAACTTTATTTAAAATAAACTGGTTAAGTTGATTTTGTCCTTTTTTAAACTTATACTTCAGGTTTTACTCAGAAACATAAGGAGTGATACTTATCATATTTTATATGATTTAATATAATTCAGTGGATCCCACAATCAGAACTTCTGTATAATACTTATTAGTCTTCAAGACACTGTCGAGATTTCAAGTCATCCCAAATTGACTTAAACCATGCATTGTTGATCAGTGATACCATTTGTTTATTCCTAAAATATATATATATTTGAGCATAACTAGCCTGAGAAATATTTCTTAACACAGAATATTAACAAGTTTAAGGACTTACTAACAGCCATCCGGACTTACGTCTACCCACTCAAGATGTTTAGGACTTACAAGCCATCCGGACTTACATGCCCCATCTTTTGATTTTGCCTTCCGTGATCAGAAAATATTCTCAATGTAGAAAATATATACCATATATTATGTATGTCTTTAGACATATCTTTTGATTTGTGCACTTTGGCATCTTATATCCTATATGGCCTTTTCGCATCTTTTGCTCATTTATTTTCTTTAGGTCTTTTTGTTTCTTTTTGCATTTTTTTTGTATTTTCTTTTGTATATATATACATATTTATATATGGTGATCACTGAGTCAAACAATAACAGGCTTGAGTATGACCAGAATATAACTCTCAGTCTGTGTTAGAATATTTTTGGTATTGTCACAGAATCCTGATATGTTCCCCACTAAATCATATCACTTTACTTCATGTTTAATCACTCATTTATGATCTTTTCATTTCTGAAAGCAAAGCCTATTGACACATCAATCATAATCCAAGTCTTTTTATATGAAAGCCTTTGAAAGTACTTAGACTTGTTTTGAACTTTGTAACATCATTTCTCATTTAATCATGAAAATTTCCTTTTAACAATTCTTTAATCTTGACTCCCCCTAAAACCAAAAATATTTTTCAGAATTTGTTTTTCTAATTTCTCCCCCTAAAATTGTGATTGTTCTTTTAATGAAAAAGAAAACAATTACAATTTTATTCCTTATTAAAAAAAATTAAAAATCTTTTTGTGAAGATTCAAGAAATAAATTTATCCAAAGTTAATCATTCCCAATGATTGCACAAGGAAATCAAAGCGAGAATGATCAAATGCCTTGGTAAATAAATCAGTAATGTTTCAGTTGACGGCACTTGTTTTAAATGACGGCACTTGTTTTAAATGAATAAGTTTACGATCAAAACAATCACGGATAAAATGGATTCGGATGTCAATGTGTTTAGTTTTGGAATGTTGAATGGGATTTTTAACGATGTTCAGCACTGTCGTGTTGTCACACCAAATTGGTGTGTCATATAAGTTGAGACCATAATCGAGAAGTTGTTTTTGAATCCAGACAAGCCGGGAACAACAGCTCGATGCAACGACATATTCAGCTTCGGTAGTGGATGTGGAAATAGTGTTCTGCTTTTTACACTGCTAGGAAATGAGTCGGTTGGACAAAAATTGACATCCTCCTGTAGTCGACTTCCTGTCTAAATTGCAACCACCATAATCACTGTCAGTATAAGCAAATAAATTAAAATCGGCAGTTTGAGGATACCAAAGACCAATTTTAGGTTGACCCTTGAGATACTTGAAAATCCACTTGACAGCTTTCATGTGTGATTCTTTTGGATCACTTTCATAGCGGGCACATTGACAAACAGGGAACATGATATCCAGCCTGCTTACAGTGAGATACATGAGGGAACCAATCATTTATCTGTACAGATGTTGATCAACTATTTCTCCTAATGGATCTAGAGTAAGAGTAGGACGAGAAGACATAGGAGTTGGAGCTACTTTGGAATCCTGAAACTTGTATTCTCAAGAATAGTCTGAACATATTTTCTTGATAAATGAGAATACTAGTTTCAGTCTGATTAACTATAATACCTAAGAAAAATTAAATTTCTCCAAGAGAGCTCATCTTGAATTTCTTCTTCATCACTTCTTCAAACTCTATGCACATACTATCGTTTGTAGACCCAAAAATGATATCATCGACATAGATTGGACCAGAATGATGTCATCACCTGATTTACGAATGAATAAGGTTTGATTGATTGCTCCTCGTGAATAACCATTTGCAAGCAATGTTTAGTCAGAGTTGCATACCAAGCACGAGGTGCTTGATGTAAACCATACAATGCCTTATCCAACTTGTAAACATAATCAGGATGATCTGGTCTTTAAATCTAGGAGGTTGACATATATAGGTTTCTTCTTTCATTTCCCCATATAAAGAAAGCAGTTTTGACATCCATCTGATACACCTTGATATTCAGTATGAAGCAAAGGCTAAGAAAATACGTATTGCTTCAAGTCTTGCAACTGGAGCATACACTTCTTCATAATCCAATCCTTCAATTTGATGGATCCCTACACTACAAGACGTGCTTTGTTTCGAACTATAACACCTTTTTCATCTGTTTTGTTCTTGAATATCCACTTTGTTCCAATCGGAAGCTTATCCTTTGGAAGATCTACAAGATGCCAAACATTCAGCTTCTTAAATTGCATCAACTCATCTTGCATTGCCTATATCCAACTATTTTCCTTGAGTGTCATTCAACATTCTTGGGCACTATTTGTAATAGAAAGCAAGCATACAGACATATGTTGATTGCCCCTGAATGACTTCTGTAATTACTCCTTCATGCAACGGACCAATGATTGCTTCAGTTGGATGAGTTTTATGGATTCTCAGTTGAGGAATATCATCTGCAACAATCTCATCTTCCAAGTTAGTAATGTGTTCAACATTTTCATTCACTTCTTCAGAGTTTCTAGACTGATACATAATATTTCTTCAAACATGTCATCTGAAGTGTGATTTTCAGAAGCAGTAGACACATTTGGAGAATCTTCAAATGGAACTTGAATGACTTCTATTGGAGTATCAATAGTCTCTGAAGAAGATTAAGACAATGGTGAATTCAGTGATTCTTCTGGCTCCTGATTGGGGATTTGTTCTGAAAGATTGTCTGGTAAACCAGAACTTTCAGACACATGGACAGAAGCAGTAGGAATACTCTTGGATGATGATGGAATTGCAGAATCATGAGATATAAGAGATGGAATTTCCTCAATGATTTTGTTCTCCAAAGATAATGCTTGAGAATTAGTATCTGCAGACGAAGGGTTTAGAAATTTTAAAATTTATGAACAGGGATTCATAATCATAACCCATGAAGGAGCTGATCCTGCATCAGTTATGTTAAGCTTGTGCCAATCAATATTAGAAGCTCTCCACCCACCTATTAAAACATGGTTTTCACAGGGGTGTGATTGACTGCACATTGTTAATCAAGAGAAAGATGGAGATTTACTAATGGTGCAGATTTATGTGGATGACATAATCTTCGGTTCCTGAAATGAATTATGTAAAGAATTCGAATCTGTGATGGAGGTAGAATTTGAAATGAGTGCAATGGGAGAGATGAAGTTCTTCCTAGGTTTACTGGTGGATCAAACACCTACCGGTATTTTTCTGCATCAGACTAAGTATGTTGGAACATTCTAAGTCGATTTGATATGGAAAATGTCACTGTTGCCAGTACCCCACTTGCCACAAACCATGATGTGGCACCATATGATAATGGGGGATTTGGTGGATGCCACTATGTATCGTGGGATGATCGGATCTCTCATGTATCTCATTACCTCGCATCCGGATATCATGTACGCCACATGTCTATCCTCCAGATATCAAGCCAAACAAAAAGTAAACCATCTGATCAGGGTGAAAGGATTTTTCGTTATCTGAAGGGTACTCCAACACTGGGGTTGTGGTATCCTCATGATGATGACTTTGAGCTAATTTCTTATAGTGATTTAGACTACGGTGGCTGCAAGATGAACTTCAAGTCAACATCAGCAGGGTGTCAGTTCTTTGGAAGGTATTTAGTCACCTGGCAATGCAAGAAGCAGACATCTGTTGCTCTGTTAACATGTGAAGCTGAATACGTTGCTGCTGCAAGTTGCTGTTCACAAATCATCTGGATACAACAGCAAAAGCGGGACTACGGTTTGCAATTTTCAAACTCTCCTATCTTTGTTGATAATTCCGTTGCCATAGCTGTAACTAAAATCTTGTTCAACACCCTAAGACTAAACACATCGGCATAAAATATCATTTCATACGTGATTGCTATGAAAAACAATTGATTGATGTGATTAAAATAAAATATGGATTTTCAACGCGCCGACCTCTACACTAAACCTTTGATAAACCCAGATTTTAATATCTGTTAGAGGACAACGGCGTGAAAAAGAAATATGACGTGATTCCAGAAGATGCAAATGCTTAGTCCGACACTTGTTTAGTTTCTTTTTTCTTTTATTTTCTTTTATTTATCTTATTTATTTCCTATCTTAAAAAAATCAAAAAACACAAAAATATTTTCGGTTTTAGTATTTTAGGGGGAGATTAGTTTAGTTTCAGTATTTATTTACTTAAAAAAATGAGGGGGGAGAGCAGATAAGCCAAAAAGGCAAAAACAATAAATTTAAGAAAGTGATTCAACACTATGGAAAGTGATAGTACACAGGCGTCGTGTTACTTGGAACACCAAAAAGATTTTCTACTTTTGCATTTAATTTAAATCACAGAAAATCATAAGTCTGACAACTCTAAGTCTAACATATTGGAAAAATGATAGTATGCTTGTCTATTACTGTAATTACACGGAGAAGTAGTTCTAGGGAGGTGCTAGTCCATTTATGATGTATCGGTAGATTCAACAAGACATCATTGGTGATTCACTTAAACCTGAATCTATCAACAAGTTTTGGGTTCCCATGGTATCCCTGGTTTGCACAATCAATCAAATTTCAATAAGAGGTGAGGAGCAATTGAATGCCACAAATGTGTGCAAAGACCTGAAAAACAGAGCAAAAGATGACAAAAGTCACTGCTGAAATGTATATTATAGTATATTGCTCTAAGAAGAAGATATGTCTTATGCATCTCTGCTGTGCGATGGCACTGACCTAAGGCTTAGCATAACCTATCCGTTCTAAGAATTCACTATTGATTGCGCCTCTCTGCTGTGCGATTACACTGACCTGAGGCTTTGCATCTCTTTGAAAGCTCTTAGAACCAAAATCTTCTTAACCACCGACCGCTCAAAAATCTCCCGAGGAAGATTGATTACCATATACTAGCGGGACGCACAAACACTTGTTGGTCAAATCCACTTAATTATAACTGATGTGTGTCAGAAATCTGTGTAAGGACTTAAGTGGATAAGTATACCGATAATTGTCGTGACTGCATCACCTGATGTTCAAAATCAATGTGTGTTACATAACAGACCAAGTATGATTTCCAGTTGGCACTTAGAAGTCTTAGATGAATGAAAACTGTGATTTATAAATATGTAGTTTCCTTTTCAATATATCAACAAAAAGTTCCAAGAATTATGTTTATGCCTGTCTGATTCCATATGAATCTGTCTTAGAAATGAAGTTAATGCTAATAGACTGTTCTGCTCAGGGGGAGAATCATTTTAAAGTGAATATTAAAATGTCTTCAACTGTACCCAAAGAAAATCACAAAAATATGTTTATTTCAGTAATTTAGTTAGTGTTTTCTAGTTTTCAAGTTTTTCTGTTTGTAGTGTGTCAGTGTTGGACTGTGCAACAAGGTGTATCTCTGTGAATGTCACAAAGAACTGAACGTTAATCTTGAGTCACTTGTTTCTGAAGAAAATTAAAAGGATCACGTCTGAGGTGATCATCAGTTTTTGTTATTAAACTAATCACGTCTGAGGTGATTAATGATTTTCCAGTAAAAGGATCACGTCTGAGGTGATCGGGTGGATAAAAGGATCACGTTGAGGTGATCGGTGAATAAATGGATCACTTCTACGGTGATCAAATGTTCTTTGAGTTAAAATGGTCATGTTTGAGATGATCGAATGCTCAAAATTTTATCAACTGCTAAAAGGGGCTAAGTGTCAATGGTCATAAAGTCAAAAATCATAAGTATGAGCCATTCGCACGACTGGATCATGAGTATGGACTAGTCGTACGATTGGACCATACGTATGAACTCAATCGCATGATTGGAGGTGACAGACTGTAACAGTCGCACGAATGACCCTCAATCGCACGATTGGAGGTGACTGAATGGGCCAGTCGCACGGCTGACCTCAGTCACACGAATCAAGTATGCGACTAGGTTCAATCACACGACTGGAGGAAAACCTAGTATAATAGAGGGGGAGTCGGTCGAAGTTGTTCATTCACTCCAATCGCCCACTCAAACGCATGACTTAACCTCACTCTGCCAAAATTTCGTTTAATGGATATAGACCTTTGTTTGACTATTCTGATGATTTGTACTGATTCTACAGGTAATGCACGATGATTTTCAACCTCAAAGATCAGTAATACATGTCCAAATGATTGAACTTAAGATCTAAATAGAACCGAAACTTAGTTTGACAAATAAACCATTAAAACTAAGTATCTTGATCACATAAAAGTGATTAGGAGGTTAGTCGGACATTTGCGAACCTAATAAGCCATGTTAATATGTCTAAGATCATGTTTTGCTCAAAATTTGAATTTGAATGGACAAACAGTCTGTCATGCGAATGGACACCCTGATGAACTTCAATCGTAAGACTGAGCTATGCGAATGGCTCAATCGCACGACTGAGATGGACGAACTACTCAATCGCACGACTGAACCATGCGTATGAGTTCAGTCTCACGACTGAGGTAAACGCATGAGAGAGCATACGTCTAAGCCCAGTCGCATGACTCAGTCGTACGTATGAACTCATTCGCACGACTAGATCTCAGTCGTACAGTCTATTCGCACGACTAGATCTCAGTCGCACAGTTCATTTGCATGACTGAACAAAAGTTTTCAAGTTTATTGATTCAAACTGTTACTTATTGACACTTACTAATGTTTATTTACTTTTGTCACAGATGGCGAGTCGTTGGACGATGAGCACAAAACATAACATTTGTGCTCATCTTGATCTGTCATAACGCAACGCAGCTGAGTTCTCCGGTATCATTACTTTTCTACGGAGATCGAGGATCTTCCGTGCGATCTCGACACCGTGCACACTATACAGATCAGTTTGTCAGGCTTTCTGGGAAAGCGCTGTAGTGGACAGGTCCTCCGAGCCCCATCGTATCAGGAGTTCATCTTTGGTGAGGCTATAGAGATCACAGAGGAGGATCTCAGGACTGTATTAGAGTTCGGAGATGATGCTGACTGCCCCCACACGACTGCATCCCCTACTGTTCGAGGATGTTTTCTGAGGGCTAAGTACTCGGGGAACATCAACGTAGGTGTGCTCACAAGAGCAACCTGTGCCCCCAATTCAAGTACTTAGCCCACGTGCTATTGAGATGTATCGCCTCACGGAAGGGAGGCTTCGACGAGCTATCTGATCAGATCCAGAACCCTACGTGGCGTTGGTGCTGAATCACCCATTCAGCTTCTTGAGGATGATCTTCACCTATCTGGTGGAGAACATTGAGGCAAAGGGAAAAAAAGCTTCTGCATGTACCCACGCTTTATGCAAATGATTATCGATCAGAAGCTCCCTTCGCTGCCTAAGGAGAAGGAGAACGCCATGGTTCTAGAGTGATGGATGATACCACCCTCGGACGAATGAAGGTGTATCGGGGCAAGCAGGTCAAGCCCCCTTAAGGCGACAGTTTCGAGCATCTAGCCCGGAGGATTATGTGGCACTAGCTAGGCGAAAGTGGCGCCATGATTACAGTGATTCAGACACAGAGCAGATTGTGTTCTGAGTTGACGACGACAAATGACAAATGACGATTGACGTGATGGATGGAGATCCGACCCCTCTCAAACTAGGGCCATTGCTGCTGATGTACATCTCCACCACCTACCCAAGGAGGTACAGAGACTGCTAGATTCTATCAGGAATTTCAGCCTGATGAGGAGGAGGGGTCAGACGAAGAGCCTCTAGTACGAACGGTGGGAAGCCGGGTCATGGCCACCGAGAGAGCCTAAGGGCGGTAGGCGGACACCAGGGTGAGTCTGGGGAGGCTGTTACTAGTCCATCATACACCCCAGATGAACCCAATAGCTAAGGGGAGCCTTCGTGTCAAAGGGGACACGCAAGATGAGGATGGCTCAGCCCTATGGGAAAAGGGGAAGAGGCCCAGATTTACATTGCTTACCACCACCTCTACCACTACAGCCACCACCTCTACTACTACAGCTACCACCACTACTACTACACCCCCACTACTACTACCACACCTCCACCTCCACTGCTACACCCATACTTCTCCACCCATTCATTCACCACCACCCATATTCACCACAACCACCACTACCACCACCAGCCACCAAGTTGCACCATCCTCACACCCCAGTTTCGCCACAGGATCTTTTCTACCCTCCATTGGGGTAGAGGAACCGCTGGCAGCACTAAACCGTATGGTGCTGAAGTTGTTGGCTGCTGATAAGGAAAAGACTGCACAAATACGTAAGCTTGTGGAATCAGTGCTACCCAAGCTCAGCAGATCTCACAGCAAGCCTAGCAGATTGCCCAACTCTAAGAGCATAAGGAGGAATCAGCAAAGAAGATAGAGCAGTTGGAGGCTGCCAATAAGTCCATCATGCTCAAGCTCAAAGGATCTAAGGATGAGCCTCTTAAGATCGGAGAAGGAGATGATGATGATGATGATGATGGAGAAGATGATGAAGTGATGATGATGAGGTCATGGTGAGGGAGAAGCAAGAGGAAGGCGGGAAGATGATGATGAAGAAGAAGGCGATGCGCACATCTGCCTCTGCTCCGGGTCAAGAGCGAAGAACGAGAAAAGACAAGACCAAGGAGCATCATCCTCTGCCCGCCTACATCTCCGACTGCAGAAGATCCCAGTATGATTCAAGACAAAAGTAAAGTTTGATGTCTATGTATTTATAAAAGCTTTGTACTTGAATCATGTATTAATGTTATGTAAATTAGTGTTTATATTTCATTATCAATGTTTGATTATCTTGATTACTTACTAACTATTGATATTTTACATTTTTAATTCAAGCAGATCAAACATCTCAGCAAGATGATATGATGTTGCTCCCCTACAGCAATCAATCTCAATTAACTATGACTTGATTTGCAAGGGATAGTCAGGAGGTCTGTGAGTTATACTCCTGAAGAAGGAGAAATAATTCATGACCTTACTGACGAGCAACTTGCTGAGATGTTCCGGCTGAACCCGAATGAGATTGTCAAAGATGCTCCAACTGTTGATGTGGCTAGTGACGATGAGCTTAATGATGTAGATAAAATAGAGATTGAGGATTTCACAGCTCAGCATTATCCAGAGTACACTGATCGAGAGGGACATGTGGTTCCCAATTTAGGTTGTACTCTCGGTTGTGATACATTGGAGAAGCTGAATCAGATGGAAAAGGAGGCAGAGACATCAACAAGCCAAGCCCAAGCCTCGGATGCGGATGTGGACATAGAAAGGCAGAATAGGTGGCTAGTTTTGCCGAGATCCGAGCCCAGCGCACTACACCAAAGCCAAGTGCCTACACCAAGCTCTACAAAGTGAAGAAGCATCTCAAGGTGTCAGGCAAGATCATAGCATGGGCATACTTTGAGGATCTGAGTGTTTACGTAGTAAAGAGGGAGAGGGTAATAGAGTACTTTAGATTTCCATATTATCTAAAGACTCTTCCCAGTTTTGAGCTCAACCAGCTGTCACGCCTAAAGTTACTATATGCCGACCCGAAGAAGATGTCAGGCTGGTTTGAGGCTGCGTTGAAAAGAGAGTACCGCACCAGGTGGGTTAACTTCAGACCTTAACAACGACGAGGTATATCAGAAGGTCTGAAGTTAATCCCTTTACTGGAAGGCCGACAGTTGTCTTGAATGGCAACCTCCGCGCACGATGTCTCGTATACCTATGAGGGAGATGCCACAAGACTTTACACCCCATTTTAAATGGTGGTACTATGACTGGCGTACTGGAGAAGCTGTCATTGTGTTGGATAGAAAGGGGACTTTGGAGACAATAAGGGTGTTCGACCCAATATGGCTCACGAACTTGTCAGCAAACGATGTATATACTTTGTACAAGTGGCCACTGTTTTTTGATACGCAGGATATCGTGCAAGCACTTCAGTTTCAACAAGTTATACGTTTATGCTTTTGCATTTGATGTTCCTGCTGGGGTTTCAAAGGAAGAAAGATTCAAGAGATATGAAGAGTTTGCAAAGGAAGTCAAAGAATAGGTAGAACTAGGTCCAAGGGGGAGTTGTTGGTACACATGTCCCTAGTTCTAGTTCAAATGTACTTAAATGTTTAATGACTTTCATTTTGTCACATAGATGTAATCGTTGATATTTGTAATGAAAAACTCTTGAATGAATGAATATGTGTTATTGAATGAGTATAAATGAAATACAAATATGTGGTTGACGCTTAAATGTTTAATGTTGTTTATTGTGTGATAACACATATTGAACTAACTATATAGGTTTGTGAATTGTATGAAGCTTTCATGCGAATGGACCATGATAATGGACCACGCATGAACACTTCATGCTAATAGACCAGTCGCACGACTGAACCAGGAGACTAGATCAGTCGCATGATTGTGACATGAGATTGACTCAGTCGCATGACTGGACTTTCAGTCATGCGGATGGATCAACCGCATGCCTCAGTCGCACGACTAAACCATGATGATGGTTCAGTCGCATGAATGAAGACTCCAAACCTATAAATACCACTTAATTTGTGGAAAAACAAAACACTTCGAGAATTCACACCCTAGCCGTCCCAGAACGTCCAAGTCGTCCCTTCCAACTTCATAGAGCGTTTCTCATCATTCCTAATCAATTCTTAACGTTTTCTAATTGTTAGTTTTGATTAGATTAACGTTCTCCCTGATTGGATCGCCAATCAAATAGGATTCCACACTATTTGATCAGGTTTCACGTAGATTCGGTTAGTACCAGTTCGTACTCGGTCCTAACACAAGAATAATATTAGTAACTACTAATATCCTTATTACTTTTATCAACATAACCATTTTATCATACTAAGTACACCTTTAGTAACAATGAAACCCTTATCACTAATATCATTATCAATGGTGACGATTCCTAGTACATGAATCTTTATAAAACCTTATGTTGATGCCTGCTTGCATGTGTGTGTGTGTTGCGTGACCGATCCAACCTGAACCGACCGAACGCATATATTCTCTTTAAACGAATCTTTAATACTTAACAATAATTAATAATAGGTGTTTTATCGATTGTTGCTTTCATCCTCTGGAACCTTTGTTCATCTATTTCTACCATAATCAAGTGAGTTTTGTGGCCCTTTTTATGTTGATTTATTACTTCAATTACTTACAAACTTGGGGGAAAAGTATGCTCACCCTTTTCATGCTGTACAACTCGTATTCTTGGAATTATCGTGTTACTGTTTTGTAAGTCTTTATCTTATACATGCATGAGTTTGTTGTGTGGTACTTGATTCGCAACTATTTAAATCCGGTGTTAGAACCGACGGATAGGTATTGGTAGTAATATTGGGTTGACACCCCCACCCTCATTTATTGCTATACTAGTTAGTACCAACAGTGGCCAGAAACGGGCCCTACGGTGAATATATTCCGACAATATCTGTGTGTACGTCGTAGGTTTAGTTGTGATGCTCATGTTGTCATGTGATTTTGCTTACTTATAACTGTATTCATGATGTTCCACAAAACCTATTACACAACATCAATTCTATTTACTATTAAACCTGCGAACTCAACAACAATTATGTTGATCATTTTGAGCATATCTTTTCAGGTGATACAAATAACTGAAGATTCTATGAGTGCGGCCTTAGTGGAGACCCTAGGATGCATTTTTGAGACCATACATTACTTTGACATTGTTGGTCTAATTGCACATTATTATACTGTTGGATACTTGTTCTCGGGTTGTGGGAATTCTATTACAATGTTAATACTTATGGCTATGTTGTCATGGTTATTGACTAGACACAACACAAGTCTCCCTTGTGTCGGGTGTCATCATGACATGTTATTTATTCTATACATATTTATTTTGCATCTCTATTGATTACAATGTGTTATGACGATCCCGTCCGTTCGTGTTTCCGCTCTTAGCGGGGGTGTGACAAAAGGTAGGAACAAATGTGGTTTGTGGGTGAATTTTGGTTAGAAAGATTTGCAGACGAAGAGGAAAGTGAAAGAGGGGAATCATTAAAGGTGTATATGTACGAAATGGATTTTAGACAAAGTTAAAGCAAAGGATAAACTTTGAAATCCGGATGTCGATCCCACCCCTGAAAAGCGCCCAAAAAGGTAGTTTTCTTGGAAATCGAAAATCTTCCGAAGGTAATTCGTCTTCAGAATTTTTATAAATGCTTCTGAAGCCAATTTGACTTCGGAAAATATTCCTGAGCTTTATGGAAATTTTCCTTCGCAAGAAAATACTTAGAGTATTTTTTACTTCAGAGATATATTTAGTTTTGGAAGAGATTAAAACTAATAAGTTTTATTCACAAGAGAATAAATCTTCTCAGGCTTGATTGCTTTCGGAAGAAAATTGTCCTTCAAAAACAAAATACTACTTAGAAGCATATTTATGCTTCGGAAGATATATCTGAATTTCTTCCGAAGGTAAATGTCTTATAAGTATTTATTAGATTTGAAGACATAATGTTCTTTCGAAGACAACTTAATGTCTTCCAAGAGGAAATATATCTAAAAATTTTAAAAATACTAAGGAATATCATTTGAAAAGTTTTCTTTCAAAGTAAACTGCGCTTATATAGGTGAGGATATAGACAACTTAGGACATATATATTTAAAAATAATCTTAAGTTTAGTTTAAGAAAAGTCTACTCAAAGTTAATTATCCCAATTGCTGATACAAAATACTTAAATCTCTGCTCATCAAAAGCTTTTATGAACAAATCAGCACATTATTCATTTGTGTTAACTTTGACTTGTTTTATCAATCCTTTTTCAAATTATCTCTAATCAAATGATATCTGATGTTAGCGTGTTTTGTCCTTGAGTGTTGCACAGGGTTCTCTATGATAGACATAGCACTGTTGTTGTTTATGTGGATGGAAGTCTCTTTGAAGTTGAATCCATAGTCCAGCATCTGATTTTGAATCCAAAGTACTTAAGCACACAAGTAGCAGCAGTAATGTATTCAGCTTCAGCAGTTGATACATACACACATAATTGTTCTTGCATTACTATGAGACTATCCGTCCATAAGGAATTGACATCCTTCAGATGTAGACTTTGCAGTCATATTGTAGGCACTATTGTCACTATCTGTATAAGCATATAGATTGAAGTTAGAATTCTTTAGTTACCAAACGCCTAGTTTAGAGCACATTTGAGATATCTAAGACTCCTCTTGAAAACAACTAGGTGTGACATCTTAGGGTTGGCTTGATATCTTGCACAAATGCTTGTGGAAAACATGATATCACGTCTGCTGGTTGTGAGGTACATAAGTGACCTAATCATAGCCCTGTAGAGATGTTCATCCACACACTATCCCTCAATATCAAGTCCAAGGGAGTGGTTTCTTGCTATGGGTGTCTTTGCAACCTTGCATTCAGTCATGTTGAATCTTGTGATATGTCTTGTACATACTTTGTCTGACCTATAAGGATGTCATTGTCAACCTGCTTTACTTGAATTCCTAGAAAGAAATTGAGTTCTCGCATTGCACTCATTTTAAATCTACTATTCATCAGCTTCTCAAAGTCTTTGTAAAGCTTTGGATTAGGTGACCCAAACATAATGTCATCTACATAAACTTAAACCAGCATCAAGTCATTCCCGGTTTCTTTGATGAAGAGTGTTCCATCTAAAGTCCCTCTCTTGTAGCCATGCTGATAGAGATATTAAGGTAGTGTCTGATACCAGAACTGAAGTAGTTTTCTTGCTTGGTCTTCTTAGCTCAAATCCTGGGTTAGGATCTCCTGTTGATAAGTTACCTATAGATCCTAAAACATCTTCACAAGATTTGTTAAAACATTGGTAACTAAATCAAGATCAAACAACCAATTAGGACTAGAATCTTTCATACTATGAGTTTGCTATTGAAGGTCACATTGGCTGGCTCCTTAACTATTCTACTTCTAAGATTGCATACTTTATAAGCCTTAGCTTGGAAAAAGTATCCAATGAAGTGTCCATCATCTAATTTCTCAGCAAATTTGGCTACTTGATCTTTGGTATTCAAGATGGTGAAAGGACATCCAAATAACCTAAGGAAACTAATGTAAGGCCTCCTTTTGTATCACATTTCATAAAAAGTCTTACCATGAGTCTTAACTACTAAAACTCAGTTCTTCTCATAGCAGGCAGTGTTGACTGCCTCTACCCAGAATGTGATGGGTAGTTAGAGTCAAATAACTTGATTTTTGCAGCTTCAATAAGGGTCACGTTTCTCCTCTCTGCAACACTAGTTTGCTAAGAAGTACTGGGAGAACTATATTGCCTTGTAATACCTTTTTCATCACAAAATGTTTCAAGGATTTGGTTCATAAATTCAGTTTCTTGATCACATCTTAGAGTTTTGACCTTGTGATCACATCGATTCTCAATTTTCATAATAAAGTTACTCCAGATCTCAGGAGTCTCATCCTTAGTTCTAGGTAAGAAGACCCAAGTGAATCTTGTGAAATCATTTGTGATCACCAAACAATAAGAGGTCCTTTCCAGACTCATTACACTGGTAGGGCCAAAGAGATTCATATGTAATAAGTGTAGGGTTGTAGTGATGGAGTTCCTTTCCATTGGCTTGTATGACACTTTGTGTTGCTTCCCTTTCAGACATGCAACACAAAGGTCATCGCTTGTAAACTCTTTCTATGGCCTTCAAGTTACTAAATCATTCTTAATTAATTTATTCATTATTTTAAAGTTTACATGGCACATTCTTTTATGCTAAAGGAAAGACTAATCGCTATTTGCTTTAGATAGAAAGCAAGAAACTTCTCCTGAAGGGATGTTTCCTTCAAATCCATCTTATACATATTCCCTTTCTTAGGGGCTCTAAACAGGATATGCTCTTAAGGAATGACCACCTGGGTTTAAGAACAATACACTCATGCTTAGTGAAGAGTATGTTGCGTCTCTGATCACAAAATTAGAATAAAATCAGTAGAATGTACCCAAGCTCTTTGACAAAGTTTACCTTCTTAATACTGAGCTTAGCATTTGTGACACTGCCCCTTCTAGTGATGTTACCACCTGAGTCTTCACTAAAAGAACTGGCCCTTCATCAATTTTCTCAAGTTTTGAAGCAAAGAGCCATTGCTTGTCATATGCCTGGAACAACCACTACCAATGATCCATACATTTCTTCTAGTTTTTAGCTATTCCTTCATAAAAAAGATGGTTAGTTACATTTGAAAACCCAATCCCTTGTTGGGCTTGGGCTTGTTAAAGTGAACTAAAGACAATGCAACAGTGATTGATCTTATTTTCAGGCTTTGAGGATCATTTATTGTTGTTGATATCACATGGTCATCCTTTATCTTCTACACCATCTTTGGAGGATTAGACTTGGCATTCAACACTTTGTAAGTTTTAATGACTTTGGAAGTTTTGGAGACTAGACCTTCAAAAGAGTTTGCATCCATTGCAGCAGACTTCAGTACTTTGGAAGCATTCCTTTTTTCCGAGATCAAATTTTATTCTAAAGGCAAGCTTTCACTTGTCTTCTTCTTCACTTTGGAGCTTATGAACAGAAAAGACTTTCCTTTTAAATCTATCTTCTACTTCCTTTTCTCTGAAATTTCTTCTTGGTTGTGTAGATAGTACTTTTGGGATTGTAGATGCAATCATTGGCAAGATGAGAAGCATTACCAAACATGATGCAATCAACTGGCTTCCTTCTGAGAGTTTTCTTTGAAGTAGAAAGCTAAGCTTGATCACTTTTCACTTCCATCTTCATCTTCATAGAATCATAGATGATGCAACAAGCTTCTTAGGGTGAGGCTTCTCTTTGAACTGGATGGTTTAGGCTGTGCAGCAGTAGTGCATAGCTATTCAACCTTCTTTTCTTCACATGGATGAGTTGGACATAAACTAGAACTCCTGGTAATGGAGTCCATAGTTGATCTTCATATTTCACTAGTTCAAATCCAGAAGAGATAAAGATTTGTTTCTACTTTGAGTTAAAGGTGCCCTTGATCTCTTGAGCCTTCTTTGATCTTCTCTTGGTTGCTCTGATCAAGTTCATTCTTTTGGACTTGGTCATCCCTGGTTGTTTCCTCTCCTTAGGAGAATAGTGACCCTTCTTAGGATGATCTTCTTCACTCAACTCAGATCCATCCTTCAATGTCTCCTCTTCATCTTCATCCTTTTCTTGAATAGGGTCTATGAAGGGAAGCTCACAAGTTCCATACCTTAGAGATCTTACAGATAGTAATGTATGTGGAGGAGCTATCTTAGTAGATTCCAGACCCTGCTTATTCTGATAATAGATCTTTGCATGCAAGGTTGAGGATATAATGTCCTGAATGTATCTTCTTTAAGTATACATTTTTCTGCCCCAGCTTTGTTGATCACAAGCTCAGCATGGCATTCAGTTAACTTGGTAAAGATCTTTGATTTGAGTCCTATAGTTGGTGTGTTCATGCTTAAGAGTTGAAACGGTTTTTTTAGATCTTCTATCTCAAGAGTATAGTCATTTTCAGCTTTTTTAAAATAAGCTTTTACGATGCTTAAGGACTCAAGGTCGGATCTCATTTCCAAGTTATAGGAACTGTATCTATTAACTTTTGCAATACTTTCAGGAGTACAAAAATGTTCCAATAACTTGGCTTCTTCATAATCAACCATCAGTTCTTGGTTTGGAGATGCATCTTCAACCTAAAAGCTCCAGTCAAAGCCTTCTTTTTCAACATCAATTGCAGCTTGCTGCTTGAGATTCTCAGTCTGTGGAGCTCCATTAGTGTAGTTTGGTCTAGATTATGCTTGGCCACCATTTGTCCTTGGTGCCTTGCACTCCCTAGTTAAGTGTCTAATTTGGTTACAGTTGTAACACTTTACCTTGCTTTTATCCAGTCTAAACTTTTACTAGTTGCATTACTGGGAAACTTCTTATCTATCTTCTTACAGAACTTATTAACTCTATGAGTGAGAAAAGCCATCTACTGGACTATCTCCATGTACTCCAGATCATCTGGAAGGATACAGTCCAGGTCTTCAAGAGTGAAAAGAAAGTTTCCACTGCTTTCATTAGCAGGCATAAAGGCTTGAGAAGAGCTTATGTCTTGGAATACGCTTCCTTGGATATAGCTCTCCTTGGTGTCTCCGGGGAGGTAATGAAAGGACCCTTTTGTGAGTTTTATGGGTAGCAGATGACATGATGTTGTGGTTCTCTGCAATTCCTTTGGTATCATGCCACCACTAGCAGCAGCTGTAGTTGTGCATGGTACATCAGGTCCTGAGACAAAAAATCCCCACATCTTGCTATCTTGAGACTTGATGAAGCCTTCCATTATTTGGCACCAAGTATCAAAGTGTAAGGTTTACATGTAAAGGCTTAGTTGAGGGATCACAGGAAGTTGATTGGACAAATCCAAATTTAGGAAGTTTAGAGATGGCAATGGAGTGTCACCCACCACATCATCACACTTATCAAGAGAAGCTTGATCCAATGAGTGCGTGACATCATTGATGTTGTCTTCCATGGAGTGGTTATCAGTATCAAGAAATTCTTGATCACTATCACCACCACCATTTCCCCCTACATTTGAAGCTCCTTCATTTGAGTTTTATGCCTTTGAGCTAAAATTTGTAAGCACCTCAGATGTATCTGCTGAATTTGTCATGGTTGTGTTGGTAGGAACTCCATCTATAGGGTTAGTTACCACTGGAGCTGAAGTAGTGTTCTTGCTTAGTCTTGTCAGCTCAAATCTTGGATCAAGATCTCTTTTTGATAAGTTACATGTAGATCGTGAAATATTCTAACAAGATTTGTTAAAATAGTTGGTAACTAAATCAAGATCCAATAGCTAGTCAGGACCAGAACCTTTCACACTCGAGTTTGCTCATTAAAGGACCATTGGCTTACCCTTTAACTACTCTTGTTTTGTGAAGCTCATCTTCACAAGTTTCACACCATAGAGATCTCACAGATAGTAATGTGTGTCAAGGAGCTATCTTAGTAGATCCCAGACACTGCTTATTCAGATAAAAAATCTTTGCATGCAAGGATGAGGATATAATGTTCTTGAATGTCTCTTCTTTAACAAAACATTTTCAACCCTAGCTTTGCTGATCACAAGCTCAGGCTGAAATTCAGTTAACTTAGTGATGAAATCTTTGATTTGAGTCCCGTAGTTGGTGGGTTCATGCTTAAGAGTGGAAATGGTTTTCTCTAGATCTTCTATTTTAATTTTATAATCATTTTCAGCTCTTTTAAAATCAGCTTTTAAGATGTTTAAGGACTCAAGGTCAGCTCACATCTCTAAGTTATAGGACATGTATCTGTTAACTTTAGAAATGAATTCTAGGGTACAAAGATGTTCCAATACCTTGGCTTCTTCATGATTAGTCTTCAGTGTCCCATTTGTTCTTGGTGCCTTGCGCACCCTAGCAAACTGTCTAATTTGGTTACAGTTGTAACATTTCACCTTGCTTTTGTCTAGCCCAAACATTGCACTGGTTGTATTACTGGAAATCTTCTTCCATGTCCTCTTGTAGAACTTCTTGTCTTTGTGAGTGAGAAGAGCCATCTTTTGAACTATCTCCATGTACTCCAGATCATCTGGATGGATGAAGTCCAAGTCTTCAAGGGTGAAAAGGAAGTTGTTACTGCTTTCATCAGTAGACACAAAGGCTTGTGAAGAGCTTGTCTCTTGGAATGGGCTTCCTTGGATGTAGCTCTCCCTTGATGTCTCCGGGAAGGTGATGAAAGGGCCCTTTTGTGAGTTTTCAGGGTAGCAGATAAGATGATGTTATGGTTCTTTGCAATCCCTTTCAACCACATGAAGGGCTAAACTCTGCTGATTGTTAGAGTTGCCAGATGGATTTTGCATATTCATCTCCATCTTGTATCAACTAAGGATACCATACAACTTAGTGAGAGTAAGGTACTTGAGGTTTTCAGTCCTCTTAATGACCACACAATAATATGTCTGTTGTCTGGAAGAGAGGACATGAACTTCCTTATAATGTCCCTATTCTTAGAGCATTCACATCTCATTCCTTATTTTCATCATTATAATTACATTAAAAATCACTACTTCTTCTCTCTCCTTTCAATTAAATAATATATTTTTATACCTTTTTCATTACCTTTTCTCTCTCCTCCACTCACAACAACTTTTAAAATATTAAAAAATTTATAAGGGTTGAATAGTGAATCCTTAAATTTACAGATGAACAGTAACATTTTCTCTCCTCCACTCACAACCACTTAAACCATTCCAAATAATTTAAGAACTCCCTCACATAATTTTAAGGAATAGGCTGTGAATGCTCTTAAAAGTAATTTTAAGAAGTAATAGGCTGTGAATGCTCTTAAAAGTTACTCCAACATCAATTAGAGTATCCACAATCTTAACATACCAGAAGTATTGTTGAGTCATGGTTTCACCTGTTTTAAAGGTGAAGTTCTAAAACTCCTGCTTCAAGAGGTCTTTTTTGTTATCTTTAGCTTCATTAGACCCCTCATACATGAACTTCAGTGCATCGCATGGTTACTTAGCAGTGTTGCACTTCTTAAAGCCTCTGTAGATAGAGTTTGAAAGAGAAAATTGGAGAGCGGTTATGGCTTTCTGATCTAGATCAATATTCTTCCACTCTTCTTCAGAGTAGTCAACCACTTCCTTTGGTATCATGCCACCACCAGCAGCACCTGAAAAGGTGCATGGTACATTAGGTTTTAAGACAACAGATCCCCACATCCTAGTGTCTTGAGACTTGAGGAAGCCTTATATTCTTTGGAACCAAGTATCAAAGTCATCAGGAATGATCAATGTAGACTTTGTCATAGTAAAGGTTTCATATCAGCCTTTGTAAGAGCTGCCATTTGAGTTGTTAAGTGATTTGTGAAACTGAAAGGATTTAAGATGGTGAGAACTTACAATCAAGAGCCTAAAAAGCTCTAATACCAATTGTAGGACCGGGTACGGGTGGTCAATACAGTCAGTTTCACAATAAGGAGAGAGTTAGAAAACTTAACAGATCAAACAAAGAACCAGGCTTAGGTAGATGATACTAAGAACACAAGTAAGTAATACACAGAACAAAGTACAAGAACAAGATAAGTATGGTTTTCAAGAATGGTGTATATTGCTGTCAAGTTCTATTACAAGGTTTACAAAGCATAAAGATAAATACAAGAACCTAAGATACTTTATACTACATTCTGCAGTCGACTATACTTTGAAAACTAGTTGGAAACACTAATCTAGACAACAGGTCAATTTATAGTCAAAAGGCAGATTGTCTTTTGACTTGTGACTAGGACATGCCATAGCTCACATCTTAATCTATTACATAAAGGATAAAAGGTATAAAGTAGAAAGTTACAGAACAATGGCCACAATCTACAGTTGACAAAAGCATGGACCTTTTCACCAACTTATAAGTTGGTGGTCTTCAGAGTGGCAGTGGAAAGTTGTTCAGCTTTATGTGAAAAAGTGATCAGAGAAAGCATGTCCTCTCTGTCTTTGGAAGAAATCAGTCTTCAGTCTTTTGGCTTTGGAATACTTTGTCTTTAAAGCTTCAGAAGACTTCAACTTTAGCTTCGGAAGATTTGGTCTTTGGCTTCGGAAGATTTTACACTTAGCTTATTTTCATTTAGTTATGTAAAACTTTTGAAGTAATTCTACTCTGCACTTTATGCATGCATGCTAAGAGCTCTTTAGTTACATCAGCCTTTAGATGCAAACCTTACACATCCATTGTTCCCAATCAAATCAAAAAAAATTAATGACACATTGCAAAAACATGAGAAATGATAGCACACTAGTTTGACTTCTTCACTTGAGTTCTTTTTCACCAATAAAGACAGACGTACTTGTTTGATGATGGATAGGTTCAGCATGGGACACATAACATCACATTCAATAATGAAGAACTAAAATTACATGATTGTTTGGTAAGCAAAACACTCATCTTGGTGTACGGTAAGTTTTGATCTATCCAATATAGATTGCTTGTAAATTCACTCGTATACACCAAGTGAAACAGTGTATAAACTGTTCACTATAAGTGTCTCTGTTGTTTTGATAATCATAGATCGGCATCCTTTGTTATGCTAAGCACAAACCTGGATGACTTATATTATGATCCAAAATGATTCCCAATAAGGAACACATCCATCTTGGATGCAACACCAATAACTTCTTTTATAGACTACATTCCTTATGAATGAATCAAAAGAATCCCAAAGAGGATCGCCTTCCAAAGTGAAGTACAAAAGAATCCCAATATGGATCAACTAATAAGAATTAATCAAAGAATCCTATAATGGATCAAATTGAGAATTTATAATCCTAAGTAACTAGGTTAAAGTTATTGATAGTGCTTTCTTGTATATCTTAAGGAGGGTTGATCTTAACATACAATCAGGTATGGGTACATACATATCATCTAAATATACCAAAAGAATGATAAACACTCTGTTTAAACATGATAAACACTTTCTAGTAAGATCTCATGGAAGATGATTCATGCAAAAGCATTCCAACTATTCATTACTCGGTTAGATGAAATCATCTTTTTACTGTCCACCATTCATCTTGCAAGGGAACAAATTAGAATTTGATAATTTCCATTAACCAAAATCAAATTTTTGTCATTTTATATAGGTTTTATATATGCAAAATTTAGTGAGAGAAAAATAAATATGGAAATTTCAAAAGCAAAAGATTATGTCAGCAATCATACATATTAAAATTTTAAATATTGAAATTTTTAAGATTCTTAAATTTTAATTTTTCATGTTTTAAACAAGAAAAATCAACCAAGTCAAGCAAGCACGCAAATAGCATCCGCTATGAGCCATCAAAACAAACTAAACAGTGTCCACAAAACCATGATAATAGTCCATCCGCTAATGAAAAATCAAACAACAAAAAAGTATACATAGCGCATGAATGAATATTCATCTGCTAGAATATGTGCTTATATAGCGCATGACACAATCTCATCCATGTAATTTAAAAAACAACCTGGTGCACAGCACATAGGCAGCACCATTTGTTGTGAACAAATTTTAAAACATTCAAGGTCCCACAACGTACACAGCAAAAGTGTATAGCGACACACTGTAGTCACAACGCACGTGACACACACAGCATACGACTTAACATCATTGTAAGTCAGCATTGTTTATACAGCACATGAATAAGCTGTATACACATCGGACACTCAACTTTTTTGTTGTGTATATACTGAAACACTTGTATATTTTCATTTATCATGAGTGTGCGAGCCAAATTTTAGAATTTTAAACTTTGTAATAGTACTCCCTGATTTCAATAATCAACCATCATTCTATTTAATTGCATAAGTTCTGATCAATCAAATAGGTATAACAACATGTTCCAAATCATCAAACATCGAAAATATTTATCTGTTAATCCGAGCACTATAAAACCCTAGGTTGTAATGAACTGGACCAACTGTAATTAAAAGTGTCATTTTGGAAATCAAACAGTGAATACTTGTTTAACTACCATAGACACATGCATTAAATCATTTCATTTGAATTAATTTAATAAGTGTTCACTGGCTATATGAACATTAAAGAAGTTCATGACAAAAATTCATAAAAATAAGAGTTTGATTCATGAACCAGTTTTTAAAATGTGACAATAATGATACAACTTATCAAACATGTCCTAAATATAATATCTAACACTGTTAGGTTGTTAAAATAGGCTAAAAAATAACAACATTAAATGTGAATCTTCAATTTGCATTAAATGTAACAGTTTGACCAAAAAGTGAACTGTTTTTGTTGGAAATTTCTTCTAAATGGAAACATGAGTCATTTTAAAACAAATTGACACTTTTTATCAAACAAACATAATTCCAATGAATTTTGATCTAGAAAATATAAAATCAATGATGTTTGCAAATTAAAAGTTGATTGAAATTGACATTTTGCAAAATGCCATCAAAGTCAAACATCCACATGGTCAAAATCATCTAAACAACTTAGTTTTCTTATTGTAACATGCTAAACAAACATGTTTTCATATTCAAACTCCAAATCAACACATAACACTCATGAGAACTTAATCAAACTTGCATAAATTCAAAATCATTCATTATTTAAACATCACAAGTACTGATTCAAATTTATTCTATTTTGAAGATATACGAAACCTAGTGTTTGTTAGAGATCATAATATAGTGCTTTCTTGATCCTGATTCCTTAAAGTTTAAGAATTATACAAATATGATTGAAGCTATCACATAAACAAGACTGGTTAAAGCAATGACCATTAGACCAGAGATCTATCAAGAACATGTAGTATAGATTTGAAGTAATGCACATTTAAAACAAGTGCAAGATCAGCAAGTCATAGTCTCAATAGTGTATGATCAACAAATCATAATCTCTAAAGATATGGTCAAAAAAGTGTTACAGCAAATCATAATCTTAAATGGGCCTATAGAGTTTGATGAAAACTATGTTTTACAAGTTTTCAGACAGATTGTTTTTATATGCCCTATTGATAGAAAGCAAATCAAGAAATCATACATATGAGCTCAATTCAGATTATTGATCCACACATATCAAAAGACATGACTAACAGTAAAAGTGGGTGGGATACCACTTCTCTAAGAAGTGTATCTGCTATAGCTAGTATAATTGCAAGGAGACCATTTAATTTTGCTACTCAAATTCTAAGTGGGATGGTGTATAATTTAAGAGAAGTCAGAAACAAAATTCCAAATGTATCCAAGATTCCTGTAATTGATAAATAATGATCTGCTCCATAACATCCCAAAAGAAGGTGCTATATTTTAACATGTTTAAGTTGATAAACATGTATTTAACAGAATCGATCAATCAAGCATGTACCATGGTGATGAAGTACCAGTGCCACCACACATGATCGATCATGATATCCCGATTCCTAAGGTGTATTTAAGAATATGACGATAAGGAGAACCAAACATGCTCTTTTAAAATGTGATTCATCAAGCATCAATCATCCAACCAACTCTAATTATTCAACAAAAGTTCTAATCATTCAAGAACAAGAACAAGTTCCTGAAGAAACTCAAAAAAAGTTCCTTTTCATTTTGAGCATAACATTCCTTCACCACCAAATAATCCATTCAACTCAGACCAATAAACATTATCATTATCGATTAGAGATCTTGGCTACACAAGATCAAGAAGTAGTGGGAACATCATCTAGGCATCAAACAGAAGAACAAGCTATGCAAGATCAGCCTATTACTCAATCTGAGCAAGTTGAAATAGCAAGTCAATCAGAAGAAATAGAAAATGTGCTTGCTCCTCCACCACCTCCTGACATGACAGGAAAGATTGCTTTATGTTAGGTTGGAAATCTATATGTGCTTGCTCCTCTACCTCCTACTTATGTGCATATATTGAGACATATCAAACTGTTTACACGGTATGGAATTCAGAGCTAGTTTCGAGTTGGGCTTTTGATGGAGAAACGAAGATGTATATAGTGAAGTGACACGCTGGAGCTATAGAGTATTATAAAGATCATATTGATTTCCATACACTTAGAGAGTGTCTGATTTGTACGTTGTGGGACATGTGTTATTTATCAATACAAGAAATTATGGATAAGCTAAGTTGATAAGGAATATAATATGGTGAAAAAGCCAAACCAACTTTAAAGACTTCAAAACTGCTAAATCTAAAGTCATTAAAAATTAGACACGTATAGATCCAAACACCAACAAACCAATGAAGATCAGAGTGTACAAGCATCCAATATATGCTAGAAAGATTCCAATTCACTTCCCTGTACCAATCAACAATTCATCAAAACTAATGATGTGGGTTTATAAGAAGAATACTGGGCAAGCAATGATTTATTGCATTGACAAATAGTATAGTATCATCGACCCAGTTGACTTGCTAAAGTTCAGAAGAGAAGATTTGATAAGGGTTCGGGCTTGTCCAATTCAAGCTGATGAATCTGTTCATCTTCTAGCAACTCAATTTGGTTGTTTGATCATGAAGGCCCTTAACAATATGATGTATGCCTATGGGTGCAATTACAAAGTTGCAGATGTAGATTTTTAAAGATTTGATTCATCGATCCTAGGAGGACATTGTAGGGATTTAATCTAAAAGCTTGGAAAATCAAATGAGACTTTGAAGATCTGATCACATGAGAACTTTGATCCGTGCGAAAAGGTAGTGCTTGCGTCAGACAATTTTGGTTTGGTATATTGCACGACTTTTTAAGGGATGGTCAATACAATTAGTTTCATAATAAGGAGAATGTTAGAACACTTAACAGATCAAATAGGAACCGGGTTTAAGTAAATGATAATAAGAACACAAGTAAGTAATGAGACAATACAAGAACAAGAACAAGATAAGTATGGTTTTCAAGAATGTTGTATATTACTCTCAAGTTCTCCTACAAGTGTTACAAAGTATAAAATAAATACAAGAAACTGAGATACTTTATATTACATCTATAACTGGCTATACTTTGAAAGCCAGCTGGAAACACTAATCTAGACAACAAGATCAATGTATAGTCAAAAGGCAGATTACCTATTGACTTGTGACTATGACATGCCATAGCTCATATCTTAATCTATTACAAAAAGGATACAAGGTATAGAGTAGAAAGTTACAGACTAATGACCATAATCTATAGTTGATAAAAGCAGGGACCTTTTCACCAACTTATATAAGTTGGTGAGTCTCCAGAATGGTAGCGAAAAGTTGTTCAGCTTTATGTCAAAAGATGAATAGAGAAAGCATGTCTTCTCTGTCTTTAGAAGAAATCAATCTTCAGTCTTTTGACTTCGGAAGACTTATTGAAGCTTCAAAAGACTTCATCTTTGGCTTTGAAATTCTAAAGATTTTACACTTAGAATATTTTCTCTGAGATGTGTAAAACTTTTGAAGTAACTCTACTCCGCACTTCATGCATGCACGTTGAAAGCTGTTGGTCCATTGGTGATCGATTTCAGTGCATTGAAATGATAATCACAGTAATATCCCACAAATATAGAATCAAACAGAGCAAAACAAAGAAATGAGTTTCAATATAAATCCATATGACCCAAACTCAATCAATATTAACAAACAAGGCTCAAAGATATGAAAAAAACACAATTCCAGCCTCAAACAAGCTATGAAAAACAGTAATGCAAAAGTGTATCTCGATTAGGTTTGGCAAAACTTGTCTACAAAGTTACAAGAGATGCAATATATAACAGAGACAAATTCGCTGGTAGATTCGCTCCAGCGAAACTACCCTGACCAACAAGTAAGTTCACCCGGCAGCGAACAACAGTTTCGCCGGGTGACCTTTATCAGCTGACTACGAGCGAATCTATAGATTCGCTCGTAGTTTCGCTGGGTCAGTGCGAAACTAATATAAAACTAACTAGACATTACTTACATAAATAAAGTTATCTAACATTAGTCCTATTACATAAAAGACAAAAGAAGCTAAACTAAACTAGGTGAGTCCAACCTATCTAGATCATCAATACTCCCCCTAGGTTGGACCCCACCGACTTTGCTCTATTTGATCTTTTCTAATCAGCTCCAGCATCCCTGCACCTGCTCCGAATGTTCCTTCTTCAGCTCCTGCAGCTTTACTTTGATGAGCTTCAGCACTTGATCCTCCTTGGTTGGCTCCTGCTTCATTAGCTCCAGACCCACTTGCCTCATCTATCACCTGTTTTTCAAAACCCTCCTGAAATTGATTGATCCAACTGTTTAGTCAAATCATCCACATCCTCCTTGTTTCGTCCGCTTGACTTATTTTTCTTGATAACTCCCGGACTTCAGCTCTGAATCCCCCAGCCTTGTTAGCTACCCTCATAAAGAGGCTCGCTTCTACCAACGTTTCAGCTCCAGCCCCAACTTTTATGTGATTCTCGCACAGAATCACTAAGTCCTCATCACAGAAAGAAAATACTTCCATCGGATCAAACAATCTGATTTCAGGGCCCCTTTTACTCTGATCACTGCTTCCCCGGTGTTGTTATCATAGAACCATTTTTCAAATGCTTGCAGTCTCGGGGGAAGAGGATCAGGTATCCTAATGCGATCCACAGTCTTTGCTGGTTTCAGTTTAAGCACAATCTTGCCTTTCCTGGTCACCCAATCAACATCTTTCTTCGACCTCTTTCTTTCCATTTTCATGAAACCAAAAGCCTTGAAGTTATCAGTCAAGCCCTTTTTAATTTCTATCTCCAGCATCTTTGCCCGTTCACTCTGTTCATCTCCAATCAAAGGAATCTCAGCCAATCTCCTTAAATCCCATCTTGGGAGGGTTTTAAAAGATTTTCTTTTGTGAACATAAGATATTCCCCCTCCCCTTCTCTTGATCATAAACAGTAAGCTCAGAGTTGTATTTCCAACTGAAAAACTTCTTATCACTCTCTTTTCTTGTAGGGTTTTTGATGTTCTGGAACAGTGGAGTTATCTCTTCAGCCTCCTTTCTTTAACAAACCAAACAGATTGATCTAACTCAAGTTCCAGTTTCAGCTGACCCAGTATCAGTCACATAGGTCACTGGATGTTCATCCACCTCATAGAATTCCGGTTCTGAGCTGTAATCCACCAACTGCTCCTCAACTTTCTCCTCTTCATCTACTAACTTCATCTCAGCTTATTTTTCTTTTTCCAAACGTTTCTTCTCCCCCCCAACCTCCTCACACAGTACTCCTTCTCAATATCAAGACCCAAATCAACAAACTCTGCATTCACAACCTCCACATCATCATCCTCACCCTGTGCTCCTTCAGTATCAACAGGTTCATCATTTTTGTCCTTCCCTCGATTCATCCTCAAGTCATACTCTTTCTCTTTGGCATACCTTTTTCTCTTTTTAACTATTTCCTCTTGTTCTCCCTGTTCTCCACAGATCTCTTTTCTTCTGCTTCTATCACTTTCTTTATGTATGCCCATCTCTCAGCAGAATACATATTTCCCATAAGTAGGTGATCTTCCCACTGAAGTCTCTTGATTTCTCCATGCTTAGGGATGTTTGGAATCAAGTCATCAATTAACATCTGAACAAATCTCGGATACAGAAGCCACTTCTCCTTCTTTACTGCCATTATGTTATCACACATGCACTCAAAAATCAGTCTTGCTATATTTGCCTTTTGGCCTCTGCAAAATATCACCATTGCTTTGGCCCATCTCAAGTTGAGACCATCTGATCCTCCTTTCCTGTCGTTTAAGCACATGATGAATATATGAGCAATGTATCTCCACTCTTTAGACAGCATAGACTTCTTTATCTCTTTCTTTGAGCCAAAGGATGGTCCCTCATACCCCATGCTTCTGAATCCTTCCATGACTTGATCTTCAGTGAGCTCTACTTCATCTCCCTGATCACCTTCTAGACGAAGCACTCTGGCTATGATCTCTTCAGTAATGGCAATATCATTCCCTCCTATTCTTGCTCGCATGCAGTGTGGATTAGTTTTAACATCCAACTTGGCTGATCTCCAGAAATCTTGGATGTGCAAGATGTAGATAGATGGTGAGTGAGTGATAGCATAATGAATTGGAGACTGTTTCAGCCACTTTATGCAATCTCTGAATCCTGCAGCTTTGGGACTGTCTTCATCTAAAAGAGCTATGGTGTTGTTCTTTTCATCAAACTTGAGGTTAGCCATAACCACTGAAAACAAATTAGAAAAGTGTAAGTATACAACATGATAAATATGTGAGAATATTTAAAAACAAAAACAAAAGAAATAAATTAAATTCGCTCAAGTGAATTTATAAATTCGCTAAAGTGAATCTATAAATTCGCTCAGGAGAATCTATACATTCGCTGCGGAGAATCTATAGATTCGCCAGAAAAACAATAATTTCGCTGGGGTGAATCTATAGATTCGCTCGGTTCATGTGAACTTTCGTTCAAATTCGTCCGACATCAGCCAATTTACAGAGGCGATTTTATAGATTCGCTTAACTTAAGCGACTTTTAGTTTAAATTGGTTGGAAAACATTAAGTTCGTTGTGGTGAATTTATAGTTTCGCTCGGTTCAAGTGAACAGGCGAAGTTGTTGGGTGAATTTACAAAATTGCTCGTTTTTCAAGTGAACTTTTGTTCAGATTCGCCTGAAGATCAGCAAGTTCGCTGGACCAGGGCTCCCGAACCCTAACCCAAGCGAACATGCCAAATCTCACAATGCAAGTAACATACACCGATTAAAGCCTTAAGTGAGGTTCGCGACACCTTCCTAAATCCTTTATAACACACTATTCCAACGGAAAACAAAACTGAAAGAACACTCTGAAATTTCGCACTATGAACAAGTAGTTTGGGTTTAAGGTTACTGTGAAGAATTTCGTGTTCACTGTACCTTTTATAAGACATAAATTCGCGCTAGCGAATCTATAGCTTCGCCCGGTAAACTTAACATGTTCACCTGACATGCAACAGGTCGAGCTTACCGGCGAAACTATAGGTTCGATAAGGCGAATCTTAATTTCGCCCGACTTAAACACAAATTTTAAAATAAGATAAAACTAAAATAAAATAAAGTAAAATAAAATAAATTAAAATAAAAATAAAGTAAAATAATAAAATTTGCCTATTGAATACCTTATTGCCCTATGACTAAAATTAAAAAAATAAAAATAAGAATAAAAATAAAATAAAATTAGAATAAAATTAAAATTAAATGGTAAAAGGATATAATATCATCTTTTTCTCGAAGTTTTTCAGAGGGGCATGACTTAGCGAGATTGCTGATATGTTTGTCCGCTTAAACCCATTCCCTGTTCTTTTCAACTTATGATCTGCAACTGTTTATCATGTTCTGAATTATCTTAGAAACTCAGCAACTTGGTCCCCACTAATATTTGATAAAGAACTAGTCTCGCCATCAAGGTTTATTGAGCATAATCATTGATTTTGCCTGCTCATATACTGAATCTACTTAATGCAAACACAATGACTGGCATATATACATATGGGACACTATAATGTACAGATGCAAACTCAACCTACAACTAATTGATGAGAGCTTCAGGTCAATGCTTTAGCATAGCAGAGAAGATCATCTAGGCATGTTGATGAGAGCTTCAGGTCAATGCTTTCGCATAGCAGAGAAGATCATCACTCCAGGTCAATGCTTTCGCATAGCAGAGGAGATAAACACACATCTTTTCCTATCTAAAGTATGAATGTATATACAGTAATGGGCTATTTGAGATTATTTAATGTTTGACTTAGAGGGCGTTATCACCGAGTCACCATCCCAGTGGGAAACACCATAAGCTTCACATCGATAATCTAATCCTAAAAGTAAACTCAGTACAGGAGCAAGACATCAATTAGCAAATCTCAACCAAGTTTTAGATAACACTTGTATCTTTGTGCAGACCAAAATATCATGAGGATAATCCTTATTACTGAGTTATGATCTTTAATTTGGCTGCATGATCAGTTGTTTACTTTGTTTTTTTGGGATGAGTCTATCATGCATATCCCAGCGTAAGATGTTGCCCTCTTTCTTACTTCATTTTTTTGAATTCCTGAGAGAATAAAAATTAAAAACTTATTATCAGCTTTAATATCTCCCCGAAATGTTCAATTGACAGCTCACTTAATAGAAAATTTCTTAACAACTAAAGTAAAAGAAAAAGAAGAAGAAAGAGTAAAGATAAATGGGACATAAGGATTCTCTAAGCAGACAACAAACAAGACCATAAAGAAAATATGTACATATATACATCTTAAACGGTAGTTTTGCTCAGAAAAGGTTTTCAGAAGGATATTAATCCTAGCATAGAGATCAGTTCATAAAAACGTGGTTTATCAAATGTTTTAGTGAAAAGATCTGCTTTCTGCTTCCTTGTTTCAATAGGAATAATATCAATGAACCCCTTTTCCTGAGCATCACGGATGGCATGAATTCTTGTTTCGATGTGCTTTGTTCGAGTATGATGAATTAGATTCTTGGCAATTGCGCTAGCGGATTCATTGTCACAGAAGATCAGAGTGTGAAGGAAATTGATGCCATAATCCATCATCTGGTGTTGAATCCAGAGCACTTGACAACAGCAGCTTGATGCAGTGATATATTCAACTTCTCCCGTGGATAAGGACACTGTTGTTTGCTTTTTGCTTTGCCACGAAACAAGACAGTCACCCAAATATTGACATCCACCGGTGACTGACTTTCTATTAATCCTGCAATACCATGATCACTATCAGAAAAAGCATGTAAATCAAAGTTCCCACCTTTTGGGTACCAAAGTCCCAAACGAGAGGAACCCTTAAGGTAACGAAAAATGCGTTTAACAGCTAGCTCATGTGATTCTTTGGGATTGGGTTGATAACGTGCACAGTAGCACACGGCAAATGTGATATCTGGACGGCTTGCAGTCAGATACATGAGAGATCCGATCATCGAGCGATATCGATGAGCATCCACGGACTTCCCATTATCATCAGGAGACAATCATGTCTGAGCAGTAAAGGGAGTAAGTTCTGGCTTTGAATTATCCATGTTGAACTTTATGATGATTTCCTTGATGTACTTCTCTTGGTGAATAAGAATACCTTCAGGTTTCTATTCCACTTGCAGACCTAAGAAGAAGCACATCTCCCCCATCATGCTCATTTCAAAGCGATCCTCATCACTTCTTCAAATTCTTTACACAGCTTTTCATTTCTTGATCCAAAGATAATATCGTCTACATACACTTGAACAATCAGCATCTCACCATCAACCTCCTTCTTGAATAGTGTCATATCTATAGTCCCACGAGAGAAACCCTTGCTGAGGAGATACTGTGTCAAGGTTTCATACCAGATTCAGGGGAGCTTGATGCAACCCATACAAAGATTTGTCTAGCTTGTATACTTTGTCTAGAAAATCTGGATCCTCGAAACCTGGTGGTTGACAAACATAGATCTCCTCATCAATGTTTCCATATAGAAATGCACACTTCACATCCATCTGAAAAACTTTAAAGTTCTTGTTAGCTGCATGTGCAAGAAAACTTCTGATGGCTTCGATCCGAGCAACTGGAGCAAACACTTCAGTGTAGTCTATCCCCTCCTCCTGAGCAAATCCTTGAACAACCAATCTGGCTTTGTTTCTGACAACAACACCACGATCATCTGGCTTATTCCAAAAACCCACTTGGTACCAATGGGGCATTTGTTTGGAGGAAGATCAACTAACTCCCAAACTTTCAACTTCTTGGAATTGCTGCAACTCAGAATGCATAGAGTCCACCCAGCTTGGGTCTTCAAGTGCCTGTTTGTAATTCTTTGGAACAATCTGAGATAGAAAAGCTGCATAAAGACACTCATTTATCCATCCACTCTGACTCCGAGTCCTTACTCCATCTGTGATAGATCCAATGATGTAGCCATGAGGGTGATCTTTTAAGGTTTTAAAATTGGTGTTAAGCAATGAAGGGTTATATTGAGATGTGGATGCGAAGTGGATGGTTGTGCAGGAGGAGATGAATTTGTAGGGATTGGATCGGTAGGAGGATTTGAAATGGATAAAGATGTGGATGGAATGGTAGATGAGATTGTAGGATTAGATGAAGATGGTTGAGATGGTGGAGGTGGTGGAGATAGGATATCAAATGAAGTGGGTGGTAATGATATGGCAGACGGTTGCGGTTGTGGTGGAATAAGATTCACGGGAGGGTGAGGAATAACGTCATCATCATCGGGAATTGAGAATTTGAATGAGTTGAAGACAGTGGTAGAATCATAAAACCATGCAGGCTCACTTCCAATGCTTGTTGAGTTAGATTCTTGCCAGTCGACATAGTAGGACTCTTGCACAATCCACGACCGTTTATTATACACACGATACGCCTTTGTGTTTCTGAGTACCCAACAAAGAAACACTCATCAGAGACAGCACCAAACTTCGTATTCTGATCTTGAGTATTCAAGAGAGTACAAGAGCAACCAAAGGGGCGCAGAAAATCAATAAGAGGCTTAATTCCTCGGAACAACTGATATGATGTCTTCATCTAGCTCTTAACGATCAATACCCGGTTCAGAACGTAAGCTGCACAATTAACTGCTTCGGCCCAAAAGATAATCGGAAGCTTTGACTCGATCAACATTGTTCTAGCTGCTTTAATTAGTGTTCTGTTCGTACGTTCAGCAACACCATTTTGTTGAGGTGTTCTGGCAGCACTGAACTGTCTGAGAATACCCCTTTGCTCACAGATGAATTGAAGATATGGTTTCTGAATTCTGTTCCATTATCGCTCCTGATGGCTTGAATCTTTCTTTTCCCAAGAACCTCAATCAGCGGAATCAGCTTCATCAACTCCTCAACAGTCTCACTTTTGTTAGAAAGAAATCTCACCCAAGAGTACCTGGAGTAATCATCTATGACAACAAGACAATAAGATTTCTTAGCAATTGATTTAACACTGATAGGGCCAAATAAGCCAGTATGTAACAATTCGAGTGGATGTGAAATCGAGTTTTGAAGTTTAAGTTTATGTGGCTTTTTATGCTGTTTTCCTTATGCACATGCCATATATTTTTATACCACAGAATAATCTTTCAGTGGTAGTCCCCTGACTAAATTGTTCTTAACTAACTTATTTATCAATTTAAAATTGATATGCCCTAATCTTTTATGCCACTGAAAGGATTCATGAGAAGAAGCTTTGATAAAAGACAGGTCACGATGGATGATGATTCTTTTGATCCCATATTTAACAAATAGGTATCATTTCTCCTTGGAGCTCGCATGATCACCATCTCTTCAGGGATAGAAAACTCTGATTTCAAGAATAGACATTCATTGGCAAGGAACATCACGGGAATATTTTATCACAGATTTGTGATACACTGAGAAGATTGAACGCCAATTCTGGAACATAGTTGACTTTCTCCAAAGTAAGGGAGCCATTCGAGACATTTCCTTGGCCAATCATCTTTCCACCCTTCTTGTCTCCAGCAAAAGCAACATAGCCACCATCAATTATTCTAAAATTTGTCAGCAGGTCCTTCAACCCAGTCATATGTCTGGAACATCCACTATCTACATGCCAATAACTATTTATAACGGCCTCTGAATGTTCTTGACATTTTTAACAAAAAATAGGTTAGACTTTGGAAATTGGGACCCAAGTCTTGGTGTACTTGGGTCTTGGAGTAACAGATCTTCTGCAAAAGAAACCATTCACAAAAGCTGTCAATCTATTTCCAAAAGGTTTAGTCTATATTACTACCACCTGATTTAGGACATTGCTTTATTAAGTGATCATCCTTTCCACATCTAAAACAATGAGATCTCAACCGTGTTTTGGAACAATTTGATTAAGGAATTCTATCAATAGATATTTCTTCATCACATTCAGCGAATCTTGAATCTGAATCACTGTACGAGTCATATGGCTCTTTTGACTTCCCTGCACTGACTTCCACTTTAATTGATTTTTGTTCAGTTTTATCCTTGTTATTTTCAGTGGAAGAAGACATTTCTTTACGTTTTGGTTTTGAAATCCTTATCGGTGTAAAAGATGGGATTGGATGAGAGAAGAATTTGTTAAAGCAGTTAGTTTTTGTTTGACTTTCAAAGACAAGACCTGAAAGTTGAGCTTCATCATTCATACACACATTAACATCAAACGCGGAATTTAAAACATTCAAGTCATCACAAGAGTTTGAAACAGAACATCCTAAGTTACTATTACATGCCCCGAGTTTGAATCTAAAATAGTTCCACGAGGCACAAAATGATTACTTAAGCTAATGCCTATAAAAGACTTCTTGGAATTAAAATCATGACTACTAGAGCTGCCAAGACCACTACTGCCACCATAATCATATCCTTCTCGCAACTCCTTAGAGTTATCTCCTTCTAAACTTGCAATAGAGTTGTTAGTATCATTCTGTATAATCTCTTGTATCAACTCATTTGAAGGATGAGGAGTGGGCATAGGAGAATAACAGAAAGTACTAGGTGGAGGATATACCAATGCATCATTTTCATTACCCAAACCGGTCTTGATCCTTGTCCCCCGTTGTTTTTTGCATAATTCCTCCCTTTTCATGCTCGAAAGTGACCACTGTTCTAATTTATTTTTAAGTTTTCTAACTTCAAATTCGGCAAGTGTAACTTGTTCAGTTAAATAGTTAACTTCACGTTCTTTTCCAAAAGAGTCCTTTTTAAGTGTTCATTTTCTTTCAAAGCTTCTCTTAATTTGATAAAATATTTTGACTCATTTTGTTTAAGCTCTTTATTGGTTTTCTTTAATTCGTTTTCATTCATTATGAGCAACCTGTTAGCTTTTTATATACCAACCAAATGAATTTTGCATGCAGAGGAACACATGTCTTCAACAATTTCATAAGGAAGATCCATTACCAGTTTTTCTGCTGCAAGAGCGCGATCACATTGGCAATAAGGAGTGTTCCTCTTGTACTCCTCCACAACAGCTTTCTTGGCTTCTTCAATCATTGATTCCATGTTCAGCTCCTTTTTTTACTAGCCCCCTTTGCAGCGGATTCACAAACCAGTTTAACCTCATCCTTAACAGCTTCACACACCAAACCAGTTTGAACAATATCTTCATGACCCACAGCTTTTTGAACCATACCAGCACTTTCCTTAACCTTTTGATCTCGAATTACCTCAGACCTAATAGATTCACCATTGCCATCAACTTCAATATCAGCTTCACCATAGAACTCCTTGAAAGGATCAAAACAGTCAATGTACTCATCATCAAGAGTATGTTCCTCCACTATCTCAGCGATCAATGCATGGTTAATTTCCTCCTTTGATTCTTCAATTTCTGCACTCCAATCAAAGTTGGTCAACAGAGCAGTTTCTTTCTTGGGCTTAGCTTCTTTAACTTTATCCATGACTGGAATGGTTCTGGAGTTTCCAGAATTAACAGGTTTGGTGAAAATGGGAGAAGGACACTCTCTTTTGAAATGACCAAGCTGCTTACAGTTGAAACACCTGAGCTTAGATTTATCATATCCTAGAGCGTTGTTCTGATTCTGGTTTCCAAAATTTTTCCTGCCGGTTCTCTCCATAAACCTCCTAGCACGAAGAGTAAGCATGTCCATTTGCCACTGAATGTCGGTTTCTTCAAGATCATCAGGATCAACCTGATACATGTCTTCCACGGTCATACCACGTCCCTTCAATTCTCCAGCAATCAAATCTTCATAACTGTGCACAAATAACCCAAACAGTGCCATAGTATCATTTGGAATTTTAGTAGAAGCTAAGGCATTTGAACTAGACCCAGCATCCTTAGAACCACTACCAGAGTTGACATTCTTATCATACCCAGAGTTAGTAAAGCCACCATTACCAGATGAACTCCCACAAGCTGCACCATAATAGTAAGAGTTTGCAGCGGATGAAATCAATGCAGCATTTTGAGGAGGGACATTGGGAGACATCATGGTCTGATTATAATCTCTTCTCTTCACATCAAGATCAAATGATTTTAACTTGTTGATAACATCCATCAACTTGTAATCAGCAAAATTCCTTTCTTGCTTGAGCAATTTGGTTTGCAGACTCCATTGAGCAGGAAGAGAGTCTAACAGTTTACTTACTTGCTCATGATTGCCAAGTTATTCATCATACTTCTTCAGGTTGCTTGAAACGGACAGAAAGCGGTTTGTTATATCAGTAAGTGTCTCATGCTTATATCCCACGAATGAGTTAAACTCCTTCTGAGCTTGAGCTTTCTTGTCTTTCTTCAGATCTTCGTTCCCATACAACGCCTTAGGGGTAGTATGTTCAGCAAACCTATTATAAATATCCTGATGTAGACACAGAATCAAAGCTCTAAGAGCTTTCTTGTCCCGATCGAGCAACTTAATGTCAATCTCAGTATAAGTGCTAGAATCCTGATTTGGTGAAGTAACAGATCCGATAGTTGTTGTTGGTACATGAGGTCCATTAGTAATAGATTCCCGCTGACCATGATCTGTGTAGAAGAAGAAAGCCTTCAAGCACCGTTTCCGATCCTCGAAATTCTCACCGTTGACAAGCCTCGGTGGCCTGTTTGGTTGAACACACTCCATATCAATCACATTCACGATTGAAGTAGACATGATAAAATCAGAAATTAGATTCGCTGAAAAAGGTGTAGATTCGCTGATAAATTCACTGAGAAAGGTGTAAATTCGCCAGTAAGTTCGCCTGTAAATTCGCTTGGCAAACCAACAGCAGATTCGCTCGAATCAGTGCTATGGAAGCTCTAGTTCGCTCAACAAGTTCGCAGAACTAGTAGAACTTTCGTTCTAGTGGTAAATTCGACGGTATCTTAGCTTGAGAATTAGGCAACAAAGGTGACTTTCGTTCAATGAGTGCAGATTCGCTAAAAACACAGAGAGAGATAGATTCGCTAGAAAGGTAACAGATTCGTTGGGAGAACAATAGATTCGCCCGATGAACAAACAGCCTGTTCGGTCAGAAAATGACTCTGAACTCATCCAAATCGCTATGAATTAGTGATTGGATGATTGGGGTATCTCCTTACTACTTGAACAATGGTTTTTCTATGAATTTCTGTAAGCAAAACACACTTTGATGACATAAATCGAATGAAACAGTAACTTTTCTTCAAAACCACCTCAAAACCCCAAAAACTTAACAAATCAAGAGCACAAAGGCTCTGATACCATATTGTTGGTCCATTGGTGATCGATTTCAGTTCTATTGAAATGATAATCATAGTAATATCCTACAAATATAGAATCAAACAGAGCAAAACAAAGAAATGAGTTTCAATATAAATCCGTATGACCCAAACTCAATCAATATTAACAAACAAGGCTCAAAGATATGAAACAAACACAATTCCAGCCTCAAACAAGCTATGAAAAACAGTAATCCAAAAGTGTATGTCGATTAGGTTGGGCAAAATTTGTCCACAAAGTTACAACAGATGCAAATATATAACAGAGACAAATTCGCTGGTAGATTCGCTCCAGCGAAACTACCCTGACCAACAAGTAAGTTCACCCGGCAGCGAACAACAGTTTCGTCGGGTGACCTTTATCAGCTGACTACGAGCGAATCTATAGATTCGCTCGTAGTTTCGCTGGGTTAGTGCGAAACTAATATAAAACTAACTAGACATTACTTACATAAATGAAAGTTATCTAACATTAGTCCTATTACATAGAAGACAAAAGAAGCTAAACTAAACTAGGTGAGTCCAACCTATCTAGATCATCAGAAGCTCTTTGGTTGCTTTGGTTGAATCAGCCTTTAATATAAACCTTACAAACTCCCCCTAGGGTGATGCTACCAAAACAAACAAGGTTACTCAGATATTGACGGTCCTTATCAGGATCAAGACCATTCCATTCCTTATTATTTGGTCAGGATCCTTTAGACTCTTATAGTACCTCCTTATGTCATAGAGATCATGCAGAGGAAGATTAAGCATGTCCTGCTAGAAATAGACATCTTGTCCTCCTTGATCTCTAATTACATACCATCTGTCTGGATTTGCAGCAAAAGCCCAGGATAGGATGGGTCTCCCAGCTGCAAAAGGCTCTACTTGTGTTGGACTTGTTTGAGCAGCCTCTTCTTCAGTTACCTCAAGATGCTCTAACTCATCTTGTGGTATACAAGTGGATGCCTTGGGCTTCTTACTCTTCTTAGTGTCCCTCTTCATGACCATCCTTGTCTTCCTCTTTACAGACTTTAACTGAGAAGACTGGCCTTCAGCTCTAGGTTGTTCTTGTGTGTCTTACTCAGTTGGGTCCTCTTTCTTCACAGGTTCAAAAAGAGATGGATCAAGAACCTGTTATGGATCAGAAGATAAAGTTGGTTGTGGTCCAGCACTAGATCCAAGTTGTAATATCTCTTAGGGTTCAACCTTGATCTCAACTTCAGGTAAAGCTTGACTTGGTGGTGAATGCAAGCCAACAAGCTCCCCCTTTTTAATCTTCTACTTGATCACTCTTGCTCATCCGTAGTGGATAGAGACACTAGACCAAGCCTCGTTCTAGAGAATCCATACAGCTTCAAGAAGCTAATCATTCTCTTCCTATACTTCTCGTGGCTCTTTTGTATGATGACTCTTGACTTTGCATCTTCATCCCTCATCTTCCTCTTAGCAGCCTTTTGTTCTTTTATCACTTGTTGCTCAAGCTGCTTGAGGTACTTAAATTACATGTATTCAAAGGATGAGGGAGAAGTGTAGATGCCTGATAGAGTCATGTGGCCCTCAGGTAGCAGATCATGTTTTGTCTATCTACTTCCTTCTCTACCTAAGGTTGTTGCTTAGTTTTCACAGCCTCTCTTTCTCCTCCTAAATCTTATCAGGAGTCAATTTCCTTTTTCCTTTGTCACTCACAGACCTTGGTAACTTATGATGGAGAGAGCTTTGGCCATCATTGCTTAGTTCAGCACTAAAGCTCTAGCAAGAGAGAGGTTGTGAAGCATCTTTACCAGCTACTGTCTCACTAAGGGTAGAAAAAAGTTGAAGTAGTTCCCGTAACAAGGTTCACAGGTTCTATCACTAGGCCTATAGTCAAGGTTTTCTCTTTGAAGCTAATCTTAGGGTCCACCTCAACATCCAGTTGACTAATGACATTACTGTTAGCCTTTGTCTTCTTCTATGTTTGAACTCTTCAACAATCCTATCTTGAATCCTCTCAGCTAGTCTATCACCTTGCCTATTTTGAAAGTGATTGGCTTGTGACATGTGGACCAGAGGAAGACTGTTATAGTACTTCAGGGTCTGAAAATTGAATACCTCCTGCTACCCCTGAAGTCTTTGCAGTATCAGGGCTCTCCTATCAGCATCATACCTCCACCCTAGTATTTCATTCTCAGCACTATAGGGTGGGTAGACATAGCCCTTGGGATACCTTTCTCAAACAAACTTTGTATGAATGAGTCGACATGAATATGTACTTGAAGAGGTTGCTATGTATGGACATCTGCAAGTAAGGGTGGTGAATCCTTAGTGTCCATACTCTGAGAAGAACTACTTGGTTCTGTGATTGCTAAAACTTTCACCCCTTTTGGTAGCATCACCTTCTTGCATAGGTAAGCTGGAGGTTAAGTCTGCCACATCCACAGGTTCTTGTGTACCTGGTTGAGTCCTTCTAAGTGGTCTCTCAGCTAGCTTTCCCTTGAGATCGGTGATCTCAAGTTGCTAGTCATTGATCCTCTTTTGTAAGGTTGTCACCTGAGATTCTAGGTGACTAACCTTTGAGACTAAATAGGTGCAGGTTTTGGTTAGTTTTTCCACCTTTAGTTTCAGACTCCGTCATCTTCATCAGAAGAATCAGGGGGGATGAGAGAATAGGACTAAAGTCTTCTTCCTTACCACCAGCACTATGTTCTTGGATGCTGGATTTCCCCTGCACCATAACAGCTACAGTTGAAATGTCAAGGGGTTGGGTTACCATGGTTGAGGTCTTACAGATGTAGTCACCTGCTGAAAAGAGACCCTCTTCCATATGGATGTCCTGAACTTGTTTAGAGAGATCCACCTTAGTAGTGGGAGGATAATATGGGCTAGACATGGGTGATATAGGAGTACTCATCCCTCCTTGAGTAGGGGTGGAGAAGAGACACTTATGGTATTCACTGAATCCTATCTCTTAATCATCATAAAATTCTTGGTTGGGTATGGATTGGTTGAGGTCTAGAGGCTAGGAATGGTAATTTTCCCCTAAATTTGAGACTCTAAGTGAATGCTTAAGGCTGTTAGGGTTGTGAGCTTATGAGGCTGAGCATGAGGAACCTCAGCACTTATCCTTAAATAGATGTGAGTGGTTTGCACCTCAGGGGAAATGGGAGTCCTAGTGTCTACTTCCACTTGCACGGGTGAGGATATGAGGGCCTGCACAAGCTGAGTAGCTTGTATAGGGTTTGTTTGGATTTTATTATGTTGGTGATAATTGTTTGAGGCTATTAGGTGGTTAAGAAGTGGAAGGTGTGTGTTTAATACTAGCTGGTACTGCTAGATTGTCACCTTGAGCAATGAGCTCTAACATTTTTGGGACAATGGTTGTTTCTACCCCTCAGAAGCCTACAGTGGGCTTTCTCATAGTTTTGAAGATAAGGGTCTTCATTTGTCCCATTTATAGAACATTACTTGTTCCCCTTAACTGTGAGCCCAGTTAACAGTTTATCTCTAGAACATGTAACATTCTAAGGAGTCCAAGTTAGCAAGTAAATTGGTATACACAACCTGAGAATACCTGAACTTAACCCCCTGAACCATCCCATGGACTATGTAGGGAAGGTCCTCTTGAATTTGGTCCCAACCTTCATGCTTGTTAGATAGATAATAAATGATTACATGGAGAAGGTACATCCATTGAGAGGAGACCTTTCCTTTTCTGAAGGTTCTTGTAGAGTAATCACCTTCACAGCCCATCTTCCAGAAGGACTTGTTGACATCATACTTGGGGAAGGACAAGTCACCTTCTACATCATCCAGCCTAAGATAAGTGTTAATGGAGGCTGGAGTGATGAAGAATGTCCTTCCTTGCACTGTGGCTGATAGTGTCTTCTCCCCATCCATAGTGACCTCTTGGCAGGTCCTCTAAAACTCTAAAAGTTGATATTCATAAAGTGGAGGATCTATGCTAAGGGAGGTGAAGTAGTTGGATAAAGTCAAAAATCAACAAATATTTGAGAAACCAAGATCTTTCTCAGAGTTTAACAAAGCAACCTGATTCTGTTGCCTCTGTAAATGCATGGAGATATTGGGTTGGCTTCTAGGATCAGGGTTAGCCATTTATGAGTAGCTTTGTGATGAAGAAAGGTAAGAACAAAGGCACTTTGTCGGTAAATTTAGGTTGGAGAATTTTTTTTACAGATGAAGAGGAAAATGAAAGAGGGGGAACCGTTAAGTGTGTATATATATATATATAATGGATTTGAGAAAAAATTAATGCAAAAGGATAAACTTTGAAATCCGGATGTCGGTCCCATCTTTGAAAAAGGCGCCCAAAAAGTAAGTTTTCTTGGAAGTCAAAAATCGTCCGAAGATAATTTATTTTCATAAAACATCTGAAACCAATTTGACTTCGAAAGATATAACTGAGATTTGTTAAAATTTTGCTTCGAAAGAAAAATACTTAGAGTATTTTCACTTTGGAGACATATTTGGTTTCGAAAAAGATTAAAACTAAGAAGTTTTGTTCATAAGAGAATAAATCTTCCGAGACTTCATTGCTTTTGAAAGAAAATTGTTCTTCAAAAACTTATAAGTGCTTAGAAGCATATTTATGCTTTGAAAGATATATCAGAATTTCTTCCGAAGGTAAATTTCTTATAAGTTGTTATTTGTTTTGAAGAAATAATGTTCTTCCGAAGACAACTTATTGTCTTTCGAGAGAAAATATGTCTAAAATTTCCAAAATTCTAAGGAATATCATTTGAAAAGATTTCTTCCAAAGTAAACTGTGCTTATGTAGGTAATAATATAGACAACTTAGGACACATATATTTTAGAAATAGTTTTAAGTTAGTTTAAGCAGATCAACTTAAAGTTAGTCATCCAAATAGCTGATACAAGATATTTAAATCTCTATTCATAAAAGGCCTTTATGAACAGATCAACATATTGTTCATTTGTGTTAATGTTGACTAGTTTTGTCAATCCCTTTTCAAAATTATCACTAATCAAATGACACCTGATATTGATGTGTTTTGCCCTTGAGTGTTCTATAGGATTCTCTATGATAGAGATAGCACAGTTTTGTCTATGTGGATTGGAGTCTCTTTGAAGTTAAATCCATAGTCTAGTGTCTGATTCTGAATCCAAAGCACTTGAGCATAGCAGCTAATAGTTGTAATCTATTCAGCTTCAGTAGTTGATGTAAACACATACGATTGTTTCTTGCATTAGCATGAGACTATTCTACCACCAAGGAATTAACCATCTCCCATACTATTCTTCCACCTAGTTTAGGAGCACCTTTAAGATATCTAAGAATCCTCTTGATAGTAATTAGGTGTGATATCCTAGGGTTGGCTTGATATCTTGCATAAATGCATGTTGCAAACATAATATCAAGCTTGCTGGCTGTAAGGTACATAAAAGACCCAATCATAGCTCTATAGAGATGTTCATCCACACACTCCCCCTTAAGATCGAGTCCAAGGGAGTGGTTTCTGGCTATGGGTATCTTTACGACCTTATATTCAGTCATGTTAAATCTTATAAGTATATTTTATACATATTTTGACTGACTTATGAAGATAGCATTGTCCACCTGCTTCACTTGAATTCCTAGAAAGAAATTGAGTTCCCCCATGGCACTCACTTTAAATCTGTTATCCATTAGTTTCTCAAAGTCTATGCAAAGCTTTGGATTAGGTGAACCAAAGATAATGTCATCTAGATAAACTAGAACCAACATCATATCATTCCCTGTTCTTTTGATGAATAGTGTTCTATTTATAGTACCTCTCTTGTAGCCATGTTGATAGAGATACTGAGATAGTGTCTCATACCACTTCCTTAGAGCTTGGTGCAGCCATAAGAGCTTTATCAAGCTTGCAGACATAATCAGATAATCTGGGTCTCTAAAGCCAGGTGGTTGTTTAACATACACCTCCTCATGAATCACCCCATGTAGGAAAGCACACTTGAAATCAAGTGGGTAGGCCTTGAAATCCTTGGATGTAGTAAAAGCAATATCCTAACAGCTTCAAGTCTTGCCACGAGAGCAAAAACATATGTGTAGTCAATTACATCTTCTTGTGTATGTCCTTAAACAACTAGTTTAGCCTTGTTCTTGATGACAAGTCCTCTATCATCTTAGTTGTTCTAAACACCCATTTGGTTCCTATGGTGGTCTTCCCTTGAGGAAGAGGACATAGGTTCCAAACCATTTGCCTTTTGAATTAAAGTAGTTCCTCCTACATTGCTTCAATCTAACTACCATCCTTCAAAGACTTATCAACTTTCTTTGCTTCTATCGGGGACAAGAAACAAGAGTATAGACAAACATTTTTGTTATGGGTTTGTCCACTTGTTCTCACCCTATGTTAACATCTCCAATGATGTTTGTGGTGGGGTGTGACTTGTGGATCCCGAGTTGAGGAATCACAACAAGTTGATTAGACAGATCTAAATTTATGAAGTTTGGATCTGACAATGGAGTGTCACCCACGATATCAACACACTTATCAAGAGAAGCTTGATCCAATGAGTGTGTGACATCATTGATGTTGTCATCCATGTAGTGGTTATCAAGCATCAAGAAATTCTTGATCACAATCATCACCAACATTTCCTCCTACATTTGAAGCTTCTTCATTTGAGTTCTGTGCATTAGAGTAGGAGTTTTAGGCAGCTCAGATGTATTAGCTGAATTTATCATCATTGTGCTGATAGGAACTCCATCTGAAGGGTTAGTCACCACTGGACCTAAAGTAATGTTCTTGCTTGGTCTTCTCAGCTTAAATCTTAGATCAGGATCTCCTGTTGATAAGTTACTTGTAGATCCTGAAACATTCTCATAAGGTTTAAAATACTTGGTAACTAAATCAAGAACAAACAACCAATCAGGACTAGGACCTTTCACACTAGGAGTGTGCTCATTAAAAGTCACATTGGTTGACTCCTTAACTATTCTAGTTCTAAGATTGTATACTCTATAAGCCTTAGCTTAGGAAAAGTATCTAATGAAGTATCCATCATCTGATTTCTCAACAAATTTGGCTACTTGATCTTTGGTATTCAAGATGGTCCAAGGACATCCAAATGATTTGAGGAAACCAATGAAAGGTATCCTTTTGTGCCATAGCTCATAAGGAGTCTTACCATGAGTCTTATCTACTAAAACTGTATTCTGCACATAGTGGGTAATGTTGACTGCCTCTACCCAGAAAGAGATGGGTCGTTTAGCGTCAGACAGCATGGTTCCTGCAGCTTCAATAAGTGTCATATTTCTCCTTTCAGCAACATCATTTTGCTGAGGAGTCCTGGGAGCACTATGTTTTCTTGTAATACCCTTTTCATCACTAAATGTCAGGAATTTGGTTCTTGAATTTAGTTACTTGATCATATCTTATGGTCTTGACCTTATGATCAAAATTGATTCTTAATTTTCAGAATGAATTTCTTCAAGATCTCAGGAGTCTCATCCTTAGTTCTAAGGAAGAAGACCCAAGTGAATCTTGTGAAATTATCTGTGATCACCAAACAGTATGAGGTCATTCCTAGACTTATTATACTGGTGGGGCCAAAGAGATCCATGTGTAATAAGTGTAGGGGAGTAGTGATAGAGTTCTTTTCTTATGGCTTGTAAGACACCTTGTGTTGCTTCCCATTCAAGCATGCAACACAGTGATCATCACTTGTAAACTCTTTTTTTGGCATTCTAGCTACCAAATCATTCTTAATTAATTTCTTCATGTTTTTAAAGTTTACATGGCACATTCTTTTATGTCAAAAGAAAAACTAATCACTATTTGTTTTAGATAGGAAGCAAGAAACTTCTCCTGAGAGTGATTTCCTGGAAATTCATCTTGTACATGTTCTTTTTATAGGGGCTCTAAGCAGGATATGCTCTTGAAGAATGACCACTCCTGGCTTGAGAACAATGCACTCATGCTCAATGAAGAGCATGTTATGTCTTTGTCATAAAATTGGGATATACTCGGTAAATTCTACCCAAGCTCCTTGACAAAGTTTACCTTTTCAATGCTGAGCTTACCATTTATGACCCTGCCCCTTCCAGTAATGTAACCACCTGCATCTCCTCTAAAAGCAACTGGCACTCAATGAATCTTCTCAAAGTTTTAAAGGAAGGACCCATTGCCTATCATGTGCCTGCCACTATCAATGATCCATGGTCTTTAGTTGTTCCTTCATAAAAGAAATGGTTAGCTACATTTGGAAACACATGCCTTATTGGTCTTGGGCTTGTCAAAGTGAACTGAAGACAATGCAACAGTGATTGATCCTATGTTTAGAATTTGAGAATCATTTGTTGTGGTTGATGAAGAACTCTCAATTACATGGTCATCATTTATCTTCCACAGCATCTTTGGAAAAGTAGACTTGACCTTCAACACTTTGGAATTTTTAGAGACTATACCTTTGGAAGATCTTGCCTTCACTACAACAAGCTTATGTGCTTCGGAAGTATTCCTTTCTTCCGATACCAAATTTTCTTCTGAAAGAAAGTTTTCACTTATCTTCTTTCCACTTTGGAACTTCTAAAAGGAAGAGATTTTCCTTCTGAAGTTTCTTCTTCTTCTTCTCAGAAGTCTTCTTCTTGGTCATGTGGATAGTACCTTTAGGATTGTAGATGCAATCCTTAGCAAGATAAGAAGTACTACCACACATGATACAATCAACTGGCTTCCTTCTAAGAGTCTTCCTTTGGGTAGAAAGCTAACCTTGATCATTTTCCATTTCCATCTTCATCTTCTTAGATGATTCAACAAGCTTCTTAGGGTGAGGCTTGCTCTTGGAGTTGGATGGTTCAGGTTGTGTAGCAGTGGTACACAGCTGGTCAACCTTCTTTTCTTCATAGGGATGAGTTGGACATGAACTTGAACTCCTGGTACTAGAGTCCATAGTCATATCTCTACCATTCACCGCTTTAAATCCTGCAGAGATAAAGACTTAATTCTACTTGGTGTTAAAAGTGGCCTTGATCTCTTGACCCTTTTTTGATCTTCTCTTGGAGTTCTTCCACTTAGACTTTGTCATCCCTGGTTCTTTCCACTCCTTAAGAGAATAATGACCCTTCTTAGGATGATCTTCTTCACTTATCTCAGATCATTCTTCATTATTTCCTCTTCATCCTTTTCTTGAATAGGGTATATAAGGGAAGCTCATCTTGACAAACTTCACACCTTGGAGATCTTACAGATAGTAGAGTGTGTAGAGGAACTATCTCAGTAGATCCCAGTCCCTTCTTGTTTTGATAACACACTTTTGTATGCAACGATGTGGATATAATGTTCTTGAATGTCTCTTCTTCAAGAACACATTTTTTTGCACTGGCTTTGCTTATTATAAGCTTAGCCTGGCATTCAGTTAACTTAGCGATGAGATCTTTGATTTGAGTCCTGTAGTTAGTGTGCTCTTGCTTAAAAGTTGAAATGGTTTTCACTAGATCATTTATTTTAAGTTTATAATTATTCAGCAGTTTTAAAATCAGCTTTTAAGATGTTTAAGGACTCAAGGTCAGATCTCATCTCTAAGTTATAGGACCTGTATCTGTTAACTTTAGCAATGCATTCTGGATAAAAAGATGTTCCAATACCTTGGCTTCTTCATGATCAGCCATTAGTGCTTGGTTTGGAGATGCATCTTCAACCTGAAAAGTCCAATCAAAGCCTCCTTCTTCAACAGCAGCTTTGGCTTACTGCTTGGGCTTCTCAATATAGCTTCATCAGTGTAGTTTGGCCTGGGTTGTGTTAGGACACCATTTGTTCTTGATGCCTTGCACTCCCTAGCAAAGTGTCCCATTTGGTTACAGTTATAACACTTCACTTTGCTTTTGTTTAGCCCAAACGTTCCACTAGTTGCATTACTAAGAAACTTTATCCCTGACCTCTTGTAGAACTGCTTGGCTTTATGAGTAAGAAGAGCCATCTGATGGACTATCTTTATATACTCTAGATCATCTAGATGGATGCAATCCAAGTCTTCAAGGGTGAAGAGAAAGTTGCCACTGCTATCATCAGTAGACATAAAGGCTTAAGAAAAGCTTATCTCTTAGAATGGGCTTCCTTGGATGTAACTCTCCCTTTGTGTCTTCAGGAAGGTAATGAAAGGACGCTTTTGTGAGTTATCAGGGTAGTAGATGAGATGATGTTGTAGTACTCTGCAATCCCTTTTAACCATATGAAGGGTAGAACTCTGCTGATTGTTGGAGTTGCCACATGGATTTTGCATGTTCATCTCCATCTAGTATCTATTGAGGATACCATACAACTCAGTGACAGTGAGGGTCTTGAGGTTTTCAGTCCTCTTAATGACCATATAATAGTATGTCTATTGTCTTAGAGCAGAGGACATAAACTTCCTCACAATGTCCCTATTCTCAAGAGTTACTCTAACATCCATTAGAGTATCCACAATCTCAACATACCTAAAGTATTGTTGAGTCATGGTTTCACTTATTTTGAAGGTGAAGTTCTCAAACTGCTACTTTAAGAGGTCTTTATTGTTCTCTTTAGCTTTATTAGACCCTTCGTACATCTGCTTTAATGCATCCCATAGTTACTTATCAGTTTTGCACTTCTTCAAGCCTCTATAGATAGAGTTTGAAAGAGCGGTTTGGAGGGCGGTCATGGCTTTTTGATCTACATCAATCTTCTTCCAGTCTTCTTAAGAGTAGTCAGCCACTTCCTTTGGTATGATGCCACCTCAAGAAGCAGGTGAAGAGGTGCATGGTACATGAGGTCCAGAGATAACAGATACCCACATCCTGTTGTCTTGAGATTTGATGAAGTCTTCCATTCTTTGGCACCAAGTATGAAAGTTATTAGGAGTGATCAGTGGAGACTTTGACATAATACTGGTTTCCATATCAGCCTTTGTGAGAGCTTCCATTTGATTTGTTAAGTGATTTGGGAAACTGAAGAGATTTAAGATGCCGAGATCTTACAATCAACAGTCTAAAAAGCTCTGGTACAATTGAAAGATCATTTAAGGGATGGTCAATATAATCAGTTTCACAATGAGAAGAGTGTTAGAACACTTAACAGATCAAATAGGGAACTAGATTTAAGTAAATGATACTAAGAACATAAGTAAGTAATAAGACAGGACAAAGAACAGGAAAAGATAAATATGATTTTCAAGAATGTTGTATATTGCTCCCAAGTTCTCTTACAAGTTTTACAAAGCATAAAGATAAATACAAGAACTTGACACACTTATACAATATTCTACAGTCATCTATACTTTGAAAACAAGCTGGAAATACTAATCTAGACAACAAGATCAATGTATAGTCAAAAGGCAGACTGTCTTTTGACTTGTGACCATGACATGCCATAGCTCACATCCTAATCTATTACAAAAAAGGATAAAAGGTATAAAGTAGAAAGTTACAAACCAATTACCGTAATCTACAGTTGACAAAAGCATGGACCTTTTCACCAACTTATATAAGTTGGTGTGTCTTCAGAGTGGCAGCGGAGGTGTATGTGAAAATGTGATCAGAGAAAGCATGTCTTCTCTGTCTTCAGAAGAAAACAGTCTTCGGTCTTTTGGCTTCGGAATAATTTGTCTTTGAAGCTCCGGAAGACTTCATCTTTGGCTTTGGAAGATTTGGTCTTTGACTTCGGAAGATTTTAAACTTAGAATATTTTCTCTGAGTTGTGTAAAACTTCTAAAGTAACTTTACTCCACACTTCATGCATGCACGCTGGAAGCACTTTGACTGCTTTGGTTGTATCAGCCTTTGAGTATAAACCTTACATATATATAATTTGATTAGATCATTGTGTTCAAAAATCATGAAATTTTCACACTTATCTAATCATAATTTCAGAGCATAATATCGTGAGAATTATGCTTACATTGCTTGTTTTTGTTCCTCGTCTTGTTCTATTGTTAATCCGTGGTTGATTCATTCCGTATTTTGCTCACGAGACCTATCTACTATGAAATAACGATCTTTACACCTACCTTTCTATCGAATAACTGAACTTTCTATTGAGTAACCAAACATTCTATTGAGCTGATAAATATTCTATTAAGCAAATAACTTTTTAATGAACATCTTCATCCACATTCAACATGTTTATCCTTTGAATACTTATTTTGATAAAAATAATATATAAATTGAGTATATATGCCACTTAAAAGTAAATAAAAGGGGACATAGAACTCAGATGAAACAATTTATTCCTTTAGCCTCATAGGTTGCATATTCGAAGGTGCGACAACCCTAGTTTGCCTACTTGAAGTTCCTAAATCATCTCGTTCACGCTATAAACTACAATTGATTGAGACAAATGTCGAGGTCAACCTAGAGGCTCGGGAAATAAAAAAACCTGATCATGCAAAAACTTCATGGTGTATGCAAAAAACTGACTGGAGCAAGAACATCAGTTGGGGTGAAAACATTGAGCATGGGTGAAAACTTTTATTGTAGGATAAATAGATGTTTTTCTTTGTAATTCCTAGCATTTGTCATTTTCTTATTTTGCAAAGCCCGTAAACAATCTGTGTTTAATAAGAGAATCCTTTATTTACATGATTGTGCATTAGATCTTCACTTGTGTGATAGTATTTACCATATCAATTAACATTCATTTCTCATTTGCTGGATTGGGATCAATCTTTTGTAGTGTTGTCTATGAGAATTCTACAATTTACACAAACACTATAGAATGGTCATAAACAGTAGCCCTTACCTTCAATCGAATGAAACAAGGATCAAAAAAAGTTTCCATTCTTGTTCTTCTCTTGAATATGTGATGAGAGGGGGATGTGGGTGAGGCTATGGCTCCAATTTTTTTTCCTTTTCATTTCTTTTTTTAAGGGGGTATAGGGTTAGATTTTTGTATAGCCCTACCCCACTAATTGTGATTAAATCTTTATTTTATGTATTCACCTCTTTTTTTTTCCTTTTTTACATGTAAGCTCATTTTATTACTTTTCCAACGAAGTTACAATATGACCCCAAATTGTTTTTTGAGATATTAAATGCTAGAAATCCGCGAAGAGATTGAAGAGGAATACGAAAGAAGGAAAAAAGGCGAGTTAGAAGTTATAGGAACTAATATTGAAATATTAAAAAAGAATGAGGAAACTTGGAAGTTATATGATGAGTAAGGTTATGTAACAATCGCTTGTTGGAGATCAAGAGCTTTAAACATGAGCTTAATGTTTTATTATTCTTCATATACGTAATTGACACTTTATGTTAACTATATTACTATTTTAGTTTGAATAAGTACGGTAAACATCACCATATGAATATCAAAGATATATATGTGTGTGTGAATATTGTTTTGTCGTAATTATTGAATGCATATTAATTAATAGACACTAAAGAGCTTCAAACAATGACGTTACAAAGTTGAATTTGATTGTAAAAATGTTGCATTTATTGTAGCTGTAACTAAACTACAATAAATGTTGCATCTAAATATAAAAAAAATTGCATTTTGAGTAGAAAAGGTTTCATATTGTTATTAAACTATAAAGAAATTATATATAGTATTTGTAAAAGCTGTATTTCCAAATAAAAATTGTATTTGATTAGTAAATGCAACACATTCAAAAAAATATTGCATTATCTAAGAGGTTCCGTTAGGTTTAATACATCTACTTTTAATGTAGCCTTAATAAAAAATTAAACTAGAACTAGTATAGCATACTCAAAAAAAAATTTTGAACGGCAAATCATTATATTTCTATAACTTAAGTATTCTGCTCGAGCTTTAGAAATAAACATTTTTATATTAGAGAACCTAAGCTTATGTTTAAGCAAACTCTTGTTAGATCGGTTAATACAACTAGTTTCACCCTCTTTCTATATATTTTGATATAAACCTTTTTAAATAAATAAAATCCCAAAACTATGAGTTTACCTCTTTTGACAATTGGTTTAGGTAAGTTAAAAATCCGTAGCGAAGTCTGAAAATAATATCGGGTCCTACTATTTGCACCATGATTTTTACTTATGGCACATGATTGATGTAACGTGTTTTGCAATTTTCTATTTGCACCATGATTTTTACTTATGGCACCTTTTTATAAACATTGATATGGTATTGTAATTTGTTTATTTTTATGTATACATATTGTTATAAATTTATAAAAGTCCGAGTTGGATTCAGTATATATGTATACCATTGATGTTTTTCTTATATTAAGCACGACTAATAGAACTTATATTTAAATTTAAACAAAAATACATACACTCTAATACATAATCAAATTATTTCAAACATTATTATACATACTATATCCTGTATGCGACAAACAGTGTTATGATACTTGGGCTCATCATTTGTCATGTGACACCCGTTTATCCACTCTTTTATTTATTATTCGAAAGCCGTTTTAGTCTTTACACAATGTATATGAACTGCACTATTCCACGTGGTATGGGAAGAAGTATTTGTTAACTGGGACATGATACTAGAGTAACATTATTTTCTTAATATATTACTCTAATAACATATATTTGACAAAAAATCTTCTTAATTAACAAGAATATTTTAAAGTAATAGCCTAAAGGTTTCAGTATATGTAAATTTAATTTAAGGTTTCAGTATTTATTAATGCTATTTTTGCAATATGCGAGTTTACAATAACTTTGTAAAATTAATTTTTTCATGTTTTAATCCGTTAGTTGTAGTTAGCATGTTTACATTTACCAGTTATACATTAAATGTTGTAAAATGAGAACTAAGTTATACTACTACTTTTTGTTCAAAGTATGTTAAAGCATTGTTGGCAAACTCAAGCAACATTGATGAAGGGTATAATTTTCTTTGGAATGGGTGGGTTCCTAAAAAAGTAAACATTTCTAATTGGATGGTTGAGCAAAACCGACTCCCTACTTTTGATTCCCTTACTAAGAGGAACATACCTCTTCAACAGACGTCATGTATGGTTTGCAGATCGGGTGAAGAATCGGTGGATCATTTGTTCATTTCGTGTGGGCTTTCGGTGCAGCTATGGTAAAAAATAAGCTCGTAGTGTAACATAAATCCAGTGTTTGCATTCTCATATAGAGATCTAATGGATAGTCCTTATTTATTAAGAGGTGATGATGAATTCAAGAAAGCGGTACATGCTATCTTCATGATAACAACTTGGAACTTATGGAAGCATAGGAATGAAATCATCTTGAGCATGCTAACCCTTCGGTCACTAAGGTCTTATGTAAGATAAAGGTGGTTGCCTCATTTTGGATCAAAGCGAGAAGTAAAGGGAAGATGCCTACTGCATTGGGCAATTTTCCTTTTGAACCAGATTGATGTGTTTGCTTGTATGTGATTTTTGTTGTACTACTTATTGTCTTTTGTTTGACTTTATGTTGTCTGTATGTTGGGATTTTTAGTCACTTGCTAGCCCCGTTTTTAATATATTCTCTATTCGCCGTTAAAAAAGATAATAGGAGAAAATATTAATAGTAATTTTTTACATCAAGGAATGCCACAAGTATGAATCAAGTTGCCAATAGATTCACCCCACCAAAGTTCGTTTTTAGTAGGGCTGTTCAAAAAGCTCGACGCTCGAAACTCGCTCGAACTCGTTCAAAAAATGCTCGGAATTTTACTCGTTTGATTTCGGCTCGGTTTTAAAACGAACCGAGCGGCTCGGTTCGGTTTTAAGACGAACCGAGCACGAGCAAAGGTAAGCTCGCTCGGCACTCATTCGGTTTCACTCGAATTATGTTTAGTTTTGTTTTTATATATTATATATTGTCACACCCCACTGAGAGCGGAAACACGGGGATGTAACGAGACGGGATCGTCATAACACATTGTCAACAATAGAGATGCAATGTATGTAATTGGTGATAAAGAGTGTCATGACGACACCCGACATAAATGGAGACTTGTGCCGTGTTTAGTCAGTATTCACGACAACATAGCCATAAGCATAAACTTATTGATTCACATAACCAAAGTATTAACATTGTAATGTAATTCTCACAACCCGGAAACAAGTATCAAAAGTATGGAGATTGTTTAATAGACTACAACAATGGTTCAAATGAATGTTTGTCAAGTATGTTTAGTCTCAAAAATGCATCCCAGGGTCTCCACTAAGGCAGCACACCTAGATCTTCAATTACCATTGTCACCTGAAAAGATATGCTCAAAACGGTCAACAAAATTGTTGGTGAACTCGCAGGTTTAAATAGTAAATAAGTAATTGTTGCTATATATTAATTACTGCGGAATATCATGCATACAGTTATAAGTAAGCATAATCACATAACCATGAGCTTTACAACCAAACCTAACGACGTACACACAGCAACTTGTCGGAATATATTCACCTAAAGGCCCGTTCCTGGCCACCGTTGGTACTAACTAGTATACCAACATGCATGGGTGGGGGTGTCAACCCAGTACTACTACCAATACTTATCCGTCGGTTCCAACACCGGAATTAAATGGTTGTAAAGAAAGTACCACACAGCGACACATGTATGTATCAGATAAGTACTCACAACACAGTATCACGTTGATTCCAAGTATGTAAATTGTATGTAAATCGTACAGCATAAGAAAGTGGGTGAGCATACTTTTCCCCTATGTTTATAAATGATTGAAATATTGTATAAGCATAAAAAGGGGCCACGAAACTCACTTGTTAAGTGGTAAGTATGGATGATCAAAGTTTCCAATGTTGTATGTAGTAAACGCTCAAACACCTATTGACAGTTATTGTTAAGCATTAATGATATGTATAAAGCATATAGTAACGTTTGATTGGTTTGGGTTGTATTGGTTCGGTCGCGTCTAACACACACAAACAGGCATAAGTATTAGATCTTATGTAGATCCAAGTACTAGAAATCGTTGCCATAGCCGATGATATTTGTGTAAAAAAATGTCATTGTTATTAGAGAAATACTTAGCAATTATTAGGGTTGCAAATTGATTGTTGATAATTGTAAATTGTTATGTTGATTTGATTGGTGATAACATTAATAAGTTTGATAGTGTTAATTTAAATATTGTCATTGGCAACAGTACTCGTGTCGATGTCACCTTAACATCACACGACAAACACACACCACACACAAGAAGAACTCACACACAACAACTCCAATCGCACGAAAGGATCAGACGCACGACTCAACAGTCCATTCGCACGAATCGACCTTCATTCATACGAATCAGCTTCATCCGTACGACTGAACCTCCATTCGTGCGATTCGACATTCAGTCGTACCACACAACACTCAATCGCACACATTCATCCGTATAGACTCAATCGCACTACACACACACAGTCGCATGACCCAATCGCACGACTCACCCAGTCGCATGACTCAGTCGCACGACACACACAAAGTCGCATGACTCGATCTCACGACTCACCCAGTCGCATGGCTCAGTCGCACGACTCGCCCAGTCGCATGGCTCAGTCGCACGGTAGACCCAGTCACGTGAAAAGTAGAATCGCGACTGCAGAAGGGCAGAGCAGCCTTCGGCTGCTCCGTGCACGGGTTTTACACCTCAAAGACTTCCAGAAACACATTTCAAAGATGTACAAACAAGAAGAACACGCAGAAAGGCAACATACGCACCCGCGCGACCTCATGTGCTCGCGTTGGCCCCGAGTACCCGAAACCCTAAAAACACAGAAGTAAACGAGGAAGAAAAGGGACGACCAAGGTCGTATACCTGCAAGAAAAGAGTAGTCTCAGTTGTAGCCGAGGCTTTGCCGGTAAAGACGCGGAGAAAGGGCGGTTTTGGTGAAAGGAGGAGGAAGAAAATGGAAGAAGAAGAAGAGAAGAAGAAGATGAAGAAGAAGATGAAATATGTGCTAGGGCTGGAATATGGGTATTTATACCCAGCCCTAGTTTGACAAAATGTCACATTTGGTCCCTGCTCTTAGCCCCCGAGTTCCCAAATTTTACTTCGGTTGAAACGACTTAAATCGGCTAGTTATGTTCATGATAAAAAGGTAACTAATGATATTTATAGCTTAATAATGGTTTTATTAGTAACCATAATAATATATAAAAATGGTACATTTAACGCTAACGATAAGGACAATTATAGAGGTTTTAAGGATATAACACTCATGATGAGAACGCAAGTGTAAAAGATGATAAAGTGGGTATAACATTCACACGAACATAACATAACATAACATAACATAACATAACAAACCCAGTATATCCCACTCAGGAGCAGGGTATAACATTCACACGAATAGTTTATAAAGGTGAGGAATGATCATAGTAAGGTTAACGGAATCCACATTAAATAACGGAACTTTTGGTGACGGATGTCACATATAATATATATGTTAATTTATTTAATTGTATTTCTATTTTATTTATTCAATAAAAAATAAAAACCATAATCATAATAGTTTAGGTTAATTGGTTAATTAAGCTAAGTTGAGGGGGTGTTGAGTAATTATCTAAATATATATACACATTTTATGAAACCATAACCCTAAGCCCCCCCTTCCGTCGACCACCACCGTGCGACCCTCTTATCCATTCGCGAACTGTCCCAGCAGTGAGTCTGCTGCCGTCATGCCTCTCATTTCGGAATTTGACAGCCCATCCCCCTCATAGGAAACCAGCTGCAATCAAGATCCCCGTAAACCCGTTCTATGGTTAAACTCGTAATCATTTGTTCACATTAAGTTCTGTTGTTTCGGTCACGTTCGGGTTCTGTTGGCGAAACATGTGTGTATGCTACTGTAATGTGTATATATGTACGAATTCAATGCGTGTGCATGACAGTGTGTGTGTGTGGGTGTGTACTCTGTGTGTGCTTGGGTATGTTCGAACCGAGCGAAACCGAGCAAAACCGAGCGCTCGATTGTAAATCGAACCGAGTTCGAGCAGACGTTTGCGCTCGAATTTGTAAATTCGAACCGAACCGAGTGGCTCGGTTTAAAAACAAACCGAGTTCGAGCGAGCCTGCTTTCGATTCGGTCCGGTTCGTGAACAGCCCTAGTTTTTAGTGATTTTGTAAGGTACCAGAAGAAGAGGGCATGTGTCACTACCATACCGGATGTTCAATTTAATAAGGTGAAAACTTTTTCCATATTCTTCTTTTATGTTTTTGTTTCTTGTTTTTCTTTTTTTTGAACCTCAACTCCATCCACATTCTAAAGAATCTTGAAAAGTAAAAGTAGGTGAATTACTTTTTAATTTATTTTTGTGACACCTCACTAAAATCGACGAATCAACATGTCCTTAAGCAAAACGTCTCGTTATTTTATAGTTTCAAAGTACTTTCGTACCTATTAGTTGAAATAACCGTGTGTTGCAATAGTTGCATAGACCAGAGATGTAAATTAATCGGTATAGGTTCGGTAATTTATCAGCTCGGTATGTTATGCTATAAATTAAAAAATTAAATATAATTATTGAAAAAGGTGAATGAAACAAAACTATTACGTATATCACGAAATTTTTTAATACAACTATATTATCTCTACAAAATTATTGACAGTGTGGGAGGTATTTGTGATCGAAAATCACTTATTAATCGAATTTTAGGGGGGTCTCATTTTATAAATGTAAGTTAGATTTTTATAATAATCGGGGACAGCTTTCTATGGTAATTTGCAAAGACCATATAAGGTTAGTGGAGAAATTGTTACCACATATTACTATGGTTGCAAAACTCGCTATGCGCTATCATGTCGGTCGAGTGGTGAATTGCGAGTACTCGGCCTAGGCGGGGAGTACTCGGGGAGTACTCGGGCGTGATAAATTATAAAGAAATTAGTTTTTGGAAAATTATAATATGTTAAATATCACAAACTTACTAATATTTATAAAAAATACGTGAATATCAATATAAATAAAAAATACATGTTCCCATAGAAAATACTTCAAAACGTAATATCAATTATTTAATATTATAGACAAGTAATCATTTTATTATCATCTTCCAATGTATATTAAAGAAAAATAAATAAAAAACCAATAAAAATCGATGAAAAACAGCAAAAATCGATGAAAAATAGTGAAAATTCGAGTTGGACCGAGTTGGACCGAGTTGGCCCGAGTAGGCCAAGTTGGACCGATTCCGAGTAATGTTGACCGAGTTGATGAAAAGCGACTCGTCACCTTTCCGAGTACCGAGTACCGAGTACTCACCGAGTACTCGGCCACCTAGGCCGAGTTTTACAAAACTGCATATTACCATCTTGATTATTATTTAACTGTTTACAACCGACAAAGGAAAGGGCATGTAAGGATCAACACTTTACTAATCAGATCGATCTCGTGACAAGAATGTGAAATATAATTATCACGGTAATAAGATTGAAAAATAATTAGATGAAAAAGAATGTAATAACTTTGATATATATTACTCTCTGATTTGAATGTTTACAATTACAAACAAAATCAGAAAAATGATAGAAGCTCTGAGAATTACATTAACTAACTACTATTTATACTAAACTATGAACTTTTCACATATTCACCGTGCGATAGGTTCTTCTTGTGTGGCAACTCCAAGTTCTCACGCGACTAGATTTTTATTATTTTGATTTAATTTTCCGAGTCTCTAGGTTCAATCCCTAAAACATGTCTAACAACAACATATCCATTTTCCCATATACATACATACATACATACATAGATATATATATATATATATATATATATATATATATATATGAAAGTTTGCACAACACAATGATCGTCTTCTCATTAATCAGAAAGCCCTATATATAGGGAACATACAAAACAACCCTACCATCTAAATAGGAAGGATAATAATCACAAAATATTTGCAATAATAATATACACAATCTAATCTATAAATATAAATGGTTTCTATATATTAATCGGCTAAGACTCCCCCGCAGTTTGAGCGGGAGCAGGGCAAACGCTCAAGCTGGACCTGAATGACTGAAATAACTGTCGAGGAAGGCCCTTAGTGAAAATGTCAGCATACTGCAGCGATGAAGGCACATGAAGGACCCGTATGTGACCAATGCGAACTTTCTCTCGAACAAAATGGATATCAATCTCGATATGTTTGGTTCGCTGATGTTGAACCGGTTGTCGGATAAGTAAACAGCTGATACATTATCGCAATAAATCACCGAAGCTTGACGGAGAGGAAGGCGCAATTCCAAGAGCAAATTTCGAACCCAAGTAGCTTCGGCAACTGCATTAGCTACGCCTCGATATTCTGCCTCTGCACTGGATCTGGATATAGTCGGCTGACGTTTTGAAGACCAGGAAATCAGATTATCACCAAGGAACACACAATATCCACTAGTTGATCGTCTAGAATCTGGACACCCACCCCAATCAGCATCAGAGTATGCGACCAAAGAAGTAGTGTTGGACCGAATAATACGAATGCCGTAATCAATCGTCCCCTGTAAATACCGTAGTATGCGTTTCAGAAAAGCAAAGTGAGGCTCATGTGGCTCATGCATGAACAGGCAGACCTGTTGTACGGCATAGGAGATATCTGGACGAGTGAACGTGAGGTATTGCAATGCACCAGCTAGACTGCGATATAAAGTGGGATCACGAAAAAGAGGTCCGTCCGTGGCACTAAGTTTGGCACTGAGGTCCACTGGTGTAGTACACGGTTTGCAAGAAGACATAGATGCTCGAGTAATTATCTCTTTTGCATATTGAGATTGATCCAGAAACAATCCTGTTGAATTTTTGGTGACCTTGATCCCCAAAAAATGGTGTAATTGGCCAAGATCAGTCATGGCAAACTCTCGTGAGAGCATATGGATGATGTTTCGCAGCAGATCATCAGATGACGCAGTAAGAATTATGTCGTCCACATAAAGTAATAAATAAGCTGTCTGACTGCCCAGGGTGTAGATGAATAAGGAATTATCACAAACACTACTTCGAAAACCGTGTGATAAGATGTAGTTTGCAAACCGAGTGTACCAAGCACGTGGTGCTTGTTTAAGACCGTATAAGGATTTCTTCAACCTGCACACAAAATTAGGAAAACGAGTGTCCACAAATCCAGGTGGTTGATGCATGTATACAGTTTCGTTCAAGTGGCCATGTAAAAAAGCATTCTTGACATCCAGTTGATGTATAGGCCATGAACTAGAAACTGCTACCGATAAGACGGTACGAATAGTAGCCGGTTTAATAACCGGACTGAAGGTATCATCGCAATCAAGTCCAACCGTTTGAGATTTACCATTAACTACCAACCGAGCTTTATATCTTTCCAAAGACCCATCCGATTTGAACTTATGTTTGAACAGCCACATACAACGTATGACTGGTCTGTCAATCGGACGAGGGACTAAATCCCATGTATCATTTTCCTGTAATGCACTAAACTCGGTCTGCATGGCACGCAACCAATGAGGGTCAGCAAAGGCTTTGTTGTATGAGGTAGGCACAGGAGATATGGTGGTGGAAAGAAGAGTGTGTCGGGCTTTGGAACGGGTTGTCATTGGGTGGGTGTTAGTGGGTTGAGGAGGAGAGTTTGGCTGGGCTGAGGAGGCTGCCGTGGCAGCTTGGGTGCAGGCAGAAGTTGAGGGTGGGGCTGCTGGTGGCTGAACTGGGGCTGATGTAGCAGCTGTTGGCTGCTGAGGACCTGCTGGAACAGCATCTGTAGCTGCTGTGGTAGGGGGTCGGTGTTGACGGGTATAATGTATCGGGAATGGAGTGGTGGAGTGTAGTGAAGGTTTGAGAATCGGGGAGGGCGGCAGTGTAAAGTTAAATCCTGGAGGAGGAGGATCATCCAGGAAAGAATAGGAGGTGGGTGGGGTAGGTATTGTAAAAGGAAAAACCGTCTCACCAAAGGTGACATGACGGGAAATAGAAACCTTTCCCGTAGTTGGATCGAAGCATCGGTAGCCTCGGAAATCTGGAGGATACCCGAGGAAGATGCATCGGATGGCTCGGGGGTGAAGTTTGTGAGGCTGAGTGGCGGAGGTGTTGGGATAGCAAGCGCACCCAAACACCCGAAGATGATCATATGTTGGGTGTCGCAGATATAAGGCAAAGGTAGGAGTGAAGTAATTGAGACGTTTTGTGGGTAGGATATTATGAAGGTAGGTGGCCGTGTGAAGGGCCTCGACCCAAAAAGTGGGGGGGAGGTGAGCGTGAATGAGTAAGGAACGAATGATATCGTTCAGGCGACGAATCATTCTCTCGGAGCGACCATTTTGGGAAGAGGTTTGTGGACAAGAGAAACGAAACAGGAGGCCATGTTGTTGTGCAAAGTTTTTGAAAGCATTATTGTCAAACTCACCCCCCAGGTCGCATTGAAAAGTTTTAATGTGTCGATTGAATTGGGTGGCTATCATACGATGAAATTTTGCAAAAGTGGGGAATGTGTCAGATTTGTATTTAAGAGGGTATACCCAAACAAAGTTAGAAAAATTATCTATGAGGACCATATAGTATTTGTATCCAGTTTTGCTGAGTATAGGAGATGTCCATAAATCACAATGTATAATGTCAAATGGGGTAAAAGTAAATGAATTGGATTCATAAAAAGGTAACCGTTTACTGTTTGATAAAGGACATGAATGACAAAAAACAGAATTCTTATTACGATTACAAGATAAACCATTACGTCTACTAAGCACGTCTAATACTTGAGCACCGGGATGTCCAAGTCGATCGTGCCAAGGCAGGGATGTGGAAGCAAGGAAGCAAGCTTGTGGTGGAAGTGTTGGCGTTGTAACTGGATAAAGAGTTCCCGAGCTATTGTGGCGGGAAAGTAGGCGGCCAGTTGGGAGATCCTTCACAGAAAAACCAAAAGGGTCAAATTCAATGGAGACATTGTTATCGCGAGTAAAACGTCTGACAGATAAAAGATTTTTGATAACATGTGGGCTGTAAAGAATATTGGGTAAAATGTAGGTACGGTTGTGTATGGGTAAAAAACCAGTGCCCGAGCCCTCAATTGGTAGACAATGCCCATTACCTACCAAAAGTTTAGTATTTACAGGAGATGAATCAGGGAGTTTGATCATACCTCGGTTTTCAGTAACGTGCCTTTCAGCTCCTGTGTCCATGATGAGATTTGGATCAGGAAAGTTGAGCTGCATGGAGTTGAAAGCTGCGCTGAGATCAGAAGGGGTTAACGCATCATAACCAGCATGTGTCTGTGCCGCTGCCGGTGGACCGTAGGGGCCTGGGTAACCTGCAAAATGGGCTGATGGAACCGGGTTCGCGTTTTGGTTGGGTCGCCAGGTGGTTTGTGTTGGATAAGGGCAAGGTGGAGTATTCCACCAAGCCCATTGGGGATAAGTTGGCTGCCCCGATTGGGTTTGGAAGGCCCAATTGGTGTTGTTTGACTGACCTCGGTATCCGCGCCCACGACCCCCTCGTCCACGGTATGATTGACCACGTCCCCGTCCTCGGCCCCTGTAGTACTGTCCTTGTGGCTGAGTTTGGGTCGAATGCTGATCAGCTGGTGGTGGGGTCGGGTTTAGTGTATTGCTGGGTGGGTTCGTGTTTGATGACTGGGCTGTGGGGTGACCAGAACAGATGTTGTTTGCTGCTGTCTAGCCTCCTTTCTGATTACCTCATCATGCAACATAGTTCTCGCAAGATCCCAGTCAGCTTTTTGTGAATGAATAAGTTGAGCAGTGGTATCGAACTCTGGTGAAGATCCCAGACCACGAACAAGTTGTAAAACTAACCTTTGATCTGTGATGGGCTGATCAACATCCGCTAATTGATTTGCTAATTCCTTTAGTTGTTGACAATAGTCATCAACCGAAGAGCAGGCTGCAAGGGTTAAATTGACAAACCGGGTTTCCAATGCTCCAGCTTTCGCCTGTTTGTTGCTAAGGAAAATTTTCTCAAGCTTCAACCAAGTTTCTCTAGCAGAGGCATCCATATCAAGTACCCTGGTTAGCAGGTCATCGGAGAGGGTACTATAAATCCACTGGGAGACGAGGGCATCCAGTTCTTTCCAGGTATCGTATTCCGGATCCGTAGATTCCGGTTGTGGGGAGCCGTCAATATGATTCAAAACCTTGTAGGCAATAGCATTGAATTTAAAAAGTTTAACCCAGGATGTGTAAGTGACCTTTGTCCCATGCAAGGTTCGGATCTTGGATTGAATGTTTGAAACAGAATAGGCGGGATGAAAGGGTGGGTTTATTGGCTTAGAGGATGGTCCTTCGTTGGCTGTTTGGTCATGGCTATGGTAGGGTTTCTGTGGTAGAAAGAAAATAAAATTAAAAACAGAGGAGGGGAGGAAGAAGATGGTAGGGTAATCAGAACCGAAGCTCTGATACCATGAAAGTTTGCACAACACAATGATCGTCTTCTCATTAATCAGAAAGCCCTATATATAGGGAACATACAAAACAACCCTACCATCTAATAGGAAGGATAATAATCACAAAATATTTGCAATAATAATATACACAATCTAATCTATAAATATAAATGGTTTCTATATATTAATCGGCTAAGAATATATACATGTTGGACCAAAGAACCAATGAGCCAAGATCAGGAAAAGCTCTAAGTCCCACAAGACATCACAACAACTGCTGAAAGCTTCATCAGCAGTTTGACAAAGACTGAAGACTTCAACAGCTGAAGAACAAAGAACTGAAGAACAACAGCTGAAGACCTCAAGTACTGAAGACACAAGTACTGAAAACTTCAAGTACTGAAGACACAAGTACTGAAGTCTCAAGTACTGAAGACTCAAGTACTGAAGATCAACAGCTGAAGAACTGAAGTACTGATGAATCATCTGAAGTTAAAGTCTGAAGACAAGTACTAAAGCTTCAGAGTTTGTCACAACAGCTGAAGAAGCATTCTTCAGTTGTTGTGATGGTTTACCATTCAGTCTTTTCTTTTCAGTAGTTTGTAAAACTACTGAAGAGTTTGTTCTTCAGTCATTGTAGTAGTTCAGTAGTTTGTAAAACGACTGAAGAGTTTGTTCTTCAGTCGTTGTAGTTTTTCAGTAGTTTCCTTTCAGTTCTTGTACAAGTTTTAACACTTAGCATTTTGTAAGAAGATGTCAGCAGTTTGACATCTTCAGTAGTTTTGGTGTTTTTCAGTAGTTTGTTAATAACGGTTTGATGTCACTATCAAGTGACATCAGCTGACGTCATTCTACCTATAAAGGTAGATGACGTAATTGTAATCTTTGCCAAAGCGTGTGATCTAATAGAAAACACCTTTTTGCAGAATTCTCTCTCTCTATAACTTACTGTTACATGCAAAATTTCTTGTGTTCTTGTTATAATTTCTAATTCTTATGCTAAATCAGCTGCGAATACAATCTAATTGATCAAACTAGAGGCTGAGATCCTTTCAAATGGTATCAGAGCTGGTTAATCATTGATCGATTTAACGATTGATCATTGAAACTGCTCTTTTGCTATCTACGTTTGATCGAATTAGCAATTTGCAAGAATTAGTTATAGAGATTGAGTTTCTGCTGCTTCTGGCCATTAAACTTGAGGTTCTCGTGGTTTTGAGCTAGATTTGTTTTGTTTACCTTGAATTTACTTGAAATCTGAGATGGCGACACCAACAAACGATCCTCACAATACTGGCTCCTTAACAAAGCCTCCGATGCTTGTGAGGAGTGAGTATAACATCTGGCAATGTCGTATTCTCCACCACTTGTCTATCAACAGTGCTGGTTGTTGGAAGTCAGTGGTACATGGACCATACAAGCCGATGGTGAGCGTTCCTGAATCTAATGAGAGGGTTCCGAAGAAACCCTATCAATATTCGGACGAAGATCTTTAGCTGTTCTAGATTGATGCAAAAGCCCATGGAATTCTGGCCATGGCACTGCCTAATGAAATCTATTATGGGCTGATGCATCATGAGACTGCTCATTATCTCTGGGTTGCTCTGAAGGAACAATTTGGAGGAACCGATGAGGTCTTAGAAAATACTAGGGAAATCCTCGCCCAACAATATGAGACATTCTCTCATAGGAAGGGTGAGACACTGACTCAACAGTTTGAGCGATTCTCTTGTCTTATTTCTGAGCTGAAAATGGTGAAACAAGAGTATTCCAATAGCCAGATGAACAACCATTTCCTCATATCCCTGCCTGAGAGATGGGACACTTATACCATTGTCCTACGCTCCAGTGCAAATCTGGATACTCTATCTCTCACCCAACTTCATGGAAAACTACTCATATTTGAGAGAGAGATAGAGCAGAAAAGGAAGTTGTCCACCTCTGGCAAGCTCACTGATGACTTTGTATCAGGCAATGCTGCCCTGATCGGTCAAGAGTCAGAATATGCTGCATCTGAGAGTGCCTATGATGAGCATATTGATTTCTCTAGCAATTCTGAACATGCTTTTGTTGGTGTTGATAGTAGTTCAGGAGGTAGTAGTGATAACTTGTGCTTTCTGATGGAGGACTTGAAGAACATTCCAGATGATGATCTGGAAGAGATGGATATTTGAGTCAAATGGCTATGATAAATATCAGATCTCAAAAGTTCTACAAGAGAACTGGCAGGAAATTTCCTGGTCTCTCTGGCAAAACCAAAGTTGGTTATGACAAGAGCAAGTTGAGGTGTCATAAGTGTCATAGGCTTGGACACTTTGCTAGAGAGTGTAGATCATCTGGATCTAACACCTCTGCACCCTTTGTGACTTTTCCAAGCAATAGCTCATAGAACAAAGGGCAACATTTCACCAGTTCTGGTCATCCATCCCCAGCTCAGGCATCACCTGCATATTTTGTGCCTCAGGGTCATATGCCATACCCATACCCCTGCTACTACATGCCTCAGCCAAGTCAAGTTCAAGCACCCACTGCTTAGCAACCACATGCTCTCCCTGAGCCTCAACCTTCCCAATCTCATCATCAAACCCAACCTCAACAACACAGCTTCTTCACCCCAGGAGTTGTTGAATGGAGCAGTTTACCAGATCATATGTCTAGTCATGAACAACTGTTCCAAGGTCCTGGTCAACATGGTGGTGATCATCCTTTTGGGAATCTTGCTCTCATGGCCCTGGAGTCTGCTAATGGTTCACATCCAATGCTTCATCACAGGTATCTCTGAGGCTAAAGCCAAGCTTTGTTCTGAATCATGCATAGCCACATTTGCATCTATTAGAGAAGCAAATGTAGCTTTGATTGATAAAAATCTTGAGCTAGAGCAAACCATTTCCAAAAGAAAAGCTGAAATGAGACTGTGCTTAATGACAAAAATGATGAGATTTATAAACTTAAATGCCAAATCAAAGATGATAAGGCTAGGGAAGAGGTACTTCTAGAAAAGTACAGAGACCTCAAGGAAACACTTGCAGCTACCCAGGTAGAGTGTGATCGCTGGGTACAATCCTGCAAGGGTTTTGAAATGCTTCTTAGTAAGCAATCTGCTTCCAATGTGAAGTTTGGAATTGGTTATAATCACACTGCTCCTCCTACAGATTTTACTTCCAGAGCAGAAGTAGAATCTGATGGAGAGAGTAATAACCAATCCTTCTCATCATGTGACCTACTATCTGATACAGCATCATCAGAGGTTGATGTCAGCATTAATTCCTCACAAAACCAATCAGCTGATGCTAAAACAGCTGATGGTTCAAATGCTGACTGTCACATGATCAAAAAGTTGATCAACTCAGGTGTTGTCTCTAAAAGTATTGAAAGTACTGGAGAGCAAGTCATAACACCTGAAGTTCAAACCCCAACTACTGCAAGTACTGAAGGGAAGAAAATTGCAAGTAGAAAGGGTTTAAAGACCACTGAAGAGGATATCAGGAAAGCAAGTACTGCAAGGAAGAAAACTGCAAGTACTGATAGCAAACTGCTGAAGAACAAGTCTTCAGTAGTTTCATCTTCTTCAGTAGATGATCAACCAAAGATGAAGAAGAAGCCATGTGAAATATGTGGCTTGTTCAATCATCTTACTGATAATTGCTGGTATAAAAGGGGCTCCGAACTCAAACAAAAGGAGAAAATTAAACAGAAAATGAATGTAATGAAAACTGAGTTTGAGACCAAGTTTATACCAGCAACATCAAAACCTGAAACCCCTAAGTCCAAAAAGAAATCCAAAAAGAAGGAAGGGGTTAATCAGGCAACAGCTGAGGTTGCTCAAAAGAAGATGGTGCAACACAGGAATCCAGCACAAGCAAGCACTAATGTGTCTGATGAGCTGAAGGCTTTATCACAAAATCAGACACAACGTTATGATGGTTCAACATCTATTGAGAAGATTCAACCAATTAGATGCTCCTGTGTTGAAACCACTGAAAAGGAAATCCAAGCCAAAGGATTCCTCTTCTACACCATCTCCTTCACCTCAGACTGTCACATATAACAAACCAGTTAGTGTCACATCTGTTGATGAGAACAGACCCAAAACCAAAAAGGTTTGGGTCTTAAAAACTAACTAACTTGTTGTAATGAATGCAGGGTTCTTCAACATGCCAAAGAAGCATCTGGTATGTAGACAGTGGAGGATCCATGCATATGACAGGAAGCAGCTCTCTTCTTAATGACTACTCTCAAGGAAAGAAGGGAATTGTTTCCTTTGGCAATGATGCAAAAGGTTACATCATCGGAAAAGGCTTTGTTTCCAATGGGGAAATAAGGTTTGATGATGTTAACCATATGGAGAATCTCAAGTACAATCTCTTGAGTGTCAGTCAAATGTGTGATAAAGGCCATGTTGCCCTTTTCACCAGCCAGAACTGTCGGATTCTGTCATCCAAAGTTCTGAGTTTGATTGACAAGGTGTTGGATGAATATACTCACCTGAAGGCCAACAGGACAGGAAGAGTATATGCCTTTGATCTTTCCAAGAAAATAGATCTAAAAGGCCATCCTTGCCTATTCTCCAAGGCTTCTCCTCAAGAATCTACTCTATGGCATAGAAGGCTGGGGCATGTTAATCTCAAAAACATGAATCAGCTGATAAACCATGGTTTAGTAAGAGGGTTGCCTTTGAAGGAGTTCAAATGTGAAGACAACTGCACTGCTTGTTTAAAGGGGAAACAACACAAAGTCTCATTGCCTCCCATAGAAGAACCAAAGTCCAATACCTGCTTGCAACTTTGGCACATGGATCTTTTTGGTCCTGTCAGAGTGATGAGCATGGCAAAGAAGAAATACTGTCTGGTAATTGTGCATGATTACTCCAGATTTGTATGGACTTTCTTCTTGTACTCCAAAGATGAAGCTGCCAAAGCTATTATGAACTTTGTGTTATATGTGGAGAAGCAGTATTCCCTTCCAGTCAAGTGTGTGAGGAGTGACAATGGCATAGAGTTCAGAAATCACACACTTGATGACTTCTATCTATCAAAGGGAATCAAAAGGCAGTTCAGCATTCCAGAAACTCCTGAACAAAATGGAGTGGTTAAGAGAAAGAACAGGACCCTCATTGAAGCTGCCAGGTCAAGTTGGCTGACTCAGGATTGCCACTGACCTTTTAGGCTGAAGCTGTCAACACAGCTTGCTATGTGCAGAATAGAGTATTAGTGAATCAGAGGTCGATGAAGACTCCTTATGAAGTACTCCATCATTTGTCTTCCTTCTTTAGAGCCTTTGGGTGTCCTTGTTTCATTCTCAACACAAGCAATCCACTCCAGAAGTTTGCTTCAAAGGTGGATGCAGGGTATTTTGCTGGTTATTCATCAACTTGCAAGGCATACAGAGTTTTCAACTGCAGAACAAAGATGGTTGAAGAGACTTTGCATGTGAAGTTTAATGAATCTCCAAAGGACAAGATTCCACAAAACCCTATGGAGTTATTTGATCTGGACATACTGCAATATGTTCCTTATCAACCTCTAGTTGTTGTTCCTGTCAACAGTTCTCCACCTGGTGGTACTGATGATGTTGTAGCCAGTACTCACCTTTTCAGGTTTAGTGACCACCTGCCTGAGTCAACTAAACCTGATGCTCCTATAGCTTCAGTAGCCCCATCCACAACAAATGCTGATGAGATTTCTGAATCCTCTACTTTATTTGAGTTTCTATCTCCTACTTGGTTTCAAGAATCTGCATCACCATCTGTTGCTGCTGAAGGTCCTACAAACACTTGCACTGATCTTATTGTCTATCCAGAGCTGAAGAATCACCCAATGTCTCAAATCATTGGTGATATCAATGCTGGAGTTTCAACCAGGAGTCAATTGTCCAATTTCTGCTTCTATGCTCTCTTCATCAGTCAGCAAGAGCCAAAGAATTATTATGTTGCACTAAGAGACAATGGATGGGTTGAATCAATGCAGCTTGAGCTTCTTCAGTTCAAAAAGCAGCAAGTGTGGGAGCTTGTTCCTTTACCCCAAGGTAAGTGTGCAATAGGCACTAAATTGGTGTTTAGGAATAAAACTGATGAAAAGGGCCAAATTGTTAAGAACAAGGCCAGGCTGGTTGTACAGGGGTTTGCACGAGAGGAAGGCATCGATTATGATGAAACCTTTGCCCCTGTAGCCAGACTGGAGGCAATTAGATTGTTCTTAGCTTATGCTGCCTTTCACAATCTTAAAGTTTTTCATATGGATGTCAAAAGTTCCTTCTTATATGGTAAAATAAAAGAGGAAGTTTATGTGTGTCAACCACCAGGTTTTGAGGACAGTAAACATCCTGATTGGGTGTATAAGCTTGATAAGGCTCTTTATGGGCTGAAACAAGCTCCTAGAGCCTGGTATGAAACATTACAACTTTTCTTCTACAAAATAATTACACTAGAGGCTCCATTGATAAAACTTTATTTATAAAGAATGTGGGACAGCATAAGCTACTTGTTCAAATTTATGTTGATGATATAATTTTTGCATCCTCTGATCCACAGTTGTGTGATGAATTCACTAAGCTCATGAAGCAAAAGTTTGAAATGAGTGCTATAGGAGAATTACAGTTCTTTCTGGGTTTGCAAATCAAACAAAGGGCTGATGGAATCTTATTCATCAGTCCAAATATACAAAAGATCTGTTGAATAAGTTTGATTTACAAAACTGTAAGCCCTATTCTACTCCTATGAGCAGCATCACACAACTGGATGTTGATCAGAAAGGTAAAGCGGTTGATGAAACCCTTTACAGATGTATGATTGGGTCCTTGATGTACCTTACAGCTTCTAGACCAGACATTATGTTTGCCACATGTGCCTGTGCTAGATTTCAGGCTGCACCTAAAGAATCCTATTTGATTACAGTCAAAAGGATCTTTAGATATTTGCAAGGTACCCAATCACTAGGTCTATGGTATTCTACTGGGCATTCTTGCAAATTAGTTGCTTTCTCTGATAGTGACTATGCAGGATGCAAAGTCACTAGAAAATCCACTTCTGTTGGTTGCCAATTCCTAGGTAATTATTTAGTTTCTTGGCAGAGTAAGAAACAAACTTCAATTGCTACATCCACTGCTGAAGCTGAGTACATTGCTGCTGCAAGTTGTACATCCCAGGTACTCTGGCTTCAGAACCAACTTTTGGATTATGGCATTACAGAGACTAAGACTCCATTACTAATGGATAGTGCTTCAGCTCTTTGTATTGTTAAAAATCCAGTCCAGCACTCTAGGACCAAACATATTGAGATCAGACATCATTTTATAAGGGATTGTTATGAAAAAGGTCTGATTGATCCAAAGTTTGTGCCTAGTGCTGATGAGCTTGCAGACATATTTACTAAGCCTTTAGATAGTGCCACATTTCAAATTTGGTACTAAGGCTTGGTATGCTGCAGCTAGAATAATTTGACTTATACTGATGCTCTCAGTTCACAAGTACTGATGAGCATTAGTATGCAAAGGTCAAAAATAAGTACTGATGAGTAATTTAGTCTTCAGCATTTTCATAACTACTGAAGACTAAAATGCTTCAAAGTACTGAAGTACATTATTTGTTGAAAACAACTGATGTAATTACAACTACTGATGTGGTTATAACTACTGATGTCTAATTTTCAAACAAATAAGTACTGAAGAACAAATTTTGTTCACAAGTACTGATGTGTAATATTACACATAAGTACTGAAGGCAAAATTTGTTCACAAGCTCTGAAGAATAATTTATTTCATCAGCACTTATGAACATCTGATCACAAGAGCTGAGGAATAAATATTCACAAGAGCTGAAGGCCAATGAAACATCCGAAAGTCAACCAAAGAGCTAATGAGTAAAATGTTGAGGTCAGAATGAAACAACTGAATTGACAACAACAGCTGATGAGTAACTTTACTCTTCAGCTGATTCCAACATCTGCTGTTTCATATCCAAACAACTGAAGGACAATCATGTCTTCAGTAGTTTTACAACTACTGATGACTAACACCAAGTCCTCAGTTGTTTCAACAACTGAAGCCAAAACCATGTCTTCAGTAGTTTACAACTACTGATGTCAGTCGTTTACAACTACTGATGACTAACACCAAGTCTTCAGTTGTTTACAACGTCTGAAGATGAAAACCATGTCTTCAGTAGTTAATAACTACTGATGACTAACAACAAGTCTTCAGTCGTTTGCAACATCTGAAGGACAAAACTAAGGTCTCAGTAGTTTCAACTACTGATGACTAACACCGAGTCCTCAGATGTTTACAACCTCTGAAGGTTAAAACCATGTCATCAGTCGTTTCAACAACTGATGACTAACACCAAAACCTTCAGTCGTTTTCTTTCAGCCGTTTCCATACCCTATAAATACCCAACCTTACTTTCAGAGTTTTCATTCTCACTTGACCTAATATTTCAAAAACTCTGAAACCTCTCTCACACCATTAATGGTGACCATGCAGCTAAAGCCACGACACAACTGTGTCGCATACCTCACCAAATCGCCATTCTGCACAAAGTTTGATAACGCCATCGATCTTATGATCGATTCTCCTTTCCAGATGACATTTCTCTTAAATTCTACCATTTATTCCGATTCCCTTACCCAGTTCTTGACGAACGTCACCTTGCATACTGGAGAGAACGACGCCGAGGTCTCTCTCCAGTCGTTCGTCAACACCCAGAAGGTGGTTATCAATCCAGCATTCATCCGACAAACCCTAAATTGGATGATGCCACCTTCCCAACCGACTACCCAAAAGGCACCACTGATCTTTCTTTTGCACATCATGCCTATCAGGGTGACCTATCTGCCTCTACCCTGCTCAAGAAGCATTTCCATGATCCAGAACGCCTCATTTTTCACATGGTAAATGTATGCTTAGCCCCAAAGACCTCCTCATAGGATCAAATGTCTACAAGGTGGCAGCAAGTATTATTCTCTATCCTTGAGAAACAACAACTAAATTTTTCTGAAATAATCTTTTTGGAACTTAAGGATATGGCCACAAAACCTTTTGCCAACCGCTGGATTTTATATCCACGGTTCATAATGGCCATAATAGAGAACCAGCTACATGCTGAGGGATTTGTTGGCACTGGAGTCCCTGCCATGGCTGTATTGCCTAAGGTATACTCCAGGCACAACACTGACCAAACGTTGAAAAAGGCTGCCAAGCTGCGAAAACCCACGCAGCTGGAACCCACATCCTCCACCTCAAAGTCCAAAGTCCCCACCAAACCCAAACCCAAGAAAACCAAAAGGCACTTAGGGAGATGAGTCCCCTGAGGATGCCCCTGCATAACAAAGGCAAGACGTAATTGCTGGTACGATTCTCCCAGCAATTACAACTACTCCACCAACCACAACCTCTTAGGCATCCTCTCTACAGGAGCCTGAAGCAACCAATTTTGGGGAACCTACACATCTGGAGCCTTTCTCAATTGAGGAGGCTGCCATTGAAACACACCAATCTCCCCTGGTGCATACTGCTTCTACCCCATCTCCCACTGCAACCGACCCTAAAAGCCCTACATTAATAATTGCAGAAGTGTTGACTCATCTTAACACTCCACCCTCTCCCCAGGAACCAATCACAACTGGGAAAACTCCAACCACAGAGAGGGTGGATACAAGTGTTGATGGGAGCCCACAACACAGAGAATCACATGTCTCAACTCCAAGGGTAGCAAAGGAGATAGGACAATCTGGTGAGGCTGCCACTTCCCCTGTATCAGCAAATGAACAGGAAGAAGCTGGTACCATCTCTAAGTCCTCACCAGAGGCAACTGCCGATGATGGATCCAATCCGGAGGCTGGAAGTCCCCAAAACCAAGAACAAGGGGCACATGCGAACACTGAGCCACACTCAGCGCATGTACATCCTGACTTAGTCAGGAGGTCAGGTGAGTCAGTTCAAACTGATGATGACCTGAGCTTCTTCTTTGATGTAGTTGCTCAAAACACTATTCTTGATGATGAGGTTAGTAGACTCAAAGAGCTACTAGCCAAAATGCTCAAGAACAAAGTCCATCTGCCACGATTAACCCACAGATGGCACCTTCACCTGAAGGTCTCACATACACACAGCCACTCCCACAAACTCAGCCACCTGCCCCTGCTTCTGGCACTAGTTCTCAGGGACAGAACCCCCCTGAGCAATTAGCTGCTATCTTTCAAAATTCCTTGCCTCTAATCATACCCATGATCACTGATATTGTGATCAAAACCCTGGATATGTGGCTTTCCACTACAATACAGCCCTTGGTGGAAGCTGTTATGGCCAAGACACTTTCTGATAGTCAAACCCTTGCAACCAATGCAACCAAAAAGGGGGAGACATCAGTGAAAGTTACTAAGAGGAAGAGAGTGGAGGAGGAAGTGAAAGAGAAAGAAGTGGAGGTAGAGGTGGAAAAAGAGAGGGAGTTAGTTGTGGAGACCAAGAAGGAGAGGGAGAAGGAGAAGGAGGGAGCTGAATTGGTAAAAGTAACTGAAAGTCAAAAAGACATTCATGTTACATACAAGAAGGAGAAGGGAGAGAAGGAGAAAGATCTAGCTGTCCTTGTCAAGGAGGCTGATGCTGAACATAGCAGGTCAATGGACAATATCATTGATCAGCTGTTCAGGCAAGGCTTTGACACTGACACTGCTGAGCTAGATCAGGAGATAAGGAAGTTGGAGGTGAAAGAGATCGAACACTGATGGTCTTGCCATAGCCAATAGGAAAAAGAGAGACTGGAGGCTGTGGTAAGATTCATTTCGAAGTATATAGGGAGAGTTGTCCTGGAGGTTAAGTCATGGCCCAGGGACAGCATCTTGGCAATAACCACCAAGATCTGTTCGTCTGAGGTATTTACAAAAGGGTTGGTCATAGAAGCCCTTACTGAAGTCGGTGCTGGGAACAGGACAGAGCTAGCTAAACAAACCAAAACAACACTAATATCCAAATTGCTAGCCCAGCTTGCCCAATCTCCCATACCACAAACCAAACCACTACCTACAAAACCAACTCCCTCACCATCAAAACCCATAGCCGATGATGCACCCTTGAAGAAGAAGAGAAGGGTGTTGAGGATAGAAGAAGAAGAAGAAGAGGATGATGAGAAAGAAGATAGGCTGCCTCTCTCTGCAGTCCTAACGTTGCCTAAGGCCAAACCTATGCCCATCACTCCCACCTCATAGATGGAAACTGTGAGGGTAAAGCTTGAAGAAGAACAGCAGCAAAAGCTACATGATGATAAGATCTTAAAGAGTGTAGATAAAGCTTATGCTACTTCCTCATCCATAGTTAACATGAGGAAAGAAGCTCTGAGACTGTACACTCTCATGCATACCTTTTAATATCAAAGAGATAAAGTGAGAACTTGGCCTGATCCCAGGGTGGCTCATAGGATCATTAAGAAAGACATTCCATTAGATACAAGGGCCAAGTGAAGAAGATTGTAGACGAAGTGATCACCTTGGCCATTGTAGTATCACCCTGGGAAATCATTGAAGATTTCAAGAAAGCCTATGAGGCTAACCTGCCACCCCAAAAGATGTTGGAGAATAGGGTGGTCAGAAAGGGGTTAGTCTACTAGAGGCTTGAGAACTTCAGGAAAGATGAGCTCAATCTGTTGCTTGAGGGCAAACACCCGGATGAATTTGCCTACAGACAGATAACCACAGTTGAGCTCAAAAATGGTAAACAGGCCAAGTATGTCTCAGAGCTGTATGGGCGTGAAGGATTGTTTGATGGTGAGGCTGAGGAGCTTACCATGGAGGAGCAAATTGTATTTGTTGAAGCCTACACTAGAGAATCCTACAAGCTCATACATGGGAAGTAGGTCTCATGGATGGCACAACAGCCCTGTGTCCAGTTCCCCAAGACAGGGTTCCCATCCATACTATGCCAACCAAATCTCAGAGACCTCTTCCCAGGCCAGTGCTTACATGAGTCAACTTCTGATCTGATCCAGAAGGAAATAGACCAATATTTCTGCCATCAATAAGTGGGACAACAATAAGCTTAGAGGTTTTCGCTGCATTGGTTCAGGGGGAGTTTGTTGGACCAAAAGAACCAATGAGCCAAGATCAGGAAAACCTCTAAGTCCCACAAGACATCACAACAACTGCTGAAAGCTTCATCAGCAGTTTGACAAAGACTGAAGACTTCAACAGCTGAAGTTCAAAGAACTAAAGAACAACAGCTGAAGACCTCAAGTACTGAAGACACAAGTACTGAAGACTTCAAGTACTGAAGACACAAGTACTGAAGTCTCAAGTACTGAAGACTCAAGTACTGAAGATCAACAGCTGAGGAACTGAAGTACTGATGAATCATCTGAAGTTAAAGTCTGAAGACAAGTACTGAAGCTTCAGAGTTTGTCACAATAGCTGAAGAAGCATTCTTCAGTTTTTGTGATGGTTTACCTTTCACTCTTTTCTATTTCAGTAGTTTGTAAAACTACTGAAGAGTTTGTTCTTCAGTCGTTGTAGTAGTTCAGTAGTTTGTAAAACGACTGAACAGTTTGTTATTCAATCATTGTAGTTTTCAGTAGTTTCTTTCAGTTCTTGTAATAGTTTTAACACTTAGCATTTTGTAAGAAGATGTCAGCTGTTTGACATCTTCAGTAGTTTAGGTGTTTTTCAGTAGTTTGTTAATAACGGTTTGATGTCACTATCAAGTGACATCAGCTGACGTCATTCTGCCTATAAAAGGTAGATGACCTAATTGTAATCCTTGCCGAAGCGTGTGATCTAATAGAAAACACCTTTTTGCAGAATTCTCTCTCTCTCTATAACTTACTGTTACATGCAAAATTTCTTGTGTTCTTGTTATAATTTCTAATTCTTGTGCTAAATCCGCTGCGAATACAATCTAATTGATCAAACTAGAGGCTGAGATCCTTTCAATACATACATACATACATACATACATACATACATACATACATACATACACACATACATATATATACATATATATATATATATATATATATATATATATATATATATATATATATATATATATGAGATCATTTGAGAACCCATAGAAATTGCAAGAACCCTTTAACCGCATCATAACCCTAGATTTAATATAAAATATAAAAGATTCCACTTGGATGGCTAAGATGAGATCAAACGTAATATGGTCTTTTTATTTTATGACTTTTTTCTGAAAAACCATGGTCATGTTAAATTGATTTCTTCTCTTTCTTCTCAATATTAATTAAAACCTTCAAAATAAATTCAAGAAACCTCATCCTTCATCAAATTGCAAATCATTTTTAACACCTATTTTAATTAGGATCATTCATGTCTGAAGCACTTGTCTCTGCAGATATGTTCTTCTCACCACACATCATCCACCATCATCTCCACATCAACGAGAACAAACCCTGAGTTGGGGATAATCTAGAGAGGGAAACTTGAATGAGAAAGCCTTAAGCTATATCAATAGTGCTCTTATCTTTCTTATTCCTCCCTGTCAACGAGAACAACACCCGAATTGGATCTAGAGAGAAACTAGATAGAGAAAGCTTCAACCAAAATCAATTGTGTTATTAGCTTTCTTCTTTTCATTTGCCATCTTTAAATGTTATAGTTTGAGAGACACCAACCAGATTTGGTGGTGAACTCAGTTGACCGGTCAGACTTCACTTGCAATTCAAAACATTTGAAAGTACGATAACTTTAACATAGTTGGTGTGCCATCCTGCATCAGATTTGTGATACCATCTGATGATTTTTGTTCGAAAACTATGCATTTAAATTATTTTAGCAGTTACAAGCAGCCTTGATAGTGTAGTTACATGATTTAATGTAGTTTGGTTGTTAGGTTGTTGAAATCATATTGATTTAGTTACATGGTTTTTGATGTTTGTTTATATTTTTTATATATTAGTTTACAGATTGGTTTACATTAATTTACATTGATTTACAATAATTTACATCCGTTTACAGACTGGTTTTCGTGATAGTTTTGCTATAAGTTACAGTAGTATAACAGTTTAACTTGATGTAACTATGTATGAGTAATACTTTTTTGATTTACATTGGTTAATATTTGGGTTGTTTGTTCCGGATGTAGTGCTAAATCATTAGGACATGGTGTAATGTTGTCTGGTTTACGTTTAAAGAACATTAATAGTATAGTTTTGATCAGTAGTGTAATTACAGTGGTGTAGTTTTCTTTTTTTAGTTTAATTATTTTACAATAGTGTAATAACAGTGGTGTTTTTTTTGTTACAATGTATTTTATTATTATTTTTTGTTTAATTACAGTGTTGAAGTTTTGTAACATTAGTGTAATTACATGATGTAATGTCGTCAGGTTGTTAGATTGTTATAATCATGGTGATACTGTTAGTTATAGTGATATAATAATAATGTAGGACACCAGTGTAATTTTTCTAATTTGGCAGGAAAATACAATTTGCAAGATTATAAGAAATTAAAGAGAAAAATATAATGAATTTAATGGTGCAATATATATAAAAAATAACAATGTATAAAAAAGTTATGAAAGTTTTAAAAACAATGGGAAAAAAGTTTTAAATAAAAAAGAGAAAGAAAATAGGAGGTAATAGGTGTGGGTTAATTAACTCTTTTGCCCTCATTGAATAAATATTGAAGGAAAAGATCTTGACCACTTAAATTTTGAGTAATGGTTGATAATGGCTTAAAGGGTTCTCACAAAAAGGATGGGTTCTCATTTGAACCTAACCCTATATATATATATATATATATATATATATATATATATATATATATATATATATATATATATATATATGTATGGGACGGGTCCCTTAAAAACCATGTTATAAATAAAAAGCATAAAAACCAAGGGTTACATATATATAAGTACGTGTTACAAAATGTACAACTAAAAGTTACGTATATGTTGAGGTTATGTATATGTAAGTATGTGTCACGAAGTGCACAATTAATAGTTACGTACATGTACATCCTACATGTTACGTATATGTAAGTCGTTTCGTAATCATTGACGTTACTTGGAGTATATATTAAAAAATATATTATGACCTCCAAAAATAGGGTTGAGTTTTACTCAAAAATACTTTAAACACTTAAAAGTTAAATCAATATAAGTTATGTTGTTGGGTAGTGGTGGTTTTCAATTATAAATATGGTTTTACTTAATCCTTCTCATATATATATATATATACATATATATATATAATACATACATATATATATATACATATATATATATATACATATATATATATACATATATATATGTATTTGAATATATATATATATATACATATATATATGTGAATATATATATATATATGTATGTGAATATATGTATGTGAATATATATATATATATATATATATATATATATATATATATATATATATATATATATCTATATATATATCACATACATACATATATATATATATATGTATGTATGTGTGTGTATATATATATATATGTATTTATATATGTATATATATATATTGTCACATCCCGACGGAAGCGTGAAGCGATGTTTTTGGATGTGACTTGTTGTTCAGAACACAATGGATTACAAGAAATTTAAATCACAATAACATGAAAACATAAAACACATACTTCATTTATATATTGAAAGTTGGAATTACATCATTACATATAATTTCAAATTTTGACATAATTCCTTATTACAACATATTAATTAGCTAACATCTTTAGGTACGATGAAAATGCGCATCCACTACCACGCTACCATCGTAGATATTAACTGTTAGGCTAATACATACTCGTCCCACAACTTCACCCCATCCATTGTAAACATCAAAGGAAAAGTCTATATTATTAGTCATTTTCACCTGAAAAAGCATACTCAAATAGTCAACATAAAGTTGGTGAGATCATAGGTTTATATCCAGACAAAACATTTTATTGATGCACCAATTACAACCAAACCTGCTCACACACATAATCATACTGTCACGAAACAATTCACAAGATCAGATAATATTACATCTCAACCCTCATTCGGTTAGATGCAGGAAAATATATCACAACACTCATCCTGTTGGTGCAAATATTCTCCTAAGCGCGCTACTAATATTATCAGACAGTTTCTCATTCGAATTAATGATTGTATCACAAATGACAGTAAGTCTCAAAATATTTTCAAAAACAATGCATCAACATAACCAGCATGGTTTTTCCCCCAAAAATTTTACAAATACCAAAATGGGGCTATGAGTCTCATCGTTTCTCCAAATTTTAACCTATAAAATAATTCATAAGTTAGATAAAAATTTCTTTAAAATTTTTAGAACTTTAGATACAACAAGTTCCTGAAATTTAGCTGTTAAATAATTAGCTAACATCACCATAAAATTCTCAATTTTCACCTTACTATATAAATTGTTATAATTATTTTAAAATCTCCATAAATCACTAAAAAAAGCTACTACTATCCAAAAATTTCCAAAAATTTACAGAATATTATTTCAACAGTTTACATTATCCCATAAATTTTATGATGTCTAATTCTCAACAGATTGTTTTATGTAATTCCTACAATATTACCAAAATTCATTAAAAATAGTTGTATAACTCCATAAATTATGAAATTATACCATCTATTGAATATGATTATCATAGCTTCAGTGAATTTTTCACAATTTATGGTACTGGTTAGGTATTTATTTAGATTTTTATATTACAGATCACATAAAAAATCGTTTTTCAAATATAATAAGGAAATAAAATACCAAATAATTCCTGGGGCTTTTATATCTCAAAAGTGTCATTATGTGATTTTTCCAGAATTTTTTCCCGAATTATTTGTATTTTTGAGTATTTTCTTGATTTTAAATAATTTATATAAATTATTTTGGTTAGTATATTTTTACTAAAATTTACAGAAGGATAAGTAAATATTTTCTAAAAATTCTTCAAATGTTTATTCCCACAATCGCATTTATTTAGTATTTTTACTTAATTTTCTTAATATTTCAAGATTAATTTCCATTAAATTCCAATATATTCTTTTGTCACAGGATTTCAAATTTTACTACTGTAATTTGATGAAATTTAATGTTTTTAAGACCTTTTGATATTAGTTTTGGTGTATATGTACCAAAACTAATTTATATATATGTTTATAACACATATGTAACTTTTTGGTATTTTTAAATACTTGGAAAGATTTTAACCTTAGATAAGATGAGGAAAGGGCTGATGATGCTTTAAAGATGGTTGAGAGTGTCTTGAATCCTTAACTTGATGAAACGTTTGGATTGTTGTCCCTTGTTTTATAAAAACCGAGAGGTAGGGAGGAACTAAAGGTGGTGGATGGATGATGATGGTGTTGGTTACGGGTGATAGTGGTAGTGTTGGTTTTGTAAGATTCTATATGCCCAAGACACGTAGAATATTGTTACGGTTAGTACGTTATGATCCAAGTCGGGTTATACCCAATAACAAGCATAGCAAACACCAATTAATATTTAATTGATGATATGATCATGCAATTAAATATTCACACCAATTTAGAAAATGGTTTTTCTAAATAATTTGCATTTGAGATGAAACAACTTATTTGGATATTTTGTTCAATAATATTATTTATGTTACTGTAATTTAGATAAATAACATCAAATAATAAAAGGGGGTGTATGAGTTATACAATTAAAAGGTTAATTGTATAACAAATAAAGTGACTAGTTTATAAAATGGGTGATAAAAGATTTTGGGGGGAAACCCCTCTTTAATCATAAATTCGGCCGCCCCCCCTCTTGGTGGTTATTGGCTCTTTTGTTTCTTGTAAACCCCACTACAATAACTAGTCTTGCACTCAACACTTTCCCACTCTCAAGACATGCAAACTTGAACAAAAAAAGAACTCTCCTCTCTCTCTCTCTAAAAGCTCATGGCAGCAGCATCAACAAGAAGAGGTTTTGAGTAGATTTTGGTGTTGATTCTTCCTAACAAGAGTTATTTGCTATCAAGCTTGGGGTATACAAACTTAAGAGGACCTCCCTTGGTGCCTTGGTTGGATTTCTTACTCCATATCATCCTCATTTCATCACTTTTGGCAGCTCAAAGGTAGACTATGGTAGCTTCTATATGGCTGTCCATAATGTTCGTTTTATGTTTCATAGCTAGTTTCATTCACATATAAAAGATCATTTTGTTCTTGGGTTTGTTTACAACTTATAACATCAAATAGAACTTGATTTTTCAGCTTATAAACAAGGTTATAAAGCTATTATTCCGCTGCGTTTTTCTTGTTTAAATGGTTAAACAACTATGTTCATGTTCTAACAAACCCAACATTGGCATCTAGAGCCGGTTATGGGGATAGCTAGCTTGTTTTGTCTTTTAAAAATTTGTTTTATGGACTTTAAAACCCCTTTAGGGGCTGCTATGTTCATGTATTATGAATCCCCAAACTTTCAAAGTTATATCACACATGCTATTAAACTTTGAAAGACATGCATGTTGTATTGGTTGATTGTTTGGACAAAAATAAAACCCGAAATTTCAGTTTATGTTGGCTGAAATTTCATGTTTTGGTGGGGTTTCATTATAGTTTTGGATGATATGATCATTGGTTATTATGGTGCATAACCTAGCCTTTGGCCTTATGTTATTTGGATGATTGGAATGGTTGTTTTATTCATTCAATTGGGTTGTAATGTTTATTTTTATTATTTGGGTTGTAATTATTTATTCATTTGGTTATGTAATAAATAGATTAGTTGCATTTCTTTATTAGAAAAATGTATTAGGATATAATTTTTGTAAAAGGAAGATGCACAAGATGAAGACCCAAAGATGGACATCAAAGACATGGACCTTAAAGTATTTGGATATGGATTCAAGTGGGAGTTCATGCACACATATGATGTGTCATTATAAACCCTTAGGAAAGACCTTATGACAACACTTGTGATGGCAAACAAGTGTGGTCAACTTAGTAGGCTATGGTTATGCACTCATGTTTGAATGTTTATGCTTGTTTGGATGATTGTTATTTAAATTGTTTGGTTGATATTTGGATATGCATTACAAACTAATAAACAACTTAACAAGCTGAAAATTTGATGGTTATTTATCATTAAGTGGTTAATAAAAGGTTGTTAAAAGAATTAATGGTTTTAATAAAAGAGTTTTATTAAAGGTGAACCATAGGGTACCGTATATATGAAAGCATGCAAATATAAGGTACATAGAGTTTTCTAAACTAAGATTATGAAAACTTTAAATTCTTAACAAACAAGTTTAACACATTCCTTTTACACAACACTTGAGTAATTTGGAAAATCTTAATGGGATAAAGATCACCTATCCATTTAGAGGGAACTTGTGACTTAAGGTGGGGATACCACATTGGTGGGATAAAGGTCACCTAACCACTTATGTTGGTAAACTCACATGTAAGTGCTAGTAGGGTAACTTGATTTGCAAACCATGTTAAATGGATCACCTACAATATGGTTTCCAAATGGTGTTGATGGGATTAACATGCCGACTTTACATATGATGTTTCAAGTCGATCCCATACCTCTAGAAGTTGCAAATGGTTGCAACCGTCAATCGTTGACCACCTTATTAATTTAAATCATGGGATAAAGGTCAACTAACCACAATTTAAATGTAATGTTGGGTTCTAAATTTTAATATGAAAATGACCTTAAAAGGTATTAATTATTAAAATAACAATATCGAAAATACTAAAATAGATCTTTGTTAAATTTTGTAGATGGCCACCAATAATGATAATCATGATAATTCATCCACGTCCGCCCAATCTTTACGAGCGATTCTCCAAAAGGAACGTCTAAATCATAACAATTTCATTGATTGGTATCGAAACTTGAGAATCGTTCTCAAGCAAGAGAGACGGTCATATGTTTTAGAAGACCCTATCCCGATCAACCTACTAAGGATGAGGAGGAGGCTTATAACATTGGCTGAAGTACACTGAGGACTCCGTCCAAGTGTCTTGCCTCATGCTGGAAAGCATGACTCCAGATCTCCAAAAGGAGTATGAACATCACGGAGCATATGACATGATAACCCAGCTGAAGGAAACGTTCCAACAGCGAGGGTTGAGCGCTTCGAAACGGTTCGAGCACTCCATGCATGTCGTATGGACGACAACCAATCGGTTTCATCTTATGTACTTAAGATGAAAAGCCATATTGACCGCCTCGAAAGGCTTAATTGTCCCGTCTCGAACGAATTGGCCACGGATTTGATCCTCAATGGCCTTACCAAGAAGTTCGAGACGTTCGTGTTGAACTACAACATGAATGCTTGGGACAAAAGCATTGGTGAACTTCACTCAATGCTCAAAACGGCCAAGGCGGCCATGGGTAAAAGGGTTTTACCCGTTATCACCATCAATGAAGGTGGGAACAAGAAAAGGCCTCATCCCGCACCCAAGGCAAAAGTTGCCAAGGGTAAAGGACCCATACGGGGAAAGGGGAAAGGGGTGGTAAGGGTGCCACCCAAACCACAAGAGAAGAAGCAAAAGGTTGCTAGTAATGACCCATGCTTCAAGTGTGGGGAGATTGGTCATTGGGCAAGAAATTGTCCTGTCCATCTCCAAGAGTTGAAAGCAAAGAGGGATGCCGGGCAAACCTCAGGTACAATATACATGATCCATATTGATTTAAACATAATATCCTCTAACACATGGGTATTTGATACCGGACGTGGAACTCACATTTGCAATTTGTTGCAGGGGTTCAAAAGAAGTAGCAACTTCAACAAAGGTGATGTTAGCCTCTACATGGGCAATGGGGTAAGGTTCAAGTTGAAGCCCGTGGTGACTACATCTTGAAACTTCCAATTGGTTTGGAAGTAATTTTGAACAATGTTTTGTATGCTCCTAGTTTGACTAGGAACATTATTTCTATAGCCCTATTAAAACATTTTGGATATGTATTATCATTTATTGGAAATGAAATCCATGTTACTTTGAATGACATGTTTTACTTTAAAGCTATTCCCATCAATGGTGTCTATGAATTGGTTCATGAAAATACATTGAATGATAGCTTATTGTACCAAACTAGTACCAAGAAACTCAAATTGGATTTGAGTGACACTTACCTTTGGCATTGCCGTCTTGGTCACATAAACAAGAAAAGAATACAAACACTACAAAAGAATGATCTTTTAACAACAAGTGAATGTGATTCATTTGATGTGTGTGAATCTTGTTTACAAGGTAAAATGACCAAGGCACCTTTCAGTGGCAAAGCTGAAAGGGCAAAAGATTTATTAGGTATCATACATTCGGATGTATGTGGTCCTTTTAAACCTATGACAAGGTACAATGAAAAATGCTTCATTACCTTTACTGACGACTATAGTCGATATGGGTATGTGTACTTGTTAAGACACAAAGATGAAGCTTTTGAAATGTTCAAGATCTTTCAAAATGAAGTACAAAATCAACTCAATAAGTCAATTAAAATTCATCACACCGATAGAGGAGGTGAATACCTGAATGATGCTTTTAGGGACCATCTTAGAAGTTGTGGGATTGTCTCACAAGTATCTCCACCGGGAACACCACAACACAATGGCATGTCCGAGCGGAGAAATCGAACTCTATTGGATATGGTTCGATCTATGATGGCTAGAAGCTCATTACCTCTGTCATTTTGGGGTTTTGCTCTGCTCTCTGCGCCCCGTATTTTGAATATGGCCCCAACCAAGAAAGTGGAAACGACACCTTTTGAAATATGGCATGGAAGGGTTCCATCGCTTTCATAATTAAAAGTATGGGGTTATGAGGCTTATGTTAAGACTCCCAACTCGAACAAGCTAGAAAGCCGTTCCACTAAGTGTATCTTCATTGGATATCCTAAAGATTCTATGGGATACTATTTCTATGATCCATTGGAACAAAAGGAGTTTGTTGCAAGAAAAGCTGAGTTCTTAGAAGCTAAGTTCCTTATGGAAGGAACTAGAAGTAGGACTGTGGATCTTGAGGAGGATCAAGAACCAAAATCGATACACATTTGGTTGACACTGGCACTCAACATGAAAATGTTAATAATGATCAAGTGGTTGATCAAAACACATAAAACGTTCGCAGATCTGGTAGATTTAGTAATCCACCTGAAAGATATGGATTTTTCATAGATGGATGCTATGTGGTAGATTCCGATGAACCTACCACCTATCGTGATGCAATGTCCAATTTGGATTGTGACAAATGGCTTGAAGCCATGAACGTTGAGATGCAATCATGTATGACAATCAAGTATGGGACTTGGTTGTACCACCTCCTAACTCCAAAATAGTTGGAAGTAAGTGGGTTTTCAAGAAGAAAACCGATATGCATGGAAACTTGGATACTTATAAATCTAGACTTGTAGCAAAGGGTTTCACTCAAACTCAAGGGGTTGACTATGATGAAACTTTCTCACCAGTAGCAATGCTAAAGTCTATTAGGATACTGTTTGCCATAGCTGCTCACTATGATTATGAGATTTGGCAAATGGATGTCAAAACCGCTTTCCTAAATGGATATCTTGAGGAAGATGTCTATATGGTTCAGCCTGAAGGTTTTGTTGATCCAAAACATCCTAACAAAGTATGCAAGTTAAAGAAATCAATCTATAGATTGAAACAAGCATCGAGAAGTTGGAATCACTGTTTTGATGAAGAAGTAATTAAATTTGGATTCATTAAGAACGCTAATGAAGCTTGTGTATATAAGAAAGCTAGTGGGAGCATCATCACTTTCCTAGTATTGAATGTTGATGACATACGACTATTTGGAAATGACATTCCAACCTTGGAAGGTGTAAAAACCTGGCTTGGAAGTTATTTTTCCATCGAGGATCTTGGTGAAGCCGCCTATATTCTGGGAATAAAGATCTATAGGGATAGATCAAAGCGGTTGATTGGTTTGAATCAAAGTGCATACATTGATAAGATCTTGAAAAGGTTCAAGATGGAGAACTCTAAGAAAGGTACGATACCTATTCAAAGAGGAAAGATATTGAGTACGACTCAATGTCCTAGCTCAAAGGATGAGCAAGATAACATGAAGGCAATCCTATACGCATCTGTTATTGGATCCATCATGTATGCAATGATATGCACTCGGCCGGATGTTTCATGCGCATTAAGCATGACAAGCCAATACCAGCAAAATCCTAGAAACAATCATTGGATGGCTGTTAAGAACATAGTTAAGTACCTAAGGAGGATTAAAGATATGTTCCTAATCTATGGATCTAGTGATGAGGAACTCGTTGTAAAAGGTTACACAGATGCGAGTTTCCAAACCGATCGTGATGATTCATGATCACAATCGGGATAATTTTCATTCTGAATAGAGGAGCGGTCTCTTAGAAGAGCTCTAAACAAGATGTGGTGGCTTTATCAACTACAGAATCTGAATACGTCACCGCTTCATTGGCAGCTCAAGAAGCTGCATGGTTGAAGAAATTCATTGCCGATCTAGGGGTTGTCCCTTCCATTCAGGACCCCCTAGAGATCTTTTGTGATAACGAGGGTGCGATTGCTCAAATCAAGGAACCTTGTGCTCATCAAAAGACTAGGCACATTGAGCGGAGATTCAACTACATACAAGATGAAGTTGAGAAAGGAAAGATATGTATTCGCAAAGTTCACACAGATCAAAATATTGCGGATCCTCTTATGAAGCTCCTAGAAAAGGCAAAGCATGAAGGTCATACCTGTGCCATGGGACTTCAATATTCTAGTGATTGGATTTGATCTGTAATTTCGTATTTGGATATTTGGAACTCCCTTATTACTTGAATGAAATTAATTGGTTATAATATTTCAATAAATGTTCCAATTTAGCATGTTTTTATCCATGGGTAAATTGTTTACTCTAAATGTCCGTAGTCGTTCATACTTATGGGAACAAGTATGAGGGTAAGATTATTATGAATTTGGATTGGTAGATATTCATAAGGAATGAATATAGATCAATTGGTTGCTACCAAAGTTCATAGATATTTATGGGATACAAATATTGGACTAACCCGCATCTCAAATTTTACTACATGGAACCTTCTAGATTGATCATAAGTAAATTTGAGTGAGAGGCAATATCATTTGGTATCCTCAGACCTGAGATACATATTGGGTTTTGATATTTACCAAGTGTTATACCTTGAGCTAGTTCTTCACTGCCCTGAAATAATGGACAGTACGTAAGGCTATGTTCAGGTGTGACACGAGATGTTTGTGAGAAACGTATGTAGTCAAGATGGAATTTGTTCCTCTTATTCATTGAGAGAAAGATGTCTAAGGCCTGATTAAGTTAAATCAACGAGGAATGATCATTCTGTGTCCTTGGATTTAACATGACATCTGTAACAAAAGGATAAATGATTGATTCACCTAAATCATTTCAAGTAGGGTACTTGAACAGGATGATGTTATTGAATCGCCATAAGTCATGCGTATTAAGGGTAGTAAACCGTTGTTAGGCGGTATTTACTGCTTGCATCAATCTTCTATGAATCTTGGGCAAGTGGAAGATTGTAAGATTTTATATGCCCAAGACACGTAGAATATTGATGCGGTTAGTACGTTATGATCCAAGTCGGGTTATACCCAATAACAAGCATAGCAAACACCAATTAATATTTAATTGATGATATGATCATGCAATTAAATATTCACACCAATTTAGAAAATAGTTTTTCTAAATAAGTTGCATATGAGATGGAACAACTTATTTGGATATTTTGTTCAATAATATTATTTATGTTGTTATTTAATTTAGATAAATAACATCAAATAATAAAAGGGGGTGTATGAGTTATACAATTAAAAGGTTAATTGTATAACAAATAAAGTGACTAGTTTATAAAATGGGTGATAAAAGATTTTGGGGGAAACCCTCTTTAAACACAAATTCGGCCGCCCCCCCTCTTGGTGGTTATTGGCTCTTTTGTTTCTTGTAAACCCCAGTACAATAACTTGTCTTGCACTCAACACTTTCCCACTCTCAAGACATGGAAACTTGAACAAAAAAAACTCTCCTCTCTCTCTCTAAAAGCTCAAGGCAGCAGCATCAACAAGAAGAGGTTTTGAGTAGATTTTGGTGTTGATTCTTCCTAACAAGAGTTGTTTGCTATCAAGCTTGGGGTATACAAACTTGAGAAGACCTCCCTTGGTGCCTTGGTTGGATTTCTTGCTCCATATCATCCTCATTTCGTCACTTTTGGCCAGCTCAAAGGTAGACTATGGCAGCTTCTATATGGCTGTCCATAATGTTCGTTTTATGTTTCATAGCTAGTTTCATTCACATATAAAAGATCCTTTTGTTCTTGGGTTTGTTTACAACTTATAACATCAAATAGAACTTGATTTTTCAGCTTATAAACAAGGTTATAAAGCTATTATTCCGCTGCATTTTTCTTGTTTAAATGGTTAAATAACTATGTTCATGTTCTAACAAACCCAACAGGTTTACGGGGAGTGATGGTGGTGATGGTGCGATGGTGGTTGTGTGTGGTGTTCCAAAGAAAGCCCGAGGCTAGAGGATAGAGGTGGTGGTGATCGTGGTTTGTTGATGGCTGGGTAGAGCCGAGAGGTTCAAGGAGGTTGAAAGTGGATTTTTGGTTGTGTATTGCTTTTGTGATATAACCAAGAGGTAGATATAGTATTTATAAGAGAACCACAAGTTGTACTTTCATATATCCCGATCGGTTCTAGTGGTGGTGACTCACCAAATGGGTTTAGGTCCTAGCTTGGGTGAGTAAACATCCCTAGGAATGCTTAGTCACTTCTATAGATTAGGTGGCAATTAGTGGTAATGTTTGGTGTGTGCATAGGTGGCCGAGATTGCCACATTTACTTTGTAATGATGATAGCTTCATGTGGTGGCTTGTGGATGATCATGCAACCGATGGCTAGTTGCTTTGTTTGATTAAATGGTTAATAACCCATTTAAGGTTTAACTTGAGTTAGTAACTAATCGGTTATAAGTTTTTAGTTAGTGTTTACGTGTTAGTGTTCTATTTAGTTTTGTTTTGGTATCAAGATTTCTTGTTTTGTGAAGTTGGTTGGGTTATTATATTGTTGTGATACTTAATTTATACATATCACTCATACATATTAATATAGATAATCATAAGTCTAAATTATGTGTATATATATACATACATGTAGAATATATATCGCAAGTAGAATATATATGTACATGAAAATACATGCATGCTTAAAGTTTATACATGCATGCAAACATACATACGAAACTTTCACTATTATACATGCATGCACACGTAAAATATATATACTTGACATAATAATATTTATTCAGTCGTAATATAAATTTTAAAGTAGAAAATCGTCCATTTATTTTTAGGGTTATCACATTCTCCCCCCGTTAAAAGAATTTCGTCACGAAATTCCTTGTGATTTCTTAGATTTCAGAAAAGTTTATCTAATCATTACCTCTGAATAAGTGAGGGTATTCTTTCTTGATCTCATCTTCTCTTTCCCATGTGTATTCTGGTCCTCTCTTTGCGTTCCACTTAACTTTCACTATAGGGATTCTATTCCTTCTTAACTGCTTTACTTCTTTTCCTGCAATGGCTATTGGTTCTTCCACAAAATGAAGTTTCTTATCTACTTTGACTTCTTGAATTGTTACCTCTAAGGTTTCATTGGTTAGACATTTCTTGAGGTTGGACACATGAAAGGTTTTATGTACTTCACTTAATTCTTGAGGTAATTCCAACTTATATGCCACGGGGCCAATCCTATCAATGATTTTAAACGGACCAACGTACCTAGGGTTTAGCTTACTTGGTTTTCCAAACTGGAAGATTCCTTTTGAGGGAGATACCTTTAGGTAGACCCTGTCTCCAATTTGAAATTCCAATGGTTTCCTTCGTTTGTCTGCATAACTTTTCTGTCGATCACGAGCTGCTTTTAATCTTTTTTAATTTTAGTGATCTTGTCTGTGGTTTCTTGGATTAACTCAGGACCTGTGAGTTGTCTATTACCTATTTCATTCCAACACAAGGGTGATCTACACTTTCTTCCGTATAAAGCTTCAAATGGAGCTAACCCAACACTAGAGTGATAACTGTTATTGTATGAAAATTCTATTAATGGTAAGTGACTGTCCCAATTTCCACCAAAATCTATAGCACAATCTCTTAACATATCTTCTAGGGTTTGTATTGTTCTCTCACTCTGTCCATCAGTCTGTAGATGATAGGCTGTACTTAAATTCACTTAGGTTTCTAAGGTTTTTTGTAATGTCTACCAGAATCTGGAAGTAAATCTACTATCTCTATCTGATATAATGGATACAGGTATTCCATGTCTGGACATGATCTCTTTTATGTAAATTCTTGCTAATCTCTCAATCTTATAATCTTCTCGTATGGGTAAGAAATGAGCTGATTTAATCAATCTATCTACTATAACCCAAATTGTGTCGTACCCATTTCTGGTTCTTGGTAGTTTAGTTATGAAGTCCATTGTAATTTGATCCTATTTCCATTCTGGAATCTCTGGTTGCTGTAGGCATCCTGAAGGTTTTTGATATTCAGCTTTTATTCTTGAACAAGTATCATATTGTTCAACAAATTCTCCGACTGATCTTTTCATGCCTGGCCACCAATATTGGTTTTTCAAATCCTTGTACATTTTATTATTCCCTGGATGCACAGAATATCTTGACTTATGAGCTTCTTGTAGGACAATTGTTCTAATCATGCTATTGTCAGGTATCCAAATTCTTCCTTTAAACTTCAAAATTCCATCTGTTTCTTCTTTCACGTCTTTTAATTGTCCTTTTAGTTTTAACACATCTTCTTGTTAGGCTTCCCGGATTTGTCTTAACAAATCTGAACGTAGTTCCATTCTCATAGCACGTACTCGTACTGGCTTAGTCCTTTCTTTCCTACTTAGAGCATCAACAACTACATTTGCTTTACGAGGATGATACTTGATTTCACAGTCATAATCACTTAATAATTCTACCCATCTTCTCTGCCTCATATTTAACATCTTCTGATCAAAGATGTGTTGCAGACTTTTATGATCCGTATATATTGTACACTTAGTCCCATACAGATAATGTCTCCAAATTTTTAGTGCAAATACTACAGCTCCTAATTCTAGATCATAGGTGGTATAATTCTTTTCACTACCCCTAAGTTGTCTGGATGCATATGCAATTACTTTGTCTTTTTGTATTAAAACACATCCAAAACCTTGACATGATGCATCACAATACGCTATAAAATTACCTGTCCCTTCTTGCAAAGCTAATATGGGTGCACTACATAACTTGCTTTTGAGGAGTTCAAAAGCTTCATTTTGTTTTTCTTCCCATATATACTTTCTATCTTTTTCGGTCAATTCTGTCAATGGTTGAGCTATTTCTTGAGAAATTCTGTAAATCTTTTGTAATATCCTGCTAAACCTAAGAATTATCGTATTTCAGTTGGGGTTTTTTGAACTTCCCATTTCTTAACTGCCTCAATCTTTACTGGATCAACCGAATTCCATTCTGGTTAACCTTAAGTGTTGTTTGTGGTCTTCCTTATTCTTAGAATAAATCAGAATGTCATCTATGAAGACTATAACGAATTTATCTAAATAGGGTTTGCACACTCTATTCATTAAATCCATAAACACTTCTGGGGCATTGGTTAATCCAATGGCATTACAAGAAATTCATAATGTCCGTACCTAGTTCTGAATGTAGTTTTAGATATATCGTCATCCTGTACTCTTAACTGATGATATCCGGATCTTAAATCTATTTTAGATAAATAGATGGATCCTTGTAATTGATCAAATAAATCATTAATCCTAAGGAGAGAATACACATTCTAAAAGTTCCATCTTTCTTTTTAACAAACAGAACTGCTGCTCCCCAAGGTGATACACTAGGATGTATAAATCCCTTATCTAATAATTCTTGTAATTGGGTCATGAATTCTTTCATTTCAGTTGGTGCTAAACGATATGGTGCTTTAGCAGTTAGGGTTGTTCCTGGTATTAATTATATTTTAAATTCTACTTGACGAGGGGGTGGTAATCCAGGTAATTCATCAGGAAAAACATCAGGGTATTCATTAATAATAGGAGCACTTTCCAAATTTCCTTTATCAAGTTTCGCATCAATTATGTGAGCTAAGAAAGCTAAACATCTCTTATTTAAGCATTTTTGTGCTTTTTCACAGGAAATTAATTTCACAATATCATTTGGTCTATCACCGTATATACAGAGAGTTTTGTCATCCTTAATCAAAGGAATCTTTATCATTTTCTTATCACATATAATTTTAGCATGGTTCTTACTTAACCAATCCATTCCTAATACAATATCAAATTCTCCTAATTTAATAGGAATCAAATCTATATCAAAACAATATTCATCTAAATTCAAAATGCAGTTAGGAATGATTTCATCAGCTTCTATTACTTTACCATTAACTAATTCTATCACATAGTTATGACTTAATTTCTCAGATGTTAAACTAAGTGATGGTCTAAAGATGATTGAAACAAAATGTAACACCCGGAAATTTCGGTATGAGGTGTCATGCGACTGGAGCATCCAATCGCATGGTAGTCGCACGACTGGAATCCCATACGCATGGAACACATGCGACTGGAGCTCCATACGCATGGTAGTCGCACGATGGAGTGTCCAATCGCATGGAGCTCATGCGGCTGAAGGTTCAGTCGCATAGGGACACGGGCGACTGGACTGTAGTATTTAATGGAGAGGGCATCCCTTACCCTCTCCCCATACTTGCGAGATCAGAGAGGAAGAAGAGAGGAAGAGAGAAAAAGGGAAAAGAGGAGAAGAAGGCTTGGTTCAAGCTGGTTCAAGGGAGCAAACTCGACGTGTAGTGAGTTAAATCGAAGCTCTACTCAAAGGGATAGTTCATGTGAGTTCTAAGACCCCTCTTTTACAAGTTTTTGAATGATTTTAGGGCTGGAACACATCTGAATATTATTTTTGGGTTTTGGGTGTTTAACCCGTGTATGTACGTATGTGTATGTGTATGGTACGTTTAGGGCTTGATTCCGGACTAGGATAGGCTTGTATGAGGTCGAGGTATGTTTCCCTATGGATTAGAGGGGCTAATTTGAGCTCAAACGAGGTCTGGAAGGGTCTGAAAGCCGAATGTCGCGGCTGCTGTTCGTGATGAACTCAGTCGCTGCCCAGCTAGGGCTAGGCGACTGAAGGGCCAATCGGCCGACTGAGGGACGACTGAGGCTCAACCGCATGACTGAGGTCTAGTCGTACGACTAGGGATCCAGTCGCATGAGAGTCAAGCGACTGAGGTCCAGTCGCATAGGGGTCCAGCCGCATAGGGACCCAGTCGTATGGGAGTCAAGCGACTGAGGTCCAGTCGCATAGATGTTCATCCGCATTTTCTTAGTCACATAGGTTCATTCACATAGCTGTTCAATCGTACGACTGAGGGTTCAGTCGCATAGAAGCCCATTCGCTTAGTGTTCAGTCGCATGCAGGCCAGGTGACTGAAGGGTGCCCAAACTCCTAAGTAAAGTTGTTGTGCAAGAGGAGAGACATAGTTTGATTACTGGCCTTCGGGAAAAGAGTAAGGGTAAGTAATGATGTGATAGCTCCCGTTGGTACATGTGAGAGGACTGTCGAGGCTTAGAAGTTACGTTGGGCACGATGACGATAGTGTTGCATGTATATGCTTGAGGTATGTATGTTAAGTATGATGTTGCCATAATAGATGGTCAATACTGATGATTTGTAAATGGCGATGTTCCTTGCTTCGATGTATGTTTATCTTTCCGTAACTTTATGTGTATTGTTTATGAACGAATGAAAAGTATTAATAACGTAAAGTGAAAGATAATAAAAGAGGAATACGATGATTGAATGAATCATTAATGAACAAATGAAAACGTGAGAGACTTGCAAGCGAAGTGTACCAAAGTGCACGGCCCTAAATGCCTCAAGCACAATCCGCGTGAGGTTCAGCTAATCTTTAAGGGTGCACGTAGTGGTTCCAGTCTTGTAACTGACCTTCGGTGTGGTACATGGTGTATAGTAGGTACCCACATGGTGGGGGTGTAGTATGTCACAGGTACCCACATAGTGGGGGTGTAGTATGTCACAAGTACCCACATAGTGGGGGTGTAGTAGGTCATAGTTACTCACTTCGGTGGGGGTGTAGTTACCCACTTCGGTGGGGGTGATGTTATCCACTTCGGCGGGGGTGATGTTACCCACTTCGGTGGGGGTGATGTTACCCACTTCGGTGGGGGTGTTGTTACCCACTTTGGTGGGGATGTTGTTACCCGAGTTATGTTTAACTTCGGGGGTGTGGCATAAAGCCAAGCATAGTTATGAGGTGAGCGACTTTGTGTCGCAACAGACTCGGATGGAGTTCAATCTCTGTGATTGACTCGTATGGGATCTTTGTTGCGTATCCCGATTCTGTGTCAGTCTTCGGACATGAGTGGGGGTTTGTGAGCAGGCCCCGGCACAGCATCAGCTTTCGAGCATGAGTCGGGGATATTGCATGAGACAGGATCTAGTTGGATGAGTAGAGGATCGCGTGCTCCGGTACAGTGTCAGTCTTCGGACATGAGTAGGGGGTTTGTGTACAGGCCCCGACACAGTATCAGTCTTCGGACATGAGTCGGGAGTAGTGCGTGAGAGTGAGATGAGATGAATGATGAATGGATTGCGTGCTCCGGTACTGTGTCAGTCTTCGGACATGAGACGGTGGTTTGTGAGCAGGCCCTGACACAGTATCAGTCTTCGGACATGAGGGGAGTATCGCGTGTGTTGATGAATGAGAGAGAGATAATTGGGAAAGAAAGAAAGTATGAAACGAACGAAAGATAATGAACGTAATGAAAGCTAAAGAACGAATGAATGAAAATAATGAACAGGAGGAACATAGTGATAACATATGGAACGGGATTCTTGTCACTCGACCTCAGTAATCATGGTTGTGTGCCATGAAGAGGGTACAATGTGACCGGATCCAGATAGAAGTAAAAGACAGAGAATGAATGGAAGTTAAAGAAAAAAATATTAATGAGAAAAGAAGATAATAATGAGGTTATCTATGTGTATGTACGTATGATGCGTGATTGCATGTATGTAAGAACGATTTTAAAGAAAGAAATTATGTTTTATTATAAAACTAGAACTCACTCAGCAACGCTGACTTTGATGTGTTTCCAGTTGGCAGGTATGTTGCTGATGATGGCACGGGCGACTACTCAGTTCCGATGAGACTGGCATCCATATTTTTACATGTCATTGTATTTTGAAATGGAAACAAATGTTGTAAAGTTATGAAATGACATGTTTTTAGTTATTAATGAAAGTTTTAAATTTTCGCTGCAAAGTAAATGTACGTTTTAAAATGTTTTATGTGCGATGAATAACCAACCGTGAGGTGCCCGGGAACGGGCCTTACAAGTTGGTATCAGAGCCAAAGTTTAAGTGAAATGGGTAAATTTTCAAAATAAACCTTAACTTAAACTGAAAATGGGATAGAAAGGGATGGGATGCCAATCTGAGTAGATGCGTGCCATCAGGTATTTTCTTAAAGTTAACCGGTATTATGTGCGTATGTTATGTGTTAATGTGCTGCTGATAATATTAGATACTGATATAGTCAGGACAGGTAGTGTTCGGGGTGTGAAGAGTAGAGTAAGTGGCTAATCACAACTGATCACTGTAATTAGGGACTTACTATACTTGACATGAACTAGGCTATTCCCTTAAATGACCGTGTTAGTGTTTGAATCTTTCAGTGTGTTATAAAGGATAGCCGGTGGTAGAACTTCTAAGGCTTCACGTGGTGGAGGCGGTGGCGGACGTGGTGTCGAACCACGAGTCATGAGAGGAAGACCTAGAGTGGAACAGGTGGTTCATGAGGAATCCGAAACCCCTCAACCGGAGGGCGGTGATGGGAGTGCTAATTTGAGAGCCTCGGTAAAAGAAGCGGTAGTCGAAGAAGTGCATCAGCTCCTGCAGACGATCCTACCGTCTGTAGTGACCGAGGTGATAAAGGCTGTTAGAAACGAGGAAAGACAAGAAAGAGGCAGATCTTTGGGTGAAAGGAGACGGCTCGAGACTGAAACGGTTTTCTTCGACGACGAGGATGAGGAAGAAGAGGAAGCGCCTGCGCCGGTGGCGGCACGAGGCTGTAACTACGGGGCGTTTCAACGATGCAAACCCCCAACCTTTGACGGTAACGGCAATGCTACTGCCGCTCATCGTTGGGTCAGAGAGATGGAAGCGGTACTGGAAATTAGTGAGTGCCGGGAAGATCAGAAAGTTAAGTTTGCCACTCATTCTTTTGTGGACTCAGCTTTGTGCTGGTGGGACAATATAGTCCAAGATGAGGGTAGTCGGGCTATCGGAAGGATGAGATGGTCAGAGTTGAAAAGGTTGGTGATTGAGGAGTTCTGTCCCCACCGTGAAATGGATAAAGTTGAAAGGGAGTTCCTGCAGTTGGAAGCGGGGATGATGACACATCAGCAGTACACCACCAAATTCAACGAGATGGCACGACTGGTGTCGGATCAGGTGACACCTCTTTCGCGGAAGATCAAGAGGTATATTCAGGGCTTGCCGACGGACATCCGTAGGCATATGATCGCTGCCCGACCAAGCACGTTTAGGTCGGCGGTTGATTTGGCGGGGAGGTTGTATGATGAAAGAACGATGGTGGTGGTGGCTGAAGACGGCGGGAAAGATGATGTAGGTCAAAACTAGAAGGGGAAGAGAACTGGATGGGGTGGTTGTCCCGGCAAATAATAAGCACGCACGGGGGGATGACCGTCGTGTGGTCGCACCTTGTGCGGGGTCAGAAAGGTGTGACAAGTGTGGGCAAAATCACCCCGAGGAATGTAGATTGGGGACCAATGTCTGTTTCCGTTATGGAAGGACCGGACATGTGGCGAAGAACTGCGGTATGGGGAGGTGTTATTCTTGCGGGGAAGAAGGTCACATGAGCAGGGATTGCAAGAAGCCGAGGGCGGAAGGTTCGGGAGTGAAGAGGACTGGAGGAGAAGGACAGAGGGCAAACGCCACGCCAACACGATGAAGCGGGAGGAGGCTGGAGCGGACTCCGACTGGACGACAGGTATGTTTCCGGTAATTTGAGTTTGTGCACTTATGATTCGACTGTGATGCTAGTAGAAGTTTCGTTCCTTCGATGTAGAGATTACTATTAGTGGATTCACTAGGTTACCGGATGCCCTAGAGGATTGCGTGATGCAATTGAGAAAGCTGTGTCACCCGTTGTCTAAGGAACAGTATCAGCCTGTGAATTGTTCATCAACAGCAAAGTACGCATAGCAAACAAGAAAAATGGGAGATCGGAAGCAAAAGAGAAAGGATAAATTTGGTTTGGGTCACCAAATAATCCGATTTACCTTTCTTGTCAGTTGTTGGGTTTGCCAGAGGGTCATTATTCATACATAAGGAATATCAAACAAGGGCTAGCAACTTTACGCAAGTTGATGGCTGTGTTTTTCAAGCATTAAAGCTGAAGGTTCTCAGTGATGCTCTGAAGCTCAATGATTATGACGCCGAGTCTTTTCTCGGATATTGTGATGTTTCTTTTAATTATAGTGACCGCACTCTACATGGCATGTTTTAAGTCGCAGGTGCTGTCGAAATAACATTGATCAGTATGCATGGGTTGTCGATGTCGATAGTCCAAGATAGACCCGAAGTCGAATGTTGACAAATGATGTGGAGCGATAGGATTCCAAGATATAGACTGGAAAAGAGATGGGACAGTATTGCCCACGAAGGTTTAAGGAACAACAGGATTCGGGGACGAAACCCGTTTAAGGGAGGTGGACTTGTAACACCCAGAAATTTCGTATGAGGTGTCATGCGACTGGAGCATCCAATTGCATGGTAGTCGCACGACTGGAGTTCCCATACGCATAGAAGACATGCGACTGGAGCTCCATACGCATGGTAGTCGCACGACTGGAGTGTCCAATCGCATGGAGCTCATGCGGCTGAAGGTTTAGTCGCATAGGGACTCGGGCGACTGGACTGTAGTATTTAAGGGAGAAGGCAGCCCTTACCCTCTCCCCATACTTATGAAATCAGAGAGGAAGAGAGAAAAAGGGAAAAGAGGAGAAGGCTTGGTTCAAGCGGGTTCGAGGGTGCAAAATTGACGTGTAGTGAGTTAAATCAAAGCTCTACTCAACGGGGTAGATATGAGTTCTAAGACCCCTCTTTTACAAGTTTTTGAATGATTTTGGGGCTGGAACACATATGAATATTATTTTTCGGGTTTTGGGTGTTTAACCCGTGCATGTACGTATGTGTATGTGTATGGTACATTTAGGGCTTGATTCCGGACTAGGATAGGCTTGTATGAGGTCGAGGTATGTTTCCCTATGGATTAGAGGGGCTAATTTGAGCTCAAACGAGGTCCGGAAGGGTCTGAAAGCCGAATGTCGCGGCTGCTGTTCGTGATGAACTCCAGTCGCTGCCCAGCTAGGGCTAGGCGACTGAAGGGCCAATATGCCGACTGAGGGACGACTGAGGCTCAACCGCATGACTGAGGTCTAGTCGTACGACTAGGGATCCAGTCGCATGAGAGTCAAGCGACTGAGGTCCAATCGCATTGGGGTCCAGCCGCATTGGGACCCAGTCGTATGGGAGTCAAGCGACTGAGGTCCAGTCGCATAGATGTTCATCCACATTTGCTCAGTCTCATAGGTTCATTCGCATAGTTGTTCAATCGTACGACTGATGGTTCAGTCGCATAGAAGCCCATTCGCTTAGTGTTCAGTCACATGCAGGCCAGGTGACTGAAGGGTGCCCAAACTCCCAAGTAAAGTTGTTGTGCACGAGGAGAGACATAGTTTGATTACTGGCCTTCGGGAAAAGAGTAAGGGTAAGTAATGATATGATAGCTCCCGTTGGTACATGTGAGAGGACTGTCGAGGCTTAGAAGTTACGTTGGGCACGATGACGATAGTTTTGCATGTATATGCTTGAGGTATGTATGTTAAGTATGATGTTACCATAATAGATGGTGAATACTGATGATTTGTATATGCCGATGTTCGTTGCTTCGATGTATGTTTATCTTTTCGTATCTTTACGTGTATTGTTTATGAACGAATGAAAAGTATTAATAACGTAAAGTGAAAGATAATAAAAGAGGAATAGGATGATTGAATGAATCATTAATGAACAAATGAAAACGTGAGAGACTTGCAAGCGAAGTGTACCAAAGTGCACGGCCCTAAATGCCTCAAGCTCAACCGCGTGAGGTTCAGCTAATCTTTAAGGGTGCATGTAGAGGTTCCAGTCTTGTGACTGACCTTCTGTGTGGTACATGGTGTATAGTAGGTACCCACATGGTGGGGGTGTAGTACGTCACAGGTACCCAATAATGGGGGTGTAGTATGTCACAAGTACCCACATAGTGGGGGTGTAGTATGTCATAGTTACTCACTTCGGTGGGGGTGTAGTTACCCACTTTGGTGGGGGTGTTGTTACCCACTTCGGTTGGGGTGATGTTACCCACTTCGGTGGGGGTGATGTTACCCACTTCGGTGGGGGTGTTGTTACCCACTTTGGTGGGGGTGTTGTTACCCGAGTTATGTTTAACTTCGGGGGTGTGGCATAAAGCCAAGCATAGTTATGAGGTGAGCGACTTTGTGTCGCAACAGACTCGGATGGAGTTCAATCTCTGTGATTGACTCGTATGGGATCTTTGTTGCGTATCCCGATGTTGTGTCAGTCTTCGGACATGAGTCGGGGGTTTGTGAGCAGGCCCTGGCACAGCATCAGCTTTCGAGCATGAGTTGGGGATATTGCATGAGATAGGATCTAGTTGGATGAGTAGAGGATCGCATGCTCCGGTACTGTGTCAGTCTTCGGACATGAGTCAGGGGTTTGTGTACAGGCCCCGGCACAGTATCAGTCTTCGGACATGAGTCGGGAGTAGTGCGTGAGAGTGAGATGAGATGAATGAGGAACGGATCGCGTGCTCCGGTACTGTGTCAGTCTTCGGACATGAGACGGGGGTTTGTGAGCAGGCCCCAATACAGTATCAGTCTTCGGACATGAGTCGGGAGTATCGCGCGAGTTGATGAATGAGAGAGAGATAATTGTGAAAGAAAGAAAGTATTAAACGAATGAAAGATAATGAACGTAATGAAAGCTAAAGAACGAATGAATGAAAATAATGAACGGGATGAACATAGTGATAACGTATGGAACGAGATTCTTGTCACTCGACCTCAGTTTTCGTGGCTGTGTGCCATGAAGAGGGTACAATGTAACCGGATCCAGATAGAAGTAAAAGACAGAGAATGAATGGAAGTTAAAGAAAAAAAATTTTGAATGAGAAAAGAAAATAATAATGAGGTTATCTATGTGTATGTACGTATGATGCGTGATTGCATGTATGTAAGAACGATTTTAAAGAAAGAAAGTATGTTTTATTATAAAACTAGAACTCACTCAGCAACGCAGACTTTGATGTGTTTCCAGTTGACAGGTATGTTGCTGATGATGGCACGAGCGACTACTCAGTTCCGATGAGACTGGCATCCATATTTTTACATGTCATTGTATTTTGAAATGGAAACAAATGTTGTAAAGTTATGAAATGACATGTTTTTAGTTATTAATGAAAGTTTTAAATTTTCGCTGCAAAGTAAATGTACGTTTTAAAATGTTTTATGTGCGATGAATAACCGACCGTGAGGTGCCCGGGAATGGGGCCTTACACAAAACTACGAGTTGCTCCTGTATCTAATAATACTTTTGCATACTGGTTATTGATAAGGAACGTACCCTTTACCACTTCTGGTTCATGGCGAGCTTCTTCAGCTTGTATTACAAAATCTCTTCCACGGGGGTTGTTCTTGTTAACTGGGGCTTTGCCTTTCCGTTGTGGGCATTCATTACGAAAATGATTTTTACTTCAACACTGAAAGCAGACTGGTTTAGGGTTGGTAGGGTTTTTGCAATCTCGAGAGATGTGTCCTTTCTTTTTGCAGTTATAAAAAACCACTGTCATACAGTTTCCTGAATGATATTTTTGGCAGATATTGCACTGTGGTTGTTTATCCATCTTCTTCCCCTGAGTTGTCCCTAAGAAATTTCTTGGTGGAGGTTGGGTTATTCTCTTCTGAGGTTTTTCTCCAAATCTTCTTCCTGAGTGGTTTTCATTTCCACTTTCTTTTCTCTCCTACTTGTGGATGGCTTAATGATCCATTTCTGATTATTTCATCTGTCAGACTTCCTGACAAGATTACTGCTTCTTGAAAGGTTTTGGTTCTTGCGGATTTCACTAACCCTCTTATTTGTGGTACTAGTCCCCAAATATATTTACCTATCCTTTTGATTCAGGGGTTATCAGATGTGGTACTAACCTGGATAGTTCATTATACCTGTCGGTATATTCCCGATGTGCAGCTCCTTTCATTTCTAGTGCTAGGAATTCAGCTTCCAATTTTTCTATTTCATTACAAGGACAATATTTTTCTATCACTAGATTTCTAAAATCTTCCTAACTTATCTTATTCATAACATACCTACCTTTAGTATGTACCTCTATTTTCCACCAGGATTGTGCCTCTCCTTTCAGCGAATGTGAAGCAAACAGGGTCTTGAAATTTTCAGCATAGTTACTGATTTCCAAGACTCCTTCCATTTCATCTAACCATCGTAGGGCTTGCACAGCTCCTCCTTTTCCATCAAATTCTCGGAGTCTGTAGGACATGAAGGTTTTGTAAGAACATCCTTTTGAGACCCCATTCAGGATTTCTTCTTCTTGTCGCTCTTCTGTATTAACATTTTCAGGCCTTTCCTGTGGGTGTGAGGTGGTTCCAAACTTCAGATTTTGTTGTAGTTGGGTTATCAGGGTAGGTAAGGTAGCTTCTATTTGTTGGGCTACTATTTGAGAAATTCTGTCATTCTCATTTGTGTCAGTATTCACAGGTGTTTCTTCCCCAAGTCGGGTTCTGGGTCGTCCCACTCGAGCTGTTCTTCGTACAGGCGGAGTGTTTCTTTTTGGCGGCATGATTAACTATAGTGGATTATAACGTTAGTATCATAAATAGATAATTTAACACAAAATCATTTAACATATATCAAATAAATATTTCAACATAAGGATACATATATTTATATCAATTAAGCTCTTGTTTCTCTATTATGATAAGTTATACTATTGTCTTCTAACACTTGCGAATCCAATTCCATATCTTTGTGAAGATATTCTTCTTGGGCGTTTTGAGTTTCTTGATGTCCTTCTGGATTCTCCAGATTCCTAGTTGTATTTTCTTAAGTTTTCTAAGAGTCTACCGAGCTGTCTTCACTTGATCAAACTCTCGTCTGTTAGTTATCTTATCTTCATTTCTGGGGTATTCAGAATGTTGTATTTTCATATCCTCAGCTTGCTTAGTCATAAACCTGTTCTCAAATTGTATTTTTTTCCTAGGGGTCTTAATTGTATATCCTCCAATGTGTACCGGTGCACGTCAAACATAGAATTTTAACTTATTTTCCACTTCCATTAGAGGGATTTCCATAGCTTGTTGAGGTTCTGGTTCAGGTGTTATTTCCTTAGAGTTGCTAGGGTCTGGATACTCGGAAGGATCGGTCTCATAGTGGTAACTATCTGAATTCAAAACTGCACGAATTTCTTTATAATATTTCACAATATGGTTAGTCAAATATTATTATAATTATTACAGTTAAGCATGAAATCATAGAATTTCACATAAATATTATATCACACAAGTACATATATATTGAGCTTATGGTTATAGTCTAGGTATTTTCATTGTACCTAATTCTCTATAACCAATGGCTCTGATACCAACCTGTCACATCCCAGCGGAAGCGTGAAGCGATGGTTTTGGATGTGACTTGTTGTTCAGAACACAATGGATTACAATAAATTTAAATCACAATAACATGAAAACATAAAACACATACTTTATTTATATATTGAAAGTTGGAATTACATCATTACATATAATTTCAAAATTTGACATAATTCCTTACTACAACATATTAATTAGCTAACATCTTCAGGTACGATGAAAATGCACATCCACTACCACGCTGCCATCGTAGATATTAACTGTTAGGCTAACACATACTCGTCCCACAACTTCACCCCATCCATTGTAAACATCAAAGGAAAAGTCTATATTATTAGTCATTTTCACCTAAAAAAGCATACTCAAATAGTCAACATAAAGTTGGTGAGATCATAGGTTTATATCCAGATAAAACATTTTATTGATGCACCAATTACAACCAAACCTGCTCACACACATAATCATACTGTCACGAAACAATTCACAAGATCACATAATATTAAATCTCAACCCTCATTCGGTTAGATGTAGGAAAATAGCATCACAACACTCATCATGTTGGTGCAAATATTCTCCTAAGTAGTGCTACTAATATTATCATACGGTTCCTCATTCAAATTAATGGTTGTACCACAAATGACAGTAAGTCTTAAAATATTTTCAAAAACAATGCATCAATATAACCAGTATGCTTTTTTCCCCAAAAATTTTACAAATACCAAAATGGGCTATGAGTCTCACCGTTTCTCCAAATTGTAACCTATAAAATAATTCATAAGTTAGATAAAAATTTCTTTAAAATTTTTAAAACTTCAGATATAACAAGTTCCTGAAATTTAGCTGTAAAATAATCAGCTAACATCACCATAAATTCTCAATTTTTACTTTACTATATAAATTGTTATAATTATTTTAAAATCTCTATAAATCACCAAAAATAGCTACTGCTATCCAAAAATTTCCAAAATTTTACAGAACATTATTTCAATAGTTTACATATCTAAATTTTGTGATGTCTAATTCTCAACAGATTGTTTTCTGTAATTCCTACAATATTCCCAAAATTCATTAAAATAGTTATATAACACCATAAATTATGAAATTTATACCATCTATTGAATCTGATTTATTATAGCTTCAGTGAATTTTTCACAATTTATGGTACTAGTTAAGTATTTATTTAGATTTTTATATTACAGATCAATTAAAAAAATTCTTTTTTCAAATATAATAAGGACATAAAATACCAATACTTCCTGGAGCTTTTATATCTCAAAAGTGTCATTCTATGATTTTTCCAGAATTTTTCCCGAATTATTTTGTATTTTTGAGTATTTTCTTGATTTTAAATAATTTATATAAATTATTTTGCTTATTTTTACTAAAATTTAAAGAAGGATAAGTAAATATTTTCTAAAAATTCTTCAAATGTTTATTCCCACAATCACATTTATTTAGTATTTTTACTTAATTTTCTTAATATGTCAAGATTAATTTCCATTAAATTCCAAAATATTCTTTTGTCACATGATTTCAAATTTAACTACTGTAGTTTGATGAAATTTAAGTTTTCAAGACATTTTGAGATTAGTTTTGGTGTATATGTACCAAAACTAATTTATATATGTGTTTGTAACACATATGTAATTTTTTGGTATTTTTAAATACTTAGAAAGATTTTAACCTTAGATGAGATGAGGAAAGGGCTGATGATGCTTTAAAGATGGTTGAGAGTGTCTTGACTCCTTAACTTGATGAAAATTTTGGATTGTTGTCTCTTGTTTTATAAAAACCGAGAGGTAGAGAGGAAGTAAAGATGGTGGATGGATGAGGATGGTGTTGGTTACGGGTGATGTGGTAGTGTTGGTTACGAGGAGTGATGGTGGTGATAGTGTGCGATGGTGGTTGTGTGTGGTGTTCCAATGAAAGCCCGAGGCTAGAGGATAGAGGTGGTGGTGATCGCGGTTTGTTGATGGCTGGGTAGAGCCGAGAGGTTCAAGGAGGTTGAAAGTGGATTTTTAGTTATGTATTGCTTTTGTGATATAACCAAGAGGTAGATATAGTATTTATAAGAGAACCACAAGTTGTAGTTTCATATATCCCTATCGGTTCTAGTGGTGGTGACTCACCAAATGGGTTTAGGTCCTAGCTTGGGTGAGTAAACATCCTTAGGAATGCTTAGTCACTTCTATAGATTAGGTGGCAATTGGTGGTAATGTTTGGTGTGTGCATAGGTGGCCGAGAATGCCTTTGGGATTGCCACATTTACTTTGTAATGATGATAGCTTCATGTGGTGGTTTGTGGATGATCATTCAACCGATGGCTAGTTGCTTTGTTTGATTAAATGGTTAATAACCCATTTAAGGTTTAACTTGAATTAGTAACTAATCGGTTTTAAGTTTTTAGTTAGTGTTTACATGTTAGTGTTCTATTTAGTTTTGTTTTGGTATCAAGATGTCTAGTTTTATGATGTTTGGTTGGGTTATTATATTGTTCTGATACTTAATTTATACATATCACTCACAAATATTAATATAGATAATCATAAGTCTAATTATGTGTGTATATATATATAAATACATGCATGTAGAATATATATCGCAAGTAGAATATATATGTACATGCAAAAACATGCATGCTTAAAGTTTATACATGCATGCAAACATACATACGAAACTTTCATTATTATACATGCGTGCACACATAAAATATATATATATACTTGACATAGTAGTATTTATTCAGTCGTAATATAAATTTTAAAGTAGAAAATCGTCCATTTATTTTTAGGGTTGTCACATATATATATATATATATATATATATATATATATATATATATATATATATATATATATATATATGTGTGTGTGTGTGTGTGTGTGTGTGTCTATATATATATATATATATATATATAGAGGGAGGATCCAATATAAACTAGTTATAAATGAAAACCTTGGAAACCAAATCTTAACCATTGATTATCTAGATCAAGGGTCACTAATTAGTAGTGTCAATTTTGTAAATAGAAAAGGGCAATTCCGGAACATCTAAATTATCAGTAACTGCCAATTGCATAAAGTTTTCTAAAAAAACCCCCTCATTATTTGGAGTTTATTTGAATTCAAGGATCAAAAACTAAAACATCGAAACTAAATTTGGCAGAAATTCATATGCCATTGTATTTGAAAACTTGGATTTCTAAGAGACTGGTGAAGACAGAGTATAGGGCTTAATATTTCGGAGATGACAGTTGATTTCGTTGAAGGGGCTTCAAAAACGATTTTGTTGTAATCAAAGAGGGATGTATTCTTACAATTGATTGCAACTTGAAATCAGGCATTTATGTGAGTTTTTCAACTTTTATGAAGTGATACAGGGGTGAGTGTAAGTAGGGTGTTATGATTTGTTTAGGATTTTGATTTCTGACTAGTTAGGGTTTTGGTCCGCATATGTAAGGAAGTCGATTGTGAGTAGCTTTTTCCTTATGCTCAACCTTCTGCAAAATTACTTTGATGTATGTATATGTATGTGTCAATTTTGGTTGAAAATGTTCAATGTCTAGGTTGTTAATTAGTTTATTTAAAATATGCCTAAAATCTGGAAATGCTTGGTTAAGGATTATTTTGTTAAATATCTATTTTAGGGTGTGGTAGTACCACCGAAAATGGGATATATGTAGATAAGCAATGGTTTATATAAGATAGTTGATTATGGATATTATTGATTTAATTGAATAGGTGGAATTGTGTTACATATATGTACCAAATGAGTATTGAGGTTTGGTTTGTCTTTATCAAGTTATAATAATTTGGATGCAACAAAGTTGAAAGCCTTTACATTTAGGTTATGCAATTAGTTAATGAAAAAACCTTGGTGGGATTGTGTAAAAACTGCAAGAAGTATGTTACTAACATAGTCTATGGGCAGATAAAGATGTTTTGTAAAGTACTCATACATATATATGCACTTTTTTAATAAAGTTAAATTTCTCTCATTATGTTATTTGTAATAGCATATTATATTCTAGTTAATCCTGATACGTATGTGTTCTAAGACAAGAATTTTGCATCAAATAAATGTTTTGATCGTGTCATATGTAGGTAAGTGTTTAGGGAGGAAATTATTGTATCTTTGAAGATGTCATCAAGTAAGTATGAATCTTATATTTTAATACATTTGCATCATCTATAAACATTGACATTATAATACAATATTTGATATACAGGTATAAAAAAAGTGAAAGAATCGCTAAACTCTATGCTTCTAATAAATTTGATAGGATCAAATGTATAGATCTGTGATGATATTGGTGAATAATTCAATGAAATACAAACAAAGTAATCAAATCAAAGCATAATATCAACAAAATTCATAGAGTTTATTGATAATAGCAAAGACAATTACAATGTGTAAGTAATAGATTCGTACATACCTCTAACCTACACAAGTCTTAGCTATATATACTATCAATAAACAAAAAGGAACTAACTAATTACAAGACTTGTCCCTATACTATGACAAAAAGACACATAAAGACAAAATGTTAATCTTTAAAGAAGTACTAACAATACTCCCCCTAAGATTGACATTGTCTTCAGTCTTGTTGGCTTGATCTTCTCTTGTCTTCATTTTCTTATCTTCACATGATCTTCAGTCTTCAGTCTCTTATCTTCTCCAGTCTTCTCAGCTTCATTCTTCTATCTTCTCTCTTCCTACACATTCATCTTCAATCTTCAAAGTAGTCTTCTGGTTCTTCTTTTACTTTAAACATCGCCTTCTTCTTGAATAATTCTTGTTCCTTTAATGCATTAGCTATTGCTGACTTGAACTTACTAGCAAGAACTCCCTGTTCTGGTCTTGAATCATTTGTTTTAATCTCCATATGACTCATCCTTTCCAAAGTATCTTTTGATAGTCCAGTAATATCAATCTTGGCGTATAACTTGATGGGTTTTGAACTTTCCCTCGAGTATACCTCCAATACACCTTTTCTTGAAATACGCATGAACTCTATATATTTTATGTCCTTCTTCACTATGTTTGCATAAGCAAGAGCTTTTCTCAGAGAAATTCTTTCCATAGCTGCATTCATCACATTGACGATGGAAACAAAATATTTCTTATCTTGCTCAGCAACTTCAGGAGACACTTTTTCAAACTTTTGTACCAAGAGAAATGAAATATAACTTGGATGAAGCAATTTGAGCTCAAATGCACCAAAAAGTGTAATCATGTCCTCATCCCATTGTTCGAGATTACGGACCAACTTAAGCTCAAATGTCTCAGTGTTATAAAACCATCTAAGTATTGGTTTGGACTTTTGGGTACCATCAATCACTTTTAAGCCCAGAGTTGTAACTTTTTCAAAGTATTGGTCATAAGATTCAACCATGAAATGCTCTTCTTTAGTCTGTAACCCCTTTATCTTTTTATTCTTCTTTAACATAGTAAAGTACTCCTTATCTTCTTGATCACATCTTGTTTGAAGGAAGTTACTTGCTCTTGCTATACCTCTTCTCAAAAGTTCAACAAACATATTACCTCTTTTAGATCCAGACGGATTAATAAGTGGTAGTTTGTTTAACTCTTTCAGATCTTGCACTGGAAGCTTAATGATGCTAGAGTAAAAATGATAAACATCATATACAGCATTTACTCTTTTAATCAAAAATGCATCAAAAACCTCATCATACTTCCATGTGATAATCTTGACTTAGTTTGTAAAATCTGGAGCAATCATTGCATTCAACAGTTCAGCAACTGATTGTCCTTTTTGCAAAACATTTCTAACCAAATCACCCGTAGATCTAGCACTATCAAATAATTGTTTCTGTTTAGAAGAAGCTTTATAAGCTTGTTTTTCTAAACCAGAGAACATCTTGATCAGCTCTCTTCTACTCTCATGAGCACTTGTCTTTTGTGCAATTGCTTGATTTCTTGAGGCTTTAGAATTCTTGTTCTTTTTGTAATATCCAGATATTGAGGATTGTCAGTGTCAAGAATAATCATTTTGTTCGACTGCTTTTCAGTTTGGTGAAAGCTTCTGACAAGATTCCTCAACGAGACAGATTGAAGTCTTTTTAATCTTTTCCAAGGATAATTTCATGCCTGGAACCAAGATCTTAAAGCTGGAATACTCATTTCTTCAGGGTCATGGTGATGCAGCTCAGATCTAGGCACTTCCTCAATGTTTATACTCTCCTGAGCTCTATTCCATTTGCCATGTTCACTTTGGATCGATTGGAGCGACTGACTCAGCAGCAATACACTTCTCATATTCATCATTAATTTGAGAAATTCTTAAGGCATTTCACCCTATTCTTGAATTGGCTCAAGTGGAGAGAAAGTTGTTTCAAAATATGCTTCATCAATATCCACATCATCTAGTACTTCATCGTACCATTCATCACTGTATCCTTCTTCAATATCTTCTAGAGCACCAATTTTCTCTTGAGAAGGTTGCTCTTGTTCTCCATGCACCTCTTCCTCACTACCTTTTTCTATTCTTTGCATTTTAGTAGTAGATTCAGGTAGAACTGGATCCTCTATATCATCTAGTTTCCTCTTCCCTTTCTCCATCTCTGAAGTTCTTTCAACATCAATTGGAGTCATTTCAGATACAATCATAATATCTGGAGAGTTAGGCTTTTGAGACTCCTTTGACTTGCTTAGCTCATCTTTTAATCTTTCATTCTCTTTAGATAATTTATTGTATTTCTCTTCAAGAAGATCATAATCTCTTATCATTACTTCAAAGTTCTTTATGACATCTTCTTTGTCTTTTGCAAACACCACAAGTTTATCATCCTTGCTTTGACTTTCTTCTTTTAGCTTGTCATTCTCTTCTTTCAACTTATTCATTTCATTTTCAAGAGACATGTTTATCTCTTTCAGTTTTTCATTATCAGCTTTCAATTCATCTATTATTATTTCTTGAGCAAGATTTTCATCTTTCATATTTTCCAGCTCATCAACATCTAAAATGTCATTAGTCTGTACAGACACATTTTGTGCTGTAATGACTGGCATATCTTCAGATTCTTCATGAGTTGTGCCTTGAAAAACAGGCTCAGAAAGTATTGCTTCCATAAAATCAAAATCAAAGGTTTGATTTTGAGTATCTTCTTCATGCACAGTAGTTTCATCATGCATATTAACATCTGTTTCATCATCTTTAGCTTCATTCAGAGTTTCCTCATTAATAACATCAGCAGATGTTCCTTCACCCTGATCATGGGTCTCAGTAACATGATCAGAAGCAGTCCTTTCACTGCTAACTGATTGATGTGCTTCAGTTGTACCATCAGCACCATCATCATCATCATTATCATCATCAACACCTGATGAGTTTTTAGTAGCTTCATCATCATCATTATCTTCATCTTATCATCCTTATCATCAACCATCTCATCAACAACATCTTCAATTAGATCATTTGGATCTATTGGCTCATCTTTAGATAAGTGGAAGTGTTGTTGATTGATATCCACATTATCCATTGCTACATTTCTCATGTAGTCAAAAAGAGGAATGTTTGGAGCACCTGTGATAACTGCAAGTCTTTTATAAACCACTTCAGACATATGCTCCAACTGTAGTTTATCACCTTCAACACCATAAATATATAAATCAGGATTATCTTTATTAATAAGCAATTGAAGAAACCTTGGATACATCAAGTACTTGTTTCTCCTTCCTCTCTCTAAGTTGAAGATAAATCCATTCATGATCCACTTAGCCATATTGAATCTTCTATTGGTGGCTAAGGCTATAATGGGGGATGCAATGTCCACTGGGAATGAATCCCAACCAGCACTTCTCTTGGACATGCATTGTTGAAAGATATAGCAGAGTAATTTTCAGTGGTTATACACCCTGGCCCTAAAGAATTGCTTCTTGGGGAAATGGTCAGGGTGACCCATCTGCATGAATACATCCCTACATTCATTAAATGTATACTCTGATAAATCTTCAGGGTCATTTTCTCCCAGTCTAAGAGCTATCCTTATTGCTTGCTCAGAGACTTCAAGCATTCTATCATGAGTAATAAATGCTCTTACAACTTTATTTCCAGCCTTATCTCTCTCAACCTCTGCTGTTCTCCAGAATCTTTTGATCAGTCTTGCATGGATCAGAGGCCTTGCACCCATTGCATATACATATTTAGTCCTTAGCAAGAATCTAATCACTTCCTCATATCCAGTGGCCTCTCTATTATCTTCATCTAAGAAAGCAGCCACATTGTGCTTTGACTTAAATTTTAGTTCAGCCATCTGCACAAACAAACACATAAATTTAGATATATTGATGAATTTGAAATGATTTGATTGTGTTAAACTTGGAATTAATATAAAGGAATTATTATGTTTTAAAACACTTAGGTTTTATTTAACATCAAGTGTACTTAATCATTTTCTAGAATTAATTAAAATTATGTCAAAATCATATTAAATACACTTTGTTGTATTATTGTTTTAAAACACATTAATTCACTTATCATTGATCAAAGTTATTTTTCAATTAAGATCTTATGAATTAATTAATTAATTTTTTTATTAAAAAATATTTTTAAATTTTGAACTGTTCATCTTCTTCATTCGAACGAAGATGAACACCATGAAATCAATGATCATGAAAACACCAATTTTATATGTCTAAATGTTCAAAATTCATTGTACATCAACCCTATGTGATCAATTTCAGTTCTTTGATTCATCATTGTCGAAATTTTCATGTTTTAGGGTTCAAACGTCTGAACAGACTAGAATCGTCTGACCTATTTTGAATCTAAAACTTAAATGAATGATTTATTCAGTGAACTTACATTTGTAAATCACATATATACACTTTGGAATAAGAATTTTTTAGAAATAAATGACAATTTGAGTGAAATGGGTGAAAAGGAATCGACTGAGTTTAAGTGTTTGAGGTTGTGGGTTGTGAATGAGTGAAAAAATGAGAAGTGTTCTTTATATACTCTGTGTAAAATTTTAGACGCATAAGCACTGTTTGGGCGTTTGGGTTAGACGCATGACAACTGTTCAGTCGTATGAGAACTGTTCAGTCGATTCTGAACTGTTCAGCCGGTTGAGCACTGTTCAGCCATATGTATCTATAGAAACGTCCAACACGTGGTCAATTTTACACAAACCGTCTGGTACTGTGTAGATGCATGGGAATGATGAACCGTCTAACACTTCACCAAATTTACCAAATTTCTCAGACGGTTGATAATTGTTTAGGCGCATGGGTTTATGAGAACCGCCTAAACACTTGTAAAAATTCTAAAACCTCATCATACACCTAAATGGACTTATGGTCATTGTTTAGACGCATGATGTTCAATACACTTGCATTTTTCACATCTTTCATATGAACACTGTTTAGACTTATTAGCACTATTTACATACTAATATCCAAACAATTTTCAGGATTTTGAATTTTTCTCACAAAAATTACATTTTTGACTCTTAATTTTCACTTTTGACATTTTAACCCCTTTTATTTTAATTTAAATTTCAAAATTAATTTTCCTTTCATTTTAGTCTCAAAATAAACAAATTTTCTTATTTTCAATATTTGTAAGAAGCTTCTCCACTTGCAAATTTATAGGTTCATTTTATCATCATAAAAATTTTACATTATCAAACACACACATACTTTGAACATATAGCATCATCCTTTCCATTCAATATTTTGATTTTGATTTTCTAAGAAAACTCTTAAATTTATTACTCCCCCTAAACTTTTAAGTTTTACAAACTTAGAAGTTTCCCAAGGTAACACAATAAGATCACACATATCATTGTTAAATTGCCTGCACACAGAAAACATGCATAAAAGCAAAATTAAAGCAGAATCAAAATCTAATATTTATAATAGAATCATTGTCTGTAGTGACATCATATCAGTGAAGATCAGCACATTAAAATAAAATAAAATATGAATAGTCATAGACAATAAATAAATCCTGATCAAGTGTGTTCCAGGTCAGTGATATCATAGCAAAGGAGACACAAGATCTAAGGACAGAAAATGAGTGTTTTTGACAAAAAGATCAGCTCACTTACTTTTTCAATTCATGGATTGATTAGGGTAGAGTTAGTTATGACATGATGTGACTCATACAAAGACTTAGACAGATCAACTATCATCAAGACATGTAGGGAAGCACACATTCTCAACTTATTACCTGACAAATATGCATAACCAAAGTTCATGTTACTTAATTTAACAGAGAATGATCATAGATAACCATTTGATCAACTCTAACCATCCATCAGAATGGGTTGTGCACATTGGCATCTTTTGCATCAAAGGAGAATATCCAGGTCTGTAATCACTTACAACAAAGGATATCTCAGCACTTCAGGTCTATGATGACTCATAACAAAGAAGTGAGATGATGCTTGTAACAGATCTCATGATTAGACACATCACCATCAGGTGTGAGTGGTGTAACTTAACAAGCAATCAATCTAATAGGCTAATACAGCTCAAAAGAACTCAGATGAATACACAACAAGCATAGAGATTTAGTTTAATCTCAAGAATTTACTATTTCAATATACTAGCATGATATTGTCTACACATCATATCTGATCATGTCAGACTTTATTAGCGAGTGAAGTATGCAGCTGATCTCACTAATGTACTATCATTTCTCACATGTTACAAAAACAGATTCATTCCTAAAAATGAAATAACAGATAAAGAAAGACTCTATTTTTGGAGTTTATGTTTTATATTTTTTATCTATAATTTTTGAGTTTTCTACTTTTGTATTTTGTTTTTCTATAAAAGAAAACACACACACACAAAGTACAATCAGGAAAATAACTTTGAAAGGTTCACTTATGATGACCTTTTGATTTATGGAGGGTTCTGATCATGATAAGATTCAAAGAACTGAAATAAGAACTTAGAAACCAGGTTTACACATGGTTAATAAGATCAATTGACTCCACTAAATACTCAAACCGTCCTGGTAGGAAAGCTTTAGTAAATAGATCTGCCAACTGTTTTTCAGTTACAATTTGAATCAAAATGATTAAACCTTTTTCAGAGTTATCTCTGAGAAAATGATATCAAATTTCGATATGTTTTGGTTTTGAATGTTGAACTGGATTAGTTGTAATAAACATAGCAGCAGTGTTATCAATGTAAATGGGTGTTTTCAGAAAATTGAACCCATAATCCAGCAGTTGGTTTTGCAACCAAAGGATTTGAGAACATCCTGCTGATGCAGCTATGTACTCGGCGTCTACAGTTGAAATAGAGACATTCGTTTGTTTCTTGCATTGCCGCGAGACTAATCGGGGACCAAGAAACTGACAACCACCCGTTGTAGATTTTCTATCTTGGCAGCATCCACCATAATCACTATCTGTATATCCATGTAGCTCAAAGTTTCCCTCGTAAGGATACCAAAGCCCTAGAGCTAGTTACCTTTGACCTGAATATCCTCTTGACAACAATTAATTAGGATTCTTTCGGGTCTGATTGATACCTGGAATAGACACAAACATCATACATTATGTCTGGTCTTGATGTAGTAACATACATCAAAGAATCAATCACAGATCTGTATAAAGTTTGGTCAACTGATTTTCCTTTGGGATCAGGCTCATTTTGGTGTTTACATAAGCTGGAGTTCTTATGGACTGACAATCTTGCAGTTTGAATTTCTTCAAGAGTTTGTTAACAAACTTCTCTTGATTGATGAATATACCATCTGTAGATTGTTGAACTTGCAGTCCAAGGAAGAAATTAATTTATCCCATAGAACTCATCTAGAAATGAGACTTCATGATTTCTTCAAATTCACTGCATAGTTTTGGACTAGTAGAACCAAATATGATATCATCAACGTACACTTGCACACATAAGAGATCATCATTATCCTTCTTTATGAATAAAGTTGGATCGATTTTCCCTCTTGTGTAGCCATGTTAGATCAAGTGTTGTGACAATGTCTCATACCAGATTCTAGGTGCTTGATGAAGTCCATACAAAGCTTTGCTGAGCTTATACACTCGATATGGAAATTCTGCATCCTCAAAGCCTGGAGGTTGCTTCACATACACATCATCAGTGATTGGACTGTAAAGAATACACCTTTAACGTCCATACAAAGCTTTGCATGAATGATGCATACGCAAGAAAGACATGAATGGATTCGAGTCTTGCAACTGGAGCAAATACTTCATCATAGTTAATTCCTTCTTCCTGTGTGTATCCTTGTGCAACTAGTCTCTCCTTGTTTCTTATGACTATCCCTCTATCATCAGTTTTATTTCTAAACAACCATTTTGTTCCTATTGCATTTTCTCCTTCAGGTAATTCCACCAAATTCCACACTTCTTGTTTGCGGAATTGAAGTAATTCTTCTTGCATGGCTTCAATCCAACCATTGTCCTTTAACGCTTTGGTAACATTTTTAGGAACAATTTGAGAAAGAAAACAAGAGTATAAGCACAGATTTGCTTGTTCTGATTCACTCCTTGTTGTTCTTTCATTCAATGGACCAAAAATCGGTGATGTTGGATGGTTCTTGTGAATACGAAAAGTTGGAATCTCATCACTTTGAACATTTACATCCAGATTTGTTTGATTCAAGTTGAAGAGCTGATGTAGTAGGTTAGAAGAATGTGGATTGAAATTTGGAACTTGAGTCGGTGAGTTGATAAAGTAATCGAAGTTACTAGTATCAACTGCATCACCAGAGATGGATGATGTTCCTGACTCAGGTTGCACAAACTTATTACCATCATTAGGAAATGGTTGTGATCCTTCTTGATCATATGAAGCTAAAAGATCTGATGCTTGATTAGCTTGATCATTATCATTGAATCTAATTGTTGAGTCCTTGACAAATGAGAAGAATGGGTAATCTGGGCTTGAATCATCTGTGTCGTCAGAATCCGAATCCTCACTGAAAGATCCAAGATCTCCTGTAGAGCTCTTCTTACCTGTAGAATCAAGAAAGTTCAATTGATTAAACAAGTTAGATTGAAGAGAATTTAACAGTGAATCTAAATCAAATAACCAAGCAGGACCATTTGAAACTGATGGAAAAGAATTTTTCAAAAATTTGGTGTTGAATGTTTTAAGAATTATATTTATCCTAGAGTTATAAACTCGATAGGCTTTTGAAACAGATGAGTATCCAACGAAAAATCCATTATCAGATTTTGCTTCAAATTTTCCTAACTGATCACTTGAATTAAGAATCATGACCGGACAACCAAATGATTTTAGAAAATTTATATTTGGTTTCCTGCTAAACATTAACTCATAAGGAGTTTTCATTTTATCTTTCACAATTAAAGTTCTATTCTAAACGAAGCACGCAGTTGATATAGCTTCATCCCAGAAAGTGATAGGAATCTTTGCATCGGCTAACATAGAACGAGTAGCTTCAATCAGTGTTCTATTCTTCCTTTTAGCAACTCCATTTTGTTGAGGAGTTCTGGGAGCACTGAACTGATGAGCTATTCCTTTCTCTGCACAAAACATTTCAATGTTTGCATTTTTGAATTCCGTACCATTATCACTTCTTATTATTTTCACTTTGTGTTCTAATTGATTTTCAACTTTAATGATAAATTCTTTTAGTAATTCAGCCGTTTCAAATTTAGCATGTAAAAAGAAAACCTATGAAAATCTTGTATAGTCATCAATGATAACTAGACAATATGATTTTCTTCCAATACTCTTGACATTTGTTGGTCCAAAGAGGTCCATGTGTAACATCTGTAGAGGTTTGGAATTTGAGTTTATCAGCTTGGTCTTATAAGACGCTCTGTGTTGCTTTCCCTTCAAACATGCTGAGGAGTGATCAGTTGTTGCAAACTTCTTGGATGGAAGTCCAATGACATGATTTCCTGCTACAAGCTTGTTCATGTTCTTGAAGTTTGAATATCCGAGATGTCTATGCCAAAGCTAGCTTTCATCATTTGATGCTTGAGCAACTAGGCAAGTTGTTTCTGTTGCACAATCAACTTAAGACATATCCAGCTTGTATACATCTCTATCCCTTTCAGCTTTAACAATTACCAAATCCTTGCTTATCTGAAAACTTGGCTTCAAAACATAACAGAAAGAATCATTAGAGTATGATTTATCACATATTTGGGATACACTTAAAAGATTAAAGTTCAACTGTGAACAGAAGTTGACTTTGTCGAAGCTTATTATCCCATTTGATACTGTTCCTTCTCCTGTTATTTTGCCACCCGCATCACCATGAATGGCGACATGCGTTCCATCCTTTAACTTAAAGTCTTGTAACAAGTCAGGATTGCCTGTCATGTGCCGGCTACACCCGCTATTCACAACCATGTATTGAGTGGTCTTCTCGGGCGTACCTGTACAACAAGATAATTAAGTTGAGATATCTACCCAAGCCGAGATGGTCTTGGGTTTTTCATATTTGTCAATAATGGTAAATTATTTGAAATGAAGATTATTTAAATCAGGTTTATTCTTAATGAATTTACCAATCTTATTATGAAATTATTGTGGATTATTTTTGTGAGCATTCATACCATTTGAGTGATCAATTTTTGAAAAGTATTGATGACCAACATTTTCATTAGTCATTCTTACAGATCTCGGTATGAATTGTTCTTTCACAGTTTATTTTTGCCTCATATAATTGTTCTTTTGAAAAGATCTCAAACCTAAAGAGGGTTGGTTAGTTAATTGTTGAAATCCATCAGTTTGATTTCTCATATACTGAGGATTAACATAACCTTTGCTCATGTTTGAATTGGCAAATCCTCTAGTAGGTGAGCTCTTTCTAAAATAACAATTCTCAGTATTATGAGTTTTCTCATCATAATAAGTACAGTATTTGTTAAAATAACAATCTACTGTAGAATGATTTCTCATGTCCCATATGTGACAGTACTTACTAAAATAGCACTCAGCAGTATTGTGATTTTTCATATCATATATTTCACAGTACCTTTGTGGAGATTTAAACAACTGCTTGTCAACTTTTGAAGTTGACGCTATATTTGATTCATTTTTATATTTTGCCGTCAAAAAGTTAAATTGTTATTTTTGAGTTGTCAATTTTTACTTTTGAGTTGACACTTTATTCTTTGACAAATCACTTTTCATGTTTTGTTCATGAACTTCCTTCTTTAATTCCTTAGGAACAAATCTTTTTGTAATAGTGGAAGTCTTAAAATTTGAACCCGTTTTCAGATCATAGTGAGATTTGTTCAAAGGACTTATCTTGTTTTGGTGAAGAGAGTTCATATTTAACAAACCAGTTAACACAAATTTTATAGGTTTGAGTTTAGTTGCCTGATTTGTTGGTTTGATCAGATTTTCTGAACTTTTGTTTTGTTCAGTTTTGGTTTTAGATGATTTCTTTCTTCTTCTTTGATTCTTTGTTTTAGAAGAACTTGGTTTACTTTCAGATTGAACATCTTTAGGTGAATATTCTTTTTCATTATCTTTTTATTTTAGATTAACAGAGTTTGAATCTTCTAATGTTTCTTTCTGATGTTTAGATTTATCTTTGCTTTTAACTTTCACTTCTTCCAATACAGAATGAATTTGATCAGAAGTGTTCTGATTTGTCTGTTTAGGTTCATAAGATTTTTTCTTGATTGGATGACCATTTTTAATCTTTTCTTAATCATTTTCAACAAAAACTTTTACATTATCTTTTTCTTCTTCAAATTCAGAATTCTTGTTTTTGTTATGAAAGGCTTTAAGTTTAGCCTTATTCTTAGGAGAATGATCATGCGTATTAAAGTTCTCTGGTAAAGTGTTTGTTATTGATTCAGGCATAGGTTCACGAGTGAATCCTAAACCTGCTTTCTGTTTATCTTTTCTCTCACTCACCAGTTTCTCAACTATCATTTTTGAACTTTTAACTTTAGCAAGATCCATTTGAGTAGCAGCATGTGCTATCTTCTCCTGTTCAAGATTTTTGGTCATCTCTCCCAATTGTTTAGACACAATTTATAATTCTTTTATTGTTTTGTTCTATGATGTTTGAAGAGAAATGATCTTTTGATCTGTTGTCTTATGGTCAGATTTTAATTTGTTATGCATTGACTCTTCTTTTTTCAATTTCTCACAGAATGAATAGCTTCGATAGTATTCAACATTTTCAAAGCATGATTTAGTGCACAGTTTCTCTCTCACTTCAGATGGTATTTCAGGAAATTTTAGAGATGAGGTTTCAGAGTTTGAGGATGAAGTGTCAACCTTGGGTTGATCAGATTGTGCCATTAGAGCTACTTCATTTGTATCCTTCTTAGGATCAGATTTGTCACTCCAATTGTAAGGCCCCGTTCCTGGGACGCTTACAGCTGGTCGATCATCACACAAAACATACATTTTTATTTTCCTATATAAACATTGCAGCGGAAACAATTAATATGACATCTCATTTCATCATAAAAGCTTTTGCAAAATAATACATCGTTAATCGGTTACAAAATACATTGTTGCATTACATCACAAAAGCATTATATAAATCGATGCCATCCAAAAAGAGCTGAGTAGCTGTCCCGTGCCATCCTCAGCATTGTTACCTGCCAACCGGAAACACATAAAAAGTCAGCATTGCTAAGTGAGTTCTAGTTTATAATAAAACATACTTTTCTTTCATTAAAACCGTTCTTTACTTTCATGCGATCACACATCATACGTACACATAGGTAATATCATTATTGTTAGGACCATGTACTTACGGAGTACTAACTGATTCTCCATTATATCAGATCAAATAGTACGGAATCCTATTTGATTGGTGATCCAATCAGGGAAAACGTGAACAAGATCAAACCTAACTATTAGAAAACGTTAAGAACGAACTAGGAATGATCTGAAACGTTTTGTGAACTTGGAAGGGACGAACAGGGCGCTCTGGGTCGACTAGGGTTGCAAATATTCGAAGTGTTTTATTTTTCCACGAATTAAGTGGTATTTATAGGTTACAGCTCTCATTCGTATGACTGAGCTAAGCGACTGGCTCAGTCGTGCGACTGAGTCATACGATTGGTTCATTCGGACGACTGAGTCAGTCTTATGACTCAATCGTATGATTGACTCAATCACCTGGTTCAGTCGTGCGATTGGCCCATTCGCATGGTCCAGTCGTACTACTGAATCAAGATACTTAGTTAAACACATTCTTGAACCTTTAATGATTCAGAACTATGTCTAACCACTGTAAACCTATATAACATTATCATATATGCGTGTAACAATTAATAATATAAATAGATATAACATTAAACAACCAACAACCATATATAGAAGAGATTCTCATTATATTGATTAAACATTACATATGTGTTACAAGAAGAAGTTCTATTACATTTAAGCTCACTAGACTAGAACTGGGGACATGTGTACCAACAAACTCCCCCTTGGACCTAGTTCTATTAGACTTTGACTTCTTTCTTGAACTCTTCAAATCTCTTCAGTCTCTCCTCTTTAGAAAACCCAGCATGGATATTAAGTGCAAAGCATAGACGTATGATATGCTGAAACTGTAGTGCTTGCACTATATCCTGTGTGTCAAAAAACAGTGGCCACTTGTACAGCGTATAAACATCTGATGCTGACAAGTTGATAAGCCACATGGGGTCAAACACTCTTATTGTGTCCATTGTGCCTTCCCTTTCCAAAACGATGACGGCCTCTCCCGAGCGCCAGTTATAGTACCACCACTTAAAGTGTGGGGTAAAGTCCTGTGGCATCTCCCTCAGTGGAATTCGGGACATTGTATGCGGAGGTCGCCACTTCAGGACTATCTTCGGTTGACCAGTGATGGGACTCACCTCAGACCTTCTGAGGTACCTCGTAGCCTGCTGAGGCTTGAAGTTTACCCATCTAGTCCTGTACTCCCTTTTCAGGGCAGCCTCAAACCAGCTAGACATCTTCTTAGGATCAGCATATAGAAGCTTTAGTCGGGCCAACTGGTTGAGCTCAAAACCAGGGAGAGTCTTCAGATCATGAGGGAATTTGAAGTACTCGATTCCCCTCTCCCTTTTCACCGCATACACACCAAGGTTATCAAAATGAGCCCAAGCAATGATCTTCCCTGACACCTTCATGTTCTTCTTTACTTTGTATAGCTTGGTGTAGGTACTCTGAGTTGCTGTAGCACGTTGGGCTCGGACCTCGGCGAAGCAAGCCGCCCATTCAGCCTTTCGAATATCAACCTCAGTGTCCGCGGCTTGGGCTTGGCTTGTTGAGGCTTCTGCTCCTTTCTCCTTATCATTGAGTTTACCAAGAATGTCACTGTCGAGGGTGTTTACCAAATCTGGAAACATGTTTCCCTCTCGATCAGTGTATTCTGGGTAGTGCTGATCTGTGATGTCTTCAATTTCGATTTCTTCAACATCGTTGAGCTCGTCATCATCAGCATCATTAAAAATTGGAGCATCCTTAACAATTTCTTCTGGATTCAGACGAAATATTTCAGCAAGCTGCTCATCAGTAAGGTCGTGAATTATTTCTCCTTCTTCAGGAGTATAACTCACTGACCTTCTAACGATCCCCTGCAGATCAAGAATCATTGTGAGTTGAGACTTGATCTGTTGGAGGGGAGCAACATCATGCTCATCTTGCTGAAATCCCTTATCTTTTTAATATCAACATGTAGAGTAGCAATCATTAGTATAAACTCAAGTTAATTAAACATTAATCATTAAATATTTACAAGAGTTTTATATACATCAAAAGATGAATCAAGTACAAAAGCTTAAGAATAAAACGTCTAATCAGTACTTTTGTCTTGTCTTGAATCTGCTCGTGAGTTTCTGTAGTAGGTGATGATGGAGGAGCTGCTGTAGATCCATGGTCTTGTCTTCTTTTTGAACGTTGTTCCCGACCAGAATCAGCAGCATTTGAAGCAGAATCATCATCATCATCATCATCTTGCCCCTCCTTGGCTTGATCATCACCACTATCGTCATCATCCTCATCACTCTCATCATCCTCATCATCATCGTCATCACCATCATCCCCATCTCCCTCTCTTATCTTAAGATGATCAGCCTGAGACCCTTTCAGCTTGAGCAGAATCTTCTTATTTGCAGACTCCAACTCCTCTATCTTTTGAGTCGACAGGACATTACGTTCCTGGAGTTGGGCAATCTGAGTTGCTTGAGAAGCATTTTGCTCCTCAAGCTGAAGCAGCCTCACTGTCTTTTCCTCATCAACAGCTAGCAGCTTTAGCACCATCCTGTTGAGTGCTGCTAGCTATTCCTACACTCTAATGGGAGGGAGGGGTGAACCTGTAGTCGCTGATGACGGGCCAGCTCGGTGGCTAGTGGAGGTGGTGAATATTGGAGGTGGTGTTGTGATAATAGGTGGTGTGGTGGTGAAGATTGGGGTTGTTGTAGTGGTGGTAGGTGGGTGGTAGTGATGGGTGGAGGAATGGTAGTGGTAGTAGCAGAGGAGGTAGTGATAAGAGTGATCCTCCTGCGTTTGGGCTTCAGCCCATGAGGCTGAGCCATACGTTTTCTCCGTGTCCCCCTAGACACAGAGTCTCCCCCTCGACTGCTGGGAGAGGCTGGGGTGTAAGATGGATCAACTGTAGAGCTCCCGACTCTCCAGGGCGTCCACCAACCGCCCTTAATCCTGCTTAGTTGCCACTTCCCGACTTCCCATAGTCCGGATAAGTGGCTCTTCATCGGACTCCTCCTCCTCCTGCATATGAAAATCAGGGTGTATCGGAGCTGGTTCGGGTTCTCCCTGTCCATCTCCTCCCTGATCAGCATCATGATCATCATCAGAGTCATCAGAGGGCAGAGCAACTTGCTCCACATCCGAATCACTGTCCTCGTGGCGCCACTTCCTTTTTGCTGGCGCCACATAATCATCCCAGGCCAGATGCCCAAATAGCCGCCTGACAGGGGGTTTTACCTGCTTCCCCCTGTACACCTTCATCCTACCCAAGGTGGTATCATCCATCACCTCGAGCACTACAGCGTCCTCTTTAACCTTCGGCAGCATCGGGAGCTTCTGGTCTATTATCATCTGCATGAAGCGAGGGTACACGCAGAAGCTCTCCTTGCCCTTCGCCTCTATGTTCTCCATTAAGTAAGTGAAGATCATCCGCGAGAAGCTGAACGGATGGTTCAGCACCAAAGCAACATATGCGCTCTGCATCTGCTCCGATAACTCATCAAAGCCTCCTTTCCTTGAAGCAATGCATCTGAGCAGCACGTGGGCTAAGTACTTGAACTGGGGCACAGGTTGCTCTTGTTAAGCATACCTGCGTTGATATCCCCAGTGTACTTTGCCCGTAGAAAACACCCTCGAACTGTCAGCGGGTGTAGTCGTGTAGGACAGTCACTGTCATCTCCAAACTCGAGGACTATCCTGAGATCTTCCTCGGTGATCTCTATGGCCTTACCGAGGATAGAGCTCCTGATACAGTAGGGCTCTACAATCTATCTACAGCAGCATTCTCCTAGAATGCCTGCTGTAAGGAGCGATACGGAGTGCAGGGACTAGATATAGCTCTGAAGATCCTCGATCTCCGTAAGAATGAGATGATGCCCGCAAACTCCGCTGCGTTTCTGGAGGTCAGATCCAGATGAGCGCAAATATTGTGCTTTGTGCTTATGATCCAACGACTTGCCATCTGTTACACAATGTAAATAAACGTTAGTGCATGTTGAGGATAGCTAATTTCAGTCAAAGAACTTTAAACTTTGGTTTAATCATGCGACTGAACAAACGACTGAGTTTCAGTCGTACGATTGAACTGTGCGACTGAGATTTAGTCAAACGATTGAGTTCATGCGTACGACTGAGTCATACGACTGGACTCAGTTGCATGTCTTCTCATACGTGTATCTCAATCGTGTGCCTGAACTCATTCGCATGGTTTAGTTGTACGATTGAGTCATTCGTTCATCTTAGTCGTACGATTGAGCCAATCGGACAGTTCAGTCGTACGATTGAAGTTCATCAGCATGACCAGTCGTCTATTCGACTGTTTGTCCATTCAAATTCTTTTTTGAGCAATACTAAGTGTTAAACATCAAAATTATGCTCATTACACTCAGAACCAACCGATTAAGCCTAGTGTAACCTTAATTTGATCAGTAAGTTCAGGTTTTAAGGTCTATTAATCCTATTAAGGTTGCTGGTACTGTTAGGTCATAATTTGTGCCCATTTTGATTATTTGACACAGTTTGTTCGATGATTTCTCTTGTGCAGTACCTGTATGATCGAAAGCAAACGTTAGAACTATGTAATCGAAGGTTCAGGTGATTTTGGAAATTTTGGCCGAGGTACGATTAGGTCGTACGTATAGAGAGGCGATTTTGGTGAATGAGCGACTGAAGCCGATTCGACCTGTATATATACTAGGGCAAATCCCAGTCGGGCGACTGAGCCGAGTCGCATAGGTCAGTCGTACGATTGAGTCTAGTCGAATGAGTGAGTTATGCGACTGAGTCTCAGTCGTATGATTCACCCAATTGTTCAGTTCCAATCGTACGATTGAGGTTCAGTCGAACGACTGTGACAGTCGGTCACCTTCAATCGTGTGCTTGGACTCATTCGCATTGTCCATTCGTATGATTTGACTCATTCGTGTGTTCCAATCGTACGGCTGGACCATATTTATGGTTCAGTCGTGCGACTGGGCCATACTTATCATCTTTTGACCATTTTACCATTACGACCCTTAGTTCCATTTACCAGTAGATAAACATTATGAGTAGGTTGATCATCTCAGACATGACCATTTAAAATAAAACTACATTTTGATCACCTCAGATGTGATCCATTTATCCACCTGATCATCTCAGACATGACCCATTTATCCACCCGATCACCTCAGACGTGATCCACTTATCCCCCCGATCTCCTCAGACGTGATCCATTTATCCACCCGATCATCTCAGACATGATCCACTTAACCACCTGATCATCTCAGACATGATCCATTTATCCAAATTATCACCTCAGATGTGATACTTTTATCCTTTCAGAAACAATTTGTTTAAATAAACGTTAAGCTCAATTGGTGACGTTAGCAGAGAACATTTTGCACAGTCCGACATTGACACATTATACATATAACTTGAAAATTTTAAACTACGAACAAAATAAAACATCCTTTTATGATTTTTGTTAGGTCGGGTTAGTGTAGCCTATTAACATTGACATCATATCAAGGACAGACTCATATGGAATCAGACAGGCATAAACATCATTACTTGGAATCTTTTATCTGTATTTAACTTTAAACCCTTGCATGAATTACATATCACAGTTATTCACTTATCTAAGACTTCTAAGATCTAACTGGGAATCATGCTTGACATGATAAGTAACACCCATTGATTTTGAGCATCAGGCAATGCCGCCACAACGATTGTCAGTATACTTGTCCAATTAAATCCATACACAGACTTTTGACACGCATCAGTGATTAATTAGATGAATTAGGTCAACAAGTATTTGTGTGTTCCACAGGTATATGGTAATCAATCTTCCTCAGGAGATTTTTAAGCGGTCTTGGGACTTAGAAGATTTGGTTCTAAGAATTTTCAAAGAGATGCTAAGCCTCAGGTCAGTGCCATCGCACAGCAGAGAGGCGCAAACAGCAATGAATTCTTAGAACGGATAGGTTATGCTAAGCCTCAGGTCAGTGCCATCGCACAGCAGAGAGGCGCAATACCTATCTTCTTCTTAGAGCAGTATATTAGAATATACATTGTTTTCATTGACATTTGTCATCTTCTGCTCTGGTTTTCAGGTCTTTGCTCACATTTGTGGCATTTGCTTGCTCCTCACCCCTTATTAGAAATTGATTGATTGTGCAGACCAGGGATACCATGAAAACCCACAACTTGTTGAATTATTTAAGTTTAAGCCAAATCACTGATGATGTCTACTTATCTATTGTGTTGAATCTACCGACACATCGTACAATGCACTGGCACCACCTTAGATCTACTTTCTCCGGGTAGTTACAGTACCAACCAAGCATACTATCATTTTCCCAATATGTTAGACCTAGACTTCTCTGATTTGTAATTTTCTATGATTTAATTAACCTTGCAAAACATAAAATCCTTTTGGTGTTCCAAGTAACACGACACCTGTGTACTATCACTTTCCATTTCATTGAGTCACATTTCAGTATTTCTGTCTTTGCCTTTTCAGCTTAAGTAACCTCCCCTCCCTTTTTTTGAGTAAATAATTACTGAACATAACCTAATCTCCCCCTAAAATACTAAAACAGAAAATCTTTTTGTGTTTTTGGGTTTTTAATCGACAAGGAAATTAAATGAAATAAAACTAGAAAATTAAGAAATTAAAAAAATAAACATGTGTCGGACTACGCGTCTGTGTCTTCTGAGATAACATCACTTTTCTTTTTAACACTGTTGACCTCTAACAGATATAAAAATCTGGGTTTATCAAAGGCTTTTGTATATAGGTCAGCGCGTTGAAAATCTATATTAATTTTTATCACATCGATTAAATTCTTTTCAAAACAGTCACGTATAAAGTGATATTTGATTCCGATGTGTTTGGTCTTGGGATGTTGGACCGGATTTTTAGTTACTGCAATTGCATCAGAATTATCAACAAATATAGGAGTAGAAGAGAAATGCAAACCGTAGTCCCGCATTTTCTGTTGTATCCATATGATTTGAGAGCAACAGCTGGCGGCGGCAACATATTCGGCTTCACAGGTAGAAAGAGCAACTGAGGTCTGCTTCTTACACTGCCAAGTCACCAATCTCCTCCCGATACATCCTGCTGACGTAGACTTGTAATTCATTTTGCAGCCTCCATAATCCGAATCACTATATGCCGTTAGCTCGAAGTCATCATCATGAGGATACCACAACCCTAGTGTTGGAGTACCCTTCAAATAACAGAAAATCCTCTTCACCCCAATCAAGTGATTCACTTTTGGCTTCGCTTGATATCTGGAACATAAACATATGGCATACATGATATCTGGACGTGAGGCGGTGAGGTACATAAGAGATCCGATCATCCCACGATACATAGTGGCATCCACCAAATCCCCATTCTCATCAGGAGCCACATCATGATTTGTGGCAAGAGGGGTACCGGCAATAGTGACATTTTCCATATCAAACTGACTCAGAATGTCTCCGACATACTTAGTTTGATGCAAGAAAATACCGGTTGAGGTTTGATCCACCTGTAATCCTAAGAAGAACTTCATTTCTCCCATGGCACTCATCTCAAACTCTGCCTTCATCACAGATTCGGATTCTTTGCACAACTCTTCGTTTCTGGAACTAAGATGATGTCATCCATATAGATCTGCACCATAAGCAAATCACCATCCTTTTCTTTAATGAACAACGTACAGTCAATCACACCCCTGTGAAAGCCGTGTTTCAACAGATGGGTGGAGAGCTTTTCATACCAAGCTCGAGGAGCCTGATGTAGCCCATACAGAGCCTTGTCTAACTTGTAGACTCTGTCCCGATGATAGGGATCCTCGAATCCCTCAGGTTGACTGACGTATACCTCCTCACGGATTTCCCCATGAAGGAATGCACTCTTCACATCCAACTGATAAACTTTGATCTTCATATACGATGCATAGGCAAGAAATATCCGAATTGCTTCCATTCGTGCCATCGTTGCAAACACTTTATTGTAGTCGACTCCCTCAACTTGTCTGAATCCCTGAACAACCAACCGTGCCTTGTTTCTGATAACAACACCTTGGTCATCCTTCTTGCACTTTAGTACCCATTTGGTACCAATCACTTTTACTCCTTTTGGTCTGTCAACGAGTGTCCATACTCCAAGTTTCTTGAACTGTAGAAGCTCTTCTTGCATCGCGTTGACCCAGCCTTCATCTTTGAGGGTGTCATTGACGTACTTAGGCTCGACTTGTGAAACAAAACATGAGAAAGCCCCGTCATTGACATATCCCTTTTCCATGATTGCAGCATAATCAGCAGAGTACAGCTGATTTCGTGTCCGCACACCAGATTGAATATCCCCAATGATAGGTGAGGGGGGATGATTCACACTGATCCTAGTCACTGGTGTTGTTGGAACAACAACTTCAGAATCCAAGTTTGTGACTACTGGTTCAGTATCCGGATTTCCCAATGTCGGTTCGGCTGCTGACGAGCTAACGTCTTGATTTACATTATGCTCACTGTCTGGTTCAGCTGCCTCTTCATCATCTGATGAATCATCACTCTCATCCTGAGCATGAGCTGAGGAACCTAAAGAACCATCTGCAGGTGTTGTGTTGCTTGAATCCAGATTTGGTGTATTTAGAACATCGTACATCATCTGAGTAGCAATCACATCATCCGAATCAAGCTGAGGAAGATTAAAGGATTTGAAAAAGCCATCGTAATCGAAGAATGACGATGGACCTTTTCCAGCAGGGGGGGTGTATCTTTGCACATCTACGTTGCACCACACTTCAACCTACCTGTCGAGTTATTGTAAACTCGTTTGTCTGGTATGTTGTATCCTAGAAAAATCCCTTGATCAGCTTTTTCATGAAACTTGCCTTCCTAAGACTTCTTGAACAGGGTACATGGAGCTCCAAATGGTTCCAGATACTCCAAATTAGGTTTTCGCTTCTGAAGTAACTCATAGCAAGTCTTGCCATGCCTTTTGACTACTGATACACGGTTAAGTGTGTAGCAAGCATTTGCAACTGCTTCATTCTAGAACTGTGCTGGAAGCTTAGAATCTACCAACATTGTCCTTGCAGTCCCGATCAAGCTCCGATTCTTTCGTTCTGCAACTCCATTCATCTGTGGCGTGTATGCTGAGGTGAACTGATGAACAATTCCCTTCTCCTTGCAGAAAGCATCCATCCACTGATTCTTGAACTCTGTGCCATTGTCTGAACGAATCTTCCTAACCTTCAGGTTGTAGAGTGACTCCAGCGTCGTGACTAGCACCTTGAATGATTCAAACTTTTCTGACTTAGCTTTCAGAAACATCACCCAAGTAAAGCGTGAGTAGTCATCTGTGACTACAAAGCAGTACCAGTCTCTTGCTATACTCTTTGTGCTTAGAGGACCAAATAGATCCATGTGCAGTAGCTCCAGGGCATCTCTATAGAATTGACATGCTTGGTCTTATGAGATTTCCTGGTCTGCTTTCTCTTCTTGCATGAGACACAAAAATCAGGAAGTTTGAAGTTCTTGACAGTAACTCCATCAACTAAGTTGTTATGAATCAGATGATTCATCTTCCTATGATTAATGTGTCCCATTCTTCTGTGCCATGAGATGGATTCCTTCTCTGTTGCTTTGGATAAGAAACACTAAACTGTAGACTCGAGGAAGAAGCATTAGACATATCCAATCCATATAAATCATTATACCTGGATGCTGACATTAAGACCTGCTCCTCTGGAATCTCCATCTCTTTCTTCAGTATGTAACACTTGCGATTGTCAAACATCACTTTGAAGCCCTTGTCACATATCTGAGACACTGAAAGCAGATTGTTTTCTAATTGTTGTACAAAATTGACTTTGTCGAATCTTACCTTTGCATTACCTACTTCGCCTTGAGCGGTAATGTGTCCTCCTTTGTTACCAGCAAAAGAAACGTGTCCCCCTTTGTTTGTTTGACATTGAAAAGGAGAGACTTATTTCCTGTCATGTGCCTGGAAGCTCCGCTATCTACAATCCATGTATTGGTAGTAGCACTGTAGCGACAACCTGCACATAATTGAAAACAATTAGTTAAGGAGGGGAACCCAAGCCTTAACTGGCTTGGGTTTCCAAGAGGCATCACACATTATGAACTCTACCCACTGTCCTTTGTCAGTTGGTGGGACCTCAACCTTCAGTTTGTCACTGCTATCAGACACATCAGACATTTTAGCTTTCCACATACCATCTTTATGAAAAGATTGTTTGTGATAGACAGTGGATTGATTAACAGTTTGAACCTTTGTTTTAGTTTCCAAAACTGGTTTCACCTCAGGCATCACAGACTTGCCAATGACTTGTCTGTGTTGAATGTGGTGTTGAGGAGATGTGTAAGACCTAGCAGGTGTGTTAGACCTAACAGGGGTCTTGGATCTCTGTTTGGGAACTGAGTAACTTCTTTGTCCAGTTCAACTTAACCCTAGGTGTCTGATAGCGGGGACAACTAGAAGATATGTGACCCCGTTTACCACAAGCATAACAGGATCTCCTTTCAAAGGGACTAGAAGATCTCTTGTGGGGTGGGGAATAGACCTTAGGTATGTGATCTTTGGTCTTGGTCTTTTGATGTTCACCTTCCTTGACAAACTTAACTTGTTTAACATTATGATTTATTTGCCTTTGAAGATGGGTGTTATCTTTCTTAACTGATTTATTTGAGTGGGTTTGGAAATCTTGGATTGTGTGTTAGTAGATTTAGAACCCAACCCAAGAGATGCTTGAACATTCTCTTCCACCCTTTTTTTCATTTCCAGTTGTGCCTGAATTTGAGGGTTTCGGATCAGCACCCGAAGAAACAGTCTTAACTACTGTGTCCGGGCACTGATCAGAGGAGTTGTCACCACATGATCTTTAATTGGATTATTATTGATTGGACATTGTTTAGTGTTCAAAAGAATCTCATGTGGTGGGGGCACAACTTTATAACCCAAACCCTCCCCGTTGTTGCGTTCCTTAACCAAGTTTTTCAAAATATGCGAGGAGCTCGCAAGACTATGAAGTTTTTGTTTTAAAGACTCATTTTCAACTAGTAAAACTGCTTTATCCTTTTTAGTTTCTTCAATGGTCTTTAAATAGAATTTAATATCATTCTCTTGGTTGAATGCAACAACTTCAGTCTCTTTTAATTTTCTTTAATGCCTCAACCTTTTCCTTGTAACTGCTTTCATTTTGTTTTAAAACTTTGTTAGCCTCTGTGCACAATTTTAAGTCCTTTACTAAGTTATCATTGTGATCTAATAACCTAGCAAATTTTAAGTCAATGCTTTCCCTAAATTTTCACATTCAACACATGCATGTTTAGCAAACAGTTCATCTTTTGATTCTACCTGTGCAGATGTGGACGTTCCGGCCATGAAAGCATTTTGAGACTGTGGTTGTGCTTCAGATTCAGCATTCAGCTCATTCTTAACGATTTGGTTAACAGCAGCTAAAGTCTCTTCCATTTCAGCAGTATCAATCTCAGCTGAGCTCTCCCCCTCACTTGCTGAGTCTTCATTCAAATCTTCAACTGATGCTATGTTGGCTTCACTGTCAGATAAGAATCGGAAGGACCAATCCTGTCCTTCATCACCTTGAGCAACCATAGCTTTGGATTCACTGCTTGTTGGAACTATCTTTTTCTCCTTATCTTGTTTGTTGAAAGATGAGAATGGATTCCCGTTGCCAGTCTTCTTTGGTTTTACACATTCCCTCTTGAAGTGGCCTTTTCTCCACAGTTGAAGCAAGTGACTTTGGACTTGTCAAAACCAAATGTAGTATCTTTGGTAGCCACTAGATTCTGTCCCGTCTTTTTCACAAACTTCTTAGCTCGTCGCACAGCACTTGCTAGAGCCCACATTATGTCCATACGTTCCAACTCGTTCTCATCCACCTACTCGTAGTCTTCATCAGCCAGGTGGCAGTTTCCAATCTTCCCGGCCACTAAACCATCATAGGAATGAACTACCGCAGCAAGTAGATCCATGTGTTCCTTTGCAACCTCTACAGTTACTTTTCCCAAATTTTCAGTCATTAACTTCATTGATTGGGTAACTATAGGACTTTGTAGAACCCTAGATGCACCATGTGACTCACTAGCAGATGATGAGCCTTGATCAGCTGATGGTGATGCATTTGACATAAAAGCAGTTTGCAGAGGAGCACTGGAGGCTTTGGAAGTAGAAGTAGAAGTAGGAGTAACATTGTAGAGTGATGGATCTTGAGTGTAAGCTCCTTTCTTCGTTCTATACTTGTGTCGGACCTCTTCCTCTCTCAGTTTCAGAATGAAGTCATTAATCCAAAGTCTCCAAAACTGTCTCCGTAAACTGCGTAAATAAATAAAGAAATCCCACTTCTCTGGTAGACCCTCAGCCAAGCTTGTAACTTTATCTTCTTTAGACGTCTTAACCCCATGAGTGTGAAGTTCACTCATCAGATGGTAGAATCGATCAATAATCTCATCCAAGCTTTCATTCCCAATAGACGAGAAGTTGTAAAACTCTTTCTTCAACGCTTTAGCCTTCAGTGACTTAAGTGTTGAATTGCTATCGTATCTCTTCTCAAGAGCGTCCCATAACTTTTTGCTCTGTTTGTGCTCTGAGTATTGATGGAAGATGTCTTTGGGAATCGACTGTGTCAACATTACATAAGCTTTCTTTTCAGCATTATAGGCAACCTTTTGTGCATCACTTAGTCCACTTAATGTCAACGGTATTCCATCAGCACCAACGGCATGTTATATCCAGTCTCAATCGAGTTCCACAAATTGGTATCCACACCATTTAGATGAATTTCAAATATTTGTTTCCACTGAGGAAATTCATCAATAGACAGTAGTTTAGGTGGTTTATTGTGGTTTCCAATTTCATTTTCCAGTAACAGAAGGTTCTGAATCCTAGAGTCCTTTCCAGCTGAGAAGGCAAAATTTTCGGAGTCCATTTTGTCTTAGCTTAAACTTTAAGAGTGAACTGTTTGGGCGATTAGAGAGTACGACTGAGAGGCGACTGACACAAACAGTGTGCGATTGAACTCAATCGTATGACTGGACAGACGATTGTGACACTTGAGCGACTGGACAGACTGACTGACTCAACCGGCGATTGAACAAGCGACTGATTCAATCGTACGATTGAACTGGGCGACTGGACTTCAGTCGTACGATTGAGATAATCGTGCGACTGAGACTGCTGAAATCAAGGTTTTTCACACACTTTGACCTAAAACGCAAGTTTTTACACCCTTGACGGCTGAAACTCGAAAAAGATTGAATTTTCAGAACATGCACACGTAAAAACTTGATTTTGAGCAGAAAGAATGGATCTTTTCGCTTAAAAACGTTGACTTTTTCAAAAACAAGATTGAATCCACGAAGAATCAAGAGCCAAAGCTCTGATACCACTTGTTAGGACCGTGTACTTACGGAGTACTAACTGATTCTTCGTTATATCAGATCAAATAGTGGGGAATCCTATTTGATTGGTGATCCAATCAGAGAAAACGTGAACAAGATCAAACCTAACAATTAGAAAACGTTAAGAACAAACTAGGAATGATCTGAAACGTTTTGTGAACTTGGATGGGACGAACAGGGAGCTCTGGGTCGACTAGGGTTGCAAATATTCGAAGTGTTTTTTTTTCCACGAATTAAGTGGTATTTATAGGTTATAGCTCTCATTCGTACGAGTGAGCCAAGCGACTGGCTCAGTCGTGTGACTGAGTCATATGATTGGTTCATTCGGACGACTGAGTAAGTCTTATGACTCAATTGTACGATTGACTCAATCACCTGGTTCAGTCGTGCGATTGGCCCATTCGCATGGTCCAGACGTACTACTGAATCAGGATACTTAGTTAAACACATTCTTGAACGTTTAATGATTTAGAACTATGTCTAACAACTGTAAACCTATATAACATTGTCATATATGCGTGTAACAATTAATAATATAAATAGATATAACATTAAACAACCAACAACCATATATAGAAGAGATTCTCATTATATTGATTAAACATTACATATGTGTTACAAGAAGAAGTTCTATTACATTTAAGCTCACTAGACTAGAACTGGGGACATGTGTACTAACAATTATTATATTCAACTTTGTTCGTTAACATTCGTTCATTTAACGTACACCGTTAACATTCACATTCGTTACTTTCGTTCACATTCATTCATAAATCCTTACTTTCATTCGTACGTTCCTTACTTTCATTCGTACATTCATTACATTCACTCGTACTTTCATTACATTCATTAGTACGTTCATTACATTCATTCGTACGTTCATTACTTTCGATGACATGTACAATACCCCGAACATTGTGCACGAAGCTGGTTACTGGGCCTAAGGTCTTTCATAGACCTCGAACATTATGCACGAAGCTGACTCCAGTACCTAGGGCAAGTACATTCACCACTTAACTTTTCTCTTGCATTCCGGATCAATGGCATGTGCTATACCCCGAACATTATGCACGAAGCTGGTTACTGGGCCTGAGATCTTTCATAGACCTCGAACATTGTGTACGAAGCTGACTCCAGTACCTAGGGCAAGCGGTAGGGATCCCATACATATGGTTAATCACAAGGATCAGAACCAGTGTGCATCCTTCTGGGTAGCTAACCCGCACACAGTTGAGCTAACACCCTTCATTGGGTGTGAACCTCCATACGTTTGCTTGCAAGTCTTTCTTACTTTCATTCATTCGTTCGTTAATGCATGCATTCTTCATTTCGTTCCTCTTTTCATTATCTTCCACTTTACGTTACATAATACTTTTCATTCATTCATAAACATAACACGTAAAGCCACGGGAGAGATACACATACATCATAACGAGGAACATCATCATACACAAATAGCATCATCATACGGGGTAACATTATACATACATAACATACATCATGCATAATCATGCATCATCATCATTATCATGCCCAACATAACTTCTAAGGCCTCAACGGCCAAAACTTACATCTGCACTTTCCCCGAAAGTCAGTAATAATATTATGCTTCTCCTCGGGTACAACAGCAATATTTGGGCGTATGGGCACCCTTCAGTCGCATGGCCTCCATGCGACTGAACATCATGTGAATGGACCTATGCGGATGAATTCCAATGCGGATGAACACCCAATCGTGCGAATGGACCCTCAATCGTGCAAGTGAACACTATACGAATGGACCACATGCGGTTGAACACTATGCGAATGAGCACCTATGCGAATGGGCTCTCAGTCACATGACCCCCCATGTGACTGGACCTCAGTCGTGCGACTGAACCTCAGTCGTGAGAATGAACTCCAATTGCACCTCAATCGGCTGAATGGCCTCCAATCGGTCTCCTAGCCCTAGCTGATGCAGAATGCAGTTCATCCCGAACCCAATCTGCCATTTTCGACCTCCAAGCTCATCCAAACCCTTCTAAGCCCAAATCAACCAACCTAAACCTTAGGAATGCACACTATAACACCATTCAAGCACACACAAGCCCGAAAACATACTCCAAATGCATCACACGCAAACACACCCAAATGGGTCAAATACACACACATACAAAAATGGGTTTACTATGTGTTCTAGCCCCAAATCAGTTGAAAACGAGTAAAATAGGGGTCCTAGAACTCACACCAACTACAAGAAGAAGAAGAGCTTCATCTAGACCCGCTACACGACGATTTTGCACACTCGAATCCACCCGAACCAACTCTTTTTCTCTCTTTTCTTCATTTTCTCTCTTCTTTCTCTCTTCTTGCTGAATTTTGGACACGTAGGGAGGGTGTGGGCTGCCCTCCCCTCTTATTCTCCTTCTCTTCCAAACTTTCTCGCGTTTTGACAAGTTTGGTCCCACGACTTTGGACTTTATTTCTCTTCTTCTTTCATCGGCTTCAAAGAAAATATCCGGGTGGTACAAGTCCATCCCCTTATATAGGTTTCGTCCCCGAAACCTGTCATTCCTCGAACAAACATGGGTAATGTTGTCTCATTTCTTCTTCGGTCTCCCACGTGACTCGGATCCCTTCCTGTGCTTTCACTGTACACGCACAAGAGCAACCACTTTATTTCTCAGCCTCTTCTCTTTTCTATCGATGATTGCCACTGGTTGCTCCATATAATTGAGCCGTTCGTCTACTTCGATATCCTCCAGTGGAACAATCATATCTTCGTCTGCCAAACACTTCCTTAGATGAGATACGTGGAATGTCGGGTGAATTCCACTTAACTCATCTGGTAACTCCAATCTATAGACCACCTCTCCTACTCGAGCAATGATTTGGAAAGGGCCTATGTGCCTCGGGCTCAACTTGCCCCGCTTTCGGAAGTGAATGATACCCTTCCAAGGTGAGACCTTCAACATAACCCGGTCACCCACCTGGAACTTAATCGTCCTGCGTCGTTTATTAGCATACGACTTCTGTCTATCTTTGGTTGCCTTCATGAAGGCCTTGATCCTTTCAAGCTTTTCAGTCGTATCCTCGATCACCTCGACGATCCCTAACTCTTTATGACCAATATCACCCCAATAAATGGGTGTTCTGCATCTCCTACTGTATAGCATCTCATAAGGTGGCATACCAATATTGGCATGATAACTGATATTATATGAGAATTCAGCTAACGGTAAGTGGTCATCCCAACTTCCCCCAAAATCAATCACACATGCCCGAAGCATGTCCTCCAATGTGTGAATGGTCCTTTCTGACTGACCATCAGTCTGGGGATGATAAGTCGTGTTAATATGTAACCTCGTCCCCATGGCATCGTGGAATTTCTTCCAGAATTTGGATGTAAACCGGGTGTCACGATCAGACACAATAGACACCGGTACACCATGACGAGTTACAATTTCCTTGATGAACAGATCAGCCAACCTCTAAGATTAATATGTCTCGCGGATCGGTAGGAGGTGAGAACTCTTCGTCAAGCGATCAACAATCACCCATATAGCATCATACCCTTTCGGAGTACGCGGCAGCTTCGTAATTAAATCCATGGTGATGTGTTCCCACTTCCATTCCGGTATATCCAAAGGTTGAATCTTTCCATATGGCTTTTGATGCTCGGCCTTCACTTGCAAGCAAATAAGGCACTTACTCACATACTCTACCACGTCACGCTCCATACCCGGCCACCAATAATCCTTCTTCATGTCTTGGTACATCTTTGTAGCACCGGGATGAATAGAGTATCGAGTCTTGTGAGCTTCATCCATAATCTTCACCTGTAGATCCCCAAAACGTGGAATCCACATTCGTCCAAACCGGGTTCTAACACCAAATGTGTTTTCGCCCAACTCTGCGACCAGACCTCTCATTCTTCTAGAGTTCAGATGATCTTCTTTTAATGCCTCATCTTGAAACTCTTTGACTTGCTTCATCACATCAGAGGTCATAATCAACTGGTACGCTTTCACTCGAATCGGCTCGGCCTTTCCAATATCATAGAGCACTTTCTAATGATCTCATCAGCCTGTACAACTCTACCGTTGGCTATTTCTACGGAGAAGCTAGTTTCTAGTCTACTAGGATTCAAGGCAAGCATGTGTGCAAAATCAGAGGATATGAAACTATTGTCTGCTCCAGCATCAAACAATATGGATGCGAAGTGGTGATTGAGCAAGTACGTACCGTAACAACATTCGGGTCCTGGCGAGCATCGTTAGCTCCAATGACAAATGCACGTCCCCAAGCGGCATTCCCTTGATTAGCCGGGCCTTGATTCCTAGCTATGGCCATCACTTGCTGTTGATTATTCCCTTGTTGACCCGGTGCCCTATACAGTTTGGGGCACATGTTCTGGTAGTGACCAAGGCCTCCACACTCATAACAAGCCCTGGCATTCCCGATGGGGTTAACCGCGTTGACGGGTGCAACTAGATTCGGCGCAATTCTACAATCCTTCGCTAGGTGTCCCGGGCGCCTGCAGTTCACACACGCCTGACACGGCACTGCTGGGGGATTATGAAGGTTGCGCCTGTCACATTTCGGGTACGGCCCAGCATACTCTCTCTTGCCCTGTGTTACAGCCATGAAGTTCCTGACTGTCTTGGCCCTTATGTCAAACTTCCCGGTACTGGACCGGCTCGTTTCTCCAGCATCCTTTCTCTTCTCTGGTTCCCTACCCAACATCCCTGTTCTTACCATCTCGTCAGCTAGAGCGCCAGCCTTCAGAATTACGCACTGAATCGTGGGAGGAGCAGATGCTGTTACCAATGCTCGGATTTGAGGCACGAGTCCCCAAATATACCTTTCAATTCTCTTTGATTCCAGAGTTACCAGATGTGGAACCAGTTTTGCCAACTCACGAAAACAATCAGTGTAAGCTGTGTGCCTAGCTCCTACCATGGCATGGTTCCAGAATTCCTGCTCCAACTACTGTATCTCGTTGAGTGGACAATATTCCTTGGTGATTAGAGCTTTAAACTCATCCCACGTCATCTGCATTGCGGACTCTCTTCCTCTAGTTTGAACCTGGGAGTTCCACCAGGTTAGTGCCTTGCCCTGTAACGAACGCGTGGCATACTTAATTCTCTGACTGTCGAGGCACTCACTGATATCAATCACTGCCTCCATCTTTTCAAGCCATCTTGTTAGGGCTATTGCCCCACCTTTCTCGTTAAATTCTCAGGGTTTGCAGACCACAAATTCCTTATAGGAACACCCCCGTCTTGTGTTATCAACCCCAGTTTCGTTCCCAGTTGTTCCACCAATCCCAGTGTCTTCCCCTGTTCCGTGGTTATGTTGATCATTAGTATCATGATCCCCGTGGAGATGATGATTCAGAAGAGTGTCGCTCACTTGAGTCACTATAGTTGGAATCAGTGCTGCTAGCTGCTGAGCAATCATAGCAGCTATATCAGGGTTTTCAGTTCCCTGATTGTTGATAGCTGGAGCACCACCCGTTCTTAGTGGTCTACCCCTACCTCTGCCTTGTGGGGTCTCACCTTCTTGATTGGTACTGCGTGTGACTCTTTGAGGCGGCATCTTCTAATCATAGAAAGGTGTAAACATGTAAACTTTAGTAAACATGTAAACCTTTGTCACTTGAATATACATGTATGATTTCACTCATCGAATTCCAATAATCCATGCTTCGGTCAATCAAGATCATCACGTAGCCTAGTTTAAGCACATTCTTAGTATACCGGTGATGCTTATATATAGGGTTCCCCACAGCGTTCCCACCACATCCACGATATACCTAGAATGACGCTTAAACCGGTTAATTCACATCCGATTTTCCTTAGCATCATCCCAATGAATAACGTAATGTATGTGTAGAGAGTATCATCATCCCTTTACATTTCTTGTAGTCCACTTTCATTCTAAGCATTCAATCAGTTCCTTAGTTACTGAAATGCTAAGTGGAGGAATGTTTCGTGGAGAATAACATCAATGTCATGATAGGAAATACCATGAAGGCTCTAAGTAGGACGGGACTTATGTAATAGCAAGTGTTAGTAATATTTTTGTTACCTTTAACAAGGTCTTACTAGAACTATGATCCTAGCACCCTAGGGTATAGAATAGAAAACTTGTAATACTCATGATCGTTACCTCATGGTAAGATTAGCCAAACTTCACATGCACGGCGAATTGTAATTACGTGTGCACCCGTAATGGTAATTTACCTTGCATGGTCACCCTTAGCTTCACCTATCCCAAGTTAACATCATAGTATTGACAACATTCATTAAGCACGGTTCATCTAATGTCCTCATGTCCATGAGCCATTAGTATTCCAATAGTAGTATGTGATAACAAACAAACTCCAAGCACATAAACACAATTTGTCTAACGATAGTTGTCTATCCTTCATACTTTCAGGATCTTAGACATACTATCTTAGGGTCGGATTTAGTATTTGAGATCGACGCTACGCGTGATCTGTGAAGTTTCCCTTCAGTTGGGTGTTCCGACCTAATGGTATAATGTAATGCACATCCAAATGTAAGATTCTAGTATAAAGGTATCTCATGGAGAAAGACTAAGAGTAATAGTGACTTCCTCAGGATGATCAGATAACAAGCACATGTGTATAGAATCGTGTATAGAATCATGTATAGAGACAAGAAACAAGTACAGAGGAACATACATGTAATATTAAATGTAAGCCAGTCCTAGCATGCATTCTACATGAAGGTTCCTAGGTTATAGTCTAGGTTAAGTGAATTGCCTAATTCTCTATAACCAATGGCTCTGATACCAGTCTGTCACACCCCCGCTGATAGCAGAAACACAGGGATGCGAGCGAGACGGGATCGTCATAACACATGGTTAACAATAGAGATGCAATATATATATACGCGTAAATGATGACATAGCGTGTCATGACGACGCCCGGCTTAAATGGAGACTTGTATCGTGTCTATTCATTATCCACGACAGCATAGCCAAAAGCATGAACAGAACTTGTAATTGATTCACATAAACGATTCACATAATCACAAAAATTGTACTCTTGTATGAAATTCCATAACCCGGGAACAAGTATCCAAAAGAATGTTAATTGTTCAATGGACTGCAACAATGTACAAAATAATTGCTCATCATGTATGTTCAGTCTCAAAATGCATCCTAGAGTCTCCACTAAGGCAGCACTCCTAGATCTTCAGTTCTCATTGTTACCTGAAAAGATATGCTCAAAATTGTCAACAATAATGTTGGTGAGCTTCGCAGGTTTTAAGTAGTAAATAAATTAAATGAAACATCATGTGAGTTTATATGAGTGACCGTAATTACATTTATATGTAAGAGGTTTCACCTGTTATTGATAATTACAGCCAAACCTAGTCGTCGGTTCCACGCGGAAATTAATGGCCGTAAGGAAAGTACCACACAGCGAAATAAGATCCACACAGCGTATAAAGATCCACACGGCGTATAAAGATCCACACAGCGTATACGGTGTATGTTACAACCAACCCAATCCTTAGGTCCCATTCTAGAATTAATGGTTGTATTGAAAGATCCACACAGATGAACCACACAGAAGAACCACACAGAAGAACCACACAGCCAAATAGTATCACCCATCAAGTAGGATCACATAGTAATGTAGCGTCACCAAGTAACATGCAAGTTGATAACGTAGTATAGAGTCATGAATCATGATATCATCATTCAGCAGATAAGTCGCTCATAACAGTAGTAATAAGCTTCCACTAGGGATGACGTGTAGGTACAAGATAAATGGATGAGCATTCTTTTCCCCTAAATTTATAAATGTTTAAAAGGTTGTATGAGAGTAAAAAGGGGCCACGAAACTCATTTGTTAAGTGGTAAGTATGTATGATGTAACCTCCCAAACTTGTATGTATGTATGAACGGTCAATCACCTATTGATAGTTATGTTAAGCATTAATAATGCATCGGATGTTAACAATATTGTTTAGTTGGGTCGGGTCGTATCGGTTTGGTCGTGGGTAACACTTGCACACAAACGCGCGCAATAGATCCTATGTAGATCCAAGCACTAGAAGCGTTGCCATTGTCGATGATATTTGTGTAAAAGTGTTATTGTTGTCAGAGAAATACCTGGTAAGCACTTGTGTTACGAATCGTTTATTGCTAATTGTAAAATGTTAAGTTGTTTGCATTTGATATAACATTGATAAGTTTAATAGTGTTAATCTTAAAGATCGTCATTAGCAATGGCAACCGTGTCGATGTCACCTTAACACCACACGTCAACACACACCGCACACAGGAAGAATTTACACATAATGACTCTAATTCCATGACAGGACTAGATGCACGACTGGACACTCCATTCGCATCAGCTTCATTCGCACGATTGAACCCTCATTCGTGCGACTAAGCATTCAGTTGTACCACACATCATCCAATCGCACAACTCAATCTTCCATTCGCACGATTCAGCCTTCATTCGTTTGAATTAGCTTCATTCGTACGACTGAACTTTCATTCGTGCGACTGGACTTTCAGTCGTGCGATAGACACAATCGCACACATTCATCCGCATTGACTCAATCGCATGGCAATACTCATCCGCATGACCCAATCGCACGACACACACAATCACATGGGCTCAGTCGCACGACTCACTCAATCGCTTGGACTCAGTCACGCGACTCACTCAATCGCATGGACTCAGTCGCACGACTCACCCAGTCGCATGACTCAGTCGCATGACAGACCCAGTCGCCTGAACAGTAGGTTCACGACTGCTGAAGTGCTGAGCAGCCTTCGGCTGCTCCATGCACGGATTTCACACAACAAGGACTTCCAGAAACACTTATCTAACATATCTAAGTAAGATGCACACTCAGAAAGGCAACACACGCACCCCCACGACCTCTTGTGTTCGGTTGAACCCGAGTACCCGAAACCCTAGAATTCGCAGAGTAAAACGAGCAAAAACGGATGACCAAGGTCGTCTACCTGCTTGAAACGTGTTGTCTAGGCTGTAGTAGTAGTCTAAACGGTGAAATCGCGAAGAAAACGGGGCGGTTCTAGGTGCAAGGGAGGTGGAGAAAGTGGAAGAGAATAAGATGAAGAAGAAAAGGAATTTGTGAAGGCTAGGGCTGGTATGTGGGTTTTTATAACCAACCCTATTTTGGCAAATGTCAAGTTTAGTCCCTGCACTTAGCCCCCGAGTCACCAAGCTTGTTTCAGTTGAAAAAGACGTAAATACGAGCGTTATATTAATTATAGGAAAGTATTTAATGTTGTTTGTATCCTGAATATGTTGTTATTAATGACGTTTATATTATATAACATAATATAGTTAGTGATGTCGGTTGTGATACCCGTAAGCGTTTTGGATGATAAGATTACAATTAATGGTATCACAACTGTAAAGGAAAACCAAACAAGTATTATGTCCTCACAAATAGTCTATGAAGGTGAGTAATGAGTGTTCTAAGAATAGTTAACGAAACTCACGTTAAATGACGGACCTTGTGGTGACGGATGTCACAACGCGCATTTGGAGAACTTGGCATACAACTTCTCCCTTCTCAACGTCTCCAACACCTCTCGAATGTGACCGGCATGCTCTATCTCGCTCTTTGAATAAATCAGGATAGACACACTCGGTTCATTAAGTCCATAAAAGCAGCTGGTGCATTGGTCAAACCAAAGGACATGACAAGAAACTCATAGTGACTGTAGCGCGTGCGAAAAGCTGTTTTACGAATATCCTGCTCTTTCACCTTTAGCTGATAGTAGCCAGATCGAAGATCTATCCGTGAGAACCAACTGGTGCCTTGAAGCTGATCAAACAAATCATCAATTCTCGGTAGTGGGTACCGATTCTTCACCTTCAACTTGTTCAGCTCATGGTAATCTATATACATCCTTATACTACCATCTTTCTTCTTTACAAATAAGACCGGAGCACCCCAAGGAGAGATACTCAGTCTAATGAACCCCTTATCAAGCAGCTCTTGCAACTGTTCCATCAACTCTTTCATCTCCGTTGGAGCCAACCGATACGGTGCCTTGGCAACGGGTTGGGCACCTGGTACCAGATCAATCTGAAACTCAATCTCTCAGTCAGGTGGTACTCCTGATAAGTCTTCTGGGAACACATCTGGAAAGTCACACACAACCGGATTATTGGATAGTTGTGGTGTTAGCGTTTCCACATCCTTCACATAACACAAGCAGGCGCTACATCCACTCCTCATACACTTTCCCGCCACCGCCATTGAGATTACTTTCGGGATCGTAGCGACCCGCTCCCCATAAACAGTTACCGAACTCCGTCAGGCGCTATCAAGCGAATCTTCTTCTTGCGACACACTATATTCGCCTCGAAGTCCGCCAACCAATCCATCCCAAGAACCAAATTAGAGCCACCTAGAATCATCACAAACGGTCTAACAGGAAACTTATGGCCTTTTAATTCCATATCACAGTTCTCTGTCATCTCAGAAATCTTGGTAGTCTTCCCTATGGCAGTTTCTACATCAAAGGGCGCGTCAACACGTCTACTACTAACAGGCAGTTTAGCACAGAAAGCAGCAGAAATAAAACTTCTACTGGCTCAAACAACATAGAAGCTAAAGTTTGGTTCACCAGAAACGTACCAGACACAACATCAGGGTCCATCCTCGCTTCCTCTTATGTCATGGTGAATGCCCTGGCGCTCGCCCTCGATCCTTCACTCCCCGTCTTCTTCACCCGGAACCCTCAGCCCTTGGTTTCTTGCAGTCTCTTCTCATGTGGCCCTCCCTGCCACAATTAAAACATATCCCTGCCTTGCACTCCCGTGCCATATGACCTGGCTTCCCACATTTGAAGCACACATTCAACCCCCACCTACACTCGCCACTGTGCTCCTTCCCACATTTGCCACACTTTTTCAGTCTCGTACCAGGTGTGGCTACACGGCGATCATCCATCCGTGCCTTCTTGCTACACGTCGAGGCATCACCCCGACCAAACCTCTTTCCACTCCAGTTTCGATCACCACCACCCTTTTTACTACCTTCAGCCACCACCCCTACCGTCCTCTCATCATATAACCTCCCTGCCAAGTCCACTGCCGACCTAAACATGCTCGGTCGGGCAGTGATCATGTGCCTGCGAATATCCGCGGGCAAACCCTGAATGTACCTCTTAATCTTCTGTGACAGAGACATCACCTGATCCGGCACCAGACGTGCCATCTCGTTGAACTTTGTGGTGTAATGCTGGTGTGTCATGGTTCCCACCTCCAGCTGCAGGAAGTCCCTCTCAACCTTATCCATCTCCCGGTGAGGACAGAACTCCTTAATAACCAACTTCTTCAGTTCCGACCATCTCATTCTTCCAATGGCCCTTCTACCCTTGGCTTGGACTATGTTGTCCCACTAGCATAAAGCCAAGTCCACAAAAGAATAGGCAGCAAACTTCACCTTTTGGTCCTCCCGGCACTCGCTGATATTCAGAACAGCTTCCATTTCCCTCACCCACCGGTGAGCAGTAGCAGCAGTGCTGTTACCACCAAAAGTAGGGGCTTGCACCTTTAAAATGCCCCGTAGTTACAGCCTCATGCCGCCTCCGGCGCAGGCTCCTCTTCTTCCTCTTCTTCATCATCCGAAGGAACCGTTTCAGGCTCCAGTTGCTACCATCCTCCCGAGCACATGTTCCTCTCTTTCCGTTCTCCTTCCCATACAGCCTTAATCACCTCAGTCACTACAGACAGTAAGATCATCAACATGGCTTGATGAACCTCTTCCACTACAACCTCGTTTACCGAGGATCTCAGATTGGCACTCTGATCTACACCCTCCGGATGAGGGGTCTCGGTTTCTTCAGGAACCACCTTTTCAACTCTAGGCCTGCCTCTTTTGGGCCGTGATGCAGCAGGAAACCCACCTCGCGAGGCTTTAGACGATCTACCACCGGCCATCCTCTATCTCACACTGAAAGATTCAAACACCAACACGGTCATTCAAGGGAATAGCTCAGTTTATGTTAAGTATAGTAAGTCCCTAATTACAGTGGCCAGTTGTGATTAGCCACTTACTTTACTCTTCATACCCCGAGCATTACCTGTCCTGACCACATCAGTATCTAAATCTACCAGCAACACATAAACCACATAACATGCGCACATAATACCGGTTAACATTAAGAAAATACATGATGGCACGCAGCTACTCAGATTGGCATCCCTTCCCTTTCCGTCCCATTCTCAGTTTAAGTTAAGGTTTATTTTGAAAATTTACCTGTTTCACTTAAACTTTGGCTCTGATACCAACTTGTAAGGCCCCATTCCCGGGACGCTTACAGATGGTCGATCATCACACCAAACATACATTTTTATTTTTCCTATATAAACATTGCAGCGGAAACAATCAATATGACATCTTATTTCATCATAAAAGCTTTTGCAAAATAATACATCATTAATTGGTTACAAAATACATTGTTGCATTACATCACAAAAGCATTATATAAATGGATGCCATCCAAAAAGAGCTGAATAGTTGTCCCGTGCCATCCTCCGCAACGTTACCTGACAACTTGAAACACATAAAAAGTCAGCGTGGCTGAGTGCGTTCTAGTTTATAATAAAACAAACATTTCTTTCGTTAAAACCGTTCTTTACTTTCATGCGATCACACATCATACGTACACATAGATAATATCATTATTATCTTCATTGTTTGTTTGTTAACTTTCATTCATTTAACGTACAACGTTAACATTCACATTCGTTACTCGTTCACATTCATTCATAAATCCTTACTTTCATTCGTACGTTCCTTACTTTCATTCGTACATTCATTACATTCATTCATACGTTCATTACATGCATTCGTACGTTCATTACATTCATTCGTACGTTCATTAATTTTGATGACATGTACAATACCCCGAACATTGTGCACAAAACTAGTTACTGGGCCTGAGGTCTTTCATAGACCTTGAACATTGTGCACGAAGCTGACTCCAGTACCTAGGGCAAGTACATTCACCACTTAACTTTTATCTTTCATTCCGGATCAATGCCATGTGCTATACCCCGAACATTGTGCACGAAGCTGGTTACTGCGCCTGAGGTCTTTCATAGACCTCGAACATTGTGCACGAAGCTGACTCCAGTACCTAGGGCAAGCGGCAGGGATCCCATACATATGGTCAATCACCAGGATCAGACCCCAATGTGCATCCTTCTGGGGTAGCTAACCCGCACACAGTTGAGCTAACACCCTTCATTGGCTGTGAACCTCCATACGTTTGCTTGCATGCCTTTCTTACTTTCATTCATTCGTTCGTTAATGCATGCATTCTTTCATTTCGTTCCTCTTTTCATTATCTTTCACTTTACTTAACATAATACTTTCATTCATTCATAAGCATAACACGTAAAGCCACGGGAGAGATAAACATACATCATAACGAGGAACATCATCATACACAAATAGCATCATCATACAGGGCGCATCATACATACATAACATATATCATGCATAATCATGCATCATCATCATTATCATGCCCAACATAACTTCTAAGGCCTCAACGGCCATCTTACATGCACTTACGGGAACTTCCACGTCAAAACTTACATCGGCACTTTCCCTTGATAGTCAGTAATCATACTATGCTTCTCCTCGGGTACAACAACCCTATTTCGGCGTATGGGCACCCTTCAGTCGCATGGCCTCCATGCGACTGAACATCATGCGAATGGACCTATGCGGATGAACTCCAATGCGGATGAATACCCAGTCGTGTGAACGGACCCTCAATCGTGCGAGTGAACACTATGCTAATGGACCTCATGCGGTTGAACACTATGCGAATGAGCACCTATGCGAATGGTCTCTCAGTCGCATGACCCCCCATGCGACTGGACCTCCAGTCATGCGACTGAACCTCAGTCGTGCGAATGAACTCCAATCGCACCTCAATCGGTCGAATGGCCTCCAGTCGGTCGCCTAGCCCTAGCTGATGAAGAATGCAGTTCATCCCGAACCCATCTTCCATTTTCGACCTCCAAGCTCATCCAAACCCATTCTAAGCCCAAATCAACCATCCTAAACCTTAGGAATGCATACTACAACACCATTCAAGCACACACAAGCCCGAAAACATACTCCAAACGCATCACACGCAAACACACCCAAATGGGTCAAACACACACATATAAAAACGGGTTTACTATGTGTTCCAGCCCCAAATCAGTTGAATACGAGAAAAATAAGGGTCCTAGAACTCACACAAACTACAAGAAGAAGAAGAGCTTCGTCTAGACCCGCTACACGACGATTTTGCACACTCGAATCCACCCGAACCAACTCTTTTTCTCTCTTTTATTCCTTTTCTCTCTTCTTTCTCTCTTCTTGCTGAATTTTGGATATGTGGGGAGGGTGTGGGCTATCCTCCCCTCTTATTCTCCTTCTCTTCCGAACTTTCTCGTGTTTTGACAAGTTTGGTCCCCCGATTTTGGACTTTATTTCTTTTCTTCTTTCGTCGGCTTCAAAGAAAATATCCCCCAATCATAGTCATCTTCTTCTTTTTCACCTTCCACTTTTGGATCACTGTTCTCTGACCAATCCTCCCCCTGAATTTCTGCAACAAAAGATAAACTTGAGGTTAGATCATTAGTGAATTGTTCAGCATATGCACTCCAATCATAACCATCTTTAATACTGACTACAAGAGCTTTCTTGGGCTCATCAGATGATTTTGATTCATCTTTAAGCTCAGGCATAGGAATACTTTAATAAGGCTTTTGGAAAGTCTTCTGTGCTGATTGAAATCTCTGATTGCCAGAACTTGATTGAGCATTTCCTCCATTATTCCTGGGAGCTTTGCATTCTCTGGAGAAATGTCCATAATTATTGCAGTTAAAACACCTTGACTTTGACTTGTCAAAACCAACAGTTTTGTTAGCACTAGGCTTGTACTTCCTGTTGACATATGAGTGTTTTTTTGTTCTATAGGCAATCATCACCATCTGCCAATTCAAATCCATCTCTTTAACATCTTCAGGATCCATCTCAAATAAATCTTGTAAAACAAGGTCTAACTGAGTTAAATAGCTACCTTGATATGCTTGAAAACTAGCCATGAATGCAGTGAAAGCAGTTTTAGACTCTTCATCCTCTAATAGGATGTTTATAACATCTTTAACTTTGCTAGATTTAGCAGAGTTAGTTGATGGAGTCTCTGTTTGAACATTTGAACTTTGAGATTTAGGAGGAGATTTAGGATGAGACTATGTTGTATAAGCAGGAACACTAGTGAATGATGAATCAGTGAAGAATCCTGCTCCAACAAATAAGTCTCCCTCTTCTTCTGGAACATTCTCACTCTTTGCCATGAATGCATTTTCAACAGAATTTGCAGGAGATGCAGCAAACTGATACTGTGACATTGATGCTGCTCTATCATTGTTCCTTGAGCTTTCATCAATTTCAACAGACTCTATCTTGGCACTAAGCAGATCTAAATCCATGGGGAACTTCTCAGTGTGCTTTAGCAATGTTACTATTTTTTTTCCATGATAAGGGTAAAGCATTAAGTGGTCTGAGATTTAGATCTTCAAGATCAGACTTGATGCCAGCTGTTGACATCTTAGTCGTGAGCTGAACAAATCTGTTCATCATCTGGTTTACTGTTTCACCACATAAATTTTGAAACAGTTCTAACTGCCTTTTCAACTTTTGTTTCTTGAGGTTTTGAATCTCTTTTCCTCCTTCACAGATGGTTTTTAAGGCTTTGTACATGGTATATACAGTCTGATACCCATCAAGCCTTGCAAGAACTTCCAAAGGTAGTCCTTTACACATCAAGGAGTATGCTTTGATATCATTCTTGACCTTTTTCAAATCATCTCCTTGCAAACCATCTTCAGGGTAGGGTTCTTATGAATCTTTAGTATATACAAAACCCCTGTTAGGCCTATCAGTGGTTATTGGAATGTATGGTCCTTTTTCAATAGATTTCCAAAGATCAGTGTCAATGGAATTCAAATGATGTTTTAATCTCAGTGACCAATTTTTGAAATCAGCTCTGTTTTAAGTTTAGGAACTCTATTTTCTGAGTCTTCTGATTTCACCATTCTTATATTTTTGTTTATTTTTAAATTTTTGAGTTAAAGAAATGAATCAAATATTTTTGGATTTTTCAATTTTTAAAAAAATTTCTAAGTTTTAAGTGATGATGCGCCTGAATAGTCTAGAAACGTCTCAACAGTTGTGGAACTTCTGAATTTGAACAAGAACCATCTAAGGGATTGCCTTATAAAAATTTCCAAAACCGCCTAAAGTTGAAACGCCCGAACAGTTGCAATACGTCTAAACAGTTAGACGTCTGGGAGTTACAAACGCCCATACAGTTCTGATGCGTCTCAACAGTTTTGATGCGTATGGAATTACTTAAGCTCAAACAGTAGTAATACTCCTCAACAGTTGTAAATCGTCTAGCTTGAAAACCGCCTACACAGTGGTAAAGCGCCTGCACAATAGTCAAGCGCCTAAATACTTAGGCAATTTTTAGTAATTATCAACCCTCATGCACAACATTCATCATGTTCTTATGAATGTAACGAATTCAATTTTTCTGAAATCAATCAAAACTTGATGAATTGGATTGAAATCTTCCAATTAAGTAGGTTTAATGTCGATAAACAATCTTCTTTCTTCAATTTGTTTGATTATCAACAACAAATCAGTGAATCTCTTAAATTTCAGTTCGACAAAGATGAACACTTTTCGAACCAAATTTCGACTAATTCTCTGAAATTTGATGAATTTTACTGCTAATTGTGGTTCAATTCATGTTTCTGATGATTAAACGCAACTAAAATCCATAATATTTCAATTGAATTGCTTATCAATCACATAATTAAGTGAAATTTGAGTTTTCAAAGTTTGACAAAAACTCAATTCACTCAACCAACAGCTCTGATACCATTTGATAGGATCAAATGTATAGATCTGGGATGATATTTGTGAACAATTCAATGAAATACAAACAAGGTAATCAAATCAAAGCACAATATCAACAAAATTCATAGAGTTTATTGATAATAGCAAAGACAATTATAATGTGTAAGTAGCAGATTCGTACATACCTCTAACCTACACAAGTCTAAGCTATATATACTATCAATAAACAAAAAGGAACTAACTAATTACAAGACTAGTCCCTATACTATGACAAAAACTCACATAAAGACAAAATGTTAATCTTTAAAGAAGTACTAACAAGATTCACCAACACGGCAGATGATCCAATTGAATTAGATGACTTTGAGGAACAATCCCCGGTTATAAAAGGTACTAAGTATTTTGATTATTGCAAATACGTAATATAAATAGTGTACTTACTAATTATTGTATTTGACCATGGTCAGGAAAAGAAACAAAGTCTGTTAAAACTATAGAACAAAGCATTGTAATGAATGGTGGTGTTGACGAATATCGTATTTCATCAAATTAAATAATCATTGTTATTTATCCTTTATTTTGGTATTGTCAATGGTTGTTTAACAGTGGCGAAGCGTAGAAAGAATTTAAACGAAAAAATCAATATCCTAAATGAAGTGAATGAAATTTTTAGGAAAATCAATTAAAAAATGATGCAAGATAAAGGTTAGTCATTTTTATATTCTATGAAGTTATGGTTTTAATACGAGAATAAGTATAGTTAATAATTGTTATACATGTATGTTAGTAGATATGATATCATTATCCTCATAAACATTTATTAAAATTAAGTAGTTTTGATATAGAACAAGCTAAAAAAGTTGGTGAGACAGCCGCAAGCGTTGAGCATAACGTGATTAATTTTGATGAAGGAGTGGACGTGGGAAAAACCAAACACATCATCCGATGGTAAGCAATTACATCAGTATTCATATTTTGTATACATAAATTTATTAAAAGTTATATAGATTTATAGATAAAAAATGAAATGTACAGGTAATAAGAAAGATGAGGGATCAATTAAAGTTGGACGAATGAAAAGTTTATGTAAGAGGAAGATTGTTATACGTAAGTCAAATTTATCTTTTATATATGGTTAGTGTTCGTAATTACATTCTTATGTTACGTAAAAAAAGCAACTAAGGCTTTTTCTGGAACAGTTAAAAGAGACGCAGATGTTGAAGATACGATGGGTACAAATGAAATAGTTAGAATGACTGTTAAAAAAATAAAGAGAAGAAAAATAAGTAGAAAAGGTAATTCATTTGCTACCACGACAATTTTTTTTGTATATGTCAAAAACAACATTTGCTCATGGTTTATTAATTATCAAACATTTAACTTGTAAACTTTAAATGTTTAATTAATTAATTAACTAATTATGTTAATCAATAAATAATTATTGATTGTTTCATTAAATAATCAAACACGCATTAAGTTTTTTCATGGTTTTTGAACTATAACATGTAACAACCAGATGTTAACCTTTTGTTATTGTTTAAAGTGTAAGTCTTTGGACGTATCTCGATAATATCGTTTGACACTATCGATGATCAGGCATTTTATATCCAATACGAATGACCTAATTAATAGGAAGAACTGTCTTCTTTTCCTCTGGTAAATATTTCCAACTTAGATGATGAATGCGATTTTAATACAAGGGTTAGTAACCCTTACCTGGGCGCATGCATCCATATTTCTATGTTGATGACGTAATGTTAAATTTATACCACCTATTGAACTACATAACAATAGACGGCTGGAAAACTATCATTATTTATAAACTATAATACTCAAATTTGAAAATTTGAAAATTGGAAAAGCTATGGATCGTAACCCTTATTCTTACAGTCCATAATGTAGTGAGCAAGGAAAAAGTGTCTTGCCATGTGGGTGAGTGAGCAGATAGAGATTATGGAATGTAATCATAGATATTACAGTTCATAAGACTGAGGGGGTCTACATTAGGCTGACAAAAAAGATTACACACAGTAACCATTAGAATTTATGCTCCATAACGATGCTCGAAGGGGTTTATAAATAGAAGCCTTAGGCAACTGAGAGAACTTGCACAAAAACTCAAAATGTGTTTTAAACCCACTATTAAGTGTTAAAACCGACCCGAATTAATTTTGTTCTAGTGGAGAGTCTACTCAGTAAAAGACTGGTGGATAGTTAGGTAAAAAGTCTTAGTTAATATAGGTTGGTATCGATGTAAGTACCCCGGTATAAGGCACGACAATCACCTATAGATAGTGGGTAAGATACCCACAATGCAAAGGAATGCTCATAGAGGAAATGTTGAGGGATTATGCATACAGTATCAGGCAGAGAAGCCAAGTAGGATAGGGGTTCTTGACCCGAAGAAAGGTGGGTAACGACATATGAAGGGTAGAGGAGAAGTACCCAAGGGTGTAGTAGTTGAGTAGCTCTAGCATGAGTTAACTGTGTAGGAAACTTGGAGGCTGTTTGTTTAGGTCTGACCGACACAGTCTGACGTCCATGTCTGACTCGGTCAGACGTGTGATCATTTGGTTGGATACCTCTTATCGGAGAAGAGGTCTGACCGAGGTGTTGATTCGGTCAGACACTACCCAAGATCTGACCCGAGTCAGACGTGAAGGCGGAGGGCGAGGGGGAAGGTGACGAGGGAGGATCCAGTGAAGAAGCAGCCGGCGGTGGCGATGGTTGAGGGGTCTGGTCGTACGCCCTTGATTCTACTTTTCCCCTTCATCGTGACATCACCGAGGACGAGCAAGCACTGGAGGACGAGCAAGCACCGGCGGCATCACTTCTTCGGCCACCACCAACGACTGCAGCGGCCCAAACCCTAGCTCCACCATGTTATAGAAACTCACCGGAAGATGAGGATAGGTTAGGAAAAACGGATATGGAGAGGCCTGAGGAGGAGGACGAGTTGTGGTTGTTGAAATGGAACAACATTGGTGAAATAGATGTGAAGATAGTGTGAAGATAGTGCCAGAGTTGGTCTGGGATTTGTAAGGTGAAGATAAAAGGGAAAGGGTGGAGATAAAGGGGAAAGGGTGTATGTTTTTTAATTTTCTTTTTACAACCAAATATACTTATTAGTTCAGATCTCTTACTAGTTCAAACATTTTTATTCATTCAGCACTTATTCAATCAGATGTTGCCAAATAGCCTATTGGTCTGATAAGTGACTTTGTTCCAACAAATGTCACATATGCTCCAAGAAGCCAGGGTCAAAGGTGTAAAGTCATGTAAGTGTGACTAGGAACCATATGTATTTCGTAAAGAGATAGTGGACAATATTATATGAATGGAAATTTGTCCCTAAAAGTCATAAAATATAAACATGTGTAAAGATGTACATTCACTTAGCGCAAGCTAATAGATGTATGCATATGCTTTCAGGTTATGTGCCAAGTGAGGGGTTAATGTAAATCAAGTTTTTAGCAAGATGGATCGAACACACACACACATATATATATATATATATGTATATATATATATGAAAAATGTTGTAACATTTTTAGTGTATATCTTTTACAAAGATAATTAAAGAAAAGTTTTATAAAAACCCTAGTTATCCACATATAAACTTTGCTACTTTTCGATTGAAATATTAAATGGAATTGAAGGTGTTTTAAGTTGGTATCAGAGCATATGGTTTGAGAGATTTAGGTGTAAGGAATAGATAGAAACTATAGTTTTCTTGGTATTGGTAAAGTGTTCGATCTAATACTTGATTAAGGAACCAATGAATTAAAGATACTCCCAAGGGTTTTGACTTATAAGTATGATGTAGTTGTGCTTAATGTGACTAAATATGGTTATGTGTACTGAACTTCCTTGCCTGAGATGTGACGTGGTAATAATGATAATATATAACTATAATATGTATGGAACTACACATAGCTAGAGTCATAGTATACATATGGTAGTAATACGTTCTTAGAGTCATCATAATCATATCAAAAGATGAAGGTAAATAGGTTAATACAATGTGTTTAGCATGGGCTAACATATAAGAAAGTGTATTGATGGTATAACATGCCTAAAATAAGATTAACTCTACCAAGTACTTAGTAAAGTATAGTGTCATACTATCCTAATTTAGGGACTGTACTTTTAATTAAATAGTGACAGTCGGTAATAGGAAAGTAGACATCATAGCTATCAAAATGAAAATGAAAAATCCTATGCTTATGGAGGAAACTTGCTAACATATCAGGGAGGAGATAGCTAAGGCTCCCAAGACATCGCTCTATTTTTCATGGAACAGTCTATTTTTCATGGAACATATACAAAATTCGATTGAGAATGCACTTGAAAAGAGAATGCTAAAACAAACAACCAAACTGGTAAAAGTATAAAGAATTTATACCTTAATTTTATAATTCAAAAATAGTTTATATTTGTTTTTTTTATTTTCTTTCTTTGCTTGTTTTATTGTTAGTTTAGTTTGGATCGAGTTCAAGAGTGTTGTGGTGATCTTGGTTTCTACTTGTTTCATCTCTAGATGACACACGGGTCAAGCGTTGCACTTGAGCTTCGGGTTGTTGTATGGGTTTTATAATAGAAATAGAGAGTTCAAGATTAGAGACAAAAAACTCATATTCACACACTCTCACTCGCTTGTTCTTGGACATACTTTTGCGCTTTGTATTTTCCAGATCAGCTTGTTGATCTTTGTCTTTGTTTTCTTACACATATCATCGCCTTGATGATCTGTGAGTCGTAGTCTTGTTGGTTACTCGATTCATAGATATTGTTTCATTCTTTTGTTCTGTTTTGATTATGTTGGTTTAGGGTTTATAGTTTTCTAGTGTTTTGTCTATACTTTTAGTATCAGAGTATTAGAGTCTTATTTGTTAATTTTGGGGTTATATCTTTGGTGACGAGAAGGTACTGAGAAAAAATAGCATGGCTGATCAGTAATCAGCTTTTGCTTCTCAGACTCATTAAGGGCACAATGTTGAACAACAGCCTCATGAGCAAGCTTCTGTTGTATCTAATGACGTGGTACGTCCCTAACAGTCTCAGCAATACAAGCTTAGCACTAAATATGGTGTGGCTGAATCTTAGGAGTTGATAAAGGTTGTTATGAAGCCAAACATGATCACAAATTCACCAAAAGTTGTTCATAATTTAGGGAAAAATCGATAATTAATTATTTATTGCAATAAATAACTAAGTAAAAAACTAAACGATTTAAAGTTCAAAAGTCAAACGTTGAAACATTTATGAGTTTATTGATTTAGATTTTTATTAAAGAAACCACAAAATGTTATTGATAATTAATCATTAATTGTCAAGGCGATTAAATGTTAATTATTCAGGTTAAAAGGTAAATAATAATAAGATTATAACAAAACATTAGAGGAACCCAAGTTCCCCTATCCCTTGTAATCACAACGTAGAACAACCCCCTCTTCTCGGTTTGCCATAAAACACCAAACACCATCACCGTGGCCATCGCAAGCCACCACCTTCATCAGTTATCGTCTAGTGTTGCAATCGTTGAAAGTTTAATAATAAAGTCACAGCTTTAATCATTCATTTTAAGTATAAATATATTTGGTATGATACATTTTAGATTTCCAACTATTTGTGACATGAAAGAATGATTTTATATATTCGGTATATATAAATATGAAAATTTCATTTCACTACGTATAAGTATAAAAATGTTAGGTGTGATATGTTTTAAGATAAATAATATGGTATTTATATCGTTCTTGATGTTAAATAGATTTTGTTTGCAGTTCGCATATCAAATCTGACACAAACCTCAAAATCTTGTAGACAAACAAATTAAAGCAACTAGTTTTATTCCAGCCGCGCGTTGCGGCGGCTGGAATTTGTTTGGTCAATTGAGTTAACAGTCGTGCCTTAAAAGAGACCACATTATGTGCCAATGTGTTGATGTAGTTACGTTACAAAACAGGACCATATTATGTGATAACGAAACTAATATCAAGAAGGATTCAAGCATAAATAACCAATGCGACTAAGATGACTACCAGCATGTATAAACTATTGTTTAAAAAATAGAATGTCAATAAGAATAACGAAAAAGAATGATGCCTTGATAGGAGGCTTCAGATGTTAAATCAATGATTGATTTTTCATTAAGAGTATTCTCATATTTTGAATCAATCAGGGTTGATTACACGCTACATGGTTTGGTTTGTTATCCACCACCAATATGACAAAGAAACCGTACCCAAACAGAAACCTGATTCTACTTTTGCTACAAAAGTAATGCATGACCAAGTGGCCTATACTGGAGCTACCAGGACCTTGAAGGTGCTCAACATGAGTTTGATGCAATAGCAATTCACTCTTTAATCCCACTTGAGCACTTGCACTTACGTTTTCCACATTTTAAAACCTCAGTAGCAGTACATTAAACAAATCTAAATAAAATCATTTAGACAATAATTATGGATATGTATTTAACTTCAAGTTTCCTTATTAGAGATTTTATGTTTAAAAGCTTTATAATGCACCTTGACACAAATTGTTTTTGATCCTTCCCATTTTAAATTAAAAAATTCAGTTTCTCTCTCCTCTCAAATTCTGTAAAAAAAATTCAAGAAATATGATACTAAACAGAAAGTTTAATTACTTATTGAAGATATATTAATCTACCATTTAAGAACAACAACAACTTCTTTATGACATTGAGCATTTGTATTATTACAACATTTAGCTGGATTTAATTGAACTTCAGCGAGTATATTACAAAGACATAAGTTAGTCTTTTATTGTTTAACTATTATATAGTAGAATGGTTTCAAAATCAAATATTAAAGGGGCATGAATAACAATCTGACCTGATCTTTATGTGTTTTCTGTCCAACTTGTTGCCGACGGTCAAAGCCCTAATGTGAACCACCATGAAAGCAACGACAGATGGAAAAATGGCAGCCATGATGTCTACTTGGTGCCGATTAAACAAAAGGAAAACAACAATCAAGCAACACTTCTCAAACTCGCAGCCCTAATGCCAAACAAAACTAATAACCAAGTAGTGCTTAATACCTTAGCATGCAAATAAAAGGGGAGATCAGATGATTATGTTATGGGAAGAAGAGAGAATAACAGAAAGTGTTCAGTGGATACCTGATAGGGTTACGCGTGTTATAACTATATCCATCGACGTGCAATGCGCATATGATGGACATGGACACAAAACCATCGTCAAGTTGTGAAATGTATCAGATTAACAATTGTTCATCACTGACAAATGAACTTTGCATCACAACAGTAACCCCTTTTAACATCATCATAACCTTTACACATATAAGGTCAAGTTAAATGTCTCAAATGAATAACTGTTCGTCATCATCGACAATTGGAAATTGCATCACAACGACAGGAATAATACATTATCATCATGTGACAATGACAAACAACAATAATCAACGTCATGGTAAGTGACAAACAGATTCCATGACACCATGTCTTAGATGAGCTCACACTCACCATCATCGACCTGATAGAACGTCTCAGATGAACAACCCATCATCATCGACGTGGGTAGAAGTACCCAGATGACAAAACCAACAACAACCCATCGTTCTGCTGGGTACATTTGATTTCATTATGTTATAGCCGCCATGAGAGCATGCCTGATATGGCATCTCCCTACAGCATGCCAAAATAGATCACGTGAGGTAGAACAAAATGTAAATCACTATTCCTTTCATTGCTCTATTAATATATAGGATAATAGTGATATTTATAATCACATAAGTAATAGTATAAGTGGACAATAATGAGGCTCAAATATGTGATGAATGGAATAACAAATGATAAACCTGCCATGGCTACAATTGTATCCCACTTTGCCCCGATGCAGACTATCTAGACATTATTCAAATCCAACTAAATAAAATCAAATTCATCATTGTAGCATCATACTTCAACCGTAACTGGCTACAAAAGTCCCAAACAAACATAAAAATTCGAATAATTAGGCTGACTTTAAATATAATTACATGTAGAAAACATAGAAGCAACAAATCTAAAGACCTTGTCACTAATGTGGGTTAAATGAATTGTAAATGTGGCGTAAGTGTAAACACGATTGCTCCTAAGCTTATATTTATATGCAAGTCCCTAAACATTTAATCCTCATAAAATAAATCATCCATCATGGAAGCTCTAAGAACCATCTCTACTGTTGCTCCACCCTCACTTACCAAAACCCACCTACCTAAACCCATTTTCAATCTTTTATTCACTCAAAAGATATTCAAATTAACCCAAATTCCAAAATCCAAATTCGCTACAGAGATTGCTCATTATAAAGTCAATTAAAATGCAAACAGAAGCCAAATATAAAACAATTTCAGGTAAGATTTTGTTTAGAATAATTATACTGGTGAGGCGAGGCGAGGCTATTTGCACCACCATACAACTCATCCGTACCATCGTTATCATCTTTCTTCATAATCGGTTTTTAAACACCATCTCCACTGCCCTAGCCCACCGATTGACCCTTCATCTCCATCATCCACTGCCATGCATCACTAGTTTCTGCCACACCAGCCATGACTCTCCTTAGAAAACCACTACTTGCATTCACTACCAGCAGACCTGTAAGGCCCACCTTTCTCAGGGAAGCCTCACAGTTGGTCATTCACAGCAAAACATCGAGTTAAAACCGTCATTTACTCATATGTGTATAAATATATATTGCAGCGGAAAATACTGTAAATTTCAATCCATTACAAATGAAATATGAACATTGTCTGTAATTCTTAAAATCTATTTAAAGTCCTATTAATCTTTTCTTCATCAGGGATGCCAGTCTTCTAGTGCCAAGTAGCTTCAGTCCCATGCCTCTATTCCGTAGCTCTAACTCTTACCTGTCAACTGATATGCATACAAAAGTCAGCTTCGCTGAGTGAATTCTAGGTTTACTTTGCTAAATAACTTTCGTAAGAGGTATTAGCTTTATCAGTTGAAAATAGTTCTCGTCTATCAAGCATCAATACATACAGGCTATCACTTTATCGATACTTTATCATTGCTTTTCATTTCTCGTTATTTATTACTCTTCTTTATCCGTCAATTCTCTGTCACTATCGGTGCCTAGGCTCGCCTAGGACTTTACCGACACGCCAATTAAGGGCTTACAGTCGTACTCGATCGGGCCATTATTGTCATGCCAATTCAGGGCTTACAGACCTGCCTATTCGAGCATTACTTTATCCGGGTGAGGGCACAACAAATGCAACCCTCCTTTAGCAATTGCTTGCAAGTCTTTACTTTATTCCTTGCCTGCAGGACTTTACTTGCAAGACGTTACTTATCCAGGTACATGTTATGGGCCTCATAACCTTTCTTTATGTTTCACTGTCATGTTTAAGTTATACATAATATAACACAACACAATACATAATAAGAAGCAAACTCTTAGTCTAAGCATTCATATTTCATCAATCATGAGAGATAAACCAGATAACTGACCCTCCGTGGGACAACGGGGGTTCGGGGGCGGCAGCCTCTGATAGCGGGGTTCTAGGGGCAGCAGCCCCTAATGGGGTCCAAGGGGCAACGCCCCTGGCTGGGGCCGGGCTGCCAGGTCAGCGCGCCCGAAAATTATTTTGGACTATTTAAATAGCATATTTACTTTAGGAAATTTTACTTTTCTTGATAAAAGGTCTTAAAAACCGTTCTCATAAAAGCATGTATTTTAGTATGCATATCACCCCAAAACATTGAAAACGGGTAAAGGAGGGTCTAGAACTCACCTGAACTCGTCCAAGTAGCTTAAATTCTAAGTCACTTAGGCTATAGCCTAAATACTCTAGCTGCACGAAAGTTAACATGCAAAAACGTCATTTTCTTCATAGTTTCGCCAATAGTTTCGCTGTAGCGAAACTGCAGTTTCGCCTGCAGTTTCGCTGGGCAGCACTTCTGCTAGTTTCGCTAGACAGATTCGCTGCCTTGAGCGCCCAACTTTCATTGGAGTTTCCTACTTTCGAAATATCTAAGGTCAGTCTAAGTACTTAGCGAACTTATCAGCGAAACTATGGTTTCGCTTCAGAGAAACTGTAGTTTCGTTGGAAACCCCTCAGATTCGCTGTATAACTAAGCAGTTTCGCTGGATGAAATACTCAGTTTCGCTGGATCGGGGTCCAGTTTCGCTGGATGAATATAAACTCAGATCCAGCCCATTTTTAACCTAAAATCTTAACTTTTTACGTCCAAATCCTTGGTTTACCTTCCATGAAACCAAATCTAAGCTTTTTACACGTTTTCATACGTAAAAATTTGACCTTTATGTGTTTCTTTAAACTTTTCAAAACCCCAAAACCCTAGAATCCGGGTTTGATCTATAGAAGGCTTTAGAGGCTGATTCTTACCTCGTTTTGTTGCTCTTTTCTTGTGTTTTGATGCTCCAATCCACTAGAACTTCAATCCTTCAAACCTTCAAGCTCCAAATCTTGAAATTTCTTCACTTTCTCTCTCTACTTTCTCTCTCTACGAATTTGGTGGCTAGGGTTGAAATGGTGGAAGATGGAGCTGCTCATGCATGTTTAAGGGCTGATTAGGGCCCTTAAACCCATCAAGTCTAGCCCATTAAGGCTAATTTGATCCATATCCCACTAATTTACCCTTTTATTTCTTAAATTAACCCTTAAAAGCCCATTATTATTAAATGGCTCGTTTCGGGAAATTTCAGGGCGTTACAAGTCTCCCCCCTTATTTAGGTTTCGTCCTCGAAACCTGACTCGTCATTAAATAGGTTGGGGTATTGGCGTCTCATTTCCTCCTCGGATTCCCAGGTGGCATCCGACCCTTTTCGGTGTTTCCATTGCACCTTGACTTGCTTGACTGTTTTATTTCTCAATTGTTTCTCCTTCCGATCCAGTATAGCCACTGGTTGCTCTACATAGTTCAGCTTCTCGTCCACCTCGATGTCATCTAGAGGTACGACTGCCTCATTTGGTGCTAAACATTTTCTTAAGTGCGACACATGAAAGGTAGGGTGAATCCCACTTAATTCTTCTGGAAGGTCTAGCCTGTAAGCTACGTCCCCAACTCGTACTAGTACCTCGAATGGTCCGATGAACCTGGGACTCAGTTCCCCCTCTTCCTAAATCGGATGATTCCCTTCCATGGTGACACTTTTAGCATTACCCGGTCACCCACGCTGAACTCTATTGGTCTCCTTCTTTTGTCGGCGTATGACTTTTGTCTATCCTTGGCAGCCTTCATATACGCCTTGATTTTCTCCAACTTTTCCGTTGTGGCTTCCACAACTTCTAAGCTTCCTAGCTCCTTCTGTCCGACATCACCCCAACAAATAGGAGTTCTGCACCGTCGACCGTACAATAACTCATATGGGGGCATCTTAATACTGGCGTGGTAGCTGTTGTTATAGGAGAACTCTGCTAGTGGCAGATGATCATCCCAATTACCGCCAAATTCGATAACGCATGCCCGAAGCATATCCTCCAGTGTTTGGATCGTTCTTTCCGATTGCCCATCGGTCTGTGGATGGTATGCGGTACTAACATGCAACCTCGCACCCATCTCTTCATTGAACTTTTTCCAAAACTTTAAGGTGAACCGCGTATCCCTATCTGAAACAATCGATACGGGCATACCATGTCGCGCCACAATTTCTCGGATAAATAGTTCAGCGAGCTTTTCTGAACTAATTGCTTCCTTGATTGGCAGGAAATGCGCACTTTTAGTCAGTCTATCAACTATCACCCATATCGCGTCGTGGCCTTTTGCCGTGCGAGGTAGCTTGGTGATGAAGTCCATGGTAACATGTTCCCACTTCCATTCTGGTACTTCTAATGGCTGAACATAACCATAAGGTCTTTGGTGCTCAGCCTTCACCTATAGGCACGTGAGACATTTATTTACATACGCAACCACATCTCTCTTCATTCCGGGCCACCAATAATCTTTCTTCAAATCGTGGTACATCTTATTTGCGCCTGGGTGAATTGAGTAGCGGGTCTTGTGCGCTTCGTCCATAATATTTTCCCGCAAGTCACCATGCTTCGGAACCCATATCCTGCCATGGAAGGTCTTAACACCCAAGGTGTTCTCTACCAATTCATCCACTTTTCCCACCATCCTTTCCTTATTGATTTTCTGCTCTTTTAAAGTGTCCATTTGAGCTTGGCTTATCATCCTCATAACATCTGGGGTCACTATTAGTTGGCACGCCTTCACCCGGATCGGTTCATATCCTTCCTTTCGGCTCAGGGCATCGGCTACCACGTTCGCCTTACCCGGGTGATAATGGATTTCACAGTCGTAATCCTTTATCAACTCCAACCACCTCCTCTGTCTCATATTTAGGTCCTTCTGCTCAAAGAAATATTTCAGACTTTTGTGGTCGGTAAATATGGCGCACTTAGTTCCATACAAATAGTGTCTCCAGATCTTCAATGCGAACACTACTGCGGCAAGTTCCAAATCGTGAACCGGGTAATTAACCTCCGTGTCCTTTAGCTGTCTGGATGCGTAAGCTATAACCTTTCCTCTTTGCATCAACACACAGCCTAACCCGCAGTAAGAAGCATCGGAGTATACCGTTAGGTCTTCATCTCCTTCCGGTAGGGTTAGCACGGGAGCTTTGGTTAGTCTATCCTTCAATTCCTGGAACGCATCTTCCTGTTCCTTTCCCCAGTCGAACACCACGTTCTTCCTCGTTAACCTTGTTAATGGGGAAGCTATCTTCGAGAAATCTTTGATGAACCTTCTATAATAACCAGCCAATCCCAAGAAACTACGGATTTCGGATGGCGTCCTCGGGGAATTCCATTGCGTAACTGCTTCAACTTTCGTCGGATCAACCATTACTCCCTCGGAATTTATAACGTGCCCTAAAAACTGTACCTCCCGTAGCCAGAAGGCACATTTAGAGAACTTCGCATACAGTTTCTCCCTTCGTAAAGTTTCTAACACCTCCTTGATATGACAAGCATGATCTCCTTCGTTCTTTGAGTATATCAGGATATCGTCAATGAATACTATCACCGATCTGTCCAGCATCGGGCGGTACACGCGATTCATTAAGTCCGTGAATGCCGCAGGAGCATTGGTTAGCCCGAAAGACATAACCAGAAACTCGTAGTGGCCGTAGCGCGTTCGGAAGGCCGTCTTTGGGATATCTTGCCCCCTTACCTTCAGTTGGTGATATCCGGATCGGAGATCTATTCGGGAGAACCAACTTGCCCCTTGCAACTGATCAAACAGATCATCTATCCGGGGTAGAGGGTACCGATTCTTCACGGTCAGCTTATTCAACTCCCTGTAATCTATACACATCCTCATGCTGCCATCCTTCTTCTTCACAAATAGCACGGGAGCGCCCCACGGAGAAATGCTGGGCCTAATGAATCCCTTGTCAAGGAGTTCCTGCAGTTGTGACATGAGCTCCTTCATCTCGGATGGAGCTAGGCGGTAGGGTGCTTTGGCAATGGGTTGGGCTCCTGACAGTAAGTCAATCTGAAACTCTATCTCTCTATCTGGTGGTACTCCTGGCAGATCCTCCGGGAATACGTCAGGAAAGTCCCGCACCACTTGTACATCGGGCAACTCTTTCGCTTTATCTTTAACATCCTTGACATACGCTAGATAAGCTCCGCACCCTCGCCTCATACATTTCTCCGCCTTGATCATGGAAATGATCCTTGGAACCTTACAATCGTTATCACCGTAGATCGTAACCGGACTACCATCTGGAGCCGTTAATCGGATCATCTTCTGTTGGCATACTATGTTAGCATCGTGGGCCGCTAGCCAATCCATCCCTAGTACGACATCGAAACCTCCTAAGGGCATAACAAACAATCGTGCGGGAAAGTAATGGCCTCCTAGTTTAATGTGGCAATCCTCTATCATCCTGACTATTCTAATGGACTTACCATCAGCTGTTTCTACTTCGAAGGCATCATCTTTTTCCTTAGTTTGGACATCTAGTGTAGCACAGAATGATACAGATATGAAACTCTTACTGGCACCACTATCAAATAATATGGAGGCGCAAACATCATTGACAAGGAGCGTACCTGACACTACGTCCGGGTCCTTCCTTGCTTCCTTCTTGTTCATGGTGAAAGCCCTTGCCTTGACCTTGGGCTTTCCATCATCCCCCTTGTCATCACCCCTGCTCGTGCCCGAGCCTCCCGGCTTGGCTTTCTTGCAATCCCTGCGGTAGTGCCCCGACTCATGGCAGTTAAAGCACTCGTTTACTTCCGGGCACTCCCTAGCCATGTGACCCGTTTTCCCACACCGGTAGCACCCATGGCTACCCAATCGGCACTCCCCGGGATGCCTCCTCCCACACTTCCCACAGTTCTTAACTTCCTCGACCCCCTTCACAACCATCTGTTTTGCATCCACCCTTGCTTTCTTGTTCCCCGGTTGGTGGCCACTACTTCCATATCTCTTCCCATTGTTATTCCAAGCCTTCTTCGTCTCACCCACTATCACCGGCCTGCGATGATCGTACAACCTTCCACTGAGGTCCACTGCTGACCTAAAAGTGCTAGGTCGAGCAGTGACCATGTCCCTACGAATGTCTAGAGGCAACCCTTGTATGTACCTCTTGATCCTTTTGGCTTCAGGAGTTACCAAATCAGGCACCAGACGTGCCATTTCATTGAATCTTGTAGTGTACTCCTGGTGAGTCATATTTCCAGCCTCCAGACTCACAAACTCTTGCTCGACCTTGTCAAGCTCTCTTTCCGGGCAGTACTCCTCTATCACCAACCTCTTCATCTCCGGCCATTTCATCCTCTCAATGGCCTCCTCTCCATAAGACTCAGCAATGTTATCCCACCAACACAGTGCTGGATCCAAAAGGGAATGGGAAGCAAACTTCACCTTTTGGTTTTCACGACACTCGCTGATCTTCAGTACGGCTTCCATTTCCCTAATCCAACGCTGAGCAGTGGCAGCGTTACCAGTACCATCAAATGTTGGGGGCTTACACCTCTGAAAATCCCCGTAGCTGCACCCCTTCGCCCTCTCTTCCACTTCAGGGCCATCATGGTTACCCAGACGATCTCCCTCGTCGCTCAACTCCTCAGTCTTGACTGCCCCTTCTTATCAGCTTTTTCTGAAGCCGTACTCTTCTTACTGTCGCCCTTAACCTGCTCCACAAATTCCGCAAACAGAGCGGGCATCACTCCAGACAGGACCTGATGCACCTCTTGGGCAATAGCTTCCTTTACTGTCTCTTTCAGTTTGGCCTGATCAGGGGTAGACCCCTTGGCTCCCGTTTCTAACTCAATCTCCTCCTCCTTAATCGGTTCCTCAACCGGCTTTCTGGTGGACCTTTTTGTTGGCTTCACAGTTGCACTTGCAGTTTCCTTTGCCTTAGTCGGGGGCCTTCCCTAGTGCTTCTCCGGGTGACCATGGTTGGAACTTCTTTCTTAGGTGCCATTCGTTCTACTTCCTATAAGATTCAGAATGTTAATATGGTCTTTCAAGGCAAGTTCAGTTCACGACAAGTTTGTAAATTTTTAATAACAGTGGCCAGTTGCGATTAACTACTTACAGAACTCCTCGTGCCATAAACTTTCCTATCCTGAACCACACTAACACTAGAACCTACTATACCTATTCTATGCACGTGTAAGTCACATAAATTCAGATAGGTGTCACAGATAACTTTATCATACTCTATCTCGGCTCTTACTTAAATAAGAAGGCACTATCCCTCGGAATAATACCTACAACGTACTTTGTTACCTCTTGGCATGGAGCTTTTGGACTGGCATCCTTGACACTTGGTCCTATTATCAGTTTAAGTTTAGGTTTACAAAAACGGTTTTCCCAAATCTCTTAAACATTGGCTCTGATACCAACTTGTAAGGCCCACCTTTCTCAGGGAAGCCTCACAGTTGGTCATTCACAGCAAAACATCGAGTTAAAACCGTCATTTACTCATATGTGTATAAATATATATTGCAGCGGAAAATACTGTAAATTTCAATCCATTACAAATGAAATATGAACATTGTCTGTAATTCTTAAAATCTATTTAAAGTCCTATTAATCTTTTCTTCATCAGGGATGCCAGTCTTCTAGTGCCAAGTAGCTTCAGTCCCATGCCTCTATTCCGTAGCTCTAACTCTTACCTGTCAACTGATATGCATACAAAAGTCAGCTTCGCTGAGTGAATTCTAGGTTTACTTTGCTAAATAACTTTCGTAAGAGGTATTAGCTTTATCAGTTGAAAATAGTTCTCGTCTATCAAGCATCAATACATACAGGCTATCACTTTATCGATACTTTATCATTGCTTTTCATTTCTCGTTATTTATTACTCTTCTTTATCCGTCAATTCTCTGTCACTATCGGTGCCTAGGCTCGCCAAGGACTTTACCGACACGCCAATTAAGGGCTTACAGTCATACTCGATCGGGCCATTATTGTCATGCCAATTCAGGGCTTACAGACCTGCCTATTCGAGCATTACTTTATCCGGGTGAGGGCACAACAAATGCAACCCTCCTTTAGCCATTGCTTGCAAGTCTTTACTTTATTCCTTGCCTGCAGGACTTTACTTGCAAGACGTTACTTTATCCAGGTACATGTTATGGGCCTCATAACCTTTCTTTATGTTTCACTGTCATGTTTAAGTTATACATAATATAACACAACACAATACATAATAAGAAGCAAACTCTTAGTCTAAGCATTCACATTTCATCAATCATGAGAGATAAACCAGATAACTGACCCTCCGTGGGACAGCGGGGGTTCGGGGGCGGCAGCCTCTGATAGCGGGGTTCTAGGGGCAGCAGCCCCTAATGGGGTCCAAGGGGCAACGCCCCTGGCTGGGGCCGGGCTGCCAGGTCAGCGCGCCCGAAATTATTTTGGACTATTTAAATAGCATATTTTACTTTAGGAAATTTTACTTTTCTTGATAAAAGGTCTTAAAAACCGTTCTCATAAAAGCATGTATTTTAGTATGCATATCACCCCAAAACATTGAAAACGGGTAAAGGAGGGGTCTAGAACTCACCTGAACTCGTCCAAGTAGCTTAAATTCTAAGTCACTTAGGCTATAGCCTGAATACTCTAGCTGCACGAAAGTTAACATGCAAAAACGTCATTTTCTTCATAGTTTCGCCAATAGTTTCGCTGTAGCGAAACTGCAGTTTCGCCTGCAGTTTCGCTGGGCAGCACTTCTGCTAGTTTCGCTAGACAGATTCGCTGCCTTGAGCGCCCAACTTTCATTGGAGTTTCCTACTTTCGAAATATCTAAGGTCAGTCTAAGTACTTAGCGAACTTATCAGCGAAACTGTGGTTTCGCTTCAGAGAAACTGTAGTTTCGTTGGAAACCCCTCAGATTCGCTGTATAACTAAGCAGTTTCGCTGGATGAAATACTCAGTTTCGCTGGATCGGGGTCCAGTTTCGCTGGATGAATATAAACTCAGATCCAGCCCATTTTTAACCCAAAATCTTAACTTTTTACGTCCAAATCCTTGGTTTACCTTCCATGAAACCAAATCTAAGCTTTTTACACGTTTTCATACGTAAAAATTTGACCTTTATGTGTTTCTTTAAACTTTTCAAAACCCCAAAACCCTAGAATCCGGGTTTGATCTACAGAAGGCTTTAGAGGCTGATTCTTACCTCGTTTTGTTGCTCTTTTCTTGTGTTTTGATGCTCCAATCCACTAGAACTTCAATCCTTCAAACCTTCAAGCTCCAAATCTTGAAATTTCTTCACTTTCTCTCTCTACTTTCTCTCTCTACGAATTTGGTGGCTAGGGTTGAAATGGTGGAAGATGGAGCTGCTCATGCATGTTTAAGGGCTGATTAGGGCCCTTAAACCCATCAAGTCTAGCCCATTAAGGCTAATTTGATCCATATCCCACTAATTTACCCTTTTATTTCTTAAATTAACCCTTAAAAGCCCATTATTATTAAATGGCTCGTTTCGGGAAATTTCGGGGCGTTACAAGACCACCACCTCCAAACCTTTAAACCTCTCTCTGTCTCTGAAAAGGTCAAACAATCGTCAAAACCATACCATCGCCGCAAAGGGTTCAAAAAACTCGGCGGCGAAGTTGACCATTAAACGACAATGTCAATGTCGCCTCCAAACCTTTACCACTCTTTCTTTTGCGTAATGAAACAGCCCAAACCCACCCTCTTCACGACTGGAGCATCATCACCTAGGGTTCCTTGGAACCCGGTAGTGATGTCGACCATGAAACGGTGATGGTATCCATGCCCAAAACCCCACCTCTGCTGCTTACAAAATATTACGGATGACGGTTCCAAGAGACGTAACTGACAACGCCGATTACGACAGCAACTCCTGCCGCCACGCCGCCACCGACGACGACGGTGACGGAAGGCAACAAATATATAGAACCCAGGGAATCCAAATAGTCTCTCCCACCATCCCTCTCTGTGTGTAAAACAGCGCGCGAAGAACACAGGGAATCAACCGCTTCATCAGCAGTAATATATAGAGGCAACAAATGATTGTACAAGATGCATAAAAACGTGCATATCACTGCTCTATTAACATATAGGGTAATTAAATTTTCACAAGTTAATATGATCATGAACCTTTTAACTTGAAATTTTATTTATTTCTATTATATATATATTAAAAACTTTGGTCGGTTGTTAAATTACTTTTTAATTAAAAATTATTCTCCAATCATAAGTATTATATGATGCAAATTGGGAACAAACTTTAAGAAAAACCCAATGGTTTCACTACTAGAAAAACTGCAATAGATGACGCGCATTGCGCGTCATCTTTGGGGTCAGATGACGCGCAAATGCGTGTCAAGGAAGGGGTAGTCATAAATGATAGATGACACGCATCCGCGCGTCATCTATTTATGACGCGCAAAAGATGACGCGCATTTTATGACGTGCAAAAGATGACGGGCAATGCGCGTCAAGGAAGGGGTAGTCATAAATGACTAGATGACGCACATGCGCGTGTCATCTATGAAATTTTATGACGTGCAATAGATGACGCGCAATGCGCGTCATAAAATTAGCTGCATTTTTTTATTTTTTTATTTTTAATAAATTTACCTGTTGTTTTCTAAAACAAATTGTCGAATAACACTAAAAGCGAAATCCATTAAATACCAATAAAGTTTACAAAAGTTGTTAATTAACAACTACAAAGTATAAAACAAGTCCAAATTCAATTAGTACCAATACTAATACAAGTCCAATACCAATACTAACACAAGTCCAAATATATCATTTCAGGCCTACATATAAATGAAATTCGATACGTAGTGCACCTAGTCTTCACGAACTTCATCCAAATCACCATCAGTGTATTCATCTTTACCTTCTCCAACCTAAGACAAAACCAATTTCATCAAATTAAACTTGTCAATAACAACCAAAACCGCTTCCACCAACCTGACCAGATTAAGATAAACAATCTTAAACACTTGACTAGTTTATTAGATCAATGTATATAGATAGTCATAAATCTATACTATCTTAATAAGCAAATGAGAAAGGCAAGGATGTCATTTCACACAAATCTCTTAATTTTAAGAGTTGTACAATACATTATGCATAAGTTACAAGCAAGTGAAGCATGAACTACTCAAGAATCCTACCAAAGCCTTTAATAGAATAAGCCAAAATCAGACCCTTTTCAAAACCACTGGTATTTCTCCCTTTCTTTAAGAAGAAGGTCATCCCCGTTCTTTTCTTCTGAGAACCCTACTTAGCACAAAAACGATATGCTTCTTGGCTCTATGCAGTGAAATGGGCGGGCAATTCAATTTTCAAGCAGCTTATCCCCCTTCGCATTCTCTAATCGCGAACCAAGGGAAACCACCCTCTGACCCATATTCGATTCAGTTCCACCCTCTGCGGTGGTGGTGGTTTGCCTTCGATCTGTTGTCAGTGGTACTTGTAGATCTATGGTACCTTGGATCTATGGTACCTTCGATCTGCTCTCAGCCAATGAAGATGGTGGATGAAGGTATTCCCAACTAAAATTCAGAGTTCATCTTTGAAATTGAAGCGCCTACGGCGAGGTCCATGGCCGACGAAATGATATCATCAGCATGGATCATCTTGGGGTTTCCGGCACGTCATCGGTGATGGCTGCTTTCTCCAGTAGGTCAGTGAACTGTGAGTTTATGTTGTTTGAGGTTTTAATAATGATGCAAAATTGCTTCTTGTGTTTACGTTTGCCAAGCTCATCGATTCCAAATTGCTTTTAGGTTTACCAATTTGGGGTTTCTGGCAAAATTGCTTCTTGTGTTTACGTTTACCAATTTGAATCTGAATTTGATTTTTTCGATTCTATAGTTTTTCCATTTTTTAATCTCAAATTTGATTTGGCCCGTTGTGAGGCAATCACGGAAGACACAGGTCAACAGAGCAAAGATCGAGGCTATCCTGCTTCAATCCACTTTGTCGTATGTATTTCTTTTTTAGCCTTATTATGCAATTTTGTATTAATTTTGTGGAATTCGCTTATGTTAATTCAGGGGGACAAGTTGATATGGTTCGTTCTTGCTACATTGTTGCTTACTTGCTGTGTTATTTGCATCATTGATTGTTGTTGATGTATGAATTTGTTCGAAAGCAGGTAAACAACTAAATTTGTTTCAAAGTTGATATGGTTCATCATTGATTGTTGTTGATGTATGAATTTGTGTCTAGATTCTCTGTGTATTCTACAAGTTGATAAGGTATGGAAGATTGGAGATGCTAGAAACAAGTAAACAACTAAATTTGTTCCAAAGTTTTTACTTCTATCTATTGCATAATAAGTTAGCAACCATATGTTTAGATTATATATTAATGATTTTGACCCATTTGAGATTTATGATTTCATAAAATGGGTTTGGGTAAATTTGACCCATTTACCCAAACCCCCCGTTCTGTTTCCGATTGTGGCCACTGTCACCGGCCAGTAGCTGATGTGACCTTCAGCCTCCCTTCACAAGCCATTTCCACATCTACATTCAAAGCCCCTTCCTGATCCCTTCCCCAATTTGAATTCCCCTTCGATGCCATTCCCGCCGGTAAGTCTTCGATTTCGTCTGTGTATGAATGTTTCATGTTTTGTTTCCCCCTTTTATGTGTGCTATTTTGATTTCGAGGCAGGTAACCACAGGACTATCATCCACGTCGTCTCTGATCGGTGGCTTAGTTAAAATTCGGGAGTCGGTGAGCATAAGGGGATCAAGAATCGTACCAGACCAATATGGGTTGAAATCGAGCTGAATTATTAAAGATTAAGTTTTTTTATTAGTTTATGCAACTAAAATCGATACTTTCAGTTTAGATTTAGGAGTGTTATCAAATATGCTAAGGAAACATAGGAAGAAGTATAACTATGGGTAATCTTCCTATCTTTATATAGTTGTTCAATAATCACCAATCCATTGTTCTTATTTTCTGAATTTGGGTTTGAACTTTAGTTTAAGTTCACAGTATATTAACTGGTATATCAAAATTAGTTTATTATTAGTTAAATACTATCATGCACACCAAGTGCTTACTTAAATGCTTGTGTGAGTTCTGGTTGCTATGTTAAATGATTATATCCATGCTTGTGTGTGTTTTGGTTGATGATAAAGCAGAACACATTTAATCATATAACCATGGAAGTGATTTATGATTGATGATAAACTAGAACACATTTAATCATATAACCACATTCAAGGAGCAACCGTTGATTGACAGTCATTATGTTATAATTATATTTACTTCAGTAAGTGGTATAACATATTAAAACTTAATAGATGAGGCTCTTGATTATTGAAGCAGCAACTATTGGTTTGAATTTGTCATCTTTATGAAATAGCGCAGTAGGAAATGCAAAGAATGGGTGGAGCAGCATGCCTTAATGTTTCCAGGTACACTGTTTTTCATATTTTCTTTGATTATGTCGATTTCAACCTTGTAAAGTTTTGTGTTATTATTTTGATTTTCTGTTTGTGAACTTAGGGAAGTTTTGAAAATCTAAAGGCTATATGGAATGTTGGTGTCATGGTACAAGTTTCTTGAATTTTTTTGTTCCTTACACTTTATGAATATTTTACCAATTGTATAATTCTTCATAATACCAACTCTCACAAAACAGGTGGGTCGGGTATTCTACCTGGTTCGGGTCAAAGGGGATTGTTCTAAAATTATAATTTGGTTAGGGTCAAAACAGTTTTGACCGGAATGGGTTCGGGTTAAACCGGTGGTTTATAAAAAAAACTAGCAGGGAACCCGCGCGATGCGGCGGGGGCGATATTTACAACACGATACCCCTTTGACTCGAGATTTCAAATATAGGCAAATGAAGACATTTGCTAGCCGAGTGATGAAAGCATATCGGCAAGATCAAAACATTACTTAATCCTTACATTAATGGCTAGCAATACTCGAGACTTGAGGTCCATTACAAGTTAAATAACACAAAGTAAAAAAAAATTAAATAAGTTACCTGATCCATTAGATCATAGACTCATTAGCATCATCTGAGATCCCCTACATAAACAATAAAAAAAAGATTTCAGAAATATAAGGGTCTATGAGATATAATATATAAATAAACTCATAACATTAAATAAAAATGCATGCGTTTAATTTTTTGTTTTGATTGCCAATCAACAGAAAAACTAATAACAATAAAACAATACCTGATACTAAATAAAGATACATACGTGTTTGCTTGGTATATCTCAAAGTCAAAATAACATAGATAAATCAACATTCATGAATAGAAAGTTTATTAATATAAACATATGCATAGTTGGCCTAGAAAATTAGAAAATCAATGTGTCCTGAAGCATCAATTGGACGTCCATTTAAAGAAGTGTTTGAAAATGAGGTATGTTCAAGAAACTTATTTCCTTTGGTTGTGATGCAGACTCAAAATGTGAAGCACCTGAGGTACAATTGGTTATTTTCCCAACATCAACTCCTATGATATAACTTTTGATTTGCCATAAGAACAAAGTGAATCTAATACCACGATGCATTATATATTGAAATAAAGTGAAGTTGGCTATTTTCACATGTCAACAAAACAAGTATTAAGTATCATAATATCCAGGATCTGAATAATATTACAAGCTGACGCAACATGAGGTACGTTCTCGAAATTTTTAGCAAAAAAATAATAAATTCAGATCCCAGAAATTGGGCTTTGATTCAATGACAATCTTTAGGGTGTGATTGGGCTTTGATTGGGCTTTAATTCTTATAACCTTGATAAAACTTCAGAATGTGTAAGCTGTTTAAATTTTATTAAAAATTAGTAAAAGGGTAGGGCCAACCGTTTAGAAGCAGCAGGATGACAGGGTTCAAGCTTCATCTGTTTCCCTGCCATGTCACTCTTGTTTAATTCACGCAATGCAGTTTCTGCAGCTCTTATATCATAAAATTCTATGGACTTGTGACGACTTCCTTGTGGAGTTCATGGATCTGCATACCAGACCTAGATTATCCAACTAAATAACATACCAAAGGTCAAAAATAAAAATGGGAAGTTCATCGTCGAAGTAGTAGAATCAAGGTTATATATCACAACAATGCCTTGATTAATATCTTTACTTGATTTATTTTATAAGATTTAAAGAATCATTTACTTGATCCATTTTATAAGATTTAGTAGAAAGTTTTACATACAACAACTACAACCACATTCCAAGGTTATATATCACAACAATGCCTTGATTAATATCTTTACTTGATCCATTTTATAAGATTTAGTAGAAAGTTTTACATACAACAACTACAACCACATTCCAAAAAAATCATTTACTTTTAATATAAAGTTAAACTCTCCTCACTTGATCCATTTTATAAGATTTAAAGAATCTATAGTGAGAATGCAGCGTAATAAAGTACCACCATATATGATCCAAAATAGTTTTAAATGGATTGGAAATTGTTGATATGAATTTAATTTGAAAGATGAAAAAGGGATCTGAATCTTATAAAGAAATAGGTTATTATTTATAAAATTTAAAGAAGTTATGAACATACCTTTCATTCTAAGAATGCATTTGTGATCTCTTGAGCATAAGTTTCATAATGAATATTCACTTCAAACCAACTGTAATCACCTAAGGAGGTTGTTGAACATCATAAAAAACACTTGATCAACAAATTAGCCTACCAAACTTTAATGATTAGTGATCATTTTTATTAACAGAACTATGTAACAACTTCTTTTTCTTTCAGGTTTAGGGGACTCTTTCTCTTCAACTTTAGCCTCGTCGGCCATTGGTTTAAGCAATAGAGAAAGAAGCTTAACCTGTCAGTAACTCTTCTTCTAGATTCTTCTCAGAACTTTTAATGGATCTGCCCTTTCCCCCTTCACAACCACCTTATGGGTCTTACAGTCTATTTGAATATCCTCCACTTCTAATCAAGTAAATTATTATAAATATTTAAAGGGGATGGAGATGTATATCGTAAACGTGATGAGAAGATGACCATCAGATCTAAAGAGAGCACTCATTTCCTTTCAAATAAATGTCACCTAAATCATCAAAACTTACCTTATATTACCAATCTTGATGAAAATAAAGCATGCTAGTGAAATTGGATTGTCCAGCCTTACAATCTGGGTTGTAGCTTATCTACACAGTAGTGGAAAGTGGTTCGCTGGCCGTCGTACGTTTGAATTAGATGCCAAAAAATAGATATTCAAAACAAAGTTCAACTTTGTAACAACGACTCCCACAATATCATATGAACTATAAAATGTAAAAACCAATGACACCAATTTTTGCATCCAGCTAAAGATATACATCAATAATAACCACAAAGTGTAAGTGCTTCCAAAAACAAATTATACCAACATTGGTACCCGTGACAGATAAACAAACCTGCACATAACATTTGTTATAAAGTTTCCTTTTTGTCCAATTGATAATTGCTCCATTAGTTCGTCTGCAGGAGGTTCACTGGCTAATGCAAGGTCTCTCTATGTATCCATTATCATGTTTACCAATAGTAAACGACAGTCACATGAGCACTTCTTGCAAACATAAAACTAAATTAACTATTTAGTTCCCATTTTCCTGACATATCAACTCTCATTTTCTCCTATCAATTTTTTTCATAACCAAGATCTAATTTTTTGTTCTTATAAATCCTTTGACCTTGAAGACCTCATCAGGATCATTTCTTCCATTCAAATGCTTGACCCGCCGAACAGGTCAAACACTCTAATGAACTTTTGATACACAATCTAATGAGTATTGACAATAGCTAAAAATGTCTATTAGTAGTTGGGATTGAAACGTACCTTTTTTATCCAACAATGATCCTACTCTAAACAAGGGGTCTTCTAATAAAATTTAATCGTAGTTGGATGTATAATCAAAATAGACTTACTTATCTTTATCAAGGAGGTTTGCTCCAACCAATGTTGTTACGACCGGATCGGATCGGTCGTAACAACCAGTCCGACCAGGGATCGGCTAGGTGGCCGGTCCGGTTCACTATGGATCTTTTTTGGCTGGTCGAACCGGCCAGTTCGTCCCGAACTGGTGGTCTGACGGGAAACTGGACCGGTTCGAACCGGATTTTGGTATTATTATTATTTTTTTTATTTTAATGGGATGAATGAAATACGCATAAACTTACTTTTTCACTCATTGCCATCACTACAAAAGATCTAAAGTCATATTTTAGACATTTTGTTAAGTAGTTTTGAAAGGACAACGATCCACCATTGTAGCCAAACATTGACTCTTTCTTTGGATTTAATTAAATAAAGTAGTAAAATAACTTCAGACCAATTTGCTATAAGATATTGATACTAAGCATAGCACTCCCTTAGTTCCGTAAAATTAAAACACTAAATTATCTTGGTTAAAGATTGAAAAGAAGAACTCAAACACATATGGTCTAAAAACTCACGAACTAAAGACTCATATAGGAAATCAACCGAACACGAAGAATTCAAATCACATGAGTCTGATATCATCTATATCCCGAAGGTACTTCGAGCATCACAGTACCTTGGACCAATTGACACAATTGTTAAAATCTTGAACAAAAATACACAATTACCTTATGGAAAGCGTCGACTACTTGCTCTCATACATTAGTTAACGGTGACGGAACCTGTTTGGAGGAGCTTCTGGCCAGAGATGGTGGTTACAAATGATAGGAGCTTCAACCCTAACTTTGTTGTGGTTATGTGTGTGTGTGATGATGGAACACCAACGTTTGGTCGTTCTCTTCCGCAGTATCGTCTCCGTCATCGGCTCCCATCTCTCCCCTGCGTAGCTCTCTCTCTCTCTCTCTCTAACCTTGTTTGAATTTTGAAAACGAACCTGACCCATGGAAGGATTCACACTCTTAATGAGGGTTCAAACCCTATTTGTATTGTTTTGCTTTAGAGAGTTGTACAAAAAGCTTAGATACTTGTAAAACTCTTAATTTTAAGAGATTTAGGTGAAATGACTCTTTTGCCCTCCTCAAATGCTTATTAATATAGTATAGATATTCAAATGGGTTCTTCTGGTGGTGTCGACCTATTTGAACCTATTCTAAGTTAGCTGGTTTCATGAGATTGACCTGTTATATAATTTCATGAAACTCAATTGAAGGTAACAAAAAACTAGAGTTCATACTATATTTCATGAAACTCGGGATTGTTTATCTCACATTGCCGTTTTTGAACTTTTGCTTCAAGCCTCTCGAGGATTGTTTTTTGCTGTGTTTTAAGGCACCAACTCATTATGATAAAATTCAATAGCTTTAGTGTTCATTTGGTATTTGAATTTGGTTGATGAACTTATGGTTTCAAAATAAGGTAACTCAAGTATGAGGAGGCAAGAGAACATGTATTCATTAAGGTGAGAATTTTGTTAGTTTTAACTTGCTTCAGTTTGTTATCTTTAATGTTAATAAGAATTATTACACTCCAAATTATGTCTGATTAGTTTTAATTTTTCTAGCACTGATTCTCACTTTCTTAGATCATGTTTTTTTTAATATTAACTAATGTTAATGAGAATTAATTACACCCCCAATTATGTCTGACATACTAATTTTAATTTTTAGTTATTTACATCTATTATTTATAGGATATGGAAGCGAAGGAATTTGGCTCCTGCATTCAAATCTGCGAGGACCTGAATCTGAAGTTAAAAATCAGGCTCATTGGCGCCTGAACAACAAAGGGGTTCCATTGGTGAGCTAAAATGTACAATTTTATGAAGTAAAAAAAATCAAATGTAAAAAGATCACTATCAAAGTGATCTCGCTTTAATTTTTAAGTTCCAATCTACGAATTTGTTTGTGTTTTAGAAACATGGAGTGTAGTGTAAGTCCTAAAATGGTCAATCGGAATTAGGAGAAATGAGATCAGCATCATGGAATACTTGTGAAATTTGATGGAAATGTTAGTCTATTAGCATTAGCCAACTTTTAATCTATTATAAGCCACCCAAATATAATAAGAATGTACTTCGATTGCTATACTTTCAGCTCATCACAACATCAACAGGTTCGGGTCAAAACGCGTAATTTCAAGCATGGGTATTACACACTTGAAGGTACAAATCGGGGCAGTTTTGGATGTTGCAAGTATGTGACTTTTGATTTCGCATTTGAGTTTGTTTAGCGTCATTGTTTGACCATGATTTTAGGTTTTATTAATTTTAAAAATTGCAAGTACCGAGCTGAAGAAGCGGTAGGAAACGAAAGACCAAATCAAGACACAAAGTTGAGAGAAGGCAGATGCAATTCAATTAAAATTTACCCAACCCTTAGTAATGTCATTTTGCAGAAAGTTTTACGGTATTCAGGTTGTTGTTAAAAGTCTCAATTTCACTATTGTTAAGTAAAACTATATTATATTCTTCTAAGGATTTGTATATATAACTTATGAAACAAGTATCGCTATGTAAATAGTCGCCCCCGCCGCATCGCGCGAGTTTCTTACTAGTGTGTATGTATACATAACCAGCCATACTTCTACTTACTAACTATGATAATTTACTTATACATACTATGTGTATGTATACATAACCAGCCATACTTCTTCTTTTCGGTTTAACCCGTGTTCGAGCCTTCTACCAGGCTATTTCTTGTTGTTTATTTTTACAATGATAATTGGTTGTCTATTTCTTTATTTTTAGCGGCTAATTGGTTGTCTACTAACGGCATGCTTTTAGTATAAAATATATCGGTGTTTAAAATTGATAAAAAAATACTTTAATATTTTGATTTCATAATATTTCTGAAACTTCGTATTAGAATTTAAGCTTTGCTTTTCTTTACCATTTAACTACATAACTTTATAAATGATTTGGTAATTAATTAGTTATATTATTTAACAAACTATACTTTATTTTTTAAATCGAGATAGGTGACGGTTTTACACGATTTTATATTTTGGTTAAAAGATTTTTTATAGTTCGCTTTTGTATTATTTAACATTACAACAACGTCACTTTTTTTAATTCCCGAATATACTATTACGAAGTAGTTTTTATCTACGTATGGACATTCAAGGAAAGTCACCGCAACGCGCGGCATATCCTTCTAGTTACATATTAATCCCTTAAAACAAAAAATGTACAAGAAAAATATAAATGTATATTAAATAAGTACCTTAAATTATGATTGCTAATTTCTATATTAAGTTTCAACTTTTGACATAAAATATTCCTTCGCGTAGTTAAAAATTATAACAATAAGCATATTTCATTCAAAAAATAATATAACAATAAACATATTTAAAATAATATAAATAAAAAAACTAAAGCATGTAAACATTCAAATACAAACATGTTTATATGTTCGTTCATTAAATATATTTTTGTTTGTGTTCGTTCATTAAAATGATAAACATGTTTATGAACTGTTCACGAATATTTACTGAATGTAAACAAACACAAACATGGGCAAATGAACATAAATAAATGTTCATGAACATAAATAAATGTTCATGAACATAAAACAAACTCAAACGAAAAGTTCCTAAACACATAAAAATATAAACGATATATGTTCATTCTATAATAAAATCACAAACATTACATAAAATTCACCAAATATAAATAATACTTACAATAATGATCACAAACCAAACTTTTAAGTGAATGAATATAAACAAACGTAAACAAACACATTACTGAACGTTCACGAGCATAAATGAACGAACACGACCTCTGTTCATGTTCGTTCGTTTAGCTAAACGAACTGAAATTTCTTGTTCGTGTTCGCTTATTAATTAAACGAACGAAAATAAACGAACTTACCGCCAATAATTCACAAACTGTTTGTTAACCATTCGGTTCGTTTGTAACACTAAATGCTACATAATTTGAGATAAATTGTCATCCCAACGACCTTGAACCCATAATATTAGGTTAAGATGACAACAACAGTTACCTGACATCTATTTATCACTACAAACTACAAGCACCCCACCCCTATAATGGTTCTATACCATGACAAAAGTTTTTATTATAACCCCTATTATTATCTTACAAAACTACAAAATAACCGAGTTTGTAGAGCCTACAGAACCCGTTTGCATTTGCTGGCTTCCATCGATCTATGATTGTTGGTCTTGTAACTTTCGTTCCTTTTATTCTCACAAAACTAGGGGTGAAAACGAAAAGAGCCGAGCCCGAGCTCGTATAGGCTAGAGCTCGACTCATGATGACTTTGGAGAGCTCGAGCTCAAGCTCGGCTCGTGTCGAGCTTTATTTTTAAAGCTCAAGCTCGGCTCGACAATATTTTTTTAAGCTCGAGCTCGGCTCGATAAATACTTTTTCCAAGCTCGAGCTCGGATCGGGCTCGGCTTGTTTATTTATTTTATTAATATATTTTTAAGATTTTTATATTTAGTTTTTATATATATTTATAATTATATATTTTATATTTAACATTATACATATTGTTTAACTGTTTTTATCATAACTTTATATATAATAAATAATATTTTTAAAAAATTAATAAATTAAATAAAAATATATAATAAAAAGCTCGGAGCTCGATACGTGAAACTCGAGCTCAGGCTCGATAATTGAATGACCTTTTTTGAACTCAAGCTCGACTCAAACTCGATAAAACTCGGCTCGTTTCAAATTTTTTATCGATACCATCTCGATACTCACCTACACCCCTGCACAAAACCACCCAAAGACATTGATTGTTTGATTTGAAGAAAAAAGTGTAAATAATATAAAAATATAAAGAAAACCCTTCTCTTAACTCTCTTCAGGTATCTTTATCTTCCCATTGTTCTTGCATTCTTTCTCTCTCCATATTCAATCTTCTAACAAGAAAGCATCCCAGAAAGATATACATACAGATTCATATATTTATGTTCAAAGGTTCGATTTTATATGGATCTACAGATCTAACTCATCCAAACCCACATGGGTTTGCCCTAATCTCTTTCGGATCTCCATCTTTTAATTGATTGATTCAGTAGCTTACCAGAAAGCATACATTGGAAATAAACCCTAATTTCAACTGTAGGTCTTCAATCTTCTTTCTTTAGGTGTTGCTTGTTTGATTGACCTGGTTTGACCTTTAATTTTGCATACCCTTTTGAAGATCTAGCTTAATTAGTCTATGAACCTATGATTTAAAGCTTCTTGTTCTTATTTCGGTGTAGGATGTTTTGTTGATTCGTACTTTGTTTTGCATATAGGTTTTGATTACTTATGGTATGCAGGAATTTGGGGATCAAAAAGATTGTAACTTGTGTGGAGATTTAGTGTTGTATAGTGTTCTTTGCATCCAGTTGTGGATGTTGAGAATTTGGTTGTAAGCTGTGGTGAGAATTGAGATGAGGGATGTTATCAACATTGATAAACTTTCTAAAGGCCTGTTGGCTACCATCAGACCGGTTTTCTTATTCAGGTTCTGATGCAACTGGCCGGCAGGATGGTCTTCTGTGGTATAAAGACATCGGTCAACACTTGGCCGGTGAGTTCTCAATGGCAGTGGTTCAAGCCAATATGTTACTTGAGGATCAAAGCCAGATTGAATCAGGCCCCTTGAGCTATCTTGATTCGGGTCCATACGGGACGTTTATTGGAGTTTATGATGGTCATGGTGGGCCGGAAACCTCGCGTTATATTAATGATAATCTTTTTCAGAATCTTAAAAGTGAGTCAATTGACCTGTGTTAACAACCAGTTGTTATCCTGTTAAATTTGATTTGGATTTCACGATCTGAATTGTGGTTTCTTTTTTGATTTTGTAGGGTTTAGTACAGAACAGCAAACCATGTCGTTGGAGGTTATACAAAAGGCATTTCAAGCAACAGAAGAAGGGTTTTTGTCGATTGTTGCGAGACAATGGACGGTGAAACCGCAATTGGCTGCTGTTGGATCTTGTTGTTTGGTTAGTGTGATTTGTAATGGGACACTTTACATTGCAAATGCTGGTGATTCACGTGCTGTTTTGGGGAGGACAGTTAAGGCTACTGAGGAGATTATTGCAATTCAATTGTCGACGGAACATAATGCAAGCATAGAGTCTGTTAGGCAAGAACTTCATAGTTTGCATCCTGATGATCCTCAAATTGTAGTTTTGAAACATAACGTGTGGCGTGTGAAGGGCCTCATACAGGTATTGATCTTGCTGTCTAAGTTCATGTTAATGTTAACACACTAGGTCCAATAATGTGTTTATATGTTTGACAAAACCACACCAAATTGGGTGAATTGTTTGTTGTACGTGTTCCATTGGCTATACACAGATGTTGATTCAAACTTAGAACTTTTTGCTTATCACGAGCGACTTTCAACCACTTGTCTAAGCTGGAAGCCAGATTTAATAGAATGTTAATGAGAATATGTTATTGGCATTTAGGATCAAGAAAAAGGTTATACTGAGGAAGTTGATTTTTGTACTGATTGACTGCTTAGACTTGAAAAGACATTGGTTATTCACATACCATATCCATCAGATGAAACTTTTGCCACCCACTAGAGACAATATGCAAAATGGCATTCGAGCCAGAGACTCCTAGACTTAAGATGGTACCAACATCTTGAGCAAAGCCTAGTTCATCGGTCAAAAGAGGTTGGGGTTGAAACGATTCATTTTTAGTAGGTTTGAAATGGGCCTGGTCGGATTAACCTACATATACTCTTTCTTCATTTTATTTGTTTGTGATAGATGATTAATGTGTTATCTATGATTGCGAAAACAGTATTATTTCAGTAAGAATCTGCACACTTGAATAAGGCAATTTAGATGGTTGTGTTTGTTAAAACAAACTATGACTACTTGTTAAACTGTTTGATCCATTTGACCACTTCTCTTGGAGCTAGTTGTTTTTTTCTTTTCTTTTTTGGTTTGACCCTTTTGATATTCTGAGATAAAACACAACCTCACTGATCCATTAGTAAGGAACGGGTTGTAATTGTCACCGTTACCTACTATGCTCAATGTATGAATCTGTTGACTAATGTTCTCTTCTCAATATTTGTTTCTTCATTTTTTGCATCTCCAATTTGGTTTTCTTTGATATCTGATCTCTAATCCTCGTTTATCTTTAATACTAAACACTCATTTATAATCCCCATTAGTACACCCCATCATAATATTTGCTTCTTTTTATCACTGCAACAATCGTGCATTATATTATCACCTTGGATCGTAAACGAACGACTGAGGCACTAGGCATCAGAGATGTTTTCGAAATCGCTTAAAAGGATAGGAAGGGGCATTATCGTGAAGCTGTTGGGTGTAGGCTTCGGGGTGGATTAATTTGGAACAGTTGGGCTCGGCCGGCCCAAGTTCTAATTAGGCCCAGTTTAGTTAGAATGTTAACTAAAGGGTGAAACCCTAATTATTGTTTATATATATCTCTCTTGTACTTGTAATCATTATCACTCAATAAAAAGAAAACCCTAGTTGCCCCAAGAGGACGTAGGTTGCACACCGCAACCGAACCTCTATAAATCTCTCGTGTTCTTTATTGTTTACTGTTCTTTTGTTTGTTTGTTTGTGCGCGGTTAACCCTAACAGAAGCAACCTGAGGCAGTCACTTTTTACCTGAGTTGATGCTTTTTGTTGACATACTGTAATATTTGTTTCTTTTTGTAATTTTAAATTGTGCGTGTTTCTTTTATTATCTTGTTTTTAGGTGTTTAAGGATTAATAAGGTAGAAAATATTTTCTGGAACTAATTTGTTAATATGTAATGAGTTTCCATTATCTTGTTTTTAGGTGTTTAAGGATTAATAAGGTAGAAAATATTTTCTGGAACTAATTTGTTAATATGTAATGAATTTCTGGTGCCTTACGTACACAAGGCTAGCGCCTTTGCCTCGTTCTGCGGTTTCTAGGATCATAAGCGCCTCGGAGGGTCTAGCAGTATTTTTAAAACAAAGATCATCACTTTCTTTTACCTTAAAATTTTCGAAAAGATAATATCAAGTTGTTTCTATGACAATTCTCGTTATAACACGGGCTTCTATATTTTTGAAATTGTGTTGCAGATATCTAGATCTATAGGTGATGTATACCTCAAAAAAGCAGAATTTAACAGGGAACCCTTAGTTGCAAAATTTCGGCTTCGTGACCCCATTCGAAGGCCAATATTGAGTGCAGACCCATCTGTATCTATGCATGAAATTCAACCAGAAGACCGCTTTCTCATATTGGCATCTGATGGTCTTTGGGAGCACCTTAGCAATCAGGAAGCTGTTGATATAGTGCAAAATCATCCTAATAATGTAAGCATCTTTCTTCATTAAATTTGTCATCTATCTATTTTTGTATTTATGTGTAGCCTTTGCAACAAACTCATTTTTCTTTTTCTTTTATTTATTAGGTTATAATAGATTTCTATCTGTATCACTCACTCCTTTTGGAAATTAGTGCTACCTATTTGTTTTTTTATGTAAGTGGAAAAATTGCCGGGTGGGGTCGTGGGTAATGTGGTCCACACTATTTAGGGTCCAACTAGTTAAAATTTAAGGACTGGCCAAAATGGGTCGGGTTAGATTGTATTGGCTTGTCAGTACCGGCTTTGTCCGTTTTCTATTTCATAAATGATTGATGTATAAAGTTTGGTTACATAAACTATACTTCAGGGAAATTTAAACTACTCAGCCTAGTTGAGTTAAGTCAGTTTTACTAATCTGACCAGTTGTGAATAGATAATGACCCAAGTTGGTCTGTTTACTCATAAACTGAAAATTAACACATCTATGTAAAAGGTGGGATGTTTACTAATGGGTCAAATGGTACAATTTACTCTCAAAGTGTAGGTCACCCATGTTGGCTGTTATACCAAAATATCACGAGCCAATTGAATGAATCGTTGGGAGATGTTTGCGTTTTGCTTCAATTTATTTTCTTAGCACGAAACGTAAAATGATGTAGTGAGTTTGTGGAGGAAAACTGAACACCATAATAGACATCATTTCCCAAATTTTAAATCCCAACTACATGTTTAGATGCTTATTACAATTGAAGATCAACCACATTTGGAACTTCTATTACAACTTTCCATCTATAAACTAATTTCTGTAAATAACACTCTGATAAGTTGATTCCTACTTTTGTGTTTACATTCAAGACTTGAACCCATCATACTAACCAACACATGACTACGAGGCTTATTTCTGCTGGTATAAGTTAATGTGGGTGGGAATTCCAAAATCATGGAAACCTGAAGTTCTATTGTAACGGTTGTAAAAACATAGTAGTGGTTGAACCGTGCATATAAAGATGGTTGCTATTGGTTGAGTAATTTGGTTGAAGATTCAAAGACGTAACCAATTGGGTATGCAACGTATAGGTGGTCCTAAATACACATTTAATGGTTTCAGTTTTGGTATATTTTTCTAAGATTTATTAATTTTCACTTGGTAAATTAAGATGTCATAATACAGCTTTACCAAGATGGATGTGTGGACACACAAGATTGGATAAATCAGAAACGACGTCTTTCGCCAGAGGCTAGAGGTGGCATGTATCACAGATAAAATACGACAGGGAAGACTAAGATGGTTTGGGCACGTGAAGAGGAGAACGATGGCAGCACCTGTTAGAGCAGTAGAGAACATCAGCGTAGAGGGTAGGAGGAGTAGAGGTAGACCTAGGTTGACTTGGGATGAGATTATTAGGCGAGATATGATAGACTTGCACCTCTCTGAGCACATGATCGAGGATAGGAGCGAGTGGAGGCGTAGAATAAAAATTAAGGTCTTTTAGTGGGATTTGTGGGTGGGACGGGTTACGGCTACATGTGGCGGGACCTCCCGCGCCAGGTGTAGTTTTTCGTTATCTACCCTTTTTGGGTGTTACATGTCGCTTTTTATGATGTGCGCACTATCTAATTTTGCATGTGATATTTACCTATGTATTGAATGATATGTATTATGATTGTTATGGTTTCTGCCTTTTTTTAACGAGTCGGGGGTCTCTTCGGAAGCGGTCTCTCTATCTCTCAGGATAGAGGAAAGACTTGCCACCACATACCCCTCCCAGACCCTGCTCTTCAGCGAAATACACTGGGTATGTTTGTTTGTTTGTTTGTTTGTAATACAGCTTTACCAAGTAAAAACGCAATGAACCTTGAAAAAATAGTTTTCATCACTTGGTAAATGGTTACAAGTAAATGTGTATCTAGGATGTCTTTATCTTGGATTCACTTAGAATCCTTATGTACTACTAATAACAGCCATCTTTATCTCCTAAGGGTCATCCTTACTGTGAATTTTTCATCACAAACCATGTGAATAGACATAAAGTTTCCAATGACATGAATATGAAATTTCAACAAAACATAGTCTCAGATTAATAGAATAAGTGTTGGAACATGTCACTTGATTATGATGTTGTAGAACTCCTGTCGTAAGGAAGATCATAGAAGTAAGTTTATTGTCTGTTATAGGAGTTAAAATGTCCGAAATGGATGGTGTACTTAAAAGGAAGAGAAATGGGTTAATTATATGTTATAACAAGAGCCTAAGCATGTATGTAACGAGGGGGCTAACTAACTTCTTGAGAGCCACATCGATTAGGATGTTTAGTTTTTCCCAAACAGAACTTCGATCTATATTTCTTGCTAAAGTAGGTCGAAAGAAAAGGTGCGAGACAGTGAGAGCTTGACCATCCTTGGTGAATTCAAGAGATCCACAAGACTCGGGGGTTCTTTGGTAGCCTCTTAATCAGCTCTTAATGGTTCAGATGTCTGAATTGTTCAGCACTTAATGGTTCAGACTGTTTGTTTCGCGAGCAAATGTCTGAATGGTTAAGACATTTGCCTCTAAATGGTTAAGCATTATACTAATGCTGAATGGTTAAGAGGTCTAATGCTGAATGGCTAAGACCTTTTATCTGAATTGGTCAGATATTTGCCTTTGAATGGTTAAGCGATATACTAGCTCTTAATGGTTCAGACCTTTTAATGGTTCAGCACTTAATGGTTCAGACCTCTTATTGGTTCAGCACTTAATCATTCAGATATTACCAAACAACCCCTCACTTGGTTATCCGTGCCTGAGTAGATTGAGGCTGAGTTTTGAGGGACCAAAGATCAAACTATGATCATGGGCTCATGGCTCAACAAGTACGTGCCATCCGTAAGTAGAGAAAATGCACTTTCCACTTAAAGACAACATTCACTTGGCATTTTACAAGCCAATGCTTATTATGGTATCATCTTTCTCAAAGATGAAGAAAAACTGCAGCCCCACACGAGGCAGGATATGACGAGTCATTTTTAGCAATGTGTATTATATGCAAATTGTATTGTAGTCATTTATTCTATATTATTGATTATAGATTTTACATGTTATCAACTTATCATATATATTACAAAATCCTGACTTGCTTTATTGATAAAGTTAGATCATTGTTTTAAATGATATTCTTATGTAATTATATTCTATATATCAGTTACCTGTTAACATAAGAAAAAAGGCAATGCAATTCGTTAGTGGGTTAACCCAACCCATTTTGCTGCTACCTAAAAATGCCTGCTTGACCCGTTTGTTTTTCTTTTAGATAAATCTTCCTGTTTATAGATTAATGGGTCGAAATTGCCACCTCTATACTCTGCTAACGTCAAGATATACACTAGAATCGTAGAGGATCATAACAGGTATTTCACCTTCATATTGGTGCCAAAAACTGAAGAATTTGTTGGTTTCTGTGATACAGGGAAGTGCAAGAAGGCTAGTGAAAGCAGCATTACAAGAGGCTGCAAAGAAGAGAGAAATGAGGTATTCAGATCTCAAGAAAATCGAAAGGGGAGTAAGACGTCATTTTCACGATGACATCACCGTGGTAGTTGTATTTCTAGACTCAAATCTAGTGAGTAAAGCTAGCTCATGCAGGGGCCCCACTTTGTCTCTAAGAGGGGGCGGTGTCAACCTCCCGGCAAAAACATTGCCACCACTATCAACTACCACGGGCCTCAATAGCACCACCACCTGATTCGTCGATCAGTTTTTTATCAGTGTTTAGTTTTAATTCTTTTATGAACAAGGTAACATTTTAACTCGAACCCGTCTGTTATTTGGTTTCTTGGGAGATAAAGAACGAAAATGGTAGAATCTGAGAAAACGGTAGAATCTTGACTCTTGAGTTCTGTCATTACCGTGTAAATGCTGTAAAACCATGTTAGAAATTCAGAATCTTTTTTCGATTTGTTGATAATTTGTAAGATTTGCGTCATCTCTGCTGTCGTGAAAGATGTCAAATTTTCTTTTTTAGGAAGTGTTCAAGGTAAACTTGGCCGTTGATGTTTGGCTGGAAATATAATGGGGGATGAAGGGAGGTGCTGCCAATCTGTGGTGGCTTCATGATGGCGAGGTGTGAGTAGTAGCTATTCAGAACTATTATCATTATTATCATAACTGTGACTATTACTATGAATCAATTCAAAGGTCACCTGAAATGAAAATTAATGACATTCAATAAATATAAACTAAATTACACACACATTTATTTTAGATAAATGACAAGTGTTTCACCATAATCCAATTCAATCCGATACCTTTACACCCGTATCAAAAGTTGCATGTTTTACCTTCGTGATTTGTTCTTGCCCACATCTATTAGTATCTACCTTAATAAAGTGTAGTTGAAGGATGTAACAACTGATTTTAAGGAATTATGGGTCTTAATTGTTTTTTAATTAATAGGATTTCATATGCAAACCCAATATATAATAAAATACAACCATATCAAACTTGAATTTTATAGGGATAGGCTTCTTCTATCTCAATCTAATCGCTATATCAAACCAATTAATCTTCCCCTCTCCCCTCATTCTAGTTCAGCCGATTCACACGAGGGAGTGAGGGAGGGAGGGTGTGGATCGTGATGGTGGCGTGGTGGCCTATCGGTTGTGCTCATGGTGGTGTGTGTGGTGGTGGTGTTGGGTTTCATGTATAGGTTTTTAAACTTTAAACGCAATGGGAGTTACATGAATTGATCTAGGCCACATTTTAGGGTGCGTTTAGTAGACACGAATTCAAATGAATTTGATGAAATTGAAATTTGAATTCCATTGGTTGGTAGGAATTTATTAGAATTAAAATTTGAATTCAATTCTTAACGTGTTTGATCGCGAAAGAAATGAAATTGAAATTGAAATTAATTTCCTCGAATCCTTCAAATAAAAAATTTCAAAATCCTTCCAAATTTTGAATGATTTCAAATTCCACCGACCCCCTCCATCGACTACCACCTACCACCCCCGCCTACCGCCAAACGACACTACCAACGACCCTTGCCGACGCCGCCAACCTCCGACTGCTGACCTCTGCCGCCGCCCACCCCCGACCGCCTCGAGCTCCGTCGCCACCGACCTCTGTCGCCACCGACCTTGACCTTAGCCACCAACTGCCGCTGCCATCGCCGACCCCCGTAGGCGCCCACTGACTCTGACAGAGGACCGTCGCTAATTGCTCTAAACCGTTTTGACGCCCAACCCGCCCGCTTGCGCGCTGCCCCTAACAATCGATCTTGCTATCACCGTTGTCGACAATCGATAGTCGTTGTTAACCGCGCCCACGGCCGACCACCGACCTTCGTCGTCGAACCGTGTCAGTTTTAGACACACTCGACGATGAGTATCGGTTTTTGACGGCGGGTGTGATCAGTTGGTGGCGATACCAGCAGGGTACGGTTGGTTGTTAGTGGCGGGTGCGGTTGTTAGCCGCTGTCGATTGTCGGTGGCGAGGGCGACACACGGTAGGTGGTATGTAGTGGTGGTGATGAGTCGGAGTAGGTCGCGGTTGGCAATGAGTGATAAATTCCAATTCTTTTATGAGTGTTTGTTATGAAAATGCATTTGAAAATTAAATTTCTTAAACATATTCCAATTCCCTTGAATTCCAAATCATTTGGAAAACATTGAATTCCAAATACAATTTCTTCTAATTTCAATTCAAATTCAAAATTTCAATTCTAATTCCAATTCTAATTCCAATTCCAATTTCAATTCCAATTCTAACTTCCAATTACAATTTTAATTCCAATTTCGATTCCAAACACATTTCCGCGAACCTAAACGCCTCCTTGGATCACCCAATGGGATTTCATATGCAAACCCAATATATAATAAAATACAACCATAGGGATTTAAGGCAATACGTTTTGCGATTAGAAGATGACAACCAAATCAAAACACCATGTGTAAACAATCTTGTCACTTGATCGGGTTACACGAACAAAAACCCCCAAAACACCAAAACCTGAACAAACCTGGATCTCTATATAGGTTTGGATGCTGTGTGTGTTATGTGTACCTATGTTTTCGGCGCACGTTTTTGGTCGACTATGCACGTATGTATTACCGCCATGTGTGTGTGTCGTGTGTGTGTGCTTGAAACCGTAAGAGTGTGTGTGTCATGTGTGTGTTTGAAGCCGTGGGTGTGTGCGTGAATGGTGAGTGTGTGTGTGAATGCATAGTATGTATGTATATGTCACTTTGTATGAGTGTGCATATGTATGTATATAGCAAGCTATGTATGGATTTGTGTGAGCAGCGTCTGTGTGTTGGGTTACTGTGTGTGTGCGCGTAGTTTGTAGGTTGAGGGTGTGTGTGTGTAATAGTTGTATGTGTGAGTAGTGTGTGTTTATGTTACTCTGTGTGTGAATTATGTATAGTGTGTTAGAATGTGTGTTGTGAGTGCGTATAATTAAATATAATATATTTATACCTATTATAGTTAAGTAATGTATATATGATCTACTAATACAAATGTATGATTAAGTATGTATGAATATAAATAATGCAGTGGGTAATAAGTTAATAAATATATACATGTAATCGTAAGAGTAATCGAATTAATATTTACATAACGTAAATATATACTTTTGAGTGAGTCGCGCGTCGAACCTGAAGCAACCCGATAATGACCGAGTACATTGTGATGCCTGTTGATATATATTATAAGTTAATTATATATTATTATAGGTGTTTGATTGCTTGGTTTTGCTTAAAGTCTTATTGATTTCCTTGTTACTCCGTTTCAATTAAGGTGAATTTCACGGTCCCGTTTTCATTACAATTATTTATAAAACCTACGGGGAAATGTATGCTCATCCTTTTTATGTTGTGAACTCAATTAAATCTTTGGGACTGCTGTGCTTACTGTTTTATAAGTTAATATATGGTACATGCATGAGTTTTTCTGTGTGGTTCTTTATTCACAACTATTTAACTCTGTTGTTGGAGCCAACGAGCAGGTATTGATAGTACTATTGAGCTGACACCCCACCCTTGTTTGTTGGTATACTAGTTGGGACTGACAGTGGTCACAAACGGACCATAGGGTGAATATGTGCAGGATCGATATTGTTCTCTCAACACTTAGTGTTTCTTACAGACTGTAAAATATCACTCGTTTGATGAATGCAGAATCAAGAACTCAGTTGATAATAATATAATAAGTACAGAACACAACAAATGTTTTTCAAGATACTTGTATGTATTATCTCTCAACTAATTATTACAAGACTCATGCAGAAGCATGGATACTAAGTTACAGTGAACGACTATATATACTACTATCTACAGCTTGTTATATGTAGATAACATGCTGGGACTTACTTCTAAACAAATACTACATTGCTAGAGGTAGGGTATCTTAGATAAAGTATTATCTAAGATAAGGTAGTCATGACAGGTCCATGACTTACCTTTTAGTCACCAACTAAAGGTGGCAGCTGTACTAGCTAAGGAATGGTGAACAGTAGACAAAAGTAAGGTCAACCACATGAACGTGGAAGGATCTTGCAGAGAATCAGAGTAGCTAGCAAGTGGCAGTTGGACCATGCTTTGTCCATTGGTTCATACTGTGATTCTTCCGAAGGTAAAATGGCTTCGGAAGAATAAGTTCTTCCGAACCATTTTATACTTCGAAAGACACAGCTTCTTCCGAGGCTTTGTCTTCGGAAGAGTTTGTCTTCATTCTTCTAAGTATCTACTTCGGAAGGAGATCTTCTAAGTTTCGGAAGATTGAGTTCATCCTTCGGAAGCTCTTCGGAAGATCACCATAAAAGCTTCGGAAGTTGCAGCATTGCCTTTGGAAGACTTCTCTTAGTTGTACATATTTCATCTAAGTGTTGTTTTTGGTTGCATCAGCCTCAATAGATCCAACAAACCCCCCTAGGCTGATGCTACTAAAACTACACTTCCTTCTTCAACTTTTAACCCCTCTTCAGTTCTTGCCTTTTGTTTAATTCAGCAAGATGAAGGCTGTCGATAAATCTTCTGATATGAGCAGCTATCATGGAGTTAGTGGGATTGGTGAATGGTCTCTCTGCAAGCTCAGCAATATCAAATCTGCTTAAGTGTAGCAGAGATGAGGCATTGAACCTGTTTACCTCTCCATTCTCCCTCTCCACAACGAAGTTGTGAGAAGGTTCATCAAACCTCCACCAGATTATTTTCTTCCTAGGAATGAGGGGCAAGTTTGGCAGTCTATCCCCATTCCTAGTGTCCAGCAGGCTTACCAATTTTCTTCTTAGCCTTTTCTATTCTTCATTTAATGAATCAAAGCTTAATTCTAGAAGATTGAGTGATTGGTGTAGTCTCTCGGGGTAGATCTAGGAAGCATTTCTTGTGAGAGCTTGAGGATCCATCAATGTATTGTAATATGATGAACCCTATCTCATAAGAGATGCTACTCACTTTTGAACAGTTGTTGAGTCTCCTTTTGATCTCTCCAATCTCTTTTAAGGTTGGAGTTTTGGATGGTTCAGAGGATGGTTTGGGTATTGATTGGGTTTTAGGTTGTGTTTTGGGTTGTAGAATATGTAGTGGTGGTGGTTGTTGAGAGGCAGAGGAAGATGGTAGTGGTAGTGTGGATGGTGTGTGTTCAGGGGTGTATGGTTCAGTGATGGGTTCGGTTTTGATGGGGAAAGAGAAGGGTATAGGCTCAGCGATGATTTCAGTTGTTGTGGGTTGTGGTTTGAGTGCTGGTTTAGGTTTTATCCTCTGTATCTCCTGAGATACCTCCTTCCTTCTTCCTAATCGAATGTCAGCTTTGATATCACTGACATGTCGCTGTAGGGTCTTCTCTGACATTGGCCCAACTTTCCTACCAGTGAAGCCATGTACCCTGAGATAAGCCTTCATCCAGGCTTTATCTCCCACTTTCTTGGCAGCTGCAAGCCTTGCCTCTTCTTCCTTCTTCTTTCTCTCCATTGTTTTCTCCCTGGCAGCTTTCTTTCTTTCCTTAGTGATTTGATCCTGTTCTCTAGTTGACAAGAAGCAGAATCATCTCATTCTCATAAGGACTCAGTTCCTCCTGAGAGTAACCTCTTGAGCACAGGAAGGCTATCCTCTCCTTCCTTTTCTTCAACTCAGCTTCTTCTTTTATCTTTCTTGCCTTCTCCTCTTTAGCCATCCTTGCTGCATTCTCCTTTTCTTTTTACAGCAAGGTTGCCACTTCCAATTGGACAAGCTTATCAAGTGGGAGTAGTAGCATTTCTTTATTTGCTACTCAGGCTGATGAGTCTATCAATTACCTCCAACCTCTTCTTTTCATTGATAGACTCCTGAGATGTTACTGCTGCTTTACTGCTTAGCTAACAATTTTTCGGTAGGGAGTCTACCCTTTCTTCTCAATTTGTTTAACCTCTCATCCTCACGAAGTTCCTCATCAGTCATCTTCCTCTTACCTTTGTAATCATGAGGAGATACTTCCTTTGGTGATTCTGGTTTTGAGGGTTGAGGTTGAGAGGACTGAGGATGAGGTTAAGAAGTTTGTGGTTGATCTTGTGGTATTTGTGGAAGGATATGAGTTGTAAGGAAGCCCTCACTGTTCACCTCATAGGCTAGATCAAGGATGGCCTCTATGAGAATCAGTTCATCAGACAGAGATGATAGGCCAACAATTACTTCCGCAGCTGAAATTTCTACTTCAGAAGAGATTGATGTTGCACCATCTGTCCCAACTGAGGCAGTTGCTGGGCCATCAGTCCTTATTTCCCTTTTGAAGTAAATCTCAGGTTCCATAGTGACCTTAGGTTGACCAACTTCCACCTGAGTCGTAGGTGGTGCACTGAGCCTTTGAATCTCTTCTTCTCCAAAGTAGGTTATAGCAACATCAGGGGATGGTTATTTAAGTGAGGAGCTCATTAGAAACTGTGTGAAAAATTTATGAAGGTTGATGAGCATCCTTGGATCCACTTGAAAACTTAAAGGAGGTGGTTATGGGAAAACAGTAGATTATTACTTTTTTGTAGGGTAAAGGGAGGATAAAGTTGTAAGAGTCAAAGATTGAGGTTCCTCCGAAATTTGAGGTTCCTTAAGAGCTTGTTTCTGTACATTCTCCCCCTTTTTGGTAGCATCATCTTGAGAAGTAGATGAGCTAGAGAAAGAACTTAAAGAATCCTGAGTTGGTACATACTTGACAGACTTCTCAATCTATGTCTCAGCTAGTTTTGCCTAAGATCTTCAATCTTAAGTTGCTGAGTGGCTGACCTGGTTTCTAAGATCCTAACCTTGAATTCAAGGTCTGAGACCTTAGAGAGCAGGTACTCGATGGTGAGTTTCAGTCTTCCCTCATCTTCATGTGAAGAATCACTAGGAGATGAGACAACATACCTAGTATGTACATCCTCATCACCAGTAGTGGTTGCTTGGCACCCTGGATTCCTTTGCTCAATGATATCTCTTCTAGAGATGTCAATGGGCAGAGTTGCCGTAGACTCAGTCTCATTGATGTTACCACTGTCCTGAGAGCTCAATGAGAGACTCTTAGTAGTGGCAGCTAAGCCTACATGAGTCCCCTGCACACCGGTGGGACTCACTTCAGTTATTGGTTGCTGATGTGGGTCAGAGATCAGAGGTTTCCTTTGGATCTATTGATCTAAAGAGAGGTGTGATAGATCAACTTCATAGCTTTAAGGAAACTTGAAATCCTTATCAGTTTGGGTTAAAAGGTCAGTAAAGGATATGGTAGGTATTCCTAATAACCCGGGACCTTGGTCAACATCTAATGTCTCAAAGCCAGTGATGTGGCTGTCCCTTTTTGGTTGCTCAGGAGAGTATTGTGACTTATCCTGAGGGCTTGATATTTGGGTGAAGGGCTCATCAGGTTGAGACTGAGGAGACTCAATACTGATATTGAGGTCAATTAGAGGGGAAAGTTGGACCTCAGGCTGAGTGGGAGCCCGGTGTTCCACTCTAGCCTTTTAGAGCTGAACAGATGTGGCTTGTTCAATCAGAGTAGATTGAACAAGGGTTCGCTTGGGACGTCTTTGGTAAAGGTATTTGACAGGTAAGGTGGCCTTTTGAAGTGGAGTGGTGATTGCTGGTGTGGTTTCATCACCTGTTGGTTTAACAGGGATGTCACAAGGAGCCATAGGTTCAAGCATACCTAGAAGCAGAGCAGTGAGCCTTCCAGTGAAATTGGTGGATATCTTCTTCAGTATTCGGTAGATACCGACCGCATTTGAGGAACTACTAGAATATCTTTATATTCTAGTTTATCCAGGTCTAGTTCACAGTTGATAAAGTGCTGAATAAATCAAGGATACATGTAGAATGTATTCTTCATAAGATTTCCCCTCAAGTTATTCAGAACAAACCTAGAATAGTTTAACCTCAGGCCTTTGACCAACCCATGAACTAAACAGTCTAGTTCATAAGGGATTTGATGCCAATCGCCTGATTTGTTAGACAGACTATGAAGGATAATGTGTAGTAAGTACTTCCAGTTGTAGGAGAATTTGAATTTGTAGACAGTGGACTTACTGACATCACCTCCATATCCCATTTGAACATAGGTGTCTTCTGAATCAGGTCTTGGAAATTCAGTTGGAGCTCCATCATCCTGAAGCTCCAAATGTTCCCTGATAGTGGTTTCACTCACCACTATCTCTTGTCCACAGGCTCTCGAACGAATTACCCTTTCATTATTGATGATTTCGTTTTGACCATTTGTCTAGAAGTCAGACATATGGTTAGAGTAGATGGTGGGGTTTATTGTGAGAGCGGGAATGTATATGGATTATGTGAGGAACTGAATGATTTGAGCAAAGTCGGTATCCGCAGATGAACAAACGATAGCAATTTGGTTATGTTGCGGGTTTAGAGCCATTGTTTTTGGAATTTTGAGAAGGAGGGGATTCAAGATTGAAGATTATAGTGAAAAAAGTAGGCTAGGGTTTTGACAGTGGTAAAGAAAGTATAAAAGAGAGTTGGAGTCCTTTAAATATGGAGTAAAAGATCAAACCGATAATGTGAAATGATACTATGCGGCTTGATTTGATAGAGGCGGTAAGGATGTTTCATTCAAAATACTCCAACAATCTTCCAGAAAATCTTACTTTTTACAGAGTGGGACCCAAATGTTTCCATTACAATTTTAAAGTATTCTTCCGACAATACCTGCTTCCAAGAGAACTTTAAGGTTTCTCTCTCCTGACGATCTTCCGAAGCCAAATTTGCTTCCGAAGCAAAATCTATCATAAAAACTATTTTGCTTCCGAAGGGAAAATGTGGTTTCGTAGAAGTAGAAAGTTTCCTTCGGAAGAAGGTTGATCTATGATCAAATTTTCTTCCGAAGCATAATTCTATTAGGAAGATGTGTCTGGATTAGAGGAATTTTCCTTCGGAAGAAGATTAAAACTATCTTCCGAGGGTAAATTTCTCTTCGGAAGAGTTTATTTTTCAAAAATTTTTGAAGAAATATCTTTTGTAACAGGGCTTAAGTTGTAAATAGACATATTTGACTTAACGTTTTGTACGAAATAATTAGTCAAGATTTATCATCCCAATAGATGTAATTAAATACTTAAATCTTTTTTCATCAAAAGCTTTGGTGAACAAATTAGCATATTGTTCATTTGAGTCAACTTTGACCAATTTGATTAGATTTTTCTCATTAATATCTCTAATGAAATGATACCTGATGTCGATATGTTTTGTCTTAGAGTGCTTGACCGGATTTTCAGTGATTGAGAAACACTCTTGTTGTCTATGTGAGTGGGAGTCTCCATGAAGTTGATGCCATAGTCGAACATCTGATTTTGAATCCATAGTAGTTGAGCACAGCAACTAGCTACATCAACGTATTCAGCCTCAGCAGTTGATGTAGAGACACATGATTGCTTCTTACATTGCCAGGAGATGATCCTTCCACCAAGAAATTGACATCCTCTTGATGTGGATTTCTTGTTGATGTTACAACCACCATAATCACTCTTAGTATAACCATAAAGGTTGAAGTCTTTGTTCTTAGGATACCAAAAGCCCAGTTTAGGAGCTCTTTAGGATACCAAAAGCCCAGTTTAGGATACCAATTGCCTTGTACTGATGCTGATCAGTATCCTCCCCCTCGGAGTTAGGACAAAGATTGTGATTTCTTTGTATAGGTGTCTTAGCCAGTTTATAATCATTCATCTCAAATCTTTCTAAGATATCCTTGACATATTTAGATTGATTTATGAATAAGCCATCTTCCATCTGCTTCACTTGAATTCCCAGGAAAAAAATCATCTTTCCCATGGAACTTATTTCAAACTTCTTTCTCATGATGCTTTCAAAGTATTTACATATTTGGTCATTTGAGGAACCAAATATGATGTCATCAACATAGACTTGAACAAGCAACATGTCCTTCCCTGATCTTCTTATGAATAATGTCTTGTCTATGGTGCCTCTGGTGTAGCCATTCTTGAAAAGAAATTGAGACAACGTCTCATACCACAGCCTTGGTGCCTGATGCAGCCCATAGAGAGCTTTATCTAATTTGCACACATAGTCGGGGTGTTGTGGGTCTTCAAAGCTAGGTGGTTGACGCACATAGACTTCTCTGTCGATGTTCCCATACAAAAATGCACATTTGACATCAAGTTGATACACTGTGAAGTTCTTGGATGCAGCAAAAGCAAGAAAGATTCTTACAGCCTCAAGTCTTACAACAGGTGCAAATACCTCAGTGTAATCTATTCCTTCCTCTTGTGTGTATCCTTGAATTACAAGTCTAGCTTTGTTTTTGATAATCAAACCTCTATTATCTCTTTTGTTCCAGAACACCCACTTTGTGCCAATGGGAACTTGACCAGGTGGTAGTGCACACAGATTCCACACCTTTTACCTTTTGAATTAAAGCAATTCCTCTTGCATTGATTCAATCTAATTATTATCCTTGAGAGCCTCATCTACCTTTTTAGGTTCCATTTTAGAGAGAAAGCATGAGTACAAGCAGACATTCTCATTGTGAGTTTGTCTCCTGGTCCTCACACCTTCTGAGACGTCCCCAATGATGTTTTCAGCTGGATGAATGTTATGAATCCTGATTTTGGGAATAACATCTAGTTGCATAGATAGATCCAGATTTGAATGATTCATATCAGGATTGTTAGCATTGATTCCAACTGATATTTCTCTTTCATTCAATGAAAATTGATTGAATGAATGAGTAACATCATAAAAAATGTTTTGTTGTAAGATAGTATCATTAGTTGCCTGTTCCTCCAGATAGCTATCTTTATCAGCTTGGTGTTAAGAAATGGACTTGTCATCTGAAGTGACTTGATGCTCCTTCAGCTGACAACTGGTTGAAGCTCCATTATTTCCTGAGAGATTCTGACTTTCAGGACTTGCAGTGGTGGGAGCTTGTTCTTCATTCCTTCTTGGAGAATTTGGAATGGGCCTGTGCAACTCAAACATTTGATCATCATCAGAGTCACTTTGAGTTCCTTCTAGCTGAAACATTCTCATAAGATTTTTTAGAATAGTTGGGAAAAAATTGTAAGTTAAACATATGGTTAGGACCATTTCCCTTAACACAAGGAGTGTGCTCATTTATAACTATATTAGATGACTCCTTAAATTGTTGATTCTTGATGTTGTATACTCTATAAGCTTTGGAGCTTGAAGAGTATCCAACAAAGATAGCATCATCTGACTTTTCAGCAGATTTTGCCAAATTGTCCTTTGTGTTAAGTAAGGTGCATCTGCTGCCAAAGGATCGTGGAAAGCCAATGAACGGTGGCCTCTTTGTTCCATAACTCATAAGGGTTCTTTCCATGAGGCTTAACAATAAGAACCCCGTTCTGCACATCGCATGCAGTGCTGAATGCCTCTGCCTAAAAAGTTAGAGGCAGCTTTGAGTCAGCCAATATAGTTCTTGCAGCCTCAATAAGTGTCCTGTTCTTCCTCTCAGCAACACCATTCTATTGAGGAGTTCTAGGAGCACTATATTGTCTGGTAATCCCTTTTGAGTTACAGAATGAGTCAAGAACTTGATTCTTAAACTCAGTCCCTTGGTCACTTCTGATTATCTTTACGTTATGATCAATTTGATTTTCTATCTTAAGAATAAAAGATTTTTAGGTTTCAGCAGTTTCATCCTTAGTTCTTAAGAAGAATACCTATGTAAATCTAGTAAAATCATCAACTATCACAAGTCAATATGATTTCCTTCCAATACTCATTATACTTGTAGGACCAAACAGATCCATGTGCAATAATTGTAATGGGGTAGTGATAGAGTTAACTTCTTTGGATTTATGGGATGCCCTGTGTTGCTTCCCTTTCAGACAAGCAACACAGTTGTCTTTACAGAAAAACTCCTTTTTAGGCATACCATGTTATTCTTAGCCAATTTATTCATTGTTTTAAAATTAACATGACACATTCTTTTGTGCCAAAGAGTTGACTCATCACTATTTGCTTTGGAAAGAAAGCATGATACTTCACCTAGTGGGGAAGCATTGATCATATCCAGCTTGTACATATCCCCTTTCCTGGGAGATCTAAGAACCACCAATTCCTTAGGAATTGTTATCCTGGGTTTGAGGATAATGCACTCATGTTCTGTGAAAAGCATTTGATGCTTTTGATCAAAGAATTGAGAAACACTTAAGAGATTGCGTTCAAGCTATTTGACAAAGTGTACTTTGTCAACTGTTAACTTACCATTGGACACATTACCTCTACTAGAGATGTATCCTCCGACTTCACCTCCAAACTGAATAGGACCTCCATTAAAATTATAAAATTATTAAAGAAGAGATCTGTTCCTTGTTATGTGCCTGGAGCATCCACTATCCACAATCCAAAGGTGAAATAGTTAGTTTTTATTGGAAACCCAAGCCTTGTTGGTCTTGGGTTCTTCCAATAATGATAACATAATTAAGCCAAATAGTAAGCATGGGGGTTCAATAATGGTTTGGGAAGAGGAGGTTTGAGCTACAACATCTTCTTTGTTTTTCCATTCCATCCTTTGGTTGATCATTGAAGATTAGCTTGATGAAGCTTGGGTAGCAAAGCATTCTTCCAAAGTTTCTTTCTCTTCGGAAGAAGCTTTCACACCATTTTCTTCTGAAGCAGTCTTCTTTTCGGAAGGTTTGAAAGGTGCTTTCTTGTTCTTCGGAATCCTTTTTGGTTTGTCTTCCGAAGCCACTTTCCTTTTGGAAGAAGATGTTTCTTCCGAAAGCAACTTGGCTTCGGAAGCTTGCTTTCCTTTCTTCAACGTTTGGATCTGGTTATGTGGTTCAAATGTGAGACCTTCCTTGGCTGCTCCTTTCTTTATCCTATTTGCATAATGTGTGCTTGTAGGATTATAAAAACAAACTTTGGCCATATGGTTGTGCAGACCACGCATTATGCATTCAGTGTTTGCTTTGGTGGGACATGTAGACTATTGCTTCTTGGTCTTCTTGTCCTCTTCCACAGCTTTCCCTTTTTGCTTCAGATCCTTCAGTTGGATAGGAGCACTGGTACTATACTCCTGTCCTAAATCTGAGCTTCCAACCACTTGGAATCCAGCTGAGATGAAAACACCCTTTTGCCTTGGGTCAATTTTCATTTTGGACTCAGCCACCTTCTTGGTAGTTCTTTTGGCTGCTTGAATCTTGTTCTTTCCTTGTTTGGTGGTAAGAGATTTGTTCTCAGCTAAGGGGATGAGGTTTTCTACCTTGTCCTTCTCTGTGGTGGTGGTAACCATTTTTGCATCACTCATCTTCTTAAGAGATGGTGGGTCAACAGTTGGAACCTCTTGCTCATCAATACCACATCTTGGCTGTCTAATAGACACATAGGAATGTGGTGGAGCAGTTTCATTGGTTCCCAACCCATTCTTGTTTTGATAACATTCCTTTGAGTGAGAAGTTGATGCAAGAATGTTGTTGAAGTTATGCTCTTGGATAGCATACTTCTTTGCTTTAGCCTCAGCTATTACTAACTGCGCTTGAGCCTCAGTCAACTTTGAAAGTAAGTCTTTTATTTGAGCCCTGTAGTTTGAGTGCTCATGTTTTAAAGTAGATGCAGTGTTTTCTAACTCTTTAATTTTAGTTTGTAGTCAGATTCTGCTCTTTTAAAGTCAGCTTTTAGTATGTTCAAAGACTCTATATCATATTTAAGTTTCAAGTTGTAGTCCTGGTATAATATAACCTTAGCTATAGAGTCAGGAGTACAGAGATGTTCATATACCTTGGTATCATCTGTGCTGGCCATGAGAGATTGAGCAGGAGTAATATCTTGCACCATAAAGCTCCAATCAACTTCTTGAGCAACGACTGTAGTTTGCTCTGTTGGCTTGGTTACAGCTTGTGTGGTGGCATGATGTTGAGAAGCTTGGCCTGCTCCAGGATTAGATTTTGGAGCCTTGCATTCCCTTGCAAAATGACCAATTTATTACAGTTGTAACACTTAGCCTTTGACTTGTTAAACTCGAATTTGCTACTTGTTGGGTTCTGAGGGAATTTCTTTCCAGTTCTCTTGTAAAACTTCTTTGCTCTGTAGGTAAGGAGAGCCATTTGTTGAACAATGTCCATGTATTCAATATCATCTGGGCTGAAACACTCCAGATCATCAAAACAGAACTGTAGATCACTAGAGTGTTCCTTTCCTGAGAAAAAAGCACAATTTTCCTAAAAAGGACCTTGTTGAGCTTGTTGACACTTGGGTGTCTGAGGGAAAGTGATGTATGGCCCAGATGAACATGATGGCTGTTGGTTGTAAGTCAAGCACATCTGGGACTGGGGAGTTCTTGCATCTTCAGCAACATGTAGAGCATTGCTACCAGGGGTGGTTGAGATGCCATTCATCTACCGCTTGTTCAGATTTTCCATCTCCATACGATATCCATCTAGGATTCCATATAGTTCAGTCATAGTGAGTGTTCTAAGATTTTCAGATCTCCTGATAGAAAGACAATAGAAAGTCCATTCACAAGGAAGGGCACTCATGAAGTTCCTTACTATGTCTCTCTTTTCAAGAGTTACACCCATGGACTGCAGAGATGCTATCAGATCTATGTATCTGAAGTATTGTTGGCTCAAGTTTTCACCATCAATGTAGGTGAAATTTTCGAACTGTTGCTTCAGAGCATCCTTCTTGGATTCTTTGGATTTTGAGGAACCTGAGTACATTAATTTCAAAGCATCAAAGAGTTCTTTGGCTGTAGTGCAATGCTCAAAACCTGCCATAATCGAGTTTGGTATGGCGGTGAGCAAGACAGTCATAGCTTTGCTATCAATGTCCATCTTCTTGTAGTCTTTATCAGAGTAATCTTCGACTTCCTTTTCAATCATGCCACCATCTCCAGTTGGTGAAGCCACTTTTGGTATGTATGGTCCATGAGTGACGGACTTCCATATACAGGAGTCTTGATACTCGACGAATCCTTCAATGCGTTGAAACCAATGCCTGAAGTTATCAGAGGTGATAATGGGAACTTTGGTCATGCTTCCTATTTCTGGTTCAACAGATTTCCGGTTAAGGGCCATTTTGGTTGAGTAAGTTTTAAGAAACAAGGGTGATTTGGGATGGTTAGATCTCACAATCAAGATCCTGGAAGCTCTGATAATAATTGCAGGATCGAAATTGTTCTCTCAACACTTAGTGTTTCTTACAAACTTTTAAATATCACTCGTTTGATGAATGCAGAATCAAGAACTCAGTTGATAATAATATAATAAGTAAAGAACACAAGAAATGATTTTCAAGATACTTGTATATATTATCTCTCAACTAAGTATTACAAGACTCATGCATAAGCATGGATACTAAGTTACAATGAACGACTATATATACTACTATCTACAGCTTGTTATACGTACATAACATGCTGAGACTTACTTCTAAACAAATACTACATTGCTAGAGGTAGGGTATCTTAGATAAAGTATTATCTAAGATAAGGTAGTCATGACAGGTCCATGACTTACCTTTTGGTCACCAACTAAAGGTGGCAGCGGTACTAGCTAAGGAATGGTGAACAGTAGAGAAAAGTAAAGTCAACCACATGAACGTGGCAGGCATCTTGCAGAGAATCAGAGTAGGCAGCAAGTGGCAGTCGGACCATGCTTTGTCCACTGGTTCATACTGTGATTCTTCCAAAGGTAAAATGGCTTCGGAAGAATAAATTCTTCCAAACATTTTAACTTCGGAAGACACAGCTTCTTCCGAGGCTTTGTTTTCGAAAGACTTTGTCTTCATTCTTCTAAGTGTCTACTTCGGAAGGAGATCTTCTAAGTTTCGGAAGACTGAGTTCATCCTTCGGAAGCTCTTTGGAGGATCACCATAGAGCTTCGGAAGTTGCAGCATTGCCTTCGGAAGACTTCTCTTAGTTATACATATTTCTTAAGTGTTGTTTTGGTTGCATCAGCCTCAATAGATCCAACAATATATTCCGATAAGATTTGTGTGTATGTCATAGGTTTAGTTATGAAGCTCATGTTTACATGTGATATTGCTTGCTTATAACTATATACACTTATGTACTACAAACTTCACACAACATCAAGTTTTGTTTATTATTTAAACCGGCGAACTCACCAACAATGTGTTAACCTTTGAGCATATCTTTTCAGGTAATAATTATCATGGATAGCTTGAGACGATTCCTTATTGATGACCCTAAGGAATGCATTTTAGACTTGCGCTAGCGTTTCAAACGTTGTGTTTTATCTTAAGTTAACATTGCTAGACATGTTTACATTTACTTGTTCTTGGGTTGTGGGATTTAAAATCATTACACTTATTTGACTATATTGTCGTGGAATTGACTAACTGCGACAGAAGTCTCCATTTATGTAGCGTGAGGTCATGCCACATTGGATTTTCATCATTTAATGCATATACATTAACTATCAATAAGTTATGACGATCCTGTTTGTTACGTCCTCATGTTTCGCTATGGGGGGTGACATGCTTCACCTTCATCAAAATCATTCATCAGTCCCCAACCCTTTTACACCATTTCTTATCCGTACACCGTCAACAAAACCATCAATTCATCAAAAACGCCGGTATCACTGTTAGACCATTAACCCTATCTTCTTTCCCCGATTTTCCACCATAACGTATATATCCTTCATATTCTCCTTTGTCAACCTGTTTTCTAGGGTTCTTTTCAAAAGTAAGACCCTAATTTTGCTTCCAGTCTGAATTTGTTTAATACCTACAATCACTTATGTATTTGCTGTTACAACTGATCATATATGCTTGGGAATTGAAATGTTTATTTTTTCACTTCATTTGTTTTTAAAATTCCATTTATCATCTTTGCTAGGAATTCATCATATTGTGTATTTTTTAATTGTTTTTTAACGTTAGATAGATTTATATTAATCATATTTTGTATTTCTAGTGGCGAATCCAAAATAAATATAGGGGCGGACAAAATTTGGGTCAGGTAAAATATGAGTCGGGTCATATATGGAATGTGCAAGACCAGTGAAGTGGGTCAATACAATAGTTTCACAGTGTTAGGACAGTTATAACACTTAGCAAATCAAACAGTGAACCGGTTTGTGATGAAACAAAGAACATGAGTAACAGTAAAATAACAAGAACAAGAACACTCAAGTATGATTTTCAAGAATGATGTATATTCCACTCAAGTTATTACAACTGTTAAAAAGCTTACATGGAAAATACAAGTACTTGAGATACTTTATATTACATTCTTGTAAGGCCCCATTCCTGGGCACCTCATAGTTGGTCATTCATTGCACATAAAACATATATTTATTTAAAACATCGCAGTGGAAATGAAAATTTAAAACCATTTCATATATATTAGTGACAACTTTTGCAAAGTAATACAATACAATTAACTGTTACAAAATATTATAATTGCATTACATCACAAAAATATCATTTGTTGTACTAATGGATGCTATCCCAAATATGCCAAGTAGCTGCCCCGTGCCATCCTCAGCAACTTTTACCTGCCAATTGGAAAATGCATAAAAGTCAGCGTTGCTGAGTGAGTTCTAGTTTTATAAATAAAGTACTTTACTTTCGATATAACTTTCTTTACTTTCATACGCGATCATGCATCATACGTACAGATAAAGAATATTACTTTTAACTTTCATTATCATTCATTTTTCACCATCATAGTCATAGCATGCTTTCATTTCATGCTTTTCGTTAACATTCTCTTACTTTCGTTCTCATTCTTTTGTAACGTACTTATTATCATTCTTTTACTTTCGTACTTGTTTAGTTTCTTTCTTTCTCTCGTACTTTATGTCATTCTTTTATATCCATATGGATTGATGACAATACCCCTAACATTGTGCACAAAGCTGATGCTGGACCAGTGGTAATTAAACCACGAACATTGTGCCCGAAGCTGATCCAGTCACCTAAGGCAAGTCATCTCTCCCATTCATTCAAACCAATTGGTATACCCCGAACATTGTGCACGAAGCTGATGCTGGACCTGTGGTAATTAAACCACGAATATTGTGGCCGAAGCTGATCCAGTCACCTAGGGCATACCTAAGGGCCTTGTCAATCTCAATGATTGACCCTGTGTGCATCCTTTAGGGTAGCTAACCCGCTTCACAGTTGAGCTAACGACAACATGGTCATGCACCTCCTTTCATTTTCTTGCAAGCCATTCTTTCGTTCGTTACGTTTAACTTTTCATCATTGTTATCTTTCATTTCGTTACGCTATTCTTTACGTTCTTTCATTCATTTGTCATACTATGTAAAGTAATAACATAATATTTAACGTATTTTATAACATAAAATTAAATACGTATAAATACCATTAAAAGATAACACACTATACATACCATACATCATTCATACATTTCATAACCCTAAAACATCCCATTATCATGTTTAAAATGGGTAATCATCACCCACAAGTCAAATCAGCTCAAATCCTAAACTTTCCGTTTTTCTAGAAATTTCAGAAAATATTCTAAGTGTCTAGGCGCATGGACACTATTTGGGTGTTTCTGCCCTATTCAGGCGTTTTGCTACTATGCAGACGTCTGGACTTACACTTGGTCATTTTTCTCTTAGACGCATGGGCCTATTTAGGCGCATGGACACTATTTAGGCGTTTGGGCCTAACACTTGGTCACTCTGGGTAATATTCCAGACGTTTGGGGTACTATTCAGGCGCATGGGCCTGACTTAGGTGCATGGACATCTAGGCGGTTGGGTACCGTTTGGGCGGTTGGGGTTCTGGGCGGCTGGGAACACTTAGTAAATTAAACCATTGGATGCATGGGTCACTGTTTAGGCGTTTGAGCAACTAACTTTTACTAATCAACTTATTTTCAGTCCCAAATCCAGATCTAACATGTTCTAAGCTTAGTCCTTACATTCTAAGAAACAAAACACATCCTTAATCATAATTATAACATCATTTACACCCAAAACATACACCCAACCACATACACATTCACACACTCATACGGGTAAAACTCATTTTTATAAAAACATGCACACATTGTAAGGCCCCGATCCTGGGACGCTTACAGCTCGTCGATCATCGCACAAAAACATACATTCTCGTTTATCTTAAGTAAATATTGCAGCGGAAACATTCAAAAATGACATTTCATTTCTATATAAATGCTTTTGCAAGTTAATACAACATTCATCTCAAAACATTGTTTGTTCGCATTACAATGCAAAAACATTATACGAAAGATTGCCATCCAAAAGAGCTGAGTAGCCGCCCCATGCCATCCTCAGCAACGTTACCTGCCAACTGGAAACACATAAAAAGTCAGCGTTGCTGAGTGAGTTCTAGTTTTATAATAAAACATAATTTTCTTTCGTTAGAACCGTTCTGTACTTTCATGCGATCATACATCATACGTACACATAGATAATATCATTATTATCTTCATCGTTCATTCGTTAACCTTCGTTCATTCAACGTACATCATTACCATTCACATTCGTTACTTTTGTTCACATTCATTAATAAATTCTTACTTTCATTCGTACGTTCATTACTTTCGATGACATGTAAAATGCCCCGAACATTGTGCCCGAAGCTGGTTACTGGGCCTGAGGTCTTTCATAGACCTTGAACATTGTGCACGAAGCTGAGTCCAGTACCTAGGGCAAGTACATTCACCACTTATCTTTTCTTTTACATTACGGATCAATGCCATGTGCTATACCCCGAACATTATGCACGAAGCTGGTTACTGGGCCTGAGGTCTTTCTTAGACCTCGAACATTATGCACGAAGCTAACTCCACACAATAGGAAGCATCAGAATAAACCACCAGATCTTCACTTCCATCGGGTAATGACAATACAGGAGCTTAAGTCAACCACGCCTTTAATTCCTCAGATGCCTTCTCCTGAACTTGACCCCACACAAACTTTACATCTTTTTGGGTCAACTTGGTTAGTGGATAAGCGATCTTGGAAAAGTCTTGGATAAACCTTCGGTAGTAGCCCGCCAAACCCAAGAAACTACGAATCTCGGATGGCGTCTTTGGCGACTTCCATTGCATCACCGCTTCCACCTTTGCAGGATCCACCATAATCCCCTCCGGATTCACCACGTGACCCAAGAATTGAACCTCGCGCAACCAAAACGCGCATTTGGAGAACTTGGCATACAACTTCTCCCTTCTTAACATGTCTAACACCTCTCGAATGTGACCGGCATGCTCTATCTCGCTCTTTGAATAAATCATGATATCATTAATAAACACAATCACTGATTTATCCAACATCAGCCGACACACTCGGTTCATCAGATCCATAAAAGCAGCTAGCGCATTGGTCAAACCAAAAGACATAACGAGGAACTTGTAATGGCCGTAACGCGTGCGAAAAGCTGTCTTAGGAATATCCTGCTCTTTCACCTTTAGCTGATGGTAGCCAGATCGAAGATCTATCCTTGAAAACCAACTGGCGTCTTGAAGCTGATCAAACATATCGTCAATCCTCGGTAACAGGTACCGATTCTTCACTGTCAACTTGTTCAGCTCACAGTAGTCTATACACATCCTCATACTACCATCTTTCTTCTTTAAAAATAAGACTGGTGCACCCCAAGGAGAGATACTCGGTCTAATGAACCCCTTATCAAGCAGCTCTTGCAACTGCTCCATCAACTCTTTCATTTCCGTCGGTGCCAACCGATACGGTGCCTTGACAACGGGTTGGGCACCCGGTATCAAATCAATCTGAAACTCGATTTCTTGGTCAGGTGGCACTCCTGATAAGTCTTCTGGGAACACGTCTGGAAAGTCACACACAACCAGAACATCGGATAGTTGTGGTGTTAGCGTATCCACATCCTTCACATAGGCCAAGTATGCGCTACATCCACGCCTCATACACTTTCCCGCCACCGCCGTTGAGACTACTTTCGGGATCGTCGTGACCCGATCCCCATAAACAGTTACCGAACTCCCGTCAGGCGCTATCAAACGAATCATCTTCTTGTGACACACTATATTCGCCTTGAAGTCCACCAACCAATCCACCCCAAGAACCAAATCAAAACCACCTAGGATCATCACAAACGGTCTAGCAGGAAACTTATGGCCTTCTAATTCCACATCACAGTTCTCTATCATCTCAGAAATCCTGGTAGACTTACCTATGGCAGTTTCTACATCAAAGGGCGCGTCAACACGTCTACTACTAACAGGGAGTTTAGCACAGAAAGTAGTAGAAATAAAACTTCTACTGGCACCCGAATCAAATAACACAGAAGCTAAAGTTGGTTCACCAGAAACGTACCGGACATAACATCAGGGTCCTTCCTAGCTTCCTCTTGTGTCATGGTGAAAGCCCTGGTGCTCGCCCTCGGTCCTTCACTCTCCGTCTTCTTCACCCTGGAACCTTTAGCCCTTGGCTTCTTGCAGTCTCGGCTCATGTGGCCCTCCCTGCCACAGTTAAAACATTTCCCCGCTTTGCACTCCCGTGCCATATGACCTGGTTTCCCACATTTGAAGCATACATTCAACCCCCACCTACACTCGCCACTGTGCTCCTTCCCACACTTTTCCACACCTCTTCGATCCTGTACCCGGTGTGGCTACACGGCGATCATCCACCCGTGCCTTCTTGTTACCCGTTGAGGCATCACCCCGACCAAACCTCTTCCCACTCTAGTTTCGATCACCACTACCCTTCCTACTAGCTTCAGCCACCACCACTACAGCCCTCTCATCATATAACCTCCCTGACAAGTCCACTGCCGACCTAAACGTGCTTGGTCGGGTAGCGATCATGTGCCTGCGAATATCCGCTGGTAAACCCTGAATGTACCTCTTAATCTTCCATGACAGAGGCGTCACCTGATCCGGCACCACACATGCCATCTCGTTGAATTTCGTGATGTACTGCTGATGTGTCATGGTTCCCACCTCTAGTTGCAGAAACTCCCTCTCAACCTTGTCCATCTCCCAGTGAGGACAGAACTCCTCAATAACCATCTTCTTCAGCTCTGACCATCTCATCCTCCCAATCGCGCGACTGCCCTCAGCTTGGACTATATTGTCCCACCAACACAAAGCCGAGTCCACAAACGAGTGGGCGGAAAACTTCAACTTCTGGTTTTCTCGGCACTCGCTGATATTCAGAACAACTTCCATTTCCCTCACCCATCGGTGAGCAGCAGCAGCAGTGCCATTACCATCAAAAGTAGAGGGCTTACACCTTTGAAATGCCCTGTAGTTACAGCCTCGTGCCGGCTCCTGCACAAGCTCTTCTTCCTCCTACTCATCATCAGAGGAAATCGTCTCAGTCTCCGGTTGCTCCTGACCTCCCGAGGACCTGTTCCTCTCTTTCTGCTCTCCCTCCCTTACAGCCTTTATCACTTCGGTCACGACAGACGGTAAGATCGTCTGCATGACCTGATGCACTTCTTCAACCACTGCCTCTTTCACCGAGGCCCTCAAATTTGCATTCTCATCACCACACTCCGGATAGGGGGTCTTGGGTTCTTCATGAACCACCTTTTTAACCCTGGGCCTTCCCCTTGTGGCCCGTGGTTCAGCACCACCGGCCATCCTCTAACACACACTGAAAGAGTCAAACACCAACACGGTCATTCAAGGGAACAACTAAGTTTATGTCAAGTATAGTAAGTCCCTAATTACAGTGGCCAGTTGTGATTAGCCACTTACTTTACTCTTCATACCCCAAGCATTATCTGTCCTACTACATCAGTATTTAAATCCACAAACATCATATAACCATATAACACGCGCACATAATACTGGTTAACATTAAGAAAATACCTAATGGCACGCAGCTACTCAGATTGGCATCCCTTCGCTTTCCGTCCCATTTTTAGTTTAAGTTAAGGATTATTTTGAAAATTTACCCATTTCACATAAACTTTAGCTCTGATACCAACTTGTAAGGCCCTGATCCCGGTACGCTTATAGCTGGTCGATCATCGCACAAAAACATACATTCTCGTTTATCTTGAGTAAACATTACAGCGGAAACATTCAAAAATGACATTTCATTTCTATATAAGTGCTTTTGCAAGTTAATACAACATTCATCTCAAAACATTGTTTGTTCGTATTACAATGCAAAAAAATTATATGAAAGAATGTCATCCAAAAGAGCTGAGTAGCCGCCCTGTGCCATCCTCAACAACGTTACCTGCCAACTGGAAACACATAAAAAGTCAGCGTTGCTGAGTGAGTTCTAGTTTTATAATAAAACATAATTTTCTTTCGTTAGAACCGTTCTTTACTTTCATGCGATCATACATCATACGTACACATAGATAATATCATTATTATCTTCATCGTTCGTTCGTTAACCTTCGTTCATTCAACGTAGATCATTACCATTCATATTCGTTACTTCCGTTCACATTCATTCATAAATTCTTACTTTCATTCGTACGTTTATTACTTTCGATGACATGTACAATACCCCGAACATTGTGCCCGAAGCTGGTTACTGGGCATGAGGTCTTTCATAGACCTCGAACATTATGCACGAAGCTGACTCCAGTACCTAGGGCAAGTACATTCACCAATTATCTTTTCTTTTACATTACGGATCAATGCCATGTGCTATACCCCAAACATTGTGCACAAAGCTGGTTACTGGGCCAGAGGTCTTTCTTAGACCTCGAACATTGTGCACGAAGCTAACTCCTGTACCTAGGGCAAGCGGCAAGGATCCCATACATATGGTCAATCACAAGGATTGGACCCCAGCGTGCATCCTTCTGGGGTAGCTAACCCGCACACAGTTAAGCTAACACCCTTCATTGGGTGTGAACTCCATACGTTTGCTTGCAAGCCTTTCTTACATTCATTCATTCATTAATGCATGCATTCATTCATCATGTTCCTCTTTCATTATCTTCCACTTTACGTTACATAATACTTTAGTTTCATTCATTAACATAACGCGTAAAGCCACGGGAAGGATAAACATACGTCATATAAGGAACATCAACATACACAGTTAGCATCATCATATAGGGCAAAATCATACATACGTAACATACATCATGCATAATCATGCAACATCATCATCATGCCGAACATAACCTCTAAGACTTCGATGGTCACCTTACATGTACCTACAGGAGCTTCCACATTAAAACTTAATTCTGCACTTTCCCCCGAAAGTCAGTAATTGAACTATGCTTCTCCTCGGGTACAACAGCCCTATTTGGGCGTATGGGCACCCTTAAGTCGCATGGCCTCCATGCAACTGAACATCATGCGAATGGACCAACACGGATGAACACCAATGTGGATGAACACCCAATCGTGCGAATGGACCTCATGCGGATGGACACTAGGCGAATGGACCTCATGCGAATGAACCTCATACGGATGAACTTAATACGGATGAGTACTTATGTGACTGGGCCCTCAGTCACATGACTCCCAATACGAATGACCCCCAGTCATGCGACTAAACCTCAGTCGTGCGAATGAACTCCAATCGCACTTCAATCGGCCGTATGGCCTCCAATCGGTCGCCTAGCCCTAGCTGATGCAGAATGCAGTTCATCCCAAACCCAATCTGCCATTTTCGACCTCCAAGCTCATCCAAACCCATTCTAAGCCCAAATCAACCATCCTAAACCTTAGGAATGCATACCACAACACCATTCAAGCACACACAAGCCCGGACACAAACTCCAAACACATCACACGCAAACACACCCAGATGAGTCAAACACACACACATACAAAAATCAGTTTACTATGTGTTCCAGCCCCAAATTATTTGAAAACGAGTAAAAGAGGTTCCTATAACTCACACAAATGACACTAAGAAGAAGAGCTTCGTTTAAACCCGCTACACGACGATTTCCAAGCCCGAACCCACTCGAACCAAGCTTTTTCTCTCTTGTCTCCCTTTCCTCTCTTCTACTCTCTTTTGTTGCTGAAATGTGGGTGTGGGGAGAGGGTAAGGGCTGCCCTCTCCCTTCAAATATCCCCATTTACCCAACTTTCTCACGTTGGCGATTTTGGTCCCCCGACTTTGGACTTTATTTCTTTCTTCTTTCGTCGGCTTCATAGAAAATACCCGGGTGTTACACACATGTATTTCTAGCCCCAAAATTTGTTAAAAACATGTTGAAAAGGGGGTTCTAGAACTCACCTTAGCTGCTTTCGTGTATGACTTCCTCAAACCCAAATGTAATGAGTTCAAACGCCTAAAAACCCACCAAAACACACACACAAACGTACATAACACATATAAGCATATAACCAGGGGATAGTCCGACCAAGAACAACTCAAAACAAAGAATTCTTACCTTATATTCGAATTCTTCTTGTTCTTCCTTCAAAATCCGAGCTCTGCCCTTTCTCTCTCTAAAAACCCGAATGACAACGTGTAAGCAGGCAACATAGGCAGCCATGTTGCTTTTCACCAACTTTTCAAAGTTTTGTCCTTTTGGACACTTTTAACCCCTCAACTTTGGGTTACACTATATTTCTCCTCTTTATTCGCATTTATTCTTTCTTTCTCGTCTATACAAATATCTGGGTGTTACAATTCTACAACCGGCCAAGCTTTGAATGCCAGCTAGAAACACTAATCTAGACAACAAGATCAATGTAGAATCAAAAGGCAGATTGCCTTTTGACTAGTGACTATGACATGTCATAGCTCACATTCTTATTTATAATAAAAAGGATAACAGTACATAGTTGAAAAGTTACAGACTCAACACCTTAATCTACAGTTGAAAAATTCATGGACTTTTCACCAACTCATGCAAGTAGGTGAGTATTCAGAGATGGCAGTAGAAAGGCATTTTAGCTTCTGTCAAAATCATGTCAGAGAAGACATGCCTTCTCTGTATTCGGAAGAAATCAGTCTTGGCTTCGGAAGACTTTGTCTTTGAAGCTTCGGAAGACTTCATTTTTAGATTTGGAAGAATTGGTCTTTTAGCTTCGGAAGATTTGATACTTAGCATAATTCACTGAGTTATATCAAATCTTCTGAAGTAACTTGCTTGTACTTTACATGTGCATGCTGATAGCTCTTTGCTTGCATCAGCCTATAAGTGTAATCCATACTAACTCCCCTTAGGTTGATGCTACCAAAACTAAAGGAGAACCTTGAAGCTATCTTCATCTATTGATAGTCCTCATTAGAATCAAGACCATCTCCTCATGTCATAGGGATCATGTAGAGGGAGGTCAACTATGTTTTACCAGAAGTAAATGTCTTGACCCACTTGATCTCTAGTGGCATACCATCTACCTGGGTTAGTAGCAAATTCCCAAGGTAGGATGGGTCTCTCAGGAGCAAGAGGCTCTACTATGAGTGGACTTTGCTGAGTAGCCTCTTTTTGAGCACCCTCAAGATGTTTTGACCTATCTCGAGGTGCACAGGTTGATTTTATGGCCATCCTTTTCCTCTTTCTGTACTTTAACTGAGAAGGTTGGCATGCAATACTAGATTATTCTTGTTTTTCCTTCTCAGTTGGGTCCTTTTCCTTCATAAGTTTAGAAGGAGAAGGTTTAGGAACCTACTTTGGATCAGAAGATAAAGCTGGCTGTGATGCAGCACTAGGTCTAGGTTGTGTTGTCTCTTGGTGTTCAACCTTGACCTCAGCTTCAGGTGCAGCCTAACTTAGTGGAGAATGCAAATCAAGCATCTCACCCCTTTTGATCTTCTGCTTGATCACTCTAATGTGCTCGTCCATGGTGGATAGAGTAATTGGACCAAGTCTCCTTCTGGAGAATCCATACAGCTTCAAGAAGCTCACCATCTTTTGTTTGTCAGCAGACTTCTTTTGAGTTGCTCTGAAGGTGGCTCTTGACTTTGCAGCCTCTTTCATCATCTTCCTTTTAGCAGCTTTTTGCTCTTTTAGTACCTCTCCTCAAGCTGCTTAAGGTATTCAAACTCAATGTATTCATAGGATAAGGGAAGATGCCTGATAAAGACCTGTGGCACTCAGGTAAGTTATCATGTTTTGTCTATCTTGTTCCCTACCTACCTGAGTTTGTTGCTCAGTAGCCATAACCTCTACCTCAGGACTTTCCTGAACTGGGAAGATTCCTGATAGAGTCCAAGTTAGCAAGCAGGTTTATATAAACAAATTGAGAGTACCTAAACTTGACCCCTTGAATCATCATATGGACTATGTAGGATAAGTCCTCAAGAATTCGGTCCTAACCTCCATGTTTATTGGACAGAGAATGGATGATCACATGGATACTTCCATTATGAGGAAACCTTACCCTTTTGAAAGGTTCTTACTGAGTAGTCCCCTTCATCGCTATGACAACCCTAAAACTCCAAGGTTAGATTATCCTAATATTATAAGAAATTCTTTAAATAAATGTCATATATTTGTTAGAAATTGTTGAGTTCATATTAGATAATACATATAAGAACATGCATGCATGCATGTATGAAAAATTTACGTATGCATGAATCTTTTTCACGTGAATTTTGTGATTATGATATCTTACGTATCTAGCTATCATATTATACGATTATATGATTAAGTCACTTGATTGATAAATGCTTTTCATTTACATGAAATGGATTGGAATCAAAACTTAATCAAATATTACCAAACAAAGTTACACTTAGAAACTTTGTTCAAAAACTAAAACCAAACACTTAAACACTTAAAACACTAACACCAACACAAACATAACCCTAAAACCTTGTTTCGGTTCATTAAGGACTAAGCAACCCGATTATATGCCAAAAACTTTGACTTATCCTAAGTTTAGAAACTAAGAAAACCATTAACACCACCATTTGACACCTAAACAACCATGACCACCTTAACCCGCCACCTAAGTATCATCATTAATGCTCATCATTACCCTTAATCACCACCTAGCTCCTTGCCACTTATCCCCCTCATTAAAACTAAGCATGCATTAGCAAGTGACACCTCTTTCAAATTGCTTGCTAAGCAAGCCTATACACACCACATTACTAACCTAAGACCTAGAATTCATGATGGACTCTCCACCATGAAAGCTCTCGGTTGCATGGGGTCACCACACCCCCACCACCGCAAACCATCACCACCCTCTCCCCTCTCTTGGTTTGTTGCTCTCAACCGCAAGCCACAACCCAAACACCACCCTCCTTCTCTCTCAATTACTATCTCCAAGAACACCACAACCACCACATTTTCTCTCTCGGTTTTTATACACCACCACCACCACCATAGCAAACCACCACAACCTAGCATCATCACACTGTCGGTTTTCAAGAAATCCCGAAGCTCACCATCATCTAGCTCGGTTTTGTTATCATCATCACCTTTAGTTCATCTTGCTTGGGATTCAAGGACTAACATCCTCATCTGGTTATCAAGCCATCTAGCAAAGCAATTTCTTTAAGTTTCCTCATCAAAACAAGGTTAGATCACCATGAACATATGATTCACAAAGTTGTATGTGTTTAAAAAAACACATACACAACTTTTAAATGCTTATCATCAAGAATGCTTATAAACACATGATGTTCATCTCAAAAATCAGTAAGAAATGGATTTAAAAGTTAAAAACATTAAGGTTTTATAAACCAAAGATTCAAACAAAAAGACTACAAATAAACGAGTTAAAATATTAGTATCCTTGATGAAATTAGATTAAATACTTAAATGATTGTGATTGTGGGAATAAAATTAGAAACATGTTTAGAAATATCAAAATAGTAATCTGTGAATTTTGGTGTAATAATGTTGAGTAAATTAATTAATAATTAAATTAAGGAAAGTAAGATAGTTATTATATGGAAGCTCCAAACATGGTAAAAATCTAGAAAAAGTTTACAATGATCCTTGTATTTTATAAAAGTTCCAGGATAAATTTCTGATTAAATTCGTCTGTATGACTGAGATTTACATTTTTATATGATCTGTAGTAGAAAAATTGAAGGAAATATCCAAACAATAAGTTAAATTACGAAAAATTAATCTAAATTATTATATTCAGAATAAAACAGTGTGTATGAAATTCAAACTTTTAGAGATGTTTAACTATTTTGCTAAATTTTGTAAAATTTAGAAAAATCATAGTAAACTGTTTATCTTGAGTTAATAACCAGAAATTTTATGGGATAATGTGGACTTTAGGATAATTATTTGGTAAATTTAGGTGATTTTATAAAAATAGTATCTATTTTTTCTATTTATGAGAATTTTATAAAAATTCTAGAAAATTATCTTAATTGATTATTAGTTGAAATTTTTATATATTAATCTGTATTTTTAGGTGTTACTGCTTTTAAATTTTGGTGATATATGGGTAGCAGCAACCACTGTTTAGAATTTCTAATTGAAGTGCTAAAAATTTTAAAGAAATAAGATATATTTCTGACATATAATTACTTTAAAGGGTTCGCTGGAATTAAGGTGACATTTATAATCCTGTTTTTATGTTTATGAGTTTGAGGAAAAATCATACTATTTTGTGATTGATGCTAATAAATAAGAATTTTGGGATACTATCATTTGCCATAAGCTACAACCATTAATTCGGATGTGGAACCGTCTGATAATATAGGTAGCGCTACTTAGGAAGATGTTTCCTGCACCAACATGATGAGTGTTGTGATGCTATATTATCTGATTCTGTGATTGGTATTGTGACAGTTATAAATCATCTTGCATATAAGTAGGTTTGGTTGTAATCTTATTTATTTTGCATCAATGTATTTTGTTTAGTTACTAAACCTATGTTTCTCACCAACATTATGTTGATAGTTTTAAGTATGCTTTTTCAGGAATTCAGAATGACTAACAACGTAATGTTTTCATTTGATGTTTACAACGATTGGGGTGAAGTTATTAGGATAACTTGTGTGAAAATAACTGTTAACGTGTTTGATCCTAGCATAATGGTAGATGCACACATCCAGTACTATTGAAGACTATGAAGCAGTTATTTAACTTTTATATTTAGGTTACATGTTAAAAGTGTATTAGTCTTTGTTTAGACAAGTTTTGCGATAACCCGTTAACTCTAATGTAGCGAACACTTACACCAGTGTAATTAACTTTTACACCGCGTTACACCACTGATATAACGATTTTTTCTCAATTTTCAAAATTTCCCTCCATTTTAAAAAAGCTCTACCCTTTCTTAAAACCTTTTTAACTTTTTCATATAATGTTATTTTTTAAACAATTACATCATTAAATAGATCATTTTAATATCTTTAATTTTAGTATAGTCTTACTATATTTTTTAAAAAATTTTAACGTTCGTTTTGAACCACTAGTTTTACCACTGTAACTGTAAGTTACAGTGGTGACGTGGCTTGCTGTGTACCACTAGTTGGGTTAATGGGTTATCACAATAAACAAGAGTTGACATTTGATCTCTATCCTATATATGTATATATATATATGTATGTATATATATATGTATGTATATCTATATATGTATATATATATGTATGTATGTATATATATATATATATGTTTGTATGTGTGTGTGTATATATATATATATATATATATATATATATGTGGTATTCTGTTTAAAGTTACTGTTATAATTGTTTGCCTGTAATCAATGAGTTTTGAGCCAGAGAGTCACACCCAAGCATTTCATGCTTCCGCCGGGATGTGACAAATGCCCATCTGCCGGAATGAGTTGTTTACAACAGACTTTAGAAAGGACAATTCGCCTTCTTCATCATCGAGAATCGGGTGAGATTTAATGGTGGCTAGAGTGACAAAAATTGTCTTCCCCTGCACTGTGGCAGACAGTGCCTTCTCACCGTCCAAGATGACCTCTTGGCAGGTCCTACAGAAATCTAGAAGTTAATCTTCATGGAGAGGAGGGTCTATGGTAAGTGTAGTGAGGTAGTTGGAATAAGACAAGAATCAGAAATAATTTGAGAAACCTGGATCTTTCTCAGTTATAACAGAGCAACTTGGTTGTGTTGCCTGTGCAGTTGCATGGAAAAATCTGGTATATTTTGGGGATCAGGGTTTGCCATTTTGAGTAGCTTGGAAGTGAAGGATGGTAAGAACAAAGTTGGTTTGAGTGTGAATTTAGGGTTTCAACTTTTGTAGATGAAGAGGATGGAGAAAGAGGGGGAACCGTTGAAGTGTAAGGCCCCGTTCCCGGGCACCTTACGGTTGGTCATTCATCGCACATAAAACATTTTAAAACGTACATTTATCTTGAAGCGGAATCTAAAATTTCATTAATAACTAAAACATGTCATTTCATAACTTTACAACATTCTTTTTCATTTCAAAATACAATGACATGTCAAAATATGATGCCAGCCTCAACAACTGAGTAGTCGCCCTGTGCCATCCTTAGCAACATACCTGTCAACTAGAAACACATCAAAGTCAGCGTTGCTGAGTGAGTTCTAGTTTTATATTAAAAACATACTTTTCTTTCCTTTAAAACCGTTTCTTTACTTTTACGCTATCACACATTGTACGTACACATAGATAATATCATTATTATCTTCTTTTATCGTTCATCTTTATCTTTAACTTTCATTCATTCTCTGTCTGTCATTCGTTCATTATCTCTCTTTAACTTTCATTCATTCTCTATCTTTTGCTTCTATCGAGATCCGGTCACACTTTACCCTCTTCATGGCACACAACCATGATTACTGAGGTTGAGTGACAGGGATCCCATTTCATACATAATCATTATATTCAATCCGTTCATTACTTTTATTCATTCATTCTTTAGCTTTCATTACGTTCATTATCTTTCGTTCGTTTCGTACTTTCTTTCTTTCACAATTATCTCTCTCATTCATCAACTTACGCGATACTCCCGACTATGTCGAAGACTGATACTGTGCCGGAGCACGCGATCCTCTACTCATCCTCTTAGATCCTGTCTCATGCAATATCCACGACTCAAGCTCGAAAGCTGATGCTGTGTCGGGGCCTGTACACAAACCCCCGACTCATGTCCGTAGACTGACATAGCACCGGGATACGCGACAAAGATCCCGTTTGAGTCAATCACCTGGATTGAACTCTATCCGAGTATGTTGCAACACAAAGTTGCTCACCTCACTATCTCGTCTCATGCAATACCCCCGACTCATGTCCGAAGACTGATACTGTGCCGGGGCCTGACTAACAAACCCCCGACTCATGTCCGAAGACTGACACAGTACTGGGATACGCGACAAAGATCCCATACGAGTCAATCACAGAGAGTGAACTCTATCCGAGTCTGTTTCAACACAAAGTTGCTCACCTCACTATCTCCTCTCATGCAATACCCCCGACTCATGTCCAAAGACTGATACTGTGCCGCAGCCTGACTAACAAACCCCCGACTCATGTCCGAAGACTGACACAATACCGGGATACGCGACGAGGATCTCGTTCGAGTCTGTTGCAACACAGAGTCGCTCACCTCATACATATGCTTGCAAGCCTTACGTTCGTTCATTCGTTCATTAATGCATGCACTAAATCATCGTATTCCTCTTTTATTATCTTTCACTTTACGTTATTAATACTTTTCATTCGTTCATAAACAATACACGTAAAGATACGGAAAGATAAACATACATCGAAGCAAGGAACATCGACCTTTACAATTCATCAGTCATTACCATCATATAGGGCTACATCATACTTATCATTCATACATCCTGCATATGCATGCGGTTCTATCGTCATCATGTCCAGTTAACTTCTAAGCCTCAATAGTTATCACACATGTACCTACGGAGCTATCACGTCACTTCCTACCCATGCTCTTCTCCCGAAGGCCCGTAATTGAACTACGTCTCTTCTCGTACATAACAGCCCTACTTGGGCGACTGGGCACCCTCTAGTCGCATGACCTTCATGCGACTGAACAGCTATGCGATTGGGCCAATGCGGATGAACACCCATGCGGATGAACACCCCAATCGTACGAATGGACTCCCTATCGTACGATTGAACACTATACGTATGGGCCTCTATGTGACTGAACCCTCAGTCGTGCGACTGAACCCTCAGCCGTGCGACTGAACCCTCAGCCGTGTGACTGAACAACCATGCGAATGGACCTATGCGACTGAACTCCCAGTCGCAGGACCTATCGTGCGACTGAATCCCCAGTCGTGCGACTGAGCCTCAGTCGTGCGATTGAACGTCAGTCGTTCCTCAGTCGGCGATTGGCCCTTCAGTCGCCTAGCCCTAACTGGACAGGGATTGCAGTTCATCCCGAACTGCAGTCGCGACTCACGACCTCCAAATCCTTCCAAACTCGTGTTAAGCCCAAATTAACCCTCCTAAACCTTAGAGAATCATACTATGACGACATTCAAGCACATACACGTCCGAAATCGCGCTCTAAACACACTATACACATACACATTCATACATACACGGGTTAAACACCCAAAAACTCAAAAATATAGTTTTTAGATGTGTTCCAGCCCCAAAATCCTGCAAAAAACACGTAAAAGAGGGGTCTTAGAACTCACCTTAGCAGCCTACTCGGTTAGAGCTTCGATTTGACCCGCTATACGTCGATTTTGGCACACGAACCCGCTTGGACCGAACTGTCTCCTTCTTCTCTCTGATGTTGGCGAGTCTGGGAAAGAGTTAGGCTGCCCTCTCCCTTAAATACTACCATCCAGTTGCCCGAGTTCTCCATGCGATTGGACCTTCAGTCGTCCAAGCTCTATGCGACTGAACACTTCAGCCGTACGATTGAGTTCCAGTCGTGCGGTTGATCTTCAATCGCATGTCTTCCATGCGATTGGACGCTCCAGTCGTATGACATCCAAATCGAAATTTCCAGGCGTTACAAGTCCACCCCCTTAAACGGGTTTCGTCCCCGAAACCTGTTGTTCCTTAAACCTTCGCGGGCAATACTGTCCATCTGTTTTCCAGTCTATCACTTGGAATCCTATCGCTCCACATCGTTTATCAACATTCGACTTCTGGTCTATCTTGGACTATCGCCATCGGCAACCCATGCATACTGATCAATGTTTATTTGACCAGCACTTGTGACTCCAAACATGCCATGTAGAATACAATTACTACATCACAATACTCGAGCAAGGGCTCGGCGTTATAATCATTGAGCTTCAGAGCATCACTGAGAACCTTCAGCTTTAGTGCTTGAAGAACACGGCCATCAACTTGCGTAAGTTGCTAGCCCTTGTTTGATGTCCTTTATGTATGAATAATGACCCTCTGGCAAACCCTACAACTGACAAGAAGGTAAATCGGCTTATTTGGTGACCCAAACCAATATCCTTTCTCTTTTGCTTCCGATCTCCCATTCTTCTTGTTTGCTATGCGTACTTTGCTGTCGATGAACAATTCACAGGCTGAACTGTTCCTTAGACAACGGGTGACACAGCTTTTTCAATTGCATCACGCAATCTTCACATCCGGTAACCTAGTGAATCCACTAATAGTAATCTCTACATCGAAGGCTCATCGATGTTTCTTCCCTAACATGCAACTCACAACAAAGGCAAGGAACGAACTACTACTAGCATCACATTCAAGGCATAAAAGCACAAACTTAATTATCAGAAACGTACCTGACGTCAAGTCGAAGTCCGCTCTAACCTCCCTTTGGTCATGACAAAAGCTGTAGCCTTCACCCTCTATTCTCCTTCCTCGCACCAGAGCAAGAAGCCTTTGACTTCTTACAATCCCTGCTCAGATGTCCAGTCTTACCGTAGTTGTAGCACTTAGCCACACGGCATCCCTCCTTGCCTGTGACCTTCGTTTCCACACTGAAAGCAAACGTTCAGTCCCCATTTGCACTCCCCTTCGTGACCTCTACCACACTTCTTACATACCTCATCCTTCCTTCTTATCCTCTCCCGATCATCAATCCTCATCATCTTACCTTCGGCCACAATTCCACCATCACTATCTCACCTTCCCCTCCCTTCTTATCATAGGCTCGCTCCCCCGCTTCGCCTGTTATCGCTATCGCCTCCCGCTCGTCATACAACCTTCCCACCAATCCACTGCCGACCTAAACGTGCTTGGTCGGGCAGCGATCATGTGCTACGGATATCATCGGCAAGCCCTGAATATACCTCTTGATCTTCCGTGAAGAGGTGTCACCTGATCCGGCACCAGTCGTGCCATCTCGTTGAATTTGGTGGTGTACTGCTGATGCGTCATCTTCCCGCTTCCAACTGCAGGAACTCTCTCTCAACTTTATCCATTTCCCGACAAGGACTGAACTCCTCGATCACCAATCTTTTCAGCTCGGACCACTTCATTCTTCCAATGGCCCTACTACCCTCGGCTTGGACTATGTTGTCCCACCAGCATCGAGCCGAACTCGTGAAAGAGTGGGTAGCGAACTTCACCTTTGGTCCTCGTGGCACTCGCTGATATCAAGGACAACCTCCATTTCCCTCACCCATTGATGAGCAGCAGCAACAGTGCCATTACCATCAAAGGTAGGGGCTTGCACCTCATGAATGCCCCGTAATTACAGCTCGGGCCGCCTCCTGCACAGGCTCCTCCTCCTCTTCCTCCTCATCGGAGAAAACCTTTTCAGTCTCCGTCCGTCTCCTTCCGCCGAAGGTCTACCCCTTTCCTGTCTCTCCTCATCCCTAACAGCCTTTATCACTTCAGTCACTACAGACTGTAAGATCGTCTGCATGACCTGGTGTACTTCTTCCACAACCGCCACTCTCATCGCGGCTCTCAAATTGGCGCTTTCGTCCGCTCCCTCCTGATGAGGAGTCTCGTGTTCTTCATGAACCACCTTTTCAACTCTAGGCCTTCCTCTGGTGACCCGTGGTTCAGCGCCACGTCCGCCACCACCTCCACTACGTGAAGCCTAAGAAGATCTACCACCGGCCATCCTCTATAATACACTGAAAGATTCAAACACCAACATGGTCTTTCAAGGAAATAGCTCAGTTCATGTCAAGTATAGTAAGTCCCTAATTACAGTATCAGTTGTGGTTAGCCACTTACCTCACTTTTCATACCCCGAGCATTACCTGTCCTGACTATATTAGCATCTAAATCTAACAGTAGCACATAAACACATAACATGCGCATACATTACTAGTTAACTTTAAGAAAATACCTGATGGCACGCAGCTACTCAGTCTGGCATCCCTTCCCTTTCCGTCCCATTCTCAGTTTAAGATTAGGTTTACTATGAAAATTTACCCATTTCACTAAAATTTGGCTCTGATACCAACTTGTAAGGCCCCATTCCTGGGCACCTTACGGTTGTCATTCATCGCACATAAAACATTTTAAAACGTACATTTTCTTGTAGCGGAATCTAAAATTCATTAATAACTAAAACATGTCATTTCATAACTTTACAACATTCTTTTTCATTTCAAAATACAATGACATGTCAAAATATGGATGCCAGCCTCAACAACTGAGTAGTCGCCCTGTGCCATCCTCAGCAACATACCTGCCAACTGGAAAACACAAAAGTCAGCGTTGCTGAGTGAGTTCTAGTTTTATATTAAAAACATACTTTTCTTTCCTTTAAAACTGTTTCTTTACTTTTACGCTATCACACATCGTACGTACACATAGATAATATCATTATTATCTTCTTTTATCGTTCATTCTTTATCTTTAACTTTCATTCGTTCTCTGTCTGTCATTCGTTCATTATCTCTCTTTAACTTTCATTCATTCTCTATCTTTTGCTTTTATCGAGATCCGGTCACACTTTACCCTCTTCATGGCACACAGCCATGATTACTGGGGTCGAGTGACAGGGATCCCATTCATACATAATCATTATATTCAATCCGTTCATTACTTTCATTCGTTCGTTCTTTAGCTTTCATTACGTTCATTATCTTTCGTTCGTTTCATACTTTCTTTCTTTCACAATTATCTCTCTCATTCATCAACTCACGTGATACTCCCGACTCATGTCCGAAGACTGATACTGTGCCGGAGCACGCGATCCTCTACTCATCCTCTTAGATCCTGTCTCATGCAATATCCCCGACTCATGCTCGAAAGCTGATGCTGTGCCGGGGCATGTACACAAACCCCCGACTCATGTCCGTAGACTCACACAGCACCGGGATACGCGACAAAGATCCCGTTTGAGTCAATCACCTGGATTGAACTCTATCCGAGTCTGTTGTAACACAAAGTTGCTCACCTCACTATCTCGTCTCATGCAATACCCCCGACTCATGTCCGAAGACTGATACTGTGCCGGGGCCTGACTAACAAACCCCCGACTCATGTCCGAAGACTGACACAGTACCGGGATACGTGACAAAGATCCCATACGAGTCAATCACAGAGAGTGAACTCTATCCGAGTCTGTTGCAACACAAAGTTGCTAACCTCACTATCTAGTCTCATGCAATACCCCCGACTCATGTCCGAAGACTGATACTGTGCCGGGGCCTGACTAACAAACCCCCGACTCATGTCTGAAAACTGACACAGTACCAGGATACGCGACGAGGATCTCATTCGAGTCTGTTGCGACACAGAGTCGCTCACTCATACATACGCTTGCAAGCCTTACGTTCGTTCATTCGTTCATTAATGCATGCACTCAATCATCGTATTCCACTTTTATTATCTTTCACTTTACGTTATTAATACTTTTCATTCATTCATAAACAATACACGTAAAGATACGGAAAGATAAACATACATCGAAGCAAGGAACATCGACCTTTACAATTCATCAGTCATTACCATCATATAGGGCTACATCATACTTATCATTCATACATCCTGCATATGCATGCGGTTCTATCGTCATCGTGTCCACTTAACTTCTAAGCCTCAATAGTTATCACACATGTACCTACGGGAGCTATCACGTCACTTCCTACCCATGCTCTTCTCCCGAAGGCCCGTAATTGAACTACGTCTCTTCTCGTACATAACAGCCCTACTTGGGCGACTGGGCACCCTCCAGTCGCATGACCTTCATGCGACTGAACAGCTATGCGATTGGGCCAATGCGGATGAACACCCATGCGGATGAACACCCCAATCGTACGAATGGACTCCCTATCGTACGACTGAACACTATACGTATGGGCCTCTATGCGACTGAACCCTCATCCGTGCGACTGAACCCTCAGCCGTGCGACTAAAGAACCATGCGAATGGACCTATGCGACTGAACTCCCAGTCGCAGGACCTATCGTGCGACTCAATCCCCCGTCGTTCGACTGAGCCTGAGTCATGCGATTGAACGTCAGTCGTAAAAGATAATTTTCCTTCAAAACTTATAAGTACTTAGAAGCATATTTAAACTTCAAAAGATATATAAGAATTTCTTGCGAAGGTAAATTTCTTAGTAAGTAGTTATTAGTTTTGAAACATAATTTTCTACCAAAATCAACTTAATGTCTTTCGAAAGAAAATATATCTTAAATTTAATAAATTATAAGGAATGTCATTTTGAAAAATTTCTTACAAAGTAAACTGTGCTTATATAGGTGATGATATAGACAACTTAAGACAAATATATTTGAGAAAATAATCTTCAGTTTAGTTTAATAAATCTACTCAAAGTTAATCATCCCAATAGCTGATACAAGATACTTAAATCTCTGCTCATCAAAAGCCTTTATTAACATATCAGCATATTGTTCATTTGTGTTAACTTTGAATAGTTTTATTAATCCCTTCTCAAAATTATATCTATTCAAATGATACCTAATGTTGATGTGCTTTGTCTTGGAGTGCTTCACAGGATTCTCTATAATAAAGATAGCACTATTGTTCTCTATGTGGATGAGAGTCTCTTTGAATTTGAATTCATAGTCCAGCATCTGATTCTGAATCCAAAGCATTTGAGCACAGCAGCTTGCAGCAGCAATGTATTCAGCTTCAGCAGTTGATGCATTCAAAGACAAAGTTTTCCAAAGCCAAGACTGATTTCTTCCACAGACAGAGAAGGCATGTCTTCTCCGTCTTTGTAAGAAATCAGCCTTTGCTTCAGAAGACTTTGTCTTTAAAGCTTTGAAAGACTTGATCTTTGGCTTTAAAAGAATTGGTCTTTTGGCTTTGGAAGATTTGACCCTTAGCATAATTCGCTGAGTTATATGAAATCTTTTGAAGTAACTTCCCTATACTTCACATGTGCATGCTGAGAGTCCACGGTTGCATCAGCCTCTAAGTGTAATCCTTAATAAACGTAATTTAAGCCGGTTTGAAAATTGAAGCAACAAAAACCAATATCATATGAGAATGAAATAACAAAACTCATTTAACTAATAATCATAGAAAAACTAATCGTACTAAGTAATGTAGTGATTTATTAACTAATCATTTATTCATAACATATGTTAGAATTTTAAGATTCAAGGCCTAACTTTAGGCTTATTAAACTAGAAATCAAAATTAAAAGGTTTAATAGTAACTATAACAAAACTACATGGTATAAATATAAAGCCAGCATTTATTACAGAAAATGCCCCTATCATTACATAACATTACCTAGTGTTATTTGTGTGGCTAGCACGAGGGGCCTTTCCACCGTTCCAATTCATTGAATCCGCCTCTATGTATTTCATCTTCTAATTGTTCCAAATCTTAATTCATCTTGCTTTATTTTTCACTTTGATCCTTTTTAGTGATCATGATTCTATTTTATAATCAAAAAAGGGGTGCATGTTTAAACAATATTATACTTTTGATCTTCAAAGTTAATAAACTGAGAATCATAATTTATTTGGCTGATTTTGCCTGTCCTTTAAATCTATGCCTCTATCAAATTACTTTTACTTGGACACCTTTCGGCAACAACACGCTGAGGAAAAATACTAGTTTGACCTATGTACTGAGTTAGACCATTAAATCATCATCTAATAGTTTGATCAAAATTCCAACTTAAACACAAGAACAAGACTGAAATAAAAGGGGGAGAAATTTTTGAGAAATGATGAAGAACAAAGAAAATTAGGTTGTGGTGTCTAGGGTTTCAAGTTGAAGGAGTAGAATGCAACAAATAAGCAAAAACTAAAAGGAAGCCCCCTTTAGTGTCCTTGGCTACAAAAATGGAGGGGAAAAGGTATCAAGCCCTTGGCCTGTCCCGTTTAATTTATCTCTTCCCAGTTCGCATGTCATCTGATTTTTGAGTTTTAAATTTCTCTCTTTTATGATTTTAATGGACTATTATACACTATATAAATTATTTAATTTATATTTTAGAACAAATTATGTTAAATTAGTACTTTAGTTAAAGTCTACTGACGTTTGGTTTTTATTGTGTTTTTTTTATAAATTATGTATTTTGGGTTTATAAATCTTTAATTCCTATGCAAATCTCATTGTCATCATTCCTAGACCCATTAGCCCATACTAGGCCCATAACAAATAGTTCTAATATTTAACGTGTCTACACACATCTAATGTACTAATCACAATTCAAGTAAACGTTAAGTCAACTTTCACGTTAAAGTCCATATTTAGTCAAAGTCAAAGCTCAACCTACATGTTTTGATGACGGGTGTCACGCTTTCCCCTAGTTGAGAGCATTTCGTCCTGAATTCAGCTGGAGTCATCAACTTCTACATCTTTCATGAACAGGTGAGGGTACTTAGTCCTCATTTGATCTTCTCATTCCTAGCTATCTTCAAGAACTTGCTTGGAGTTACATCTAACCTTTATGATTAGGATCTTACTATGTTTTAGCATCTTTATCTCCCTATCCATTATTTTCACCGATTTTTTAACGAATCAAAGTTTCTCGTCCAGAAACATTCCCAACACCTTCTATAAGCTTTACCAGAATCTTGATATGAATCGGCAATCACAATCATAGATGATCGACATTGGTAACTTATGTCTAGCCATAACACTAATATAAATCATTGCTAGTTTTTTCCATCTTGTAGTCTTCACAATTAGCTAGGAAATGAGTAGAATTGGTCATTCGGTTCATAATAACCCAAATCGAATCATGCTTACTACTAGTTCTTGGAAACTTCATGATGTAGTCGATATTAATGTTTTCCTATTTCCATTCTAGAATCTCAGGCTCTCATAAGAGACTAGATGACCTTTGATGCTCTGCCTTAACCTTTGAATAGGTCATACACATGCACACGTAATTTCTATGCTATATTTCATTCCAGGCCACCAATACAAGTCCTTAAGATCATGGTATATCTCATCATCACTAGGATAAACAAAATACCTAGACTTGTGTGCCTCGTCCAATACCAAAGTCCCCACATTCCCCATATATGGAACCTAAAACTGCTCAATAAAGTACAAGCCTCCATCATCCTTTTGCACAAACTCTTTTTGCAGACCTCTAAAGGCCTCATCAAAACATTAAGTCTCTTCATTGCCTCAACCTAAGCAACAGCGATGTGGGTTTTGATACCTGAATAAATTATCATCCCCATGCTCTGATACATATCGGTTTGACTATTTCCTTTCAACTTAATGCATTAACGGCCATATTTGCCTTTCTTGGGTGGTACCAGATTTCATAGGCGTAGTCAAGAGACACCTCAATCCAACGTCTTTGTCTTATGTTCGGTTCCTTTTATAAAATTTGCTAAATACTCTTTTGTTCAGTATAGATGACACACTTAGTTTCATGGTTCTTGAGTTGGCATGATGTGTAAGTGTTAACTTATTATTTTACATCAACACACAGCCTATTCCTTGGTGTGATGCATCATAATATATCACAAAATCATCTGACCTTTTACTAAGTGCCAAGATTGGTGTGTTAGACAACTTTTCCTTCAAGATCAGAAATGTTTATTCTTGTTTTGTAAGGATCAGCATATTATAATGATCAATCTCGTAACGAATACGCAGAATATAGACATTACGGATTGGATGGAACAATTGAAGAACGATAAACGCAATGTAAATAACTTCGATATAGTATTGCTCTCTGATTTAATAAGTGTCACATGAAATCTGAAATCAGGAAATATGACAAAAGCACTATATTACAAAACAAAAACTCTATATATATACTAATCTAGAATCCTCGCACGACAAGTAGTTGTCGCGCGAGAACCTAGTTGTCAAGCGGTAACTTGGCTTCTCGCGTGCTTTCGGATCTTCATCTTTATCTTGATTTGATTTTCTGAGCCTCTAGGTTCAACCCCTACAATCTCCCTCTAGGCTTGGTAAATCAATACTATTTAGAATTCCACATCTGCAACTTTGTAACCACCCCCATAAGCATACATCTTGTTGTCCAGGCCTTCGTGATCAACCAACCGAACTATGCTGCTAATAGATGAATAGATTCATCAGCTGAAATAGGACAAGCCTGCAGCCTCATCAAATCTTCTCTTCCAAATTTGAGCAAGTCAATAGGGTCGATGATACGGTATTTTTTATTCACATAGTGTATAATAGCATGCCCGATATCTTTCTCACAACTCCACCACATGAGCTTGGACAAGCTGTTAACTAACACAGGAGCATGTATAGGTATCTTTCTCACATACCGCGGATGCTTGTAAACCCTTATCTTCATTGGCGTGTTCATGTTCGGATCTATTCGGTTCTCATCTTTAATAACTTTGGATTTAGCAGTTCTAAAGTCCTTGAAGTTGGATTAACTGTGTCGGTACATCAGGTTCCTAATCCATTTACCCTTCCCGTAATTGCTAGAATTAACAAACGGAACACGACCCATAGCGTATAAATCAGACGCTCTAAGTGTATGCAAATCATTTTCATCCTGATAATACTCTATCATGCCGGCTCTTCTCTTCACCGGATATAATTTCTTCCCAGTATCGTATGCCCAACTAATGATCGGTTCTGAGTTTCCGTACCTTGTGAAAGGTTTGGAATGTCTCAACATATGTATATAGTTGGTGGTGGGGGAGCAGCAACAGTTAGATTTCCAACCTGACGTACAACACTCTAACGAGTTTGGTCTGCTGGCTTGTAAGTCAGTTCAGCATTTGACTCTCCTATAATTTCTCCCTCTTCAATCAAGATATCGGATAACAAGACTTTGAGACTGTTCCCGAATACATCAGTGTAATCAACCACTATCTCCTCCAAATCTTCAAATGAAGACAAACCCTCATCTTTGTCCTCAATAATAAGTTTCTGCTGGAAAGTATAAAATTTCATCTCATACCCCTCCTCTGTAGTAGGATCTGAAGGTGTGTAGTCTGCTAAATCATCAGGCTTTGATCCGGAGACATTGGCAAACCCTGATGATCAAGCAGTACTAGTAGGAGCACCAGTGTCATGTTAGGACCGTGTACGACGGAGTACTAACTGATTCAACGTGAAACCGAATCAAATAGCACAGAATTTATTTGATTGGCGATCCAATCAGGGAGAACGTAAACCGGATCAAAACTAACGATTAGAAAACGTTAAGAATTGATTAGCAATGATCAGGAACGCTCTATGAAGTTGGAAGGGATGCTCTATGCGATCTGGGACGACTAGGGTTATTAATTATCGAAGTGTCTTGTTTTTCCATGAATTAAGTGGTATTTATAGGTTACAGATTTAATTCGTACGACTGAGCCAAGCGATTGGCTCAGTCGTGCGACTGAGTCATATGATTGGTTCATTCGTACGACTGAGTCAGTCTTATGACTCAATCGTACGATTGACTCAATCACCTGGTTTAGTCGTGCGATTGGCCCATTCGCATGGTCCAGTCGTGCGACTGAATCAGGATCCTTAGTTAAACACATTCTTGAACCTTTAATGATTCAGAACTATGTCTAACAACTCTAAACCTATATAACATGGTCATATATGCGTGTAACAATAAATAATATAAATAGATATAACATTAAATAACCAACAAACATATATAAAGAGTTTCACATTATATTGATCAAACATTACATATGTGTTACAAGATGAAAGTCTATTACATATAAGTTCATTAGACTAGAATTGGGGACATGTGTACCAACAATCTCCCCCTTGGACCTAGTTCTATCTATACTTTGACTTCCTTCTTGAACTCCTCAAATTTCTTCATTCTTTCCTCTTTAGAAACCCCGTCATGGATATTAAGTGCAAAGCATAGACGTATGATATGCTGAAACTGTAGTGCTTGCACTATATCCTGCGTGTCAAAAAATAGTGGCCACTTGTATAGCATATAAACATCAGAAGCTGACAAGTTGATAAGCCACATGGGGTCGAACACCCTTATTATGTCCACCGATCCTTCCCTATCCAAAATGATAATGGCCTCTCCCGAGCGCCAGTCATAATACCACCACTTAAAATATGGGGTAAAGTCCTGTGGCATCTCCCTCAGTGGAATTCTGGACATAGTACGCGGAGGGCGCCACTTCAGGACAATCTTAGGTAAACCGGTGATGGGACTCACTTCAGAACTTCTGATGTAACGTGTTGCCTGCTGTGGTCTGAAGTTTACCCATCTCGTCTGGTATTCCCTTTTCAGGGCAGCCTCAAACCAGCCTGACATTTTCTTCGGATCAGCGTATAGTAACTTCAGGCGCGCCAGCTGGTTGAGCTCAAAACCAGGGAGAGTTTTCAGATCATGAGGGAATCTGAAGTACTCGATTCCCCTCTCCCTTTTTGCTGCATACACTCCGAGGTCATCAAAATAAGCCCAAGCAATTATTTTCCCTGACACCTTCATGTTTTTCTTGACTTTGTAGAGTTTGGTGTAGGGACTCTGTTGCTGTAGCACGTTGGGCTCGGACCTCGGCGAAGCAAGCCGCCATTCAGCTTTCGGATATCGACATCAGCGTCCGAGGCTTAGGCTTGGATCGTTGATGCTTCTGCTCCCTTTTCTTTCTCACTGAGTTTACCCAGAATATCACTGCCAAGAGTGTTAACCATATCAGGAAACACATTGCCCTCTCGGTCAGTGTATTCGGATAGTGCTGATCTGTGATGTCTTCCCTCTATTTCTTCAACATCGTTGAGCTCGTCATCATCAGCATCATCAAAAGTTGGAGCATCCTTAACAATTTCGTCTGGATTTAGACGAAATATTTTAGTAAGTTGCTCATCAGTTAGATCGTGAATTATTTCTCCTTCTTCAGGAGTATAACTCACCGACCTTCTGACAATCCCCTGCAGATCAAGAATCATTGTGATTTGAGACTTGATCTGTTGGAGGGGAGCAACGTCATGCTCATCTTGCTGAAATCCCGGATCTGTTTGATATCAACATGTAGAATAGCAATCATTAGTACGAAATCAAGTTAAATAAACATTAATCATTAAATATCTACATGAGTTTGATATACATCAAAAGAAGATTTAAGTACAAAAGTTTAATAATAAAACATCTAATCAATACTTTTGTCCTGGATCATGGCCGGGTCTTCTGCAGATGGGGAGGTAGGCGGGGCAGCAGCTGATGCTCCCTGGTCTTGTCTTCTCTTAGTTCGTTGCTCATGACCAGGGGCAGAGGCAGATGCAGCTACATCCCCTTCATCATCATCACCATCTTTTCTTTGATCCTCGTTATCACCTCCCTCATCATCATCATCACTCTCATCATCTTCATCATCCTCCTTATCATCATCGCCGTCTTTATCTCCTTCATCAATCTTTAACGGCTCATCCTGCGACCCCTTCAACTTGAGCAGGATTGTGTTCTTTGCCTCCTCCAACTCCTTGATCTTCTTAAAGATATGATGTTTTGATCCTGGAGCTGGGAGATCTTTTCAGTTTCAGAAGCATTTTGCTCCTCAAGCTGATAAAGCCTGGCTGTCTTCTCTTTGTCAGCCGCTAGCAGCTTCAGTACCATTCGGTTAAGTGCTGCAAGATGTTCCTCCACTCTAATAGGAGGGAGGAATGAACCTGTTGGAAGGAGGATGGACCAGCTTGGTGACTGGTGGTGGTGAAGATTGGGGGTGGTAATGTGGTGGGAGTTGGTGTAGTGGTGAAGATTGGGGTGGTAATGTGGTGGTAGGTGGTGTAGTGGTGAAGATTGGGGGTGGTAATGTGGTGGTAGGTGGTGTAGTGGTGAAGATTAGGGGTGGTAAGGTGGTGGGAGGTGGTGTAGTGGTGAAGATTGGGGGTGGTAATGTGGTGGTAGGTGGTGTGGTGGTGGTAGTGGATGTAATGATTAGGGTGATCCTCCTGCGCTTGGGCTTCAGCCCATGTGGCTGAGCCATACGTTTCCTCCGAGTCCCCATGGACATGGAGGCTCCCCCTCGACTGCTGGGAGAGGCTGGGGTATATGATGGGTCAACAGTAGAGCTCCCAGACCCTCCCGGGCATCCACCAACCGCCCTGATTCCCCGCTCAGTAGCAACTACCCGACTTCCCACCGTCCGGGTGAGCGGTTCTTCATCTGACTCCTCCTCATCCTCCATATGAAAATCATGGTGAATAGGAGCTGGTTCGGGTCCTCCCTGATCATCCCCTCCCTGATCAGTATCATGATCATCATCATCGGAGTCATCAGAGTGTAGAGCAATCTGCTCAACATCCGAGTCACTGTCATCGTGGCGCCACTTCCTCTTTGCTGGCTCCACGTAGTCTTCACGGGCCAGATGCCCAAACAGTCTCCTGACAGGGGGTTTCACCTGCTTCCCCCTGTACACCTTCATCCTGCCTAAGGTGGTATCATCCATCACCTCAAGCACCACGACATCCTCCTTCTCCTTTGGCAGCATAGGGAGCTTCTGGTCAATGATCATCTGCATGAAGCGAGGGTACATGCAGAAGCTCTCTTTGCCCTTCGCCTCGATGTTCTCCCCCAGATAAGTGAAGATCATCCTCGAGAAGCTGAAGGGGTGGTTCAGCACCAACACCACATAGGCGTTCTGCATCTGATCAGACATCTCATCAAAGCCTCCCTTCCTTGAGGCAATGCACCTCAGCAACACGTGGGCTAAGTACTTGAATTGGGGGCATAGGTTGCTCTTGTTGAGCACACCTTCGTTGATATCCCCTGAGTACTTCGCCCGCATAAAATAGCCTCGAACTGTCAGTGGGTGTAGTCGTGTGGGGCAGTCCGCATCATCCCCAAACTCTAAGACTATCCTGAGATCGTCCTCAGTGATCTCTATTGCCTGTCCAAAAATGGAGCTCCTGATCCTGAATGGCTCGACATATCTGTCTACGACAGCATTCTCCCAGAATGCCTGATGTAAAGAGTGGTAAGGAGTGCAGGGAGTAGACATAGCTCGGAAGATACTCGATCTTCGTAAGAATGTAATGATGCCCGAGAACTCCGCTGCGTTCTGGGAGGTCAGATCCAGATGAGCACAAATGTTATGCCTTGTGCTCATAGTCCAACGACTCGCCATCTGTTACACAATATAAATAAACGTTAGTGCATGTTGAAGATGGCTAAATTAAGTTAATGAACTTTAAACTTTGTTTAGTCGTGCGACTGAACATACGACTGAGACCTAGTCATGTGATTGAATTCATTCGTACGACTGGGTCATGCGATTGGACTTAGTCCCATGACTTCTCATGTGTTTACCTCAGTCGTGTGATTGAGCTCATACGCATGGTTCAGTCGTGCGATTGAGTCAATCGTTCATCCAGTCGTACGATTGAGTCAATCGTTCATCCCAGTCGTACGATTGAGTCAATCGTTCATCTCAGTCGTACGATTGAGTCAATCGTTCATCTCAGAGATGTTCATCAGTCGCGCCTATTCGACAGTTTGTTCATTCAAATTCTTGTTTTGAGCAAAACGTGATGTTAAACGTTGAAATTAGGCTCATTACACTCAGAGTAGGCCGACTAAGCATCTTTTACCGTTAATTTCATCTTAAAGTTCATTTTAGATGGTTTATTTGTCCAATAACGTTGAAGTTACTATTAGGTCAGAATGTATAGTCTGTATGATGTCGATTCTCCAAATTTTTTATGTATAACCACACGTATTACCTGTACCAGCAATATCAATCGTTAGAATAGGCAAATATATGGTGGTAACAGATCAGATGAATTTTGCAGGGTTTCGACATGTCGTGCGAATAAGGGGCGATTTGGGTGAATGGGGCAACTGATGCCGATTCAACTTGTATTTATACTATGGCAACTACCAGTCGTGCGACTGAGCCCTGACGCATAAGTCAGTCGTGCGACTGAGCCTAGTCGCATGAGTGAGTCATGCGACTGAGCTTCAGTCGTACGATTCACCCAATCGTTTATCTCCAATCGTATGATGGAGGTCATTCAGACGTCTGACACAGTCGGTTACTCCAATCGTGCGATTGGACTCATTCGCGTGGTCCAATCATGCGATTAGACTCATTCGCGTGGTCCAATCGTACGGTTTGACTCATTCGTATGCTCCAATCGTACGACTGGACCATACTTATGGTTCAGTCGTGCGAATGGGCCATACTTGTGACATTTTGACCATTTTACCATACGACACATACTTCGATTTACCAATAGATAAACATTAAGATCAGTTTGATCATCTCAGACATGACCATTTTAATAAAGACAGGTTTGATCACCTCAGGTGTGATCCATTTATCCACCTGATCATCTCAGACATGATCCATTTATCCCCTGATCATCTCAGACATGATCCATTTATCCACCTGATCATCTCAGACATGATCCATTTATCCACCTGATCATCTCAGAAATGATCCATTTATCCACTATCATCTCAGAAATGATCCATTTATCCACCTGATCATCTCAGACATGATCCATTTATCCAACTGATCATCTCAGACATGATCCATTTATTCACCTGATCATCTCAGACATGATCTATTTATCCACCTGATCATCTCAGACATGATTCATTTATCCACCTGATTATCTCAGACATGATCCTTTTACCTTTTTCAGAAACAATTTATTATAGATTAAACGTTAAGTTCATTTGTGACATTTTCTGCAATGAGTAGCATAGCACAGTCCGACACTGACACACTTAACAAATAGAGTAAAATACTAAACTAAAGAACAAAACGAAAATGTTTTTATGATTTTGTTAGGGTTGGGTAGATAAGCCTATTAGCATTAACATCATTTTCAAGGCAGATTCATATGGAATCAGACAGGCATAAACTCAATTACTTGGAACCTTTTAAATTTATCGAAAAGGAAACTAACATATTTACATATCACAGTTTTTCATTCATCTGAAACTTCTAAGTTCTAACTGGGAATCATGCGTGATATGATACGTAACGCACGTTGATTATCAACATCAGTCGGTGCATCCACGATGATTGTTAGTACACTTGTCCACTTAAATCCATACACAGACTTTTGACACACATTGGTGATGGATTAAGTTATATTATTTCAACCAACATTTGTGGATCCCAGGATTATATGGTAATCAACATTCCTTAGAGGACTTTCGAGCGGTCTACGGGTATTTTGACAAGAAGAGACTATTCTTAGAACTTTCAAAGAGAAGCCAAGCCTCAGGTCAGTGCCATCTACATCAGATAGGCGGCAAACAACAATGAATTCTAGAATATGTAGGTTATGCTTATCCTCAGGTCAGTGCCATCGCACAGCAGAGAGGCACACAACCTATCTCCTTGTTAGAGAATTTCTTATTTTCTTTTGCATATAATGCATCAACAACATAAGTTATCAGCTTGATTGCGCTTCATTTTTTTTCGTGCTTTGCTCTTTTTGTGGTCATTCGCACACCTTTGGTGGCGGTTATTGCTCGTCATCCCTTATTGGAACTTGTTGATTGTGTTAACCAGTGATAAGATGGGAACCCACAGTTGGATGAACAATTTAGTTTAAGTTTAGCTCACCAATGATGTCTACTGGTCTATTGTGTTGAATCTACCGACACATCATATAGTGAACTAGCACCTCCCTAGATCAACTTTCTCCGTGTAATTACAGTAACACACAAGCGTACTATGATTTTCCCAATTTGTTAGACTTAGAATTCTCTTACTAACAATTTTCTGTGATTTAGTTAAACTAATGTTCTAAAAATGTAAAATCTCTTTTTGGTGTTCTAAGTAACTAGACGCCTGTGTACTATCACTTTCCATTGTGTAGAATTACAGTCTTGTCTTTGTTGTTTTTGCCTTTTAGATTATCTGCCCTTCCCTTTTTTTGAGTAAATAAATACTGAAAGTAACCTAATCTCCCCCTAAAATTCTAAAACAGAAAATCTTTTTGTGTTTTTGGATTTTTATAAGACAAAGAAATTAAAAAATAAAAAATTAAAATTAAGACAAAACTAGTGTCAGACTATGCATCTGTGTCTTCAGAGATAATGTCACTTTTCTTTTCGACGTCGTTGACCTCTAACAGATAGAAAAATCTGGGTTTATCAAACGGTTTAGTGTAGAGGTCAGCGCGTTGAAGATCCGTGTTTATCTTTACCACATCGATTAATTGTTTTTCATAGCAGTCGCGTATGAAGTGATACTTTATGCCTATGTGTTTAGTTTTAGGATGTTGTACCGGATTTTTAGTGACAGCTATGGCAGCAGAGTTATCAACATAGATAGGGGTGTTCGAGAATTGCAAACCGTAGTCTCGCATTTGCTGTTGGATCCAGATAATCTGAGAGCAGCAGCTTGCAGCAGCAACGTATTCAGCTTCACAAGTTGATAAGGCAACCGAGGTCAGCTTCTTGCATTGCCACGTGACTAAACGCCTTCCAAAAAACTGACACCCTGCTGATGTAGACTTGAAGTTCATCTTACAGCCACCATAGTCGGAATCACTATATGCTGTGAGCTCAAAGTCATCGTCATGAGGATACCACAACCCCAGTGTTGGGGTACCCTTCAGATAACGGAAGATTCTTTTCACCCCGATCAGATGATTTACTTTCAGTTTTGCTTGATATCTGGAGCATAAACATGTGGCGTACATGATATCTGGACGGGAGGCAGTGAGATACATGAGAGATCCGATCATCCCACGATACATAGTGGCATCCACCAAATCCCCATTCTCATCAGGAGCCACATCATGATTTGTGGCGAGTGGGGTACCGGCAGCAGTGACATTTTCCATATCAAAGCGACTAAGAATGTCTCTGACATACTTAGTCTGATGCAGAAAATACCGGTAGGTGTCTGATCCACATGTAATCCCAGGAAGAACTTCATTTCTCCCATGGCACTCATTTGAAATTCTGCCTTCATCACAGATTCAATTCTTTACATAGATCTTTGTTTCACGAACCAAAGATTATGTCATCCAAATAAATCTGCACCATTAGTAAATCACCGTCTCTTTCTTTGATAAACAGTGTGCAGTCAATCACACCCTGCGAAACCCGTGTTTCAGCAGTGAGTGGAGAGCATTTCATACCAGGTTCGAGGAGCCTGGTGTAGCCCATACAGAGCCTTGTCTAACTTGTAGACTCTGTCCCGATGATAAGGATCTTCGAATCCCTCGGATTGACTGACATAGACCTCTTCACGGATTTCCCCGTGCAAGAATGCACTCTTAACATCTAGTTGATAGACTTTGATCTTCATGTAAGATGCGTAGGCTAGAAAGATGCGGATTGCTTCCATTCTAGCTACTGGTGCAAAGACTTCGTTATAGTCGACTCCATCGACTAGTCGGAAGCCTTGAACAACCAACCGTGCCTTGTTTCTGATAACAACACCTTAGTCATCCTTCTTGCAGCGTAACACCCATTTGGTGCCAATCACCTTAACACCTTTGGGCCGGTCGACGAGTGTCCACACTCCAAGCTTCTTGAACTGTAGTAGCTCCTCTTGCATAGCGTTGACCCAGGCCTCATCTTTAAGGGCATCGCTTACGTGTTTGGGTTCTACGAGACAAAGCATCTGAAAGCCCCATCATTCACGTAGCCCTTTTCCATAATTGCAGCGTAATCAGCAGAATACAACTGATTTCTCGTCTGTACGCCGGAGTGTAGATCTCCAATGATAGCCTCCGGCGGATGATTCTACCGATCCTAGTCACGGGTGTCGTAGGGACGACAACTTCAGTATCCAGATTTGTGACTGGAGGTTCAGTATCCGTATTTCTAGATGCATGTTCAGCAGCTGATGAGCTTCCTTCTTAATCACCATTTGGTGCAAGGCCTGTCTCAGTTGCTTCTTCATCATCTGATGAGTCATCACTCTCGTCTTGATCAGCTGGTGAAGATCCCGATAAACCACTCGCAGGTGTAGTATTGCTAGTATCCAGATTTGGTGTGTTTAGAACATCGTGCATCATCTGAGTAGCAATTTCTTCATCTGAATCTATCGGAGGTAGATTGAATGATTTGAAAAAGCCATCGTAGTTGAAGAACGACGATGGACCTTTTCCAGCAGGGGGGATGGTGAATCGTTGAACGTCGACATTGCACCATTCTTCTACCTGACCAGTTGAGTTGTTGTAAACTCGTTTGTCTGGTATGCTGTATCCTAGAAAGACCCCCTGACCTGCCTTTTCATTGAACTTGCCCTCTTGAGTTTTCTTCATAGCGTACAAGGAGCGCCGAATGGTTCCAGATACTCCAGGTTAGGTTTACGCTTCTGTTGCAACTCATAGCAAGTCTTCCCATGCTCTTCACTACTGACACATGATTGAGTGTGTAGCATGCATTGGCAACAGCTTCATTCCAGAACTGCACTGGCAGCTTTGAATCTGCCAACATAGTTCTGGCGGTCTCGATCAAGCTCTTGTTCTTTCGCTCAGCGACTCCATTCATCTGTGGTGTGTATGCAGAGGTGAATTGATGAACAATTCCCTTTTCTTTGCAGAAAGCATCCATCCACTGATTCTTAAACTCTGTTCCATTGTCTGAGCGAATCTTCCTAACCTTCAGCTTGTAGAGAGACTCCAGTGTTGTCACGAGCACCTTGAATGACCCAAAGGTTTCTGACTTTGCTTTCAGAAACATCACCCAGGAGAACCGTGAGTAGTCATCTATGACTACAAAGCAGTACCAGTCTCCGGCGATACTCTTCGTGCTGACTGGACCGAATAGATCCATGCGCAATAGCTCCAGGGGCATCTCGATAGAATTGACGTGCTTGGTCTTGTGAGATTTCCTGGTCTGCTTTCCCTTCTTGCATGAGACACAAAAATCAGGAAGTTTAAAGTTCTTTACAGGAACTCCATCAACTAAGTTGTTCTGAATCAGATGATTCATCTTCCTGTGATTAATGTGTCCCATTCTCCTGTGCCATGAGATGGAATCCTTCTCTATAGATTTAGACAAAAAACATTGAACAATAGAAGCACTAGTAGAAGCATTAGACATATCTAGAACATACAGGTCATTATACCTAGATGCTGACATTAATACCTGCTCCTTTGGAATTTCCATCTCTTTTTTCAGAATGTAGCATTTCCGATTGTCAAACATAACTTTGAACCCTTGTCAATATCTGAGACACTGAAAGCAGAATGTTTTCCAATTGCTGAACAAAATTAACTTTATCAAACCTTACCTTTTCATTACCTACTTCTCCCTGAGCGGTAATGTATCCTCCTTTGTTTCTTGCAAAAGAAACATGTCCCCCTTTAATTTGTTTGACATTGTAAAAGGGGACTTATTTCCCGTCATGTGCCTGGAAGCTCCGCTATCTACTATCAATGTATTGGTAGAAGCACTATAGCGGACAACCAGCACATAATAGAAAATTATTAGTTAAGGAGGGGGACCCAAGCCTTGACTGGCTTGGGTTTCCCAGAGGTATCACACATCAAGAACTTAACCCACTGTCCTTTATCATTGGGTGGGACCTCAACTTTCAACTTATCCATGCTTTCAGACACATCAGTTGTCTTGGCTTTCCACAAACCATCCCTGTGAAAGGATTGTTTGTGGTAAACGAAGACTGATTTACAGTTTGAACCTTTGGTTTAGTTTCAAAAACAGGTTTTACCTTAGGCATCACAGACTTACCAGTGACTTGTCTGTATTGTCTTTGGCATGGAGGAGATATAAACGACCTAGAAGGTGGTTTAGACCTAATAGGTGTTTTTGATCTAACGGGAGTCTTAGATCTCTGTTTTGAAACTTGTTTAACTTTATTGTCTAGTTCAATTTTAATTTTGGGTGTCTGATAGCGTGGACAATTTGAAGAGATGTGACCACGTTGTCCACAAGTATAGCATGATATCCTTTCAACAGGACTAGGAGATCTCTTATAGGGCGGTGAGTAAACTTCAGGTACTGATTTTATGGTCTCACTTCTATGATTTTCACCTTCCTTGACAAATTTTACTTGTTTAACGTTTTGGGTGTTTTGTCTTATAAGATGGTGATTATCTTGCTTAACTGGTTTAGTTTGGGTGGTTTTGGAAATCTTAGGTTGTGTAGCGGCAGATTTTGAACCCAACCCAAGAGATGCTTGAACATTCCCTTACACCCGGTTTTCAGTGATGATTTTACCAGTTGTGCCTGGTGTTGATGCTTTCTGATCAGCAGCCGGAGGAGTAGGTTTAACTGCTGTGTCCGGATCACTGACCAGTGGAGTAGTCACCACATGATCCTTTATTGGATTATTATTAATTGGACGTTGTTTGGTGTTCAAAAGGATCTCATGTGGTGGCGGCACAACCTTGTATCACAAACCTTCCACGTTGTTGCGTTCCTTAACCAAGTTTTTCAAAATATGTGAAGAACTAGCTAGACTGTGGAGTTTTTGTTTCAAAGACTCGTTTTCAACTTGCAAAACAGCTCTGTCCTTCTTAGTTTCTTCAATTGTCTTTAAATAAAACTTGATATCATTTTCTTGGTTAAACGCAACAACTTCAGATTCTTTTAATTGTTTCTTTAACGCTTCTAATTTCTCCTTATAGCTGCTTTCATTTTGTTTTAACACTCTGTTTGCCTCAGTGCACAATTTTAAGTCATTTACTAAGTTATCATTATGATCTAATAACCTAGCAAATTTCATATCAATGCTTTCCCTAAATTTATCACATTCAGCACAAGCATGTTTAATAAACAAATCATCCTTTGATTCTACCTGTGCAGATGTAGACGTTCCAGCCATGAAAGCATTTTGAGGTGCAAATTGTGCTTCAGATTCAGCATTCAGTTCGTTTTCAACAAGTTGATCAACAGCAGCTATGTCTTCATCCAAATCAGCAGTGTCAGCTCAGCTGAGTTCTCTCCCTCACTCGCTGAGTCTTCATTCAGATCTTCAACAGACGCAATGTTGGCTTCACCGTCAGATAAAAATTGGAAGGACCAGTCCTGTCCTTCATCACCTTGAGGCACCATTGCTTTTGAATCACTGCTTGTTGAAGTCGGCTTTTTCTCTTTGTCCAGTTTGGTGAAGGAGGAGAACGGGTTTCCATTGCCAGTCTTCTTTGGTTTGACACATTCCCGCTTGAAGTGTCCTTTCTCACCACAATTGAAACAGGTGACTTTAGACTTGTCGAACCCAAAAGTAGTATCTTTTGTAGCCACCAGATTCTGACCTGTTTTCTTCACAAACTTCTTCGCTCGTCGCACAGCACTCGCGAGAGCCCACATAATGTCCATTCTCTCCAACTCATTTTCATCCACCTGCTCATAATCTTCATCAGCTAAGTGGCAGTTCCCTATTTTTCCTGCGACCAAGCCATCGTAGGAATGAACGACAGCAGCAAGTAGATCCATGTGTTCCTTAGCCACTTCCACAGTTACTTTTCCTAAGTTTTCTGTCACTAACTTTGTCGATTGAGTTTCAGTAACACTGTGTTGAACCCCTGATGAAACAGTTGACTCACCACCAGACGATGAGCTTTGACCAGTGCAGATGTATTAGAAACAAATGCAGTCTGCAGAGGAGCATTGGAAGATTTTGCAGTTGGAGTAGGAGTCACGTTGTAGAGAGAGGGATCCTGAGCATATGATCCCTTCTTTGCCTTGTACTTATGTCTCACTTCTTCTTCTCTCAGTTTCACGATGAAGTCATTTATATCCAAGGTCTCAAGCACTGAATTGTATCTTAAGGTGGAAATAAACGAATCCCACTTCTCTGGTAGTCCATCAGCCAAACTTGACACCTTTTCTTCCTTAGACGTTTGAACACCATGAGTGTGAAGTTCACTCATCAGATGATAGAAGCGGTTAATGATGTTGTCCAAACTCTCATTCCCGATGGCAGAAAATTATCAAACTCTTTCTTTAATGCTTTGGCCTTTAAGGACTTAAGAGTTGTGCTCCCTTCATACCTTTTCTCAAGAGCCTTCCAAAACTTTTTACTTTGCTTGTGCTCTGAATACTGATGGAAAATTTCTTTAGGAATAGACTGTGTTAACATAGCATAGGCTTTCTTTTCTGCATTGTAAGCGATCTTGTGTGCATCAGTCAATCCACTCAACGTTAAGGGTATACCATCAGCTCTAACTGGCATATTGTAACCAGTCTCAATAGCATTCCAGAGATTCGTGTCCACTCCATTGAGATGAATCTCAAACCTTTGCTTCCATTGAAGAAACTCATCAATCGATAACAGCTTCGGTGGCTTATTATGGTTTTCGATCTCATTTTCCAGTAGCAGTAGGTTTTGTATCCTGGAGTCTTTCCCTGCTGAGAATGCGAAATTCTCTAAGTCCATGATGAATTAGTTTTTAAAACTTGAGAACAAAAAGTGAGTATGCGACTGGGATGAACGACTGGGGACGACTGAAACACAATCGTGCGATTGAGCTTAGTCGTACGACTGTGCAGGCGATTAAGGCAGCTATGCGAATGAACAGAAACGACTGGACCAGTCGTGCGATTGAACGAGCAATTGGTCCAATCGTGCGATTGAAAAGGACGATTGGAGTTCAGTCGTGTGATTGAGTCAATCGTGCGACTGAGACTGCTGACTTCGAAATTTTTCAAACTTTTTCACACAAATCGACCTAAAAACACAGTTTTGAATACCCTAGACGGTTGCAACTCGAAAAAGACTCGTTTTTTCAAAGCATGCACACGTAAAGACTGGATTTTGACCAGAAAGAACGGATCTTTTCCCTTAAAAACGTTGACTTTTTCACATAAAACGATTGAATCCAAGAAGAATCAAGAGCCAAAGCTCTGATACCACTTGTTAGGACCGTGTACGATGGAGTACTAACTGATTTAACGTGAAACCGAATCAAATAGTGTGGAATTCTATTTTATTGGCGATCCAATCAGGGAGAACGTAAACCGGATCAAAACTAACGATTAGAAAACGTTAAGAATTGATTAGCAATGATTAGGAACGCTCTATGAAGTTGGAAGGGACGCTCTGTGCGATCTGGGATGGCTAGGGTTATCAATTATCGAAGTGCCTCGTTTTTCCACGAATTAAGTGGTATTTATAGGTTACAGCTTTCATTCGTAAGACTGAGCCAAGCGACTGGCTCAGTCGCGCGACTGAGTCATACGATTGGTTCATTCGTACGACTGAGTCAGTCTTATGACTCAATCGTGCGATTGACTCAGTCACCTGGTTCAGTCGTACGATTGGCCCATTCGCATGGTCCAGTCGTGCGACTGAATCAGGATCCTTAGTTAAACACATTCTTGAACCTTTAATGATTCAGAACTATGTCTAACAACTGTAAACCTATATAACATGGTCATATATGCGTGTAACAATAAATAATATAAATAGATATAACATTAAATAACCAACAAACATATATAGAAGAGTTTCTCATTATATTGATCAAACATTACATATGTGTTACAAGATGAAAGTCTATTACATCTAAGTTCATTAGACTAGAACTAGGGACATGTGTACCAATATGTCACTGCCTTGGTCATCATCATCTCCCTACTTATCATCACCATTAGTATCATCTCCATTATCACCATCATCGTTACCATCCTCATCAACATCATCATCATCATCATCATCATCATCATGATCATCATCATCATGATGATCATCATCATCATCAGCATCTCCCTCATCACCATCATCATCACCATCATCCACCATCATCCTCACCATTATCATCTTCATTATCAAAGTCAAAATTAGTATGATCTAAATCATTATCATCTTTAACTGGATCTGGTAAGGGAAACATGTGCTCGGGCTCTATAAACGCCTCTCCAGTAAACGGTACAGGCTAATCCTCAGTAGCCTAAATAGGGTCATCTAGTATAGGCTCTTGATCATCAATAGAAGTGTTTGTAGTCCTTTCAGTATGAACATGATCTACAACGTGATCTGTAGCAATAACAGGCTCCTCAACATGATCTAGAGCTATCACTAGCTCAATAATGGGATGTGAAACTATAACAAGCTCAACCTCAACATCAGGACCAATATCTTGTTGTCCACTAGATTGTCCAACCTCAGTGGTATGCGGTGTGAAAGATGAATACGCACGTGAGGTGAGATCTCATAGGTTCTGTTCCATGACCTGTACATAAATGATCAGGAACTACTATTGGATCTCCAAACTCCTAATCCTCTTATCTTTATCAATCATACCCCTATATAAATCATCGATAATATGGGTTTTCTCCATAACCTCCTTCTCCAACACACTCACTCTCTTCTTCAGTGTAACCCTCGTGGGAGATAAAGGTCTGGGCTCAGGAGTCATGTTGTGGTAGTCTGCATCCCCAAGAAGATCATCATGAATTGGCTCCCTTGGAGGTCTCGTCAGTACATTAAATGTAGTGGGCATAGAAGTGAAGGTCATAGTAGTTGACTCTGTGATAGCCACTGATGGTGTAGCCTCACTAATAGTAACTGGTATGTCTTGTACTGGAACATCCTCGGTCGACAAGGTGGTTATTGGGGTCTGACGTTTCCTAACCACGCCTCGTCCTCTACCCCCACCACGTGTACTCTCACCAACTATCCTAGCCATGGTCTTTCTCCTTCCACGCTTAGGAACTGGTGTCTCCTCGGGAACAAAATCGACATCTCGTTCCTCAGCAGTGTGTTTTGCTGGTGTTTCTCGCACTCTGTGTAAGGCCCGTTCCCGAGCACCTCACAGTTGGACTATCATTGCGCATAACACATAAATATACATTTATTTAACACATCATAGCGGAATAACTCAAAACCATTTCATATATTAATGACAACTTTTGCAAAATAATACAATGTAGTTAACTGTTACAAATATCATAATTTACATTACATCATAAAAACTTCATTGTTATACAAATGGATGCCATCCTAAAAATGCCAAGTATCTGCCCCGTGCCATCCTCAGCAACAATCACCTGGCAATTGGAAAATACATAAAAGTCAACGTTGTTGAGTGAGTTCTAGTTTTAAGAAAATATAACATACTTTACTTTCATTAAAACTCTTCTTAAATTTCATACGCAATCATTCATCACACATACAAATAGATAATATCGTTATTATCTTCCATTATCAGTCGTTATCTTTCATCATCATATTCATACTTTCATTCCATTTCATTTACATTCTCTTTCTTATACATTCTTTTGTTTCGTACGTTTCACTATCTCTTATTTTCGTTCTCATACTTTCGTATCGTACTTTTCATCATTCTATACTTTCATACTTTCTTTTCGTACATTACGACATTCTTTTACTTTCATACGGATCAATGAACAATACCCCGAACATTGTGCATGAAGCTGATGTTAGGCCTGTGTTAATTAAATCACGAACATTGTGCACGAAGCTGACCCAGTCACCTAGGGCAAGTCATCTCTCCCTTTCATTCAGACCAATTGGCAATACCCTGAACATTGTGCACGAAGCTGATGCTGGGCCTGTGGTAATTAACTCACGAACATTGTCACGAAGCTGACCTAGTCACCTAGGGCATACCATAAAGGTCTTGTCAATCTCAATGATTGACCCTGCATGCATCCTTCGGGTTATTAAAACCGCACACAGTTGAGCTAACGACAACGTGGTCGTGCACCTCCTTTCTATTTGCTTGCAAGCCATTCTTTCTTTCATTACGTTTCATTTCTCATCTTTGTTATCTTTCATTTCATTACATTATACTTTACGTTCTTTCATTCATTCGTCATACTACGTAAAGTAATAACATAATATTTAACGTATTGTGTAATATAATATAAATACTAAAAGATAACACATTATACATATATACGTACCATACATCAATCATACATACTATAACCATAGACCATCACATAATCATACTTAAAATGGGTAATCATAGCCCATGGGTCAAACTAGGGTCAAACCCTACAATTCTGGTTTTCCTAAAAAATTTCAGAATATTTTCTAAGTGTTTGGGCGCATGAGAACTATTTGGGCACACCAGCCCTGTTTGGGCGTTTTACCACTATGTAGGCGCATGAGCTTACACTTAATCATTTCACCACTTAGGCGCATGGGCCTTACGGGTGCATGGGCACTATATAGGCACGTGGGCCTGACTTAGGAGCATGGGCACTTAGGCGTGCAGTCACTATTTGGGCGCATGAACTTTGGGCATTTGGGCACACTTAAACATTTTGGCGGTTAGGCGCATGGACAACTAACCTTTAACTAACATCATCATCAGTCCCTAAATTCATCATTTCAATATGTTCTAAGCATAGTTATTTTATTCTAATCATCTAACAGTATACGAACATGAACTAAACCATAAATCATACCCAAACATTCACCCACCCACATTCACATACACATACATACGGGTAACATACCCACTTTTACAAAAACATGCATACATGCATTTCCAGCCCCAAAACCAGTTAAAACATTTAAAAGTGGGGTTCTAGAACTCACCTTTGTAACTCACAAGTATATCTTCTTCCAAACTTGTGTGCACAAGAGTTCAAACTCCTAAAACAATCACAACAAACCACCAGAACACAACAACACTTAGAAATCAGTTTCTAAGGTGGAAAACTTCAAAGAACCGAGCCAATTAACATCAAAATACTCACCTTCAAACTTCTTCTTCTTCTTTCTAGACCCGAAGCTTTCTGCTTTTTCTCTCTCTAAAATCCGAACAAAAGGTGAAAAGTAACATGATATGGGCGGCCATGTTGCTTTTGTACAAAAATATAATATATTATTTTGTACTTTACACCTTTAACCACTCAATTTGGATTTTATACATTTCCTCCTTTTTGTTCTTCTTTTTACAACTTTTAAAGTATCTAGGTGTTACAAGTCCACCCCCTTATATAGGTTTCATCCCCGAAACCTGTTATTCCTCAAACAAACATGGGTAATGTCGTCTCATATCTTCCTCAGGCTCCCACATAGACACGGGTCCCTTCCTGTGCTTCCACTATACACGTACAAGGGGAACCACTTTATTCCTTAACCTTTTCTCCTTACAATCAATGATCACCACTGGTTGCTCCACATAGTTGAGTCGTTCATCAACTTCAATGTCTTCCAATGGTACAACCATATCCTTATCAACTAAACACTTCCGCAGATGAGATACATGGCATGTTGGGTGAATCCCACTTAACTCATCGGGTAGTTCCAACCTATAGGCCACCTCTCCCACTCGAGCCATGATACGAAAAGGCCCTATATACCTCGGGCTCAACTTGCCCCGCTTTCTGAACCGAATGATACCTTTTCAAGGTGAGACTTTCAACACACCCTATCACCCACCAGGAACTCAATCGGTCTACGTCTCTTATCAGCATACGACTTCTGTCTATCCTTAGCTGCCTTCATAAAGGCTTTGATCTTTTCTAGTTTCTCAGTCGTAGCTTCAATCACCTGAATACATCCCAACTCCTTCTAACCAATATCACCCCAACAAACGGGTGTCCCACATCTCCTACCGTATAGTATCTCGTATGGTGGCATGACAATGCTGGCATGATAACTGTTGTTGTACGAGAATTCTGCTAACGGTAAGTGGTCATCCCAACTTCTTCCAAAATCGATCATGCATGCTCGAAGCATGTCCTCAAGTGTCTGGATCGTCCTCTCAGACTGACCGTCCGTCTGAGGATGATAAGTCATGCTGATGTGTAGCCTCGTCCCCATCGCATCGTGGAATCTCTTCCAAAACTTGGATGTAAACCGAGTTTCACAATCAGATACAATAGACACCGGTACGCCTTGATGACCTACAATCTCCTTGATGAAGAGATCCACCAGCCTCTCGGATGAATACGTCTTGCGGATCTGTAAGAAGTGAGCACTCTTCATCAGTCGATCAATAATCACCCAAATGGTATTGCACCCCCTCGCTGTACGAGGTAGCTTAGTAATAAAATCCATGGTGATGTGCTCCCACTTCCACTCAGGCATATCCAACGGTTGGATCTTTCCATACGGTTTTTGATGTTCTGCCTTCACTTGCAAACAGGTAAGGCACTTGCTCACGTACTCTACTACGTCACGCTTCATACTCAGCCACTAATAATCTTTCTTCATATCATGGTACATCTTGGTAGCACCGGGATGAATGGAGTATCGAGTTTTATGAGCCTCATCCATGATCTTTCCCCATAGATCCCTATAACGAGGAATCCACATCTGTCCAGATCGGGTTCTAACACCAAGAGTGTTCTCACCCAATTCCGTGACTAGACCTTTTATCCTTTTAGAGTTAAAACGATCTTCTTTCAAAGCCTCATCTTGAAACTCCTTGACCTACGTCATCACGTCAAAGGTCATAATCAACTGATATGCCTTCACCCGAATCGGCTCAGGTCTTTCCTTTCGGCTAAGGGCGTCGGTCACAACGCTGGCCTTGCCCAGATGGTAGTGAATCTCGCAATCATAATCCTTTATGAGCTCCAACCATTGCCGTTGCCTCATATTTATATCTTTCTGCTCGAAGAAGTACTTCAAGCTCTTGTGGTCAGTGAAGATGGTGCACTTCGTTCCGTATAGGTAGTACTTCCAAATCTTTAATGCAAAGACCACCGCTGCTAGCTCCAAGTCATGAGTAGGATAATTGACCTCATGAACTTTCAGTTGTCGGGATGCGTAAGCTATAACCTTTCCTCGCTGCATCGGTACGCAACCCAACCCCGTGTAAGAGGCATCCGAATAGACTACCAAGTCCTCGCTTCCTTCGGGTAATGATAAAACAGGAGCTTGTGTTAACCTTATCTTTAACTCTTCAAAAGCCTTCTCCAAATCTTGACCCCATACAAACTTCACATCCTTACGGGTCAGCTTAGTCAACCCAGAAGCTATCTTGGAGAAGTCTTGGATGAATCTCCTATAATACCCCGCCAATCCCAAGAAGCTAGGAATCTCGGATGGCATCTTTGGAGACTTCCATTGCATCACCGCCTCCACCTTTGCCGGGTCTACCATAATCCCCTCGGGATTTACCATGTGACCCATGAACTAAACTTCACGCAACCAGAACACGCACTTAGAGAACATAGCATACAACTTCTCCTTTCTTAATGTCTCCAACACCTCCCGAATGTGACCGGCATGATCGTTTTTACTCCTTGAGTAAATCAGGATATCATCAATAAACACAATCACTGATTTATCCAACATCGGCCGACACACTCGGTTCATCAAGTCTATAAAAGCAGCTGGCGCGTTAGTTAAACCGAAAGACATAACGAGAAACCCGTAGTGTCCATAACGCATTCGAAAAGCTGCTTTAGGAATATCCTGCCCTTTCAGCTTCAACTGATGGTAGCCAGATCGAAGGTCTATCCTCAAAAACCAACTGGCACCTTGTAGTTGATCAAACAAGTCATCAATCCTCGGTAATGGATACCGATTATTCATCGTCAACTTGTTTAACTCACGGTAGTCGATGCACATCCTCATACTACCGTCCTTCATCTTTAAGAAAAGGCTGGGGCACCCCAAGGAGAGATACTCGGTCTAATGAACCCCTTATAGAGCAACTCCTTCAGTTGCTCCATCATTCCTTCATCTCTGAAGGAGCCAAACGATACGGTGCCTTAGCAACAGGCTGAGCACCGGGTATCAAGTCAATCTGAAATTCGATTTCACAATCCGGCGGCACACCTGATAAATCCTCTGGGAACACATCGGGAAAGTCACACACCACCGATACATCGGACAACTATGGTGTTAACGAGTCCACATCTTTTATGTAGGCCAGATAGGCACTACACCCCCGTCTCATCCATTTTCCCGCCACCGCCGTCGAAACCACTTTCGGAATCGTCGTAACTCGATCACCATATATCATTACCGAACTCCCGCCAAGCGCTCTCAATCTAATCATCTTCTTGCAACACACAATGTTCGCCTCGTAGTCCGCTAACCAATCCATTCCTAGGACTACATCGAATCCGCCTAAGGTCATCACAAACAGTCTAGCAGGAAACTTATGACCTTCTAGTTCTGTGTCACAACCCTCAATCAAGTCAGAAATCCTTGTAGACTTACCTATGGTAGTTTCTACATCAAATGGCTCATCAATACATCTACTACTAACAGGAAAATTAGCATAGAAAGTTAGAAATAAAGCTTCTACTAGCACCTGAATCGAAGCAAGAGTTCTTTACTAGCACCTGAATCAAACAATATAGAAGCAAGAGTACTGGCAACGTACCTAACACACATCGGGGTCCGTCCTAGCCTCCTCCCTGGTCATTGTGAATGCCCTGGTGCTTGCCCTTTGCCCCTTAGTTCCGGTCTTCTTCCCTACTCCGAACTCTCTGCCCTCGGCTTCTTGCACTCCCTGCTCAGGTGGCCTACTTCACCACAGTTGTAGCACCTGGCTACTCTGCAATCTCTAGAGATGTGGCCGGGCTTCCCGCACTTGAAAAAAACATTTAGCCCCATCCTACACTCACCAGCATGCTCCTTCCCATACTTACCGCACTTCTTCATCCCCGAGCCTGCTGCAACCACCCGTCGATCATCCACCCTCGCTTTCTTGTTATTTGGGGAAAAGCCACCACGCACAAACCGTTTCCCATTCCAGTTCCGATCATCACCACTAGTCTTCTTCCCCTCAACCACCATCACCTCCTTCTCATCATACAATCTTCCAGCCAAATCAACCATCGACCTAAACGTACTCGGTCGGGTGGCGATCAAGTGCCTGCAGATATCCACCGGCAAGCCCTGGATGTATCTCTTGATCTTCCATGACAGGGGCGTGACCTGATCCGGCACCAGCCGTGCCATTTCGTTGAACTTGGTGGTGTACTGTTGAAATGGAACCAGCCGTGCCATTTTGTTGAACTTGATTAGAACATGATTCTGAACATAACAAGCAGTGTTAACAGCTTCAGCCCAAATGAATGAAGGTAATTTGGCTGTTGATAACATGGTTCTGGTAAATTCAATTAATGTTTTGTTTCGTCTTTCAGTAACTCCATTTTGTTGTCGAGTTCCTGCTGAACTGAAATGCCTTGCTATCCCCTTCGAATCACAAAATTCATTCAATGTTTGATTATAGTATTCAGTGCCATTATCACTTCAAATGCATTTAACTATTTTGTCAGCCTGATTTTCCACTAGAGTCATGAACTTTATCAGTATATGAGGTGTCTCATCTTTGGTTGCTAAAAAGAAAACCCATGTAAATCTAGAAAAATCATCAGTAATGACTAAACAATATGCACGACATCCTAAACTCAAACATTAGTTGGACCAAACAAATCCATATGTAACAGTTGTAGAATAGATTTAATTTTTGTATGAGCAACTGGTTTATGAGGTAATTTAGGTTGTTTGCCTTTAGAACATGACAGACAATGTTCTGTTAATTGAAATTATTTCAAAGGAAGACCAACTACATGATTACCTGAAAGGATCTCAGCCTCTAGTTTGATCAATTAGGTTGTATTCGCAGCGGATTTAGCACAAGAATTAGAAATTATAACAAGAACACAAGAAATTTTGCATGTAACAGTAAGTTATAGGAGAGAGAGAGAATTCTGCAAAAAGGTGTTTTCTATTAGATCACACGCTTCGGCAAGGATTACAATTAGGTCATCTTCCTTTTATAGGAAGAATGACGTCAGCTGATGTCACTTGATAGTGACATCAAACCGTTATTTTAACAAACTACTGAAACTAACTTAACTACTGAAGAGTTAACACAACTACTGAAGATGTCAAACAGCTGACATCTTCTTACAAAAAGCCTAAGTGTTAACTCACTACAACTACTGAAAATAAAACTACTGAAACTACAATGACTGAACAACATGCTCTTCAGTCGTTTTACAAGTACTGAAATACAAAAGAAAACTACTGATAAGAAAGTGCTGAAAGGTAAATCATCATAACAACTGAAGAATACTTCTTCAGCTGTTGTGACAAAATCTGAAGCTTCAGTACTTGTCTTCAGACTTTAACTTTAGATGCTTCATCAGCTGATGACTTCAGTAGTTATTATCAGCTGATGTCTTCAGTCTTTGTCTTCAGTCTTTGTACATCAGCTGTTGATCTTCAGTACTTCAGTCTTCAGCTGATATTCTTCAGTACTTGAGTCTTCAGTACTTAAGGCTTTAGTACTTGAGTCTTCAGTACTTGCGGCCTTCAGCTGTTGTTCTTTAATACTTTGATCTTCAGCTGTTGAGGTCTTCAGATTTTGTCAAACAGTGATGATGCTTTCAGCAGTTGTTGTGATGTCTTATGGGACTTAGAGGTTCTTCTGATCTGGCTCATTGGTTCTTTTGGTCCAACATTACCTCTAACCAAGTTGTTCATATTTTTAATGTTTACATGGCCAAGACGACGATGCCATAACAATGAATCACTCTTCGAGGTTTTAGACAATAAAACATGATGTAGTTACGAATGAATGAGATCCATTCATGTCAAGTAAATATGTGTCTTTGTCTCTTGGAGTTCTCAATAAGATCCATTCATCAGGTATTACAAATCCAGGTTTTAGAATCAAACATTCTTTATCAGTGAAATGGGTGAAATATTGTTTGTCACAAATTTGAGAGACACTTAACAAATTATGTTTTAGTTCCTCTACAAAGTTGACATCTTCAAAACTTAATACACCATTTGACATCGTACATTTCTTTGTAATTTTACCTCCTTCGCCTCCAGTAAAAATAACATATCCTCCGTTATATGGTTTGATGTTATTTAACAGAGATATATCATCAGTCATGTGCCTTGAACATCCAATGTCAACGTGCCATACACTGTTGATGTTGGGTCTTGGATGTTCCTGCATAAATGAAACATTCATTTATTTTTAGAAACCCAAGCCATGGTTGACTTGACTACATCATTTTCATCCAAATATGATACAAATTTTAGTATCATATATCTTTTATCATTAAAGATGTAATCTTCAACAATATTATGTTCTGATTCCTTTTCTTTTATTTTCCATTTATGAATTGGTTTGACCAGATTTGAAACCAGTTTTTAATAGGACTTTGTGAAGAAGTTGGATTGTCATCATTAATAGATAAAGGTTTCTTGTTTGTAATTTCCTTTTGCAAAGTGATATTTGGATTATCATTTGTTTTATCAACAAAAGATTTTGATTGATTCAAATTTCTTTTATACTTTGCATTAAGAAAGAATTGTTTTCTATTATTAGGAATAGAATCATGAAACCTTTGTTTACTTGTTAATGTTTTATGATGAGAATTACTAGCCATATGGAAAGCTTGATAACCATGCTCCTCTTCAGTTTTGATCTCAGCCAACAAGACTGTGGAAAGCTTGATATCAAGAATCTCTAATTGATCTGACCAATCATACTCTTCATTAGTCTATGATACCAAAACTTGGTTCTTTGATGTACTGGCTTGATCAGTCTTTGTCTCCACCTTTACTGTCACCATCTTTTTCCAGTATCAGATTCACCTAACCTAGTGCATTCTCTAGCCAAGTGACTAGGTTTGTCACAGTTATAACATCTCAAACTTGACTTGTCAAACCCTATCTTGCTAGAGTTGTTCAATCCGAACACTTTCCTGCCAGTTCTTGTGCAAAGTTTTTGCACGACACACCACCATAGCCATCTGATATTTGATGTCATTTTCTTCAACATCATCAGGGTTTACTTGTTGCAGATCGTCAAACATGATGTTGGGTGTATTAAGTCTACCGGTAGAGAAAGCTTCATAACTATTCATGAATGAGGTGAATAAAGCAAGGTGCTCTTCTGCAATCTGAATGGTCTGTTTACTGGGTTGGGAATTAACAACAAATGCTTGTTGTGTTGGTTGAGCAGCTTGAATTTGACGATAGGATTGAGATTGGGATTGGATTGAAGGTTGGACATAAGAACTTTGATAAGGGGCTTGAATTTGAGAAGAAGATTGGGGTAAGATTTGATCTTTGATAGTTGGATTAGCAGTAGGTGTTGACTGTTGGTTTTGCTAACATAGTTGAGAATAGCTGACATAATAATTAGGATTACTAGCCGTTTTGGCATACAGTGCCAGTGCTTCAGCTCCCATAGTATTGATATAATTTGCAGGCCTCTGCTTATTATCCATATCATAAGATTTGATGGTTGATATCAGATCACTAAGTGTCAAGGTAAACAAGTCCTTGGTTCTCTTGATAGTAGTGCAATTGTTGTTCCAGCTATAAGGTATAGAATTTAACAGCTTTTTGTTAACTACTATATTCTTCAAGATAATTCTTGCACTCTTCATTTTTATGATCAGCTTCATAAACCTTGACATTTGTGCCTCCAAGGTTTCACCTAGTCTATGATTAAGCATGTTAAACTCTTGGTTTAACATATCTTTTCTACTTTCCCTCATATCTTTATTCCCCATAATCTGATCTTCCATGGCATCCCATAAATCTTTAGCTTTGGTAAAGTCTTTGAACTTTTGTGCTATCTCAGTGGTCAAAGCCATTATGATAGCAGCATAGGCTTTGTCGTCAAGCTCTTTCTTCTTCATATCCTCCTCATCCCATAGGTGTTCAGGTTTAGGAACCAAATCACCCTTGTCATTTTTGTAAACAGGAATGTATGGACCTTGTTTGATTGATCGCATCATCTGGGGTTCCGTATAAACGACATGGTTCTCAAAATTAAATGCCCAATCAGGATAGTCTTCTCCACTGAGCAGTCTCGGTGGCTTGGTTCTTGTGCCGATCTCATTGTCGAGATTCAGTGAATCAGTAATGTGCTTAAGATTGGCCATTTTTCTCAGTCAGAAATTAGAATCTTCAAAAAAGCTTCAAACCAAGTTCTCTTGTGAATAGTAGACTTATCGCGTGAAAGCTTTATGTTCTCGCGCAAAAATATCCAACTTCCCACGCGAAACTATTGTAACTGAATTTTGCAAAAAATGCAAGTTGTCGCGCGAAAGGAATCATTTTGTAACAACCTTTTATAACAAACTCAAGTTTTTGCTCAAAAACTTACTTTTCACTAGAAAAACAGGAAGTTTTCGCTTCGCTTGTTCTCTATGATTTCGACTGTTTCACCTCTAATTTTTCACCAAATTGATTAAAATTAGATTAATCAAGTGTTCAATTAGTGATTTAGGTTGAATTATGATCCTAATGGTCTCTAATTGATTCAATTAATCATGTTCTAAGCTCTAAGGCTCACCAAAACGATGAATATCATGTCTAACAGCTTCATAGTCTTTTAATGATCAAATTTGATAGGAATCCAGTAGAATTACTTCAATTTGTGATGAGATCAACCTCACGAACTCCTCAAAAACACTTCTTTAAGCTTCAATCAATCGATCAAGAGCATACCAAGCTCTGATACCAATTGTAAGGATCAACACATTACAATGATCGATCTCGTAACGAATACGCGGAATATACACATTACGGATTGGATTGGACAATTGAAGAACGATAAACAAAATGTAAATAACTTCGATATAGTATTGCTCTCTGATTTAATAAGTATTACACGAAATCTGAAATCAGGAAATATGACAAAAGCACTAACTATTACAAAACACAAACTCTATATATATACTAATCTAGAGTTCTCGCGTGAGTACTATGTTCTCGCGCGACAAGTAGTTATCACGCGAGAACATAGTCGTCGCGCGGTAACTTGACTTCTCACGTGGCTTCAGATCTTCGTCTTTATCTTGATTTGATTTTCGAGCCTCTAGGTTCAACCCCTACATGTTTAGAACCCAAGTCAAACTTCTTTTCCTTTTGGGTCAACAGCATAAGAGATTGAACAATCTTCAATAAGTTTATGATAATTCGCTTGTAATGGCCCGTGATTCCTAAGACTATCATATATATGAAGGCGCTTTAGAGGGTTCCTAGTTCTGAATCACCTTAATTTTACTAGGATCCACATGAATTCCCTTCTCGTTCACCATATGACCAAAGAAACTTCACTTTTCAAAGCTAAAACTCACACATGGAGGACTTGGCGTAGAGTTTCTCCTTTCCTAATAGGTCTAAATCTATTTTCTGATGTCTTTCATGATCCTTATTTCTCCTTGAATAGATCAGACTATCGTCAGTGGACACTATAATAATTTTCTTCAGGTAAGGCTTACACACGTGATTCATTGGATCCATGAACGCCGCATGTGCATTTATTAGTATAAAAGACATAACTAGAAACCAATAGTGCACATAAAGAGTTTTAAACTTTGTCTTTGATATGTCATCCTCATGCACTCTAAGTTGATGATATCCATAACGGAGATTGATCTTCAAAAAGTACGTTGCTACCTGTAGCTAATCAAATATGTCATTTATCCTTGGCAAAGGATCTTGATTCTTGATTGTTAACTTATTCCATTCCTAATAATCTATACATATCCTAAATGATGCATCCGTCACCTTAACAAAAAGCACCCACATGCCCCATGGTGAGTGTGTGGGTGGTATGAAACCCTAGTTTAACAACTCCTCAAGTTGGTTGGATAGGTAATGCATATCAAAAGATGCTAAATAGTATAAGCCTTAGCCACGGGCATCACATCAGGTATGTCCTTTGGAAACATGACTTGAAAGTCATACACAACAGGTATGTCCTCTATTTTCTTTCCTTCCACTTTCATGCCCATGATGAGTTACTTATCCATCTTAGTCTCTCACTATGCACATCAAGCGTCTCACCACTTTGCAACAGTATGTGCACAATCTACTTGAACACATGAATATTATATGATAATTTAGATGTTCGATGATGAAAATCATAATAAAAAACATGAACAAATAGGAACTAAATTACTAATATACGAGTTTTCCTACTGGTAGAAGTGTAGATGATCATTGTTTGATCAAATTTCCAACTTGAACACAAGAACAACATCAAAATCGATGGGGATGATAATCTTTGATGAAGGTGATAAAAATAGAGAAAATTGGGCTGTGGTGGTTAGGGTTTCAAGTTGATAGAAAACTTGAAGGACAAGAATAAAACAAGTGAACAAAACCAAGAGGATTCCCCGCTCACCTTTGTGTCCTCGATTGTAAACATGAGTGGTTAAAGGACCTAGGCCCTTGGCTCGCTCTATCCAATTTTCCGCGTGTAATCCGATTTCGTGTTTTTAAATTCCTCACATTTTACATTCTAACGGACATATTATACACTATATAAGTTATTTAATTGATATTTTAGGCCAAATTTTTAGACTTTAGGTAAAGTCATTCGGTGTTCGGTGTATATTGTGTTTTAGTGTAAATTTTGTATTTTACGTTTTCTAATCTGTAATCCTATCCAAGTCACACAATTCTTGTGCTAAGTCTAATACAGTGAACGCCCCACTATCACCAACCCTTGGCCCATTAGCCTTTACTAGGCCCATACTGTATAGTTCTAGTACTTAACATGTTTGCACACATCTAATGTACTAATAATAATTCAAGTCAACTTTCAACTCAAAGTCCATATTTAGTAAAAGTCAAAGGTCAACGCACTTGTTTTGGTGATGGATGTCACAAGGTGAGCGAGCATAAGTCAAATACTCTATCATGCTAGTGTAAGACAACACTCTTATCAGGTGGGTGTATAAGACACCATTCCTATCGGGTGCATATACACAAGGTACAACTTTTATCAGGTGACATTACACAAAACATATCTTTTGTCAAAGTGAGAATGTAATAAGTTTAAAATCATGTGAGGTGAGGTACAACTTTAGCTTTCACATATCAACTTTAGCATTTTGACCCTCTCTATGTTTTTTGATTACTGTTATCTTTCTTTAGCATTCTTTAACTATTTATCATAACAGTAATTATTCTATAACACTTTAATTATATAATTCTTTAGGTTACATTATCCATTATATACTTTAGCTCTGCATCATTATCATTCCATAACCGCATACTATTTATGGTACTTTACGATTTGTACTATCATAGCCAATCCATCATGTTACACATGCTTAATTCATATTGGACATAAAAACTTTTGGTCACTGTAGATGTATTATGAAAATCTCCCACGTATGGTTAGATGTGGGTAAATAACTAGGTTTGGCTGACTAATCACATTTGAACGAGGAAACACATTCAAGTGAGTTAATCACATGCGGATGGGTTGATCACATGAGGATGGGTTGATCACATGAGGATGGGTTGATCTCATGTGGATGGGTTAATCACATGCGAGTAGGTTAGAGTTATGGAGTTTGTCCAAGTATGTATAGGCGTGGGGAGAGGGTTCTAACGCGGGTGATAGTGACTAAGATCACCTTCGATGAACAGAGTCACATTTAGATGAAAGGAATCACCTTTAGTGAACAAGGAATTACATATGGATAAAACAATGCTTAGAATGATATCCATTATTGATACTTAATGAATTTTTGGTTTGTGAACTTGTGTTTTCGATGTTTAAATCCAACTGTGAGGTTTCCTGGAAATAGTGCCTTACATCACAAGAACACTTAACAAGTTGAAACATAATACATAGATTAAATGTAACACCTGAAATTCTAGACAGATAAAAGAAAAAAATTAATAAGAAAAGAAAATGGGAAGTATCTTAAAAGAAAGATAAAAGAACAAAAGTGGAGGGGGGCTTGTGTAAAAGTATAAAAGTCAAATTATTATAATATATTATGAGCATGGCCGCCCATACAAGCCAATCCCATCTGCTTTTTTCGACCAAAAAACAGCAGAAGAAGAGAAGAAAGCTGAATTCTTCGGTTCTAGAGAGAGAGAGGAGCTGTTCTTGGCTAGGTAAGTATTTTTTTATGTTTAGTTGCTCAGTTTTTTGTTGGTTTCGACCATGAAATCGAAAGTATGTGTTCTTATGTGTTCAGGTTTGTGTGTTTTGGTGTTGCTTGGGTTGTTTTAGGTGCTTGAACTCGTGAACAACAAGTTTGGGAGAGTGGTGCTTGTTTGCTACACAAGGTGAGTTCTAGACCCTGTATTTTTAAATGTTTTAATATTTTTGGGGCTGAAAATGTATTAAATGATTTTTAAATTATTATGTACATATTCCCGCATGTTTAACGTATGTATGGTGATGTGTTATCGTTGTTTATATGATGTTTATGCTTAGGAAGGTTTTTAATAAGCTTAGAATAGGATGGTATAATGTTTGGGACTGAAAACATTCGAGAAACATGTTAGACAAAAAGCTCTGCCCCTACATAAGGCTCATGCGCCTGAAAATTACCTTAGAATATTTCAAGTGTCGTCATGCGCCCAAATAGGGCCCATGCACCCAAACAGTACCCCATGTGCCCAAATTATGCCTTAGAAGTTTTAAGTCTAAGTCCATGCGCCTGAATAGTAGTTCATGCGCTTAAATTCTAAGCTCAGGCGCCTAAGTATACCCCATGCGCCCAAATAGTTCCCATGCACCAGGAGTGGCTCATGCGCTTAAGTGTTGAAATGCCTAAGTGTGCTCATGCGCCCGCATAGTTCAAAGTGCCTAAGCAGTGCTCATGCACCTGCATAGTGCTCATGCACCCAGAACACTTAGTTTATGTTCTGAATTTTTGAGAAAAACAAAAAGATTAGGGTTTGACCCTATATTTTCTGATTTTTTAGAAAAACAGAATGACTAGGGTTTGACCCTAGTTTGACTTTAGGGTTTAAATTGTTATTATTATGCATAATTATAAGTTGTTCTTATGTTCCATAATTATTATTATTGTGTGACTTTACATGGTGTGTTTATGAACGTATACGTAAAGTATTATCATTAATAAAAGTAAAAGATTAATGATAAAGAAAAGAGGAACGTAAATAAAAGAATGCAAGTCTTGCAAGCAAATGAATAGGAAGTGCACGACCATGTTATCGTTAGCTCAATTGTATGCGGTTTAGCTAACCCAAAGGATACATGCAGGGTCAGTCATTGAGACTGACAGGGACCCTTGTGGCATACCCTGGGTGACTGGGTCAGCTTATTGCACAATATTCATGGTCTATTTATAGACTACAGGCCTAGCATCAACTTCATGTACAATGTTCGGGGTATTGCACATTGTCCATAAGAAAGTGAAAGGTAATGATAAAAGTACGAAAGGAACGAATGCATACGATAATGATTAATAAAGAAAGTTTACATTGATGTATATATGATGCGTGCTCACGTACGAAAGTAAAGATAGTTTCTATTGTAAAGAGTATTTTCATATATAAACTATATAAGGTATTTTAACACTTTTAAAAGTAGAACTTACTCAGCAACGCTGACTTTTATACATTTTCAGTTGGCAGGTAATCATTGCTGAGGATGGCACGAGGGTGAAGCTACTCGGCGGCGGAAGGCTGACATCCATTCACCACTTATGATATTATTGTTTTGTAATGCAATTAAACAATCTTTTGTAACTCAAACCCCATTGTATTGCTTAACAACAGTATTTATTAATAATAATGAATGGTTTTTGTTAACTTACTTCCGCTGCATATTTTATGAATTATGTATTATTTGTGTAATAATGCGATGATTGTCCAACTGTGAGGTCTTTGGGATCGGGGCCTTACAAGTTGGTATCAGAGCTAAAGCTTAAGTGAATTGGGTAAAATATTTTCAAATACCTAATCTTAAACTGAAAATGGGACGAACGGAGGGATGTCAGCCCGAGTAGCTACGTGCCATCAGGTATTTCTTTTTCCTAATGATAATCAGTATTATATGCGTGTGCGATTTGACTTGTGTGTTATTAGTAGATTTAGACACTGATGTAGTCAGGATAGGAAATGCTTGGGGTGTGAAGAGTAAAGTAAGTGGCTAATCACAACTGGTCACTATCATTAGGGACTTACTATACTTAACATGAACTGAGTTGTTACCTTGAATGACTGTGTTAGTACTTGAATCTTATAGCGTTTAGAGAATGGCTAGATGGAAATCTTCGAAGGATTCTAGGGGCAGAGGTCATGGAGGACATGGTGTAGGCCACGTGTTACCAGGAGTGATGCTAAGGCTACCGAGACAGCTCACGAGAACCCTGAGGTTCATGGCCAGAGTGAGGAGAACGAGAATGCTAGTTTGAATGCCTCAGCTAGGGAGGCGATTACTGATGAGGTGCACCATGTCATACAGACAGTCTTACCATCTGTGATGACCGAAGTTATCAGGGCAGTGAGAAGTGAAGGGAGAAAGGATAAGGAGGATAAGAAAGGATCAATAGGAAAGGAGAGAAAGGGGGAGGAGGAACAGCCTGAGTCCTATATAGTGTTGTCCAGTGATGAGGAGGATGCTTCTGTAGGGCTGACGGCTAAGGGGTGTAGTTATAGGGCATTTCAACGATGTAAGCCCCCGACCTTCGATGGAAATGGTAATGCTGCTGCTGCACACCGCTGGGTGAGGGAGATGGAAGTGGTGCTGAAGATTAGTGAGTGTCGCGAAGACCAGAAGGTGAAGTTCGCTACTCACTCTTTATCGACTCAGCGTTGTCTTGGTGGGACAACATTGTTCATGCCGAGGGTAGTAGGGCCATTGGAAAGATGAGGTGGCTAGAACTGAAAAAGCTGGTGATTGAGGAGTTCTGTCCTTACAGGGAGTTGGACATGATTAAGAGGGAGTTCCTGCAGGTGGAAGCAGGAACTATGACGCACCAACAATATACCACCAAATTCAACGAGATGGCAAGGCTGGTGCCTGATCAGGTGACTCCGATATCAACGAAGATTAAGAGGTATGTCCAGGGCTTGCTGACTGATATACGTAGCATCTGATTGCTACCCGACCGAGTACCTTTCGATCGGTTGTAGATCTGGCGGGTAGGTTGTATGATGAGCAGGAGGAGACGGCGGTGGAGGTGAGGAAGACGAGTGGTGGTGAGAAGAACTGGAATGGGAAGAGGTTTGGACGTGGTGATTTCGCTCCAAACAACAAAAAAATGAAGGTGGATGATCGGAGTGTAACGCCCGGTTATTTATTTTAAAGCCGACGAAAGAAGAAAAAGAAAGTCGGGGGACCAAACCCGTCAACGCATGAAAGTTGGGCAAATGGGGGTGTGTTAAGGGAGGGGCAGCCACAAAAGAGAGAAGAGAGAAAGAAGAGAGGAAGAGGAGAAAAAGGAGAGAAAAGTGGTGATTCGGGCTCGAAATTCGTCGTGTAGCTAGTCCAAACGAAGCTCTTCATCTTCTTCTTCTTTGTTTGAGTTCTAGGACCCCATATTTACTTGTTTTTAACCGATTTTGAGGCTGGAACACATTTAAACCCGTTTTTGAAATGTGTGTGTTTGACCCATTTGGGTGTAATTGTGTATAGTGTGTTTAGAGTGCGATTTTGGACTTGTATGTGCTTGAATGTTGTCATAGCATGTTTCCATAAGGTTTAAGAGGGTTAATTTGGGCTTAGATCGAGTTTGGAAGAGTTTGGAAGTTGAAAATCGCGACTGCAGTTCAGGATGAACTGCTGTCTGCGCCCAGCTAGGGCTAGGCGACTGGAGGGCCAATCGCACGACTGAGGGATGACTGAGGTTCAATCGCACGACTGAGGGATGACTGAGGTTCAGTCGCACGACTGGGGATCCAGTCGCACAATAGGTCATACGACTGAGAGCGCAGTCGCATAGGTGCTCAGTCACACAGGTGTTCACTCGCACGACTGAGAGCTCAGTCGCATAGGTCCATTCGCACGACTGAGGGTTCAGTCGCATAGGAGCCCATTCGCATAGTGTTCATTCGCACTATAGAAAGTCCATTCGCACGATTGGGTGTTCATCCACATGGGTGCTCATCTGTATTGGTCCAATCGCATAGTGTTTAGTCGCATGGAGGCCATGCGACTGAAGGGTGCCTAATCGCCCAAATAGGGCTGTTGTGGACGAGGAGAGGTATAGTTCAATTACTAGCCTTCGGGAAAAGAGCAGGGGTAAGTAATAAGGTGATAGCTCCCGTAGGTACAGGTGTGATGACCGTCGAGGCTTAGGAGTTACGTTGGGCATGATGACGATAGTATTGCATGTATGTGCATGATGTGTGCATGTTAAGTATGATGTTCCCATGTATGATGGTGATGACTGATGACTTGTAAATGTCGATGTTCCTTGTTTCGATGTATGTCTATCTTTCCGTATCTTTACGTGTTATGTTTATGAATGAATGAAAAGTATTATGTAACGTAAAGTGAAAGATAATGAAAGAGGAACATGATGAATGAATGCATGCATTAATAATGAATGAGAGTAATAAAGTCTTGCAAGCAAATAAAGGAGGTGAGCAACATTGTTGTTGCAACAGACTCGATACGGGATCCTTGTCTTCCGACCTCAGTAATCGTGGCTGTGTGCCATGAGGAGGGTAAAATCCTGCCATTGTGATCGACCATGTGTATAAACCATCACTGCATATCCTAGGTATTATGACCAGGAGGGTGCGGTGCGCCGATATAGAAGTTCTATGATAGGCCTAGGTCCAGTACCACGATTACAGAAGGATGTTGCATGTGGCAATGGTACACTTAAACTCTACCTTAGGTACTGTGGCCAGGAGGTGCGATGCACCGTTATAGAAGGTCTATGATATAGACCTTCGTCCAGCACCACGATACAGAAAGGTATTGTTTATAGTGATAGTACCCTTAAGCTTTACCTTAGGTACTGTGGCCAGGAGGTGCGATGCACCGTTATAGAGGTCTATGATGGGCCTAGGTCCAGTATCATTATACAGAAAGGTATGGTTTACGGGAGATGTAAAGAAAAGAGATAAAGATGAAAGAGTAAAACATTTAAAGACGTACAGAGAATGAATGACAGATAAAGAATGAACGAACGAAAGACAGAGAACGAATGATAGTTAAAGATAGATAATGAACGAACAAAAGACAGAGAATGAATGAAAGTTAAAGATAAAGAATGAATGAATGAAAGAATGAGAAAAGAAGATAATAATGATGTTATCTATGTGTACGTATGATGTGTGATAGCATAACAGTAAAGAAACGGTTTTAATGAAAGTAAAGTATATTTTATTATAAAACTAGAACTCACTCAGCAACGCTGACTTTTTATGTGTTTCTAGTTGGCAGGTGAGATTGCTGAGGATTGCACGAGACGGCTACTCAGCTCTTTTGGGATGGCATTCTTTTGTTTAATGCTTTTGTGATATAATACAACAATAGATATTTTGTAATTGATTAACGTTGTATTAACTGGCAAAAGCATATATAGTAAAATGAAAAAGTTATTTCAAGTTTCCGCTGCATGTTTTATTTAAGTTAATGAAATTATATGTTTTACATGCGATGATAGACCAGCTGTGAGGTGCCCGGGAACGGGGCCTTACACGGAGAGTGTCGTCAAGCTCGGGGCTGAGTAAGTGCGGTAAATGTGGAAGGGAGCATACTGATGAGTGTAAGTTGGGATTGAATGTATGCTTTAAGTGTGGCAAGTCTGGCCATATTGCTAGAGACTGTAGCGTGCCGAGGTGTTATAGTTATGGTGAGGAGGGCCACGTGAGCAAGGACTGCAAGAAGCCAAGGACGGCAAGCTCTGGGGCGAAGAAGATGGCTGAAGAGGGAGGACAGAGGGCGAGTGCTAGAGCCTTAACGATGACCCTGATGTCATATCAGGTATGTTTCTAGTAAACCAAACTTATGCCTCTGTATTATTTGATTCTGGTGCTAGTAGGAGTTTCATCTCTACTAGTTTCTGTGCTAAATTGTCTGTTAGTAGTAGGAGTATCGATGAGCCATTCTATGTAGAAACAGCTATTGGTAAGTCTACTAGAATTACTAATATGATAGAGGACTGTGCCATAGAACTAGAAGGCCATAGGTTTTCTGCCAATTTACATGCGATGCCCCTAGGTGGATTCGATGTAGCACTAGGGATAGATTGGAGCAACCTATGAGGCAAACATCGTATGTCGCAAGAAGATGATTTGACTATTTACGCTTGATGGAAGTTAGATGACAGTTTATGGTGATCGTGTTACCACGATTCCGAAGGTGATTTCGATGGCGGTGGCAGGAAAGTGCATGAGACGTGGATGTAGTAGTAGTGTGCAATTTCTTAGATGTGTGTCCAGAAGACTTACCAGGTGTGCCACCGGATCGTGAGATTGAGTTTCAGATTGATCTGATACCCGGTGCTCAATCTGTTGCCAAAGCACCGTATCGATTAGCTCCTACCGAGATGAAAGAGCTAATGGCTCAACTACAGGAGTTGATGGATAAGGGGTTTATTCGACCAAGTATCTCTCCATGGGGCGCTCCGGTCTTATTCGTGAAGAAGAAATACGGTAGTATGAGGATGTGTATAGACTACTGAGAGTTAAACAAGTTGACGGTAAAGAATCTATATCCGTCACTGAGGATTGATAACTTGTTTGATCAGCTGCAAGGTGCCAGTTAATTCTCGAGGATTGATCTTCGATTTGGTTACCACCAGTTGAGGGTAAAGGAGCAAGATATCCCTAAGACAGCTTTTCGTACGCGTTATGGACATTGTGAGTTTCTCGTTATGTCTTTCGGTTGAACTAACATGCTAGCTACCTTTATGGATCTAATGAACCGAGTGTGTCGGCCCATGTGAGATAAATTAGTGATTGTGTTTATCGATGATATCCTGATCTATTCAAGAAGTGAGGAAGACCATGAAGTATTGGAGACACTTAGAAGAGAAAAGTTGTATGCTAAATTCTCTAAGTGCGCTTTTTGATTGCGCGAGGTGTAATTTTTTGGTCATGTTGTTAATGCCGAAGGAATTATGGTAGACCCGGCAAAGGTTGAGGCAGTGATGCAATGGAAGTCTCCAAAGACGCCATTCGAGATTCATAGTTTCTTGGGATTGGCGGGCTATTACAGATGGTTCATCCAAGACTTTTCCAAGATAGCCTCACCTTTGACTAAATTGACTCGCAAAGATGTGAAGTTTATGTGGGGTCCACAACAGGAGGATGCTTTTGAGGAGTTAAAGACAAGATTAACTCAAGCTCCTGTCTTGACATTACCCGAGGGGAGTGATGACTTAGTGGTGTATTTGGATGCTTCTTATACGGGACTAGGCTTCGTGTTAATGCAACATGGAAGGGTAATAGCCTACGCATCCCGACAGCTGAAAACTCACAAAGTAAACTACCCTACCCATGATTTGGAGTTAGCGGCCGTGGTTTTCGCGTTGAAGATTTGGAGGCACTACTTATACGGGACATAGTGCACAATCTTCACCAACCACAAAAGCTTGAAGTACTTTTTCGAGCAAAAGGATCTCAATATGAGATAGAGGAGATGGTTAGAGCTTATCAAGGATTATGACTGTGAGATTCATTACCATCCGGGTAAGGCCAACGTCATGGCCGATGCCCTTAGTCGAAAAGAAAGGCCCGAGCCTATTCGAGTGAAAGCGTATAAGTTGGTTAGGACTGCTGACGTGATGACCCAAGTGCAGGAATTTCAAGATGAGGCGTTGAAAAAAGATCGCCTTAACTCTGAAAAAATGAGAGGTCTAGTCTCGGAGTTGGGAGAAAACACCCACAGGGTTAGAACCTGAAATGGACGAATTTGGATCCCTCGTTATGGGGACCTACGAGGGCAGGTTATGGATAAAGCTCATAAGACTCGATACTCGATCCATCCCAATGCCACGAAGATGTATCAGGATATGAAGAAGGACTATTGGTGGTCGGGTATGAAGCGTGACGTGGTGGACTATGTGAGTAAGTGCCTTACTTGTTTGCAAGTGAAGGCAGAACATCAGAAACCATACAGGAAGATCCAACCGTTGGATATACCCGAGTGGAAGTGGGAGCACATCGCCGTGGACTTTATTACGAAGTTACCCTACACGACGAGGGGGTACGATACCATTTGGGTTATTGTTGATCATCTAACCAAGAGTGCTCACTTCTTATCGATCCGCGAGACGAACTCATCTGAAAGATTGGCAGATCTGTTCATCAAGGAGATTGTAGCTCGTCACGGTGTGTCGGTGTCTATCATGTCGGATTGTGACACCCGATTCACATCGAAGTTTTAGAAGAGATCCCATGATGCGATGGGGACGAGGCTACACATTAGCACAGCTTATCACCCTCAGACGGATGGCCAGTATGAGAGGATGATCCAGACACTTGAGGATATGCTTCGAGCATGCGTGATCGATTTTGGAGGAAGTTGGGACGATCACTTACCGTTAGAAGAATTCTCATACAATAACAGTTATCATGCCAGCATTGGCATGCCACCTTACGAGATGTTATACGGTAGAAGGTGTAGAACATCTGTATGTTGGGGTGATATTGAGAAGTTAAAAAGAATCAAAGCATTTATGAAAGAGGCAAAGGATAGGCAAAAGTCGTACGCCAACAAGAGGCGTAGACTGATAGAATTCAAGGTGGGCGACCGAGTTATGTTGAAGGTCTCACCTTAGAAAGGGATTTCCGGTTCAGGAAGTGAGGTAAGCTAAGCTCGAGATACATAGGACCATTCCGAATCATCGCCCGAGTAGGAGAGGTGACCTATTGATTAGAACTGTCAAATGAGTTAAGTGGAATTCATCTGACCATGTATCTCATCTGAGGAAGTGCTTAGCTGATGAAGATATGATTGTACCACCGGATGATATCAAAGTGGATGAACGGCTCAATTATGTAGAGCAACCAGTGGCAATCATCGACCGGAAGGAGAAGAGATTAAGGAATAAGGTGGTTCCACTGGTACGTGTATAGTGGAAACACAGAAAGGGTTCTGAGTCTATGTGGGAGACTAAAGAAGAAATGAGACAACATTACCCACGGTTATTCAAGAATGACAGGTTTCAGGGACGAAACCTCTTTAAGGGGGTAGACTTATAACACCCGAAATTCTAGACAGATAAAAGAAAACAAAAATAATAAGAAAAGAAAAGGGGAAGTATCTTGAAAGAAAGATAAAAGAACAAAAGTGGAGGGGGCTTTGTGTAAAAGTACAAAAGTCAAATTATTATAATATATTATGAGCATGGCCGCCCATACAAGCCAATCCCATCTGCTTTTGTCGACCAAAAAAGAGCAGAAGAAGAGAAGAAAGTTGAATTCTTCAGTTCTAGAGAGAGAGAGAGGAGCTGTTCTTGGCAAGGTAAGTATTTTTATGTTTAATTGCTCAGTTTTGGTTGGGTTCGACCATGAAATCGAAAGTATGTGTTCTTATGTGTTCAGGTTTATGTGTTTTGGTGTTGCTTGGGTTGTTTTAGGTGCTTGAACTCTTGAAAAAACAAAGTTGGGAGAGTGGTGCTTGTTTGCTACACAAGGTGAGTTCTAGACCTCGTATTTTTACATGTTTTAACATTTCTTGGGGCTGAAAATGTATTAAATGATTTTTAAATTATTATGTACGTATTCCCTCAAGTTTAATATATATGGTGATGTGTTATCGTTGTTTATATGATGTTTATGCTTAGGAAGGTTTTTAATAAGCTTAGAATAGGATGGTATAATTTTTGGGACTGAAAACATTCGAGAAACTTGTTAGACAAAAAGCTCATGCGCCTAAAAATTGCCTTAGAATATTTCAAGTGTGGTCATGCGCCCAAATAGGGCCCATGCACCCAAACAGTACCCCATGCGCCCAAATTATGCCTTAGAAGTTCTAAGTCTAAGTCCATGCGCCTGAACAGTAGCTTATGCGCCTAAATTCTAAGCTCAGGCGCCTAAGTATACCCCATGCGCTCAAATAGTGCTCATGCCCCCGGAGTGGCTCATGCGCGTAAGTGTTGAAATGCCTAAGTGTGCTCATGCGCCCGCATAGTTGAAAGTGCCTAAGCAGTGCTCATGTTCCTACATAGTGCTCATGAGCCTAGAACGCTTAGTTTATTTTCTGAATTTTAAGAAAACATAATGATTAGGGTTTGACCCTAGTTTTACTTTAGGGTTTAAATTATTATTATTATACATAATTATAAGTTGTTCTTATGTTCTATAATAATTATTATTGTGTGATTTTATATGGTGTGCTTATGAACGTATATGTAAGGTATTATCATTAATAAAAGTAAAAGATTAATGATAAAGAAAAGAGGAACGTAAATGAAAGAATGCAAGTCTTGCAAGCAAATGAATAAAAGGTGCGCGACCATGTTGTCGTTAGCTCAACTGTATGTGGTTTAGCTAACCCAAAGGATGCATGCAAGGTCAGTCATTGAGACTTACAGTGACCCTTGTAGCATACCCCAGGTGATTGGGTCAGCTTAGTACACAATGTTCGTGGCCTATTTATAGACCACAGGCCCAATATTAGCTTCGTACACAATGTTCGGGGTATTGCACATTGGTGCGTAAGAAAGTGAAAGATAATGATAAAAGTACAAAAGGAACGAATGCATATGATAATGATTAATGAAGAAAGTTTACATTGATGCATATATGATGCATGCTCACGTACTAAAGTAAAGAAAGTTTTTCTATTGAAAAGAGTATTTTCATATATAAATTATATAAGGTACTTTAACACTTTTAAAACTAGAACGCACTCAACAACGCTGAATTTTATACATTTTCAGTTGGCAGGTAATCATTGCTGAGGATGGCACGAGGGTGATGCTACTCGACGGGGCAAGACTGACATCCGTTCACCACTTATGATATTTTTGATTTGTAATGCAATTAAATAATCTTTTGTAACTCAAACCCCATTGTATTGCTTAACAACAGTATTTATTAATAATAATGAATGGTTTTGTTAACTTACTTCCGCTGCATATTTTATGAATTATGTATTATTTGTGTAATAATGCGATGATTGTCCAACTCTGAGGTCTTCGGCATCGGGGCCTTACATTAAACATGTTGTATGTATGTCATAACATTTAAAATAAAGTAAAGAATTATTGGGTTTCATGCATCATTTTTTTAAAAAAAAATTAAAGGATGCAAAAAACAAATTAACCGTTAATGAGTTGGATAAGTATAGTTACAAGAATAATAAAATCTGAAAACAACAACGCGTAGATATAGTGTGAATATATAGGTTAAACTTGTTGGTTGTGAAGGATAACTTAACTATCAATTACACAATGCATCAATGATGATGGATGCAAGTCCTTGCGTGCAAAATCATGAAAATCAAACGCCTTTTTGTAGTTGCCTGCCACGATTAGATCACCATGGTTGGGTCCACTTTGGTCTCGGCTTCTCATGCATCAGATGAAGAGGGACGAAGAGGCTGAAACTTGATGGTGGTGGTTAGCGTCTTTATGATTTGTTATTAATTCTATTTTCACATTTTATAATCCTTCTTAGGGAATACAAAATGCACTAGCTTTGTCCCCAAGTTTTCAAAATCGATCCTAGCATATTATTATTAGACCATCTCTAGTAGGATTGTTTTTGGTGTTTTTAAGGAAAGCATAGATGATGTAGATGAAAGAGGATGTGATGTGAATGAAAGAGGGTGTGTTGAAGTTCTTGGCCAAGAACTCCATTTTTTAAGTATGTGAGAGGAATAGTGAAGAGAGGAGAGAGTAGATAGATGGTGATTTGTTGGGATTGTAAAAAAGGATGATGTTAAGTAGAGATGATGAATTGAAAACATGTTTTTCAAATTCCTTGCTAATGATGCTCTTAGACATAAAAGAAAACTTACCCAACATGCTTAACTAAAGAAAAGAATAAACATAATGATGAGCCGAAATCATATGGGCCGAAAAACATAAAATAAGTTTTATTTTTTTATATAACGGTATTGTACTCATTTTTAAAAATAAAAACTTCTCATTTTTATATTGTTATTTTTATAAAAAATATTAATGTCGTATATAAAAAGTTATTAACATTTAACAAAAGTGACTAACTTGAAAAATCAACAAAACTGTTCGTGCCTAAAAACACCTATTTAAAAAACTACTTTCACACAATTCACGGGGTTCAACAAGCAATCGATATTTCACGATCAAGGAATTTTATCTCAACCGTTGATTAACAAAATTGATGGGTGAGTATACTTTTTACACTTTTTGATTTTAAATTTTTTTTATTTGAACGCTTACATATGTCTTATTTACGTAATTCTAAATTATATAAATAAACAATCCAATTATTTTCACAACATTAATTCGTTTATTCTTATTTATTTATTTTGAATATTAATATCTAGTTGTTAGTTGTCTAAATAATAACAGTTAATGTAATGAAATACAATGCCAATTATTTCTTCAAATAATATTCATCAAATTAAATCAAATTAAATCAAATTAAATCAAATTAAATCAAATTAAATCAAATTAAATCATGTTAAGTCATCTAAACTCTTTTAGACACTTAATTAGTTATCATTGCTCGTTGTGTGACTTTTAGGATTAATACATATTACTTCCACGTATTTTTCATTCATGCTTTGAAGTTCGTTACTTCCGGAGTAAACTCGTTCTGTAAGTAAACTTGTTCTGTAAGTAAACTTGTTCTGTAAGTAACTTGTTCATTCACCTTCATTAAAAACTCTATAAAATATGAGCCAACACAAACACAAAATCCCAACAACGTGTTAAAATCTACAACAGTTCACAGCAAGATTTATAAAACAATCTAGAAAACAACAATCTTTTAGGATATGAATTCAAACTTTAAAAAAGCATTTAACCGTAGCAAATATATTCCAAGAAAAGAAGTTATGGACAAAACAACCAAAAGTCATTTCTTTTGTTTGTTCATACTTGATATATACAACTTACAAACATACATCATTTTTGGTCATCTTGAAATAAGAACCATTGCATTATATCTTACCATACTTGTGCCAAAATATAAGCATTACAACACATTTACGGACAATATATAATCTAGAACGCTTTTCTCGAACGACAGCCAAACATCTGGCGCCACTCCTTCTAAGCAAACCATGTTCTCCGTGATGAAGAATCCATTCCTTTCACGAATTCGGTTCCTTGTTGGTGATGTTGCCAACGTCGACGCGCAATGCCCCATCCCTCTTTCTCACTGTCACAAACATTCAAGAACTTAATGACTTTAATGTTGTGCTAATCATGTTTTATTTAAGAAAACATGTTTGAGAGATTTAGTCTACCCTTTTGGATCACTATGTGTTTTGGAGGAGATGTGTGTGTGTGTGTGAATTTATCATGAAGATCAATGGTTGGAGAGGATGATATTATACGGGATTAAGGTGAGTTCGTGGGTGTCTTAGGTCCACAAGTCATGCTGTCATTGGTTAGAAACCACCAACTTCAAAAGAATCTTGTTTTCGATGGGTCAGGTGGTTGGTATATGTGAGTGTTTGGTAAAAGGTGTTACTTTCGTTTGCATCCATAAAAATAAACTCTACACGAAATGGTTCAAGTTGATTACAAAATACTATAAGGAAGTTTAGGCTATAGAACAAACAAACAAATATAATCAGTATATCTCACTAAGAGTAGGGTCTGGGAGGGGTAGGTGATGACCAGTCTTTCCTCTATCTTGGGAGACAGAGATACTGCTTCCAAAGAGACCCCCGGCTCGACAACGATAACATCACAATAGAGTTTTGTATATGTATATGCATGTTCATACAAAATAACCAGATTATATTGCATGCATCACATACATCACATAAGCAGTAGCAGTAACATACTAATAACAATCAGAATAATAATGCATACCTCACATAAGCAATTAAGTATACGTCACAAAAACAAACACAACATCATTGAAACAAGTTTGAGGCAGATAAATTTTACTATGATATTAGGCAAGGAATAAGACAGATATATTTTACTATGATATTAACAATACTAATAGGGTAGTTAGCACTAAGGCTTCACCAACATTGGACAAATAATGTTACCCTACACATCATGTGCGTACTATCGCATCAAGACCCACTAGTAGTCCCCGACTTTAATTTTACTCCTGCACTCATTCCTATCCTGGACTATAGAATAATATTTTTTAAAATATCCCAACACGACTATTTAATGGTTATGTTACAGATATTATGAGTGTTATACTTTTAAATTCATTAAAAGTAGGTGACGTTATATACATGGAGTTTTTTTTTATGATGTGGTATAGCCAAGAAAAACTAATTATTTAAATTAAGCTTGAATATATATAATAGTTTTATATATAATAGTTTTTTTAGATCCTTAAAGAACTACTAAAGCATTTTAACATGCATTTTTTAAATCTTCATAAAAATTGACGTTATTCTTAAAAAATTTAACAATTTTTGAATTTTCATAGAAATTCTTTTTACAAATTATACACTTGTAATTAAATATCATAACATACCCGTTCGAAAAAAAATATCATAATTTACAAATTTTAATTTTAATTTATTTCTTGATAAACGTTTAATAATAATTTATTTATTACTTCAATATATTTATTACTAGATTTAGTAAACTCGTGTGTTACACGGGTTGAATAAAATAATATATTAATATAATAAAATTTATTAATTATAAAATGATATCTAGATAAAAGAGGACAATTACTATATATATGCTTACATTCTTTTATTTAAAAGGTACGAAGCTAAATTTCGCTTGAGAGCGTACGTGTAAATAAGATGTAGCAGTGGCAGCGAAAGACAAACAAAAGACGTCAATGGGTGTTTTTTAGGATTAGTTGTTTGTATTTTTTCGCTGATGCACTAGCTCTAGTGATATTTGTTGTTTATCTCCACTAAAGTGAGATGGGTTCAATTCTCATAACAATGCCAATGAGTTGATTTTAAGAATAAATTTTAGAGATTAAGTGTTTGTTGTTCATGATAAAACAAAAACTATGTTAGTAATTCTTATTACTTATTATTTAAAATATATGACACCTTATTTTTGCATTAGAAAAATATCATATTTTTTAGTTTATAAAGTAAATGGTGTGCTCACTAAAAGTTGGAGATCACATAAAAATGTTGCAACTCAGGTATGATACTAAATCAAAAGGATAGGAGACAAGTTTTTATTTGTCACTATGAACATTCTATATATTGTCTATTTAGGTACATATTACAGATATATTTAAGTACGTTTATACATACTATAAAATTTATGGTACAAAGGATATTTAATTTTATTATATATGTGAATATGGAATAGTTAATTGTTGTGAGTTGTAAGAATATATAATTATTCCAAGTAATATGAGTTGTATATGAAAAGTGCGATGATATAATTGTGCGCCTCAACCAAATATTAGTCCTTTCTATTACTGAATATTTTATTTAAAGTAAATTACACAAAAAGACATTTATTGATATAACTAACTTCATTTTTCAATATTTACTTTCAATAACTACACTAGACAACTACACTAGACAACCTTTATGTATATAGTTTGTTTCATGTATGGTAATTTAATCTAACAGTTGGTAGTTTGCATCGTTTAGGTCACATGCTTATTATATAAGTGTAAATGTGTTAAAAAGTATCTATGTAGTATAAAAAAAAGAAAGATGAGTTAACTTATTAGGAAAATATGATTAGTAAAATGTAAAGATTGACGAGTAAAATCTCAAACAATTTCATATATTTTTATCATCACCCTTTTCAAAGTGGTTCTATAAATAATTACTCTTTCATATGAATTAAATATCAATTATAAACTTAATTCATAGAAATCAAAATTCAAGCACATGAAGTTAGTTATGAAAATATGATAAGTAAATATTGAGATTAACGAGTAAAATTTTAAACAAATTTTATATATTTTATAATTACTTTTTAAAGTGAGTTTATAAAAGAAAATTTGTATCATATGATTTGAGTATCGATAATAAACTTAACACATAGAAATTATAGGTTTACACTTAAAGGCTGATGCAAACCAAAGCAACCAAAGATCTCTCAGTATGTATGCATGAAGTACAAAGAAAAGTTACTTCGCAAGTTTTACACAATTCAGGAAATTATGCTAAGTGTAAAATCTTCCGAATCCAAATGACCAAATCTTCTGAAGCCAAATATGAAGTCTTTCGAAGCTTCAGAGACAAAATCTTTCGAAGCCAAAGACTGGTTTCTTTCGAAAACAGACAAGACGTGCTTTCTCTGATCACCTTTTGAAAAAAGCTTAACTACTTTCCGCTACCATCTCTGATAACTCACCAACTTAAATGAGTTGGTGAAAAGATCCATACTTTTGTCAACTGTAGATTAAGGTCATTGGTCTGTAACTTTCTATTTTTGTATCTTTTACCCTTTTTGTAATATATTAAGATGTGAGTTATGGCATGTCATAGTCACAAGTCAAAAGATGATCTGCCTTTTGACTATACATTGATATTGTTGTCTAGATTAATGTTTCCAGCTGTATTTCAAAGTATAGCCGCCTGTAGGATATAGTATAAAGTGTCTCAAGTACTTGTATTTATTGTAACACTTGTGATAGATCTTGAGAGCAATATACAGCATTCTTGAAAATCATATACTATCTTTTCCTTGTTCTTGTTCTTGTTCCGTCTTATATTTACTTGTGTTCTTAGTATCATCAACATAAAACCCGGTTCCCTATTTGGCATGTTAAGTGTTCTAAGTCTCTTCTCACTATGAAACTGTTGCATTGACCCCCTTCAACAGTCCTTCAATTGGTATCAGATCATTTTAGTCTCTTGAGTGTAAGATTCCACCATCTTAAATCCATTTAGTTTCACAAAACACTTAACAACTCAAATGGAAGCTCTTACCAAGGCTGATATGGAAACCGGTGCCATGATAAAATCTCCACTGATCACTCCTAATGACTTTGATACTTGGTGTCAAAGAATGGAAGGCTTCATCAAATCTCAAGACAGTAGGATGTGTGGATTTGTTATCTTAGGACCTCATATGCCATACACCACTTCAGCTGCTTCTGGTAGTGGCATGATACCAAAAGAAGTGGTTGACTACTCAGAGGAAAACTGGAAGAAGATTGATGTAGATCAGACTGCCATGACCTCCCTCCAAACTTCATCTACAGAGGCTTAAAGAAGTGTAATACTGCTAAGCAACTCTGGGATGCACTGAAGTATGTATGACGCATCTAATGAAGCAAAAGAGAACAAGAAAGAACTCTTAAAGTAACAGTTTGAGAACTTTACCTACAAGACAGGTGAAACCAGGACTCAACAATACTCTTAAGTATATTGAGATTGTAGATACTCTAATGGATGTTGGAGTAACTCTTGAGAATAGGGATATTGTGAGTAAGTCCATTTCTCTTCCTAGACAATAAACGTATTATTGTGTGGTCACGAAGATGACTGAAAACCTCAAGACCCTTACTCTTACTGAGTTGTATGATATCCTCAGTGGATACCAGATGAAGATGAACATGCAAAATCCATCTTGCAACTCCAACAATCAGTAGAGTTCAGCCCTTCATGTGATTGAAATGGATTGCAGAGAACCATAGTATCATCTCATCTGCTACCCTGAAAACTCAAAAAAGGTCCTTTCATCACCTTCCTGCAGAAGCCAAGGGAGAGCTCCATCCAAGGAAGCCCATTCCATGATACAAGATCTTCTAAAACCTTTATTTCTACTAATAAAAGTAGTGGCAACTCTCTTTTCATTTTTGAAGATTTGGACTATATACATCCAGATGATCTGGAGTACATGGAGATAGTCCAGCAAAATACTCTTTTCACTCACAGGGTCAAGAAGTTAGATAAGAGGATAGGCAGGAAGTTTCCCAGCAATGCATCTAGTGGAAAGTTTGGTCTAAATAAAAGCAAGGTAAAGGGTTACAACTGTAACCAAATGAGACACTTTGCTAGGGAGTGCAAGGCACCAAGGAAAAATGGTGGCCAAGCAGAATCCAGACCAAACTACACCGATAAAGCTCTAAAGACTGAGAAGCCCAAGCAGCAAGCAGCAGTTGCTATTGAAGAAGGAGGCTTTAATTGGAGCTTTCAGGTTGAAGATGCATCTCCAAACCAAGCACTGATGGCTGATCATGAAGAAGCCAAGGTATTGGAACATCTTTGTACTACTGAATGTATTACTAAAGTTGATAGATAGAGGTCTTACAACATTGAAATGATATCTAACCTTGAGACCTTAAATATCTTAAAAGCTTATTTTAAAAGAGCTGAAAATGATTATAAACTTAGGATAGAAGATCTAGAAAAACCCATTTCAACTCTTAAGCTTGAACACACCAACTATAGGACTGAGATCAAAGATCTCATTACCAAGTTAACTGAATGCCAAGCTGAGCTTATGATCAGCAAAGCCAGGGCAGAAAAATGTGTTCTTGAAGATAAGACCTTCAAGAACAATATATCCTCATCCTTGCATGCAAAGATTTGTTATCAGAATAAGTAGGGACTGAGATCTACAGAGATAGCTCCTCCACACACTCTACTATTTGTAAGAGCTCCAAGGTGTGAAACTTATCAAGATGAGATCTCTCTCATAGACTCCATTCAAGAAGAGGATGAAGATGAAGAAGAGATAGTGAAGGATGAATCTGAGGTGAGTGAAGAAGATTATCCTAAGAAGGGTCATTATTCTCCTGAGCAGAGGAAAGAACCAGGGATGACAAAGTCCAAAAAGAAGAACTTGATCATAGCAGCCAAAAGAAGATGAAAGAAGGCTCAAGAGATCAAGGACACCTTTAACTCTAACCAGAAACAAGTCTTTATCTCTATAGGATTTAAAGTGGTAATGACTGAAGACTTAACTATCGACTCTAGTACCAGGAGTTCTAGTTCATGTCCAACTTATCCCTGTGAAGAAAAGAATGCTGATAAGCTGTGTACCACTGCTACACAACCTGAACCATCCAGTTCCAAGAGCAAGCCTCATCATAAGAAGCCTGCTACATCATCTATGAAGATGAAGATGGAAGCGGAAAGTGATCAAGCTAGCCTTCTACTCAGAAGAAGACTCTTAAAAGGAAGCCAATTGAATGCATCATGTGTGGTAGTACTTCTCATTTTGCTAAGGGTTGCTTCTACAACCCCAAAAGTACTATCTACGTGGCTAAGAAGAAGACTTCTGAGAAGAAGAAGAAGATAGCTTCAGAGGGAAAAAAAATTTCTTTCGGAAGCTCCAAAATAAAGATGAAGACAAGTGAAAACTTGCCTTCGGATGAAAATTTGGTCTCGGAAGAAAGGAATGCTTCTGAAGTACTGAAGTCTGCTGCAGTGGATACGAACTCTTCTGAAGGTCTAGTCTTCAAAACTTCTGAAGCAATCAAAAATTCTGAAGTATTAAAGGTCAATTCTAATTTTCCAAAGATGGTATGGAAGATAAAGGAAGACTATGTGACTAAAAGTTCTTCATCAATAATAGCAAATGATCCTCAAAGCCTGAATATAGGATCAATCACTATTGCATTGTCTTCAGTTGACTTTAACAAGCCCATGACCAATAAGGCTTAGGTTTTCAAATGTAACTATCCATCTCTTTTTGTGTTGGAACAGCTAAAGACCAAAAGCAATGTATGGATCACTAATAGTGATTGTTCCAGGAACATGCAAGGCAATGGCTCTTTTCTTCAAAACTCTGAGAAATTTGATGGAGGGCTAGTTGTTTTCAGTGGAGATTCAGGTGGTTACATTACTGGAAGGGGCAGGGTCACAAATGGTAAGCTTAGTATTGAGAAGGAAAACTTTGTCAAGGAGCTTGGGTACAATATACTGAGTGTATCCTAATTTTGTGATTAGAAACACAACATGATCTTTACTGAGAATGAGTTCATTGTTCTCAAGCCCGAGGTGGTCATTCGTCAAGAGCATCTCCTGCTCAGAGCCCCTAGGAAGGTGAACATGTACAAGATGGATTTACAATAAACATCCCCTTCAGGAGAAGTTTCTTGCTTTCTTTCTATAAAGCATATAGTGATGAGTCTTTTCTCTAACCTAAAAGAATGTGTCATGTAAAATTTAAAAATATAAATTAATTAAAAATGATTTGGTAACTAAAATGCCAAAAAAAGAGTTTACAAGTGATGACCATTGTATTACATGCCTGAAAGGGAAGCAACATAAAGTGTCTCCTAAGTCATATGGATCTCTTTGGCGCCACCAGTGTAATGAGTCTAGGAAGGACCTTATACTGCTTGGTGATCACAGATGATTTCACAAGATTCACTCAGGTCTTCTTTCGTAGAACTAAGAATGGGACTCCTGAGATCTTGAAGAACTTCATTCTAAAAATTAAGAATCAACATGTTCACAAGGTCAAAGCCAAAATATGTGATCAAGGTACTGAATTCAAGAACCAAATCCTTTATATATTTGTGATAAAAAGGGTATTACAAGACAATTTAGTGCTCCTATGACTCTTCAACAAAATGGTGTTGTTGAGAGGAGAAACATGACACTTATTAAAGCTGCAAGGACCATGTCATCTTACCCTAAACTGCCCATCACCTTTTAGGCAGAGGTAGTCAACACTGTCTGTTATGTGTAGAACAGAGTTTTGGTTGTCAAGACTCATGGTAATACTCCTTATCAACTGTGGCATAAAAGGAGACCTTTCATTGGTTTCCTCAGATCATTTGGATGTACTTGCACCATCTTGAATACCAAATATCAAGTAGCCAATTTTGATGAGAAGTGAGATGATGGACACTTCATTGGATACTCTTCCTAAGCTAAGGCTTATAGAGTATACAATCTTAGAAATAGAGTAGTTGAGGACTTAGCCAATGCGACTTTCAATGAGCACATTCCTAGTGTGAAAGGTTCTGGTCCTGATTGGTTGTTTAATCTTCATTTAGTTATAAGCTGTTTTAATAAATCTTGTGAGAATGTTTCAAATCTGCAAATATCTTATCAATAGGAGATCCTGACCTAAGATTTGAGCTGAGAAGACCAAGCAAGAAAACTACTTTAGCTCTAGTGGTAACAAACCATGCAGATGGGAATCCTATCAGCACAACCATGATAAATTCAACTGATACATATGAGGTGCCTACGAATTCCAATGCATAGAACTCAAATGAAGAAGTTCCCAATGTAGGAGGAAATAGAGGAGGTCATAGTGATCAAGAATTTCTTGATACTGATAACCACTCCATAGAAAACAACATCAATGATGTCACACACTCATTGGATCAAGCTTCTCTTGATAAGTGTACTGATGTGGTGGATGACACTCTATTGCCATATCTGAATTTCACAAATTTAGATCTGTCTAACCAACTTTTTGTGATTCCTCAACTTAGGATCCACAAGTCACACCCTACCACAAACATCATAGGAGATGTTGAGAACAGGGGTGAGAACAAGAGGACAAACCCATGACAAAAATGTTTGTCTATACTCTTGTTTCTTGTCCCAGATAGAGACCAAGAAAGTTGATGAAGCTTTGAAGGATGGTAGCTAGGTTAAAGCAATGCAGGAGGAGCTGCTTTAATTCAAAACCCAAAAGGTTTGGAACTTATTTCCACTTCCTCAAGGAAAGACCACTATAGGTACAAAATGGGTATTTAGGAACAAGAAGGATGATAGAGGACGTGTCAACAAGAACAAAGCTAGACTAGTTGTTCAAGCATAAACATAAGAAAAGGGGATTGACTACATAGATGTATTTGCTCTAGTGGCAAGACTTGATGCTGTTAGAATATTCCTTGCTTTTACCGCATCCAATGATTTCAAGGTCTACCAACTTGATGTCAAGTGTGTTGTCTTATATGGGTTGATTGATGTGGAGGTGTATGTTAAGCAACCACCTAGCTTTGTAGACCCAGATCATGATGATTATGTCCGCAAGCTTAATAAAGCTCTTTATGGGTTGCACCAAGCTCAAAGGAAGTGGCATGAGACACTATCTTAGTATCTTTGTTAACATGACTATAAGAGATGTACTATAAATGGAACACTCTTCATTAAAGGAAAAGGAAATGACTTGATGTTGTTTGATGACATTATGTTTGGGTCTCCTAATATAAAGCTCTGTAAAGACTTTAAGAAGCTGGTGAGAATAGATTTGAAATGAGTGCCATGGGAGAACTCAATTTCTTTCTAGGAATTCAAGTACAGCAGGTTGATAATGGCATCTTCATAAATCAGTCAAAGTATATACAAGACATACTTACCTGATTCAACTTGACTGAATGTAATGTTACAAAGACACCCATAGCTAAAAACCATTCCTTTGGACCTGTTCTTGAGGGGGAGTGTGTGGATGAACATCTTTACAGGGCTATGATTGGGTCTGTCATGTACCTCATAGCCAGCAGGCCTGATACATGTTTGCGACATGCATTTGTGCAACATATCAAGCTAATCTTAAGATGTCACACCTAGTTGCTGTCAAAAGGATTCTTAGATATCTCAAAGGTGCTCCAAAACTAGGCCTTTAGTATCCAAAGAACTCTGACTTCAATCTATATGCTTATACAGATAATGACTATTATGGCTACAATATAACTACAAAGTATACATCTGGGGATGTCAATTCCTTGGTGCAAGGATAGTCTCATGGCAATGCAAGAAACAAGCATGTGTGTCTGTATCAACTGCTGAACCTAAATACACTGCTACTGCTAGCTACTATGCTCAAGTGCTTTGGATTCAGAATCAGGAGATCGACTAAGGATTCAACTTCAAAGAGACTCCCATATAGACAACAGTAGCATCTCCATTATAGAGAACCCTGTGGAGCACTTAAGGACAAAACACATCAATATCAGATATCCTTTGATTAGAGATAACTTTGAAAAATAATTGATAAAACTAGTCAAAGTAACACAAATGAACAATATGCTGATCTATTCATAAAAGCTTTTGATGAACAGAGATTTAAATATCTTGTATCAGCTATTGGAATAATTAAATTTGAGTATTTTTTCTTAAACTAAACTTAATATTATTTTTAAAATATAAGTGTACTAAGTTATCTATATTATCATTTACATAAGTCCAGTTTAATTTGGAATAAAACTTTTTAACTAATATTCCTTAGAATTCCGAAAATTTTAAATATATTTTCTCTCGGAAGACATTAAGTTGTCTTTGGAAGAACATTATGTATTCAAAACTAATAAATACTTATAAGACATTTACCTTCGGTAGAAATTTTGATATATCTTCTGAAGCTTAAATCTGCTTGTAAGTACTTATATGCTTTTCTGAAGGACAATATTCTTCTGAAAGTAGTTAAGCGTTGGAAGATTATTCATTTGTGAATAAAACTTCTTAGTTTTAATATCTTCTGAAACCAAGTATATCTCTAAAGCAAAAAAAATAATCTAAGTATTTTTCTTCCGAATAAAAATTTCCATAAAGCTCAGGAATATCTTCTGAAATCAAATTAGCTTCGGAAGCTTTTATAAAACTTCCAAACACAATTACCTTCGAAATATTTTCGACTTCCAAGAAAACTACTTTTTGGACACCTTTTAAAAGGCGGGACCGACATCTGAATTTAAAATTTTATCATTTTCCATTAACTTTGTCTCAAATCATGTTCATATAAATATACCTTTAACGGTTTCCCCTCTTTCACTTTCTTCTCCATCTCCAAATCTTCCTAACCTGTATACACCCACAAACCGCCTTTGTTTTTATCTTCCTACATCACAAAGGTACTCAAAAATGGCCAACCTGATTCACGAAACCGACCTGATTTCTCCATGTAACAACACAGGCAACACAATTAGGTTGCTCTGTTAACTTTAAGAAAGATTCTGATTTCTCAAATGTTTGCCGGTTTTGACTCTATCAAACTGCTTCACCTCCCTCACCATAGATCCTTCGTTGTATGAAAACCATCTCTTAGAGTTTTGGAGTACCTGTCAAGAGGTCATTAAGGATGCGGAGAAGGAGCTGTCTGCCAAAGTGCAAGGTAGGACAATTTTCATCACTCCAGCCACCATTAACACCCATCTCAGGCTGAATGATGAAAAAAGGCGAATTATCCTTCCTAAATCTGTGGTGAACCAGTATTTCATGCAGATGCTATTAGGGTGATTAATCAGTAAGAATCTTCAAGAAAAGAAAGGTCTCCTCTCAGTGGAAGTACCTCCTCAATGTTGTCATTCATTGTAAATCAAATAAGCATGAAGGATGGGATCAAATTCCAAAGGTTCTCTCCCACATAGTCCATGCCATGGTTTAAGGGGTCAGGTTCAGGTACTCTAAATTTATATATACAAATTTATTTGAAAACTTAGACTCCTTAGAATATTATATGCTCTCTAGATATGTTCAACACATTCTTAACTATGAACTGGGCTTACAGTTAAGGGGAACAGGTAATGTTCCTAAAATGGACAGATAAAGCATGGCATCTTCAAAACAATGAGAAAGCCTATTATGGGCTTCTTAGGGGTAGAAACAACCCTAGTCCCAAGAATGTTAGAGCTCATTGCTTAAGTTGACAACCTAGTAGCACCAACTAATGTTGAACACACACCTTATACATCTGAACCACTCACACCACTACAAATTACTCTCACCTACTTAAGAAGATCCAAACGAACCCCTGCACAAGCTACTCAGGTTGTGCAAGCCCCCATATACGCACCCATGCAGGAGGAAGTGGATATTAGAGCTCCCACTTCCCTTCAGGAGAAAACCATTCCCATCACTTCATTGATTAGTGATAAGGTTCCTCATGCTCAGCCTGATAAGCTCACGACCCTAACAACCTTAAACCTTCATTCAGAGTCTTAAAAGTCTAGTGAACTACCTTTAGAGGAAAGCTATCATCCCCAGCCTCTTAATCTTAACCGACCAATCCCCAACCTTGAATTCTATGATGATGAAGACATGAGATTCAGTGAATACCAATGGCCTCTCTTATCCACCCCTACTAAGGAGTGATGAGTGCTTCTGACTCTCCCATGTCTAGCCCATATCATCCATACAAAACTAAGGTGGATCTCCCTGAACCTGTTCAGGAGGTCCATATGGAAGAGGCTCTCACTTCTACAAATGATTACATCTTTAAGACCTCAACCATGGCAACCCAGCTCCTTGACACTTCAACTGAAGCTGTTATGGTACAGGGAAAATCAAGCAGCTAAGAACTTAGTGCTGGTGATGAGGAAGAAGACTTTGATCCTTTTCTCTCATCCCCCAATGATCTGATGAAGATGAGGGGAGTCCGATACTAAAGGTGCAAAGATTGACTAAAACTTGCACCTATTTAGCCTTAAATGATAGTCACCTGGAATCTTAAGTGGCTACCTTACAAAAGTGGGTCAATGACCTGCAACTTGAGATCAATGATCTCAAGGGCAAGCTAGCTGAGAGACCACTAAGGAGGCTCAACCAGGTCCATAAGAACTTGTGGATGTGGTGGACCTAACCTCTAGCTCACCGATGCAAGAGGGTGATGCTACCAAAAGAGGGAGAAAGTCCTACTTGTAATCACAGAACCTGAAGTTCTTCTTAGAGTATGGCTATAGAAGATTCACCACCCTCACTTGTACTTGTCCATACTCAGCAACCTCCTCAAGTCCATATTGGTGTGGACTCACTCATACAAAGCATTTTAGTAGGGTATTCCAAGGGCTATGCGTACCTCACCCTATGATGCTGAGAATGAAATACTAGAATGGAGGTATGATGCTAACAGGACAGCCCTGATACTCCTTAGACTTTAGAGACAACAAGAAGACTTCGGTTTCTAGACTGTGAGGTACTATGAGAGTCATCCTATAGTTCACATGTCACTTGCTAAGCCAAGTCAAAACAGGAGAGCTGATAGACTAGCTCAGAGGATTCAAGACAGGATTGTTGAAGAGTTCTTATTAAGAAGAGGTCCAAGGCATCCACCTCTATATCTCAGGATGAGTCAGAGCATCCTGAGGTTTCAAGAAGAGGTTGCTTAACCAAGTCTGACCAATGTAAAGCCTCTTGCTGCTGGGAGACCCATCTTTTCTGGACCTTTGCTGCTATCCACACAGATGGTATGTCACTAGAGATGAAGGAGATCAAGACATCTATTTCTGGCAAGACATACTTGACCTTCCTCTGCATGATCTCTATGACATGAAGAGATACGATAAGAGTCTGAGAAATCCTGACCGAATGATGAAGAAAGGAATGGTCTTGATCCTAATAAGGACAATCAATAGATGAAGATCAAAACTCAAGGATCCTACGGTTTTGGTAGCATCAGCCTAGGGGGAAATTGTAAGGTTTATACTTAAAGGCTGATGCAAACCAAAGCAACCAAAGATCTCTCAGCATGCATGCATGAAGTACAAAGGAAAGTTACTATGGAAGTTTTACACAACTCAGGAAATTATGCTAAGTGTAAAATATTCTGAAGCCAAATAACCAAATCTTTCAAAGCCAAAGATGAAGTCTTCCGAAGCTTTAGAGACAAAGTCTTCTGAAGCCAAAGACTGCTTTCTTCCGAAGATAGAGAATACATGCTTTCTCTTATCACCTTTTGATAAAAGCTGAACTACTTTCCACTGCTATCTCTAATGACTCATAACTTAAATGAGTTGGTGAAAAGATCCATACTTTTGTCAACTATAGATTAAGGTCATTGGTCTATAACTTTCTACTTTTATATCTTTTATCCTTTTGTTATATTAGTATGTGAGATATCACATGTCATAGTCATAAGTCAAAAGGCAATTTGCCTTTTGACTATACATTGATCTTGTTGTCTAGATTAGTGTTTCCAGCTGCCTTTCAAAGTATAGCTGGCTATTGGATGTAGTATAAAGTGTCTCAAGTACTTGTATTTATTTTATGCTTTGTAACACTTGTAATAGAACCTGAGAGCAATATACAATATTCTTGGAAACTAAATATTATCTTGTTCTTAAACTTGTTTTGTCTCATATTTACTTGTGTTTTTAGTATCATCAACATAAACCCGGTTTCCATATTTGATCTTTTAAGTGTTCTAAGTTTCTTCTCACTGTGTAACTGTTGCATTGACCTCATTCAACATTCTTGTAAAAATTATAATGCAAGTCTCGGTGATGTTTTTAGATGCTTTTGTTCAAATTAGAATGCAAATTCTATAAAACGTTATTGTATTATATGATTTTTGTAATTATATGATTGTGGGAAGCATATAAATTACTTCATGTGATATGCATTCTAATTTTTATGAATTATGTTTACTAGTTTTTACTAGCCATGCGTTGCAGCAACATGGTACGCGGCGTAACAAATAGTATAGACTAACAATCAACCCGACTGGTCTCCAGATTAATCTTTGGATTATGTAGCAGCGGTATTGTCTCCTATATCATTGAGTGAAAACGCATTATACTTCATCCGCCTTTTTTTCAAACAAAATTATGTCAAAACGTAGATCACATCAAAGTATACATATAAAGACAATGATTACGATCATCCCGACTTGTTTCAAAACTAAGTAACTTGAACTTATACATTAGAATTAAAACATTTTTAACCAGGCTCATTTCTGAACAAACCGACATCAAATAGTAAGCGACCCTCGAAATGTAGATCATCTAAAAGTGTAAGGTTTACACTTAAAGGCTGATGCAATCAAAGAAACAAATAGCTCTCACATGCATGCATGAAGTGCAAAGTAAAGATACTTTGAAAGTTTTACACAACTCAGAGAAAATAAGCTAAGTATAAAATCTTTCGAACCATAAGACCAAATCTTCCAAAGTCAAAGATGAATTCTTCCGAAGCTTCAGAGACAAAGTCTTCAGAAACTAAAGACTGGTTTTTCCGAAGACAAAGAACACATGCTTTCTCTGATCACTTTTTGACAAAAAGCTAAACAACTTTCCGCTACCACTCTGAAGACTCACCAACTTTGATAAGCTGGTGAAAAGGTCCATGCTTTTATCAACTGTAGATTATGGTCATTGGTCTGTAACTTTCTACTTTTACGTGTTATCCTTTTTATAATATATTAGGATGTGAGCTATGGCATGTTATAGTCACAAGTCAAAAGGCAATTCGCCTTTTAATTGTACATTGATCTTCTTGTCTAGATTAGTGTTTCCAGCTGGCTTTCAAAGTATAGCCAGCTGTAGGATGTAGTATAAAGTATCTCAAGTTCTTGTATTTATCTTTATGCTTTGTAACACTTGTAATTGAACTTGAGAGCAATATACAGCCTTCTTGAAAACCATACTTATCTTGTTCTTCTTCATTGTTCTGTCTCATACTTACTTGTGTTCTTAGCCTCTTTAACTTAAACCCGGTTTCCTATTTGATCTATTAAGGGTTCTACGTCTCTCCTTATTACGAAACTGATTGTATTGACCACCATAAAACGGTCCTGTAATTGGTATCAGAGCTTTTAGGCTCTTGATTGTCAGATCTCACTATCTTAAATCCTTTTAGTTTCACAAATCACTTAACAACTCAAATGGCAGCTCATACAAAGGTTGATATAGAAACCCGTACTATGACAAAGTCTCCACTGATCACTCTTGATGACTTTGATACTTGGTGCCAAAGAATGGAAGGCTTCACCAAGTCTCAAGATAGCAGGATGTGGGGATCTATTCTCTCAAGACCTTATATACCATGCACCTCTTCAGCTGTTGTTGGTGGTGGCATTATACCAAAGGAAGTGGTTGACTACTCAGAAGAAGACTGGAAGAAGATTGATGTAGATCAGAAAACCATGATTGCCCTTCAAACTGCTCTTCCAAATACCATCTACAGAGGCTTCAGAAGTGCAAAACTGCTAAGCAGCTCTGGGATGCACTGAAGCCGATGTATGAAGGGTCTACTGAAGCCAAAGAAAACAAGAAAGACCTTCTAAAGCAGCAGTTTAAGAACTTCACCTTCAAAGAAAGTGAAACCATGACTCAATAATACTTCAGGTATGTTGAGATTATGGAAACTCTGGTGGATGTTAGAGTGAAACTAGAGAACAGGGATATTGTAAGAAAATTCATGTCCTCTCTTCCTAGACAATGGACATACTATTGTGTGGTCATTAAGAGGACTAAAAATCTCAAGACCCTCACTCTCACTGAGTTATATGGCATACTCAGTGGTTACCAGATGGAGATGAACACGCAAAATCCATCTGGCAACTCTAGCAATCAACAGAGTTCCGCCCTGCATATAGTTGAAAGGGATTGTAAAGAACCACAACATCACTTCATCTCTTACCCTGTCAACTAACCAAAGGGCCCTTTCATCATCTTCCTGGAGACACCAAGGGAGAACTACATTCAAGAAGCCCATTCCAAAAGACAAGCTCATCACAAGCCTTTGTGTCTCATGATGAAAGCATAGGAAACTTTCTCTTCACCCTTAAAGACTGGACTGTATCCATCCGGATGATCTGGAGTATATGGAGATAGTTCAACAAATGGCTCTTCTCACTCATAGAGCCAAGAAGTTTTACAAGAGGACAGGGAAAAAGTTTCTTAGCAATGTATCCAGTGGAAAATTTGGGCTGGACAAGAGCAAGGTGAAGTGTTACAACTGTAACCAGATGGGACACTTTACTAGGGAGTGCAAGGCACTCTAGACAAATGGTGGCCAAGCATAACGCAAGCTAAGCTACACTAAGAGAGCTCCACACACTGAGAAGCCCAAGCAATAAGATACAGTTGCTATGGAAGAAGAAGGTCTTGATTGGAGCTTCCAGGTAGAAGATGTGTCTTCAAACCAAGCATTGATAGCAGATCTTGATGAAGCCAAGGTATTAGAAAATCTTTGTACCCCTGAGTGCATTGCTAAAGTAAACAGATATTGGTCCTATAACTTTGAAATTGATCTGATTTTGAGTCCTTGAACATCTTAAAATCGGATTTTAAAAGAGCTGAAAATTAGTACAAGTTAAAAATAGAAGACTTAAAGAAAACTATTTCAACTCTTAAACATGAGCACACCAACTACAGGACTCAAATCAAAGATCTCATTACTAAGTTAACTGAGTGCTAGGCTGAGCGAATGATCAGCAAAGCCAAGACAGAGAAACATGTTTTTGAATAAGAGACCTTTAAGAACATGATATCCTCATCCATGCATTCCAAAGTATGTTATCAAAACAAACAGGGACTTAGATCTAGTGAGATAACTCCTCCACACACTCTATTGTCTGTAAGATCTCCCAGGTGTGGAACTAGTCAAGATGAGCTTCCATCCATGGATCCAAGTGACGAAGAGCATGAAGAAGATGAAGAGGATGAAGAGGAGATAGTGAAGGATAGATCTGGAAAGAGTGAAGAAGATCATCCTAACAAGGGTCACTATTCTCCTGAGGAAAGAAAGAAGTCAGGGATGACAAAGTCAAAGAGAGCTCAAGAGATCAAGGCCACTTTTAACTCCAAGCAGAAACAAGTTTTCATCTCTATAGGTTTTGAAGTGGTAAAGACTAAGGATACAACTTTGGACTCTAGTACCAAGAGTTCAAGTTCATGTCTAGTTCATCCTTGTGAAGAAATGAAGGCTGATCAGCTGTGTAATACTGCTATACAGCATGAACAATCTACCTCCAAAGACAAGCTTCACCCTAGAAGCCTACTACAGCAACTGAAAGGATGAGGATGGAGAGGGAAAGTGATCAAACTCAGTCTTCTATTCATAAGAAGACCCTCAGAAGAAAGCAAATTGACTGCATTATGTGGAGCAGTACTTCTCATCTGGCTAAGGATTGCATCTACAATCTCAAAAGTACTATCAACATAATAAAGAAGAAGACTTCTGAGAGGAATAGGAGGAAGAAAGATTTAGAAGAAACATGTGTTTCTTTCGAAAGCTCCAAAATGAAAATGAAGACAAGTGAAAATCTGCCTTCGGAAGAAAATTTGGTCTCGGAAGAAAGGAATGTTGCTTCCGAAGCACTGAAGCTTGCTACAATGAAAGCAAGATCTTCCGAAGGGTCAGTCTCCAAAACTTTGAAAGTTGTAAACACTTTCGAAGATTTAAAGATCAATTCTAGTCTTACAAAGATGGTGTGGAAGATAAAGGAAGACCATGTGACTAAGGAAGACCATGTGACTGAGAATTCTTCATTAACAGTAGCAAATGATTCCCAATGTCTTAGTATAGGATCAATTACTATTGCATTGTCTTCAGTTCATTTGAAGAGACCAAGACCACTGAAGCTTGGGTTTCTAAATGTAACTAATTCTCCTTTATTATGCAAAAACAGCTGAGGACCAAGAAGAATGTATGGATTATGATAGTGATTGTTTCAGACACATGACAGACAATGGCTCTTTGCTCTAAAACTTTGAAAGAATTGATGGAGGGTCAGTTGCTTTTGGAGGAGATGCTAGAGGTTACATTACTGGAAGGGTTAGGGTCATAAATGGTAAGCTCAATATTGAAAAGGTAAACTTTGTTAAGGAGCTTGGGTACAATTTACTAAGTGTATCCTAATTTTATGACCAGAGGCATAATATGCTCTTTACTAAGCATGAGTGTATTGTTCTTAAGCCTAGGGTGGTCATTCCTCAAGAGCATATCTTGCTTAGAGCACCCGGAAAGGTAACATGTACAAGATGGATTTGCATAAAACATCCCCATCAAGATAGGTTTCTTGCTTTCTATCTAAGGCCAATAATGATGAGTCTTTCCTTTGGCATAAAAGAATGTGCCATGTAAACTTTAAGAACATGAACAAATTAATTAAGAATGATTTGGTAACTAGAAGCCAAAGAAGGAGTTTACAAGTGATGATCACTGTGTTGCATGCTTGAAAAGGAAACAACACTTGGTGTCTCACAGGCCAAAGGAAAAGAACTCTATCACTACTCCCCTACACTTATTACACATGGATCTCTTTAGCCCTACCAGTGTAATGAGTCTAGGAAGGACCTCTTATTGTTTAGTGATCATAGATGATTTCACAAGATTCACTTGGGTTTTCTTCCTTAGAACTAAGGATGAAACTCCTGAGATCTTGAAGGACTTCATTCTAAAAATTAAGAATCAAAGTAATCACAAGGTCAAAATCATAAGATGTGATCAAGGAACTGAATTCAAGAACAAAATCCTTAACATATTTTATGATGAAAAGGGTATTACAAGACAATACAATGTTCCCAGGACTCCTCAGCAAAACGGTGTTGCTGAGAGGAGAAACAGGACACTTATTGAAGCTGCAAGAACCATGTTGTCTGACTCTAAACTGTCCATCATCTTCTAGGCTGAGGCAGTTAACACTTCCTGCTATGTGCAGAACAGAGTTTTAGTGGTCAAGACTCATGGTAAGACTCCTTATGAATTGTGGCACAAAAGAAGACCTTTCATTGGTTTTCTCAGATCATTTGGATGTCCCTGCACCATCTTGAATACCAAAGATCAAGTACCAAAGTTTGTTTAGAAATCAGACGATGGACACTTTATGGGATACTCTTCCCAAGCTAAGGCTTATAGAGTATACAATCTCAGAACTAGAGTAATTGAAGAATCATCCAATGTGATCTTCAATGAGCACACTCCTTATGTGAAAGGTTCTAGTCCTGACTGGCTATTTGATCTTGATTTAGTTACCAACTATTTTAATAAATCTTGTGAAGATGTTTCAAGATCTACAGGTAAGAAATCAACAAAAGATCCTGACCCAAATTTGAGTTGAGAAGACCAAGTAAGTAATACTTCAGCTCCAGTAGTAACTAACCCTGCAGGTGAAGCTCCTATCAGCACAACAATGACAAATGAAGCTGATTAGTCTAAAGTTCCTGAAAATTCTAGCTCAAAGGCACAAAACCCAAATGAATGAACTTAAAATGTAGGAGGACATGGTAGTGGTGAAAGTGATCAAGAGTTTCTTGATGTTCACAACCACTCAATTGAAGACAACATCAATGATGTCACACACTCATTGGATCAAGCTTCTCTTGATAAATGTGTTGATGTGGTGGGAGACACTTCATTGCCAGATCTAAACTTCTCAAATTTAGATCTGTCTGATCAACTTGCTATGATTCCTCAACTTAGGATCCACAAGTCACACCTTACCACAAACATCATTGGAGATGTTGACAAGGGGGTGAGAATAAGAGGACAAACCCATGACAAAAATGTTTGTCTATACTCTTTCTTCTTATACCAGATAGAGCCAAAGAAAGTAGATAAGGCTTTGAAGGATGGAAGTTGGGTTGAAGTAATGTAAGAGGAGCAGCTTCAATTCAAAAGACAAAAGTTTGGAGACTGTGCCCTCTTCCTTAAAGGAAGACTATTATAGGAACCAAATGGGTGTTTAGAAACAAGAAAGATAATAGAGGACTTGTCATCAAGAATAAGGCAAGACTGGTTGTTCAAGGGTACACACAAGAAGAAGGAATTGATTACACTGATGTTTTTGCTCTAGTAGCAAGACTTGAAGCTGATAGGATATTCCTGGCGTTTGCTGCATCCAAGGATTTCAAGATCTACCAATTTGATGTCAAGTGTGCATTTTTATATGGGGTGATTGATAAAGAGGTGTATGTTAAACAACCACCTAGCTTTACAGACCTAGATCATCCTGATTATGTTTGCAAGCTTGGTAAAGCTCTTATGGGTTGCACCAAGCTCCAAGGAAGTGGTATAAGACAATATCTCAGTATCTCTATCAACATGGATACAATAGGGGTACTATAGATGGAATGCTGGTTCAAGTATATATATATATGACATTATTTTTGGGTCAACTAATCCAAAGCTCTGCAAATACTTTGAGAAGCTAATGAAGAATAGATTTGAAATGAGTGCCATGGGGGAACTCAATTTCTTTCTAGGAATTCAAGTGAAGCAAGTTGACAATGGCATCTTCATAAGTCATTCAAAGTATGTACAGGACATACTTACAAGATCAACATGACTGAATGTAAGACGGCAAAGACACCCATAGCCAAAAACCACTCCCTTGGATTTGTTCTTAAGGGGGAATGTCTAGATGAACATCTTTACAGGGCTATGATTGGGTCTCTCATGTACCTTACAGCCAGCAGGTCTGATATCATGTTTGCTACATGCATATGTGCAAGATATCAAGCTAACCTCAAGATGTTACATCTTGTTACTGTCAAAAGAATTCTTAGATATCTCAAAGGTGCTCCTAAGCAAGGCCTTTAGTATCCAAAGAATTCTGACTTCAATCTGTATGCTTATATAGATAGTGACTATGGTGGCTGCAACATGACTACAAAGTCCACATCTGGGGGATGTCAATTCCTTGGTGCAAGGATAGTCTCATGGCAATGCAAGAAACAATCATGTGTATCTGCATCAACTGCTGAAGCTGAATACATTGTTGCTACTGTGCTCAAGTACTTTGGATTCAGAATCAGATGTTGGACTATAGATAAAACTTCAAAGAGACTCCCATCCATATAGACAACAATAGTGCTATCTCTATCATAGAGAATCCTGTGCAGTACTCATGGAAAAAGCACATCAACATCAGGTATCATCTAATTAGAGATAATCATGAAAAAAGTTTGATAAAACTAATCAAGGTTGACACAAATAAACAATATGTTGATCTGTTCACAAAGGCTTTTGATGAATAGAGATTTAAATATCTTATATCAGTTATTAGGATGATTAACCTTGAATAGATTTTCTTAAAACTTAATCTATATTGTTTCTAACAGGAAATGTGTGTCCTAAGTTGTCTAATTTATCACCTACATAAGCCAAGTTTATCTTAGGAGAAATCTTTTTCAAATGATATTCCTTAGCATTTTAAAAAAAATTACCAAGTGCATTTTCTTTTGGAAGTTATTAACATTACCTTCGGAAGAATTTTAAGTTTTCAAATCACATAACTACCTAAAGGAAATTTACCTTCGGAAGAAATACCACATTTCTTCCGAAGCCAAAATATGCTTCTAAGTACTTATGTGTATTTAAAGAACAAATTTCTTCTAAAATCAATTTCTTCCGAAACCAAATACTATTCGGAAGAGAAAATGCTTATGTAACTTTTCTTCCGAATCCATTTTTCACTAAGCTTAGGAATATCTTCCTAAGTCAAAATTTGGCTTCGGAAGATTTTCACAAATCTTTCAAAGACAAATTACCTTTGGAAGAATTTTAACTTCCAAGAAAACTACCTTTTTGGGTACTTTATCAGAGGTGGGACCGACATTTGGACTTTATAGTTTATCTTTTTGCATTAACTTTGTCTCAAGTCCATTTCATATAATATACTCAACGGTTTCCCCCTCTTTCACTATCTTTTTCATCTGCAAATTTTCTAAACCTAAAATCCCATTCACTGCTTTCGTTTTTATCTTTCTTCACTTCAAAGCTACCAAAATGGCCAACCTCGACCGAAGAAACCAACCAGATTTCTCCATGCATCTTCACAGACAACACAATTAGGTTGCTCTGTTAAACTCTGATAAAGATCCAAGTTTCTCAGAGGTTTGTCGCTTTCTTTCTCTGTCAAACTACTTCACCTCCCTCACCATTGATCCTCCATTCTATGAGAATCAACTATTGGAATTTTTAAGGACCTGTAAAGAGGTCACCATGGATGGGGAGAAGGCACTGTCTACCATAGTACAGGGGAGGACAATCTTCATCACCCCAGCCTCCATCAACTCTCATCTACAACTGGATGATATAGAAGATGAATTGTCCTTTCCAAAATCTATTGTAAACCACTCCTTTGAGCGGATGGGCTATGAAGGTGACTTCTCAGTCAGAACCTTCAAGAAAGGAAAGGTTTCCTCTCAATGGAAGTACCTCCTCCATGTTATTATTCACAACTTGTCTAACAAACATGAATGTTAGGACCAAATTCTAGAAAACCTCTCTTTCATAGTCCATGGAATGGTTCATGGGGTCAAGTTTAGGTATTCATAATTCATGTACAATAATTTACTTGCAAACTTAGACTCCTTAAAATATTACATGTTCCCTCTGGTCCCAAAAATGTTAGAGCTCATTGCTCAAGGTGACAACCTAGTAGCACCAGCTAGTGTTGAACCCACACCTTCCACTTCAACACCACCCACACAGCCATAAACAATCCTTACCAACCAAAGAAGATCCAAACAAACCCCTGCACAGGTTATTCAACCTATGCAGGCCCCTATATCACCACCCATATAGGAAGAAGTAGACACTGGAGCTCTCACTTCTCCTGAGGAGCAAACCACTCCCATCTCATAAATGATTAGTTCTTAGGTTCCTCATGCTCAGGCTAATAAGCTCATCACCCAAAAAGCCTTAAGCCTTCACTCAGAGTCTCAACACTCTAGTGAACAACATTCAGGGAAAAGTTACCATCCCCAGCCTCTAGATCTCAACCAACCAATACCCAATCTTGAATTCTATGATAATGAGGATATAGCACTCAGTGCATACCATGAATCTCTCTTCTTTTTCCATGCTCAAAGAGAGATGAGTATTCCTAAGTCATCTATATCTAGCCCACATCATCTACCCCCTACTGAGGTGAATCTTCCTGAGCATGTTCAGGAGATCCATATGGAGGAGGCTCTCACTTCTGAAAGTGATTACATCATTAAGACCTCAACCATGGCAACCCATCCCATTGACACTTCAACTAAAGCTGTCAGTGAGCAGGGGAAAACCAGTAGCCAAGAACAACAAGCTGGTGATGAGGAAGTAGACTTAGGTCCAATTATCTCATCCCCAGTGATTCTTCTACTGAAGATGAGGAGAATCTCAGACTAAAGATGTAAAAACTGACCAAAACATGCACCTATTTAGTCTCCAAAGTCAGTCAATTATAATCTTAAGTGACTACCTTGCAAAGAATGGTTAATGATCAGCAACTTGAGATTTCTGATCTCAAGGAACAACTAGCTAGGAGACCCTTCAGGAGGACTCAACCAGGAACAAAAGAATATAAGGATCTGATAGACTTAACCTCTAGCTCACCTATGCAAGTGGGTGATGCAACCAAAAAGGGGGAGGAAGTTGTCATAATCACAGAACCTAGGAGTCCTTCTTAGAGTATGGACATTGAGGAATCACCAACCTCACTTGCAATTATTCACACTCAGCAACCTCCTCAAGTTCATATTGATGTGAACCACTCATACAAAGTCTCTTTGAGGAGGGAATACCAAGGGCAATGCCAACCCCACCATATGGAGCTGCAAATGAAATTCAAGGGTGGAGGTATGATACTATAGAAGAGCCCTAGTACTGCATAGATTTCAAGGACAATAAGAAGTCTTAAATAACTTCAACTTTTATGACGGTCTCTTTGAAGAAAGGATTGTTGAAGAACTCAGCCAAAGAAGAAGAAAACTGCAAACAGGCAATGTCATTGGTCAACTGGATGTTGAGGTGGAACCTAAGATTAGCTTCGAAGGGGAAACCTTAACTGATGGCCCAGTGATAGAGCCTGTGAGCATTATCACAGAAACAACTACTTCAACACCTTCACCCTTAGTGATGCACCAATTGGTGAAGGTGCTTCACAACCTCTCTCTGGTTAGAGCTTGACTGCTGAACCAAGCAATGAAGGCCAAAGCTCGCTCCACCCTGAGTCACCAAGGCCTATGAGTGACAAATGGAAAAGGAAAATGTCCTCTGAAGAGATTGAGGAGAAAGAAAGAGAGAGGAAGAGGAAGCTAAGGGGAAAGAGTTCAACTGGTTCCTCTGGCTTCATGGAAGCTACAATCAGGAGAGCCCCCAGGCCAATACTCAAGATGATGAGTTGAGGGCTGCCAGATTGAACTATTTGGAAACCAGGAACTATAACATTAATTAACTTATCTCTCTTCCCTTAGAAGAGTTAAATGAACTGGCAGACTTAGAGCTGACAAAGGAGAGGAAGGAGGCAGAGGATGCAGAGTTACTCCTCAAAGTCAAAGAAGAAAGAAAGCAAAAGAGGATTTACAAACATGCTCCTACCCTCTCCCTAGTTCATGAAAGCCTTGAGAGAGAGGTTGTGGCAACTGAACAACCTCAGGTAGATAAGAAGGCTCACAGATAAAACATGATGAACTACCTGAGTGCCACAGGCCTCTATCAGGCATCTGCACTTCTTCCCCTCTTATATGAATACATTGAATTTGAGTATCTTAAGTAGCTGGAACAACAATTCATAAATGAACAAAAAGCTGCTAAGAGAAAGATGAGGGAAGAATCTGTAAAGTCAATAGCCATCATCCAAAAGAGCCAAAAGAAGTCTGCTGACAGACAAAGGATGATGAGCTTCTTGAAGCTGTATGGATTCTCCGGAAGGAGGCTTGGTCCAATGTCTCTACCTACTATGGATGAGCACATTAGAGTGATCAAGCAGAATATTAAAAAGGGAGAGCTTGTGGACTTGCATTCTCCACCAAGTCAAGCTCCTCCTAAGGTAGAGGTTATAGTTGAACCAACACAAACAATACAACCTGAACCTTCAGCTGCATCTCAGCCAACCTCATCTTCTATTCCATAGCAGGGTTCTACACCTTCTCCTTCTTAACCTGTAAGGGAAGAGGACCTAACTGAGAGAGACACAATAGAACAACCTGGTATTGAAGACCAGCCCTCTCAGTTCAACACTCCAAAGAGGAAGAAAGGATGGCCATGAAGAAAGTATCTAAGAAAACAAAGGCATCTACTTCCAGACCTCAGGATGAGTCAGAGCATCCAGAGAAAGTGTAACAAAAGGCTGATCAACCAACTCCTACTCTTGTACAGCCTTTTGCAACTAGAAGACCCATCCTGTCTTGGACTTTTGCTGCTAATACAGACAGATGGTATATCATCAGAGATCAAGGTGGTCAAGATGTCTACTTCTGGCATGACATACTTGATCTACCTCTACATGATCTCCATAACATGAGAAGATACTATGAAAGTCTGAGGGATCCTGACTAGATGATGAAGAAAGGAGTGGCCTTGATCCTAAAAAGGATTATCAACTGAAGAACAATCTTCTCTGTTTTGGTAGCATTAGCCTAGGGGGAGTTTTTAAGGTTTATATAAAGGCTGATGTACCAAAGCAACCATAGACTTCCTGCATCCATGCACTCAGTACCAAGTAGAAGATGCTCCGGATGTTTTATACTTAGAACAAGAATATCTACCGAAGCCAAAGTAGCTCCGGAAGCTTTATACTCTGCACAAGAAATATTCTAAGTATAAACTCTTCTGAATCCAAAGACCAAATCTTTCGAAGCCAAAGATGAAGTCTTCCGTAGCTTCAAAGACAAAGTCTTCCGAAGCCAAATGAATTGAAGACTGATTTCTTCCAAAGACTTAGAAGAACATGCTTTTCTCTGATGTACTTTTACATAAAGCTGACAAACTTTCCGCTACAACTTTGAAGACTCACCAACTTGGATGAGTTGGTGAAAAGTTTCATGCCTTTTGTAATTGTACATTGAGGTCTTTGTCTGTAACTTTTTACTTTATGTACTTTTCCTTTTTATATTATATTAGGATGTGAGCTATGGCATGTCATAGTCACTAGTCAAAAGGAAATCTGTCTTTTGACTCTATATTGATTTTGTTATCTTTCAATGTTCCAACTGGCTTTCCAAGTATAACCGGTTGTAGGATGTAGTATAAAGTATCTCAGGGTATTGTAACTTATAACTTATGCATTGTAACTCTTGTAAGAGAACTTGATATTAATATACAACATTCTTAAAAACCATATATTGTTCTTCTTGAGTTCTGTCTCATTGTTACTTGTGTTTTTTGCATCTTGTTCTTAAACCCGGTTTTCTATTTGAACTGTTAGGTGTTCTAACACTCTCCTCATTGTTAGACTGATTGTATTAACATCCCTTAACCGGTCCTGCACATGTACATACAAAAAGTTTTAAAATTATATATTTGTTTTATCAAATTTTTATCTTAATTTTAAATAAAATTATATAATGTTAACTATATATGTAAAAAGTTAACAATATATAAAATTAAACACTAAATACATGTACATACAAAAAGTTTAATTTTTATCTTAAACTTATATAAAATTATATAATGTAATATATACATATATATATATAGAAAAAGTTAATATAATATATAAAATAAAATAAAATATAAACGGTCATTTATATGGTTGTAAACGGTCATTTACCTTTACTGCAAAATGTTGTTTACTTTCATGCAAACTGTCATTTACAGTTTGACAAACTGCCATTTACAGTTGACAAACTGTCGTTTACAGTTGACAAACTGACGTTTACAGTTGACAAACGGCCGTTGTCTTGTCTAGTGTAAAATACAGCTGGTGGTATGTGAAACAACAACCCCTTTTGTTTTCGCTTAAGATTAGAACCTTAAGCATTAAAGTATACAATACATTAACTCAGTATGTTATGGATATGCTATGTATTTACAGGTTTGTGTATTCTTGTCAATTTTATGGAGTTTTCAAATGATTAAATGTACGTATGTTGGCTTTGTATGCTGGTTAAGCTATGTTTTATTAAATATAAGAGATGTGATTTGAGTGAACTTTTAGCTGTTGTTGAAGTATATGGATGTAGTTAGGGATGAAGGATTGGTTAGAAATTTCATGATAACCTAAAAAAAACTATGTTTCATATTTGATTATATATCCGGTGTTTTTATGTATGTTTTAAGTTGGCGTATTTTGTTTGAATTTGCATTAAATATAATTTGTTTTAATTAAAACAGAAAATAATGGATGTACTGCAAACGTGTTGCAAAATTATTTATACGTTTTGGTGCATGTGACGTATTTGCTACGCACTAGTTTAATTATAATAGAAAATAATGGATGCGTCACATATGTGTCGCAAATAAATATATGCTTTGTGACGTATTTGCTACACACTAGTTAAATAAAATAGAAAATAGTGGATGCGTTGTAAATATGTCTTAAAATTATCTATATTTGTGATGCATTTGCTACTTACAGTTTATTTAAAACAAAAATTAATGGATGTGTTGCAAAGTATAAATAATTTTACAAAAAATTATATACATGTATGATAAAATATAATTAGATATATGTATTTATGATGAATTATTTATATTTTATGATGAATTTGCTATGCACAATTAAATAAAATTAAAAAACAAGTTGTGTTACAAAATAATGAATATATATAAATTCTACCCATTGTCGGCATAAAGTTAAAACCATTACTGGCCCTTTGAGCCAGTAATGGCTAATGAAGTCATTATGTGTCAATTAGGGTAATTCATGGTCAATGATGGTCATTATTAACCTGCTAGGGTCTATGAAGAGATTAGAGTTAGTTATGATCATGATCATTGATGGTTACTTACAACTGAGGGTGACCATTAAAGTTATTTATGGTCAATTAGGATCGTTGATGTTCAATTAGAGAATGACCAATTAGAGTTATTAATCATCGTTGTAGGTCCTTAATAGTTAATCATGGTTATGGACGGTCAAGTAGGGTCAATTATGATCACTCATGATCACTCATGGTTAGTTAGGGTCAATGATGATTGGTTATAGTAATTTGTGGTTAGTTAGGGTTGTTGATCGGTAACTAGAGTCAAAAAAGATCAATGAGAGTCGTTGATCATCCTTTTAAGTTGTTAATAATTAATTAGAGTTAATGCTCCCACCGATTCAAGGCAAGAATGATAAAGTATGGAGGCCGGTTCAAGAACAGCCAACGGAGAATAATGTTCGAGTAGATCCAGATCCATCAGCGGCCGTTCAGAAACCAATTTCGAGTAATATCGGTGGTAGGTCTTTTAAGGAGACTCTGTTAGATCTGGATCCTGTCTCAGAACCGGTGGTCATTTCGATTCCGGATGAGACTCCGCGTTGCAATGAAGGGCATGATGTTGGGTTATTGGGTAGGGTAGAGGATTTTAACTCTTTAACGAATTTGAGAGTTTGGTTTTCATCAAGTTTTAATCTGAATGTTACGTTCAAGTACTTGGGAGGGCTTAACGTTATTGTGATTTTTTATTCAATTGAAGATAAGTTATGGTTTTTTAAAAACAAAACTTATGGGAAAAGGTTTTTCAATCGTTAGAAGATTGGGAGGGTCAAATCATTGAATTCGAACGCATTGCACGGATTAAAGCGTATGGGGTCCCGTTGTGTTTAATGGTTGATAAGGTCATTAAGGAGATAGGGGCCACGGTGGGGAGGTTGTTCAATTTTCGAACCCTAGTGATGGTGATGATTTTATGAGAGTCCTTTGTAAGTCGATGAAGAGGGTTCTGTTCAGAGTTCAGTTGTCCTGGAAGTCCAATGTATTCCCGGTGGTGGTTGAAGAAGATCCCGGGGATTGGGTCCCGGATTGCCTCATTGATGTTGAGGTAGATGAGTCTTATGCTAGCAAAGGTAATGCGGATGTTTCCATAGAGGAGGAGGTAGAAAATATTGTGCATGGAGATGATGGGGAAGGTGACGTCAATTTGGAAAGTACGGGTTTTATGGAAAATAACAGTGATTCTTCTATCTTTCCTATTAATGATTGTAATCATGACACTAATAATTGTGGGGAGGATATTAATAGGCAAGAGAATATAACTTTTAATCAGTCAAATATGGTGGGAGATAAAGGTGTGGGGACTTTCAAAAAGTCAAAGGGGTATAGAAAGAAGGCCAGGAAGAATGTTTCGGTATCACCTGTGGTCCAAAATAGGCCCAAGAAAAGGCCCAGGGGTGGTGAAGACTTGTTTGATGTGGATAGATTTATTAATAATGTCTATGGTACTCCGGCCTAAAATTCTGTGGATAAGGAAATAGCCCAAGAGGTGTTTTGTACTCCTGATTTGAATAGAGATATTATTGGTGAGGATGTTAATGTCGAAAACCAGGTGTGGACCACGTTAATTCTGTGGGGAATTATGTAATTCAAAAGGAAGTTGAAGACACACTTGCTTTAGGAGTTAAAGTGGGGGCGACAAATATTGATATTTTTCCAGATTCGGTTACTAAAATGGTTAGGGAAGAAGGTTTTCAAGAAGTTATCCAATGAATGTTTTGTCTCTAAATGTTCGTGGGTTGGGGGATGATAAGAAGTGGGATTGGATTCAGCAATTACGTAGAGAGAACGAAGTTAGTATGATTTTTATTCAAGAGACTCAACTTATTTTGTTAGATGGGGTAAATATGGGAAGAATATGGGGTAACGACGAGTTTCAGTTTGAATGGGTTCCGGCTAATGGGAGGTCGGGTGGCTTACTTACGGTGTGGATTCTAAGGTGGTGAATGTACAATCTGTGATAAAAAATCAAAACTTTGTGCTTATGTTGGGTGAGCTCAAAGAAAATGGAAAGGGGCTGCTTTGTGGGAATGTATATGTTCCGCATAGGATCATTGATAAAAGACGTGTTTGGGATGACATTAAGAATGCTACGAGTTTCAACCAAGATTATGTGATCATGGGAGGGGATTTCAATTGCGTGAGAAATAGAGATGAAAGGAAAAATTCTAAGTTCAATGCGGTGGCGGCACGTGAATTCAATGAGTTCGTAGATGATCTTAGGTTATGCGAGCGTCTTCTACGAGGCCGTAGGATAAATTAGTCGCATCGACCGTATTTTTATTTCACCAAGCTTCATGTTGGACTGGCCCAACGCGGAGTATCGAGTGTTATCTCGGGATTTATCTGATCATTGTCCCTTGTTGCTTAAGGTTGTTTCCCGGAATTTTGGATCGAAACCATTTCGTTTCTTCAACTCTTGGCTTGATCGTGATGGAATTGAGGATGTAGTGAACAGAGCGGCTGCTCGGGTGGTTGATGGTGATATTCCTCTTGATTTGTGTCTCATGATGAAATTGTGAAATATTAAAGCTGATTTGAAGCAATGGTTAAAACATGTCAACAAAAATGAAAGTGAAGAGGAGATTGTGCTGAGAAAAGAAATTGATATGCTTCAAGTATTGATGGAAGATAGAGCTTTATGAGAGGAGGAAAATTGGATTTTCGAAGAAGGCACCATTCGGTTGCGTGAGATGGAATTGTGGAAATCGAGAGATATTAAACCAAAATCCCGGGTGAAGTGGGCGAAAGAAGGAGATGAAAACACGGCCTTTTGTCATGGTTGTATAAAGAGTAGGAAGGCTAGTAATGCTATTCTAGGTCTTACGGTGAACGGCGTTTGGGAGACTAGGCCAAGCGTGATTAAATGTGAAGTTGTAAGGCCCGTTCCCGGGCACCTCACAGCTGGTCTATCATCGCACATAAAACATATATTTGCATTAACTTAATAAAAATGATGCAGCGGAAACTTTGAGTTTACTTTCAATTTACTTTCTATTGTTGTATTACATCACAAAAGCATTAAACAAAGAATGTCATCCCAAAAGAGCTGAGTAGCCACCTCGTGTCATCCTCAGCAACACTACCTGTCAACTGGAAACACATAAAAAGTCAGCGTTGCTGAGTGAGTTCTAGTTTTATATTAAAACTTAGTTTATCTTCATTAAAACCTTTTCTTTACTTTCATGCTATCACACATCATACGTACACGTAGATAATATCATTATTATCTTCTCTTATTCGTTCGTTCATCATTTCATCTTTTCCTGCGCAACAGATATCTTCCGTACCAATACCATATGCTACACCCCGAACTATATAGCTACTGGGCCGAAGTCTATAAGGAGATAGCTAAACGTGGTGCCACAGTACTAGAGGTAAGAGGTAGAGGTTCTATAATAATGGTCGATCACAAAGAAAGACCCTGATGTGCATCCACCCGGGGATATTTTCCGTACCAGTACCATATGCTACACCCCGAACTATATAGCTACTGGGCCGAAGTCTATAAAGAGACAGCTAAACATGGTGCCACAGTACTAGGGGTAAATGGTAGAGGTTCTATAACATCATCCTCCCGGGGTAGGGATCCCACACCGTTGGGCTAACACCTTAATTGGCGTGTCCCGATATCCAATGCTCGCAAGACTATCATTACTTTCATCATTCATTAATGCATGCATTCGTTCATCATGTTCCTCTTTCATTATCTTTCACTTTACGTTACATAATACTTTACGTTATAGTCATAAACATACCACGTAAAGTCACATTATAAGATAATAATAATAATAATAAATATAATAATAATAATAATAACCGCAACCATAATAATAATAATAATAATAATGAATAATAATAATGATAACAGTCATAATAACAATCATGCATTATCATGCAAATGAGCATTTATTAAACCCTAGGTCATATCAGGGCCAAACCCTACCTTTCTGGTTTTCCTGAAAATTCAAAAATAATTCCTAGGGTTTGGGGCACATGAGGACTATTTGGGCGCTTCAACCCTCAGGTGTTTCACCACTATGTAGGCGCATCAGCCTACACTTAACCAATTAACTCTTAGGCGCATAAACTATTCAGGCGCATGAGCTTGTACTTAGGCTCCTGAATAAAAGGTTGGGCGCATGAGTACTATTGGGGCGCATTGTTGGGTTTATTGGACTTAAACAATATTGTTTAACCATTTTAAACAAGAAAACGCAGCGGAATATGAACTTAATTTCGTATTCTATAATCTGAAAATTAAAGTTCATAATATTATTTCAACAAACCCAAAGACAAAGGATCATATATATGTGAATAGATTAGTTATCAAAAGGCAAACATAACAACCAAATCAACACAATGTACTACCTTTAGAGGCTGTCAAAAACTGTGGATGAAGCTGTCAAAAATGTGGATGCATGATGAAAATGAAGCTGCTCTTGGACGGCCAAAGCATCAACAATAGGTGTTCTTAAATGTCCATACCCACAAGCCCTTTTAGCAACACCTTTTGCTAGGATTTGTTCACCAATTCGAACCAAGAACCAAGCTGAAAACGAATTTCAGCAGTGTACTTCACAAGGCTGCTGGAACCCATTTTCCAGCAATAAAATCCGTCCTTTTGATGAAAGAAAAGAATCCTTGTGTCGGTTTGCATGTGAGAAAAGAGTAGGTGAAGTGTGTGTGTGTTCTAGGAAGAGAAGTGCTTCAAGAACACAAAAGAAAGAACAATGAGAGGCTGCCTGAGCCCTTGTTCCAGCCGTGGGTTTGAGTAGCTTTGTTGATGAGTTTTGATGTCACAAAATGGCCAAGGATCCAAGGAGAGAATCCCTCAAGTGTTTATGCCCCAAGCTTGTATGCAACACTTTCTTGTTAGGAAGAAACACCACCAAAATCGAAATCCCCTTCTCCTTCTTGCTGAAAATCCGAGAGGTTCAAGAGAGAGAGAGAGGAGCTTCTTTTGTTCTTGCATGTCTTGAGAATAGGTAGAGAGAAGCAAGTTCAAGACACCATTAAGTGTGATGTTCAAATAAAAGGAATTGGTCCAATGAAAAAAAGAAAAGGGGCGGCCCTTTTTGACTGAATTTCAAAGGGTTATACCCCCTTTTAATTGAACACATTCACAAGTTAAATGGTCTTGAACTAGACATACAATTAACATTTAATTGCATGTACAAGTTATTTATAACTTATACAATTAATTATTTAACTTATAAGTTATAATCTCTCATTATTATTAGGTGTCATTTAACTAATTTAAATAACACATCAAATAATATAATTGAACAAATTATCCTAATAAGTTGTTCCCACTCATATGCAACTCGTTTAGAAAACCCATTTTCTAAATTGGTGTAAATATTTAATTGCATGATCATATTATCAATTAAATATTAATTGGTGTTTGCTAAGCTTGTTATTTGGTATAACCCGACTTGGATCATGACGTACTAACCACATCAATATTTTATGTATCTTGGGCATATAGAATCCTTCAATCTCCCACTTGCACAAGATTCATAGAAGATTGATGCAAGCAGATTATACCGCCTAACAACGGTTTACTACCCTTAATACGCATGACTTAGAAGCCATTCAATAACATCATCCCCTTCAAGTATCCAACTTGAAATGATTTAGGTGAATTAATCATTTATCCTTTTGTTACAGATGTCATGTTAAATCCAAGGACACAGAATGATCATTCCTTGTTGATTTAACTTAATCAGGCCTTAGACATCGTACTCTCAACGAATAAGAGGAACAAATCCCATCTTGACAACATACGTTTCTCACAATCACCTTATGTCATATCTGAACATAGCCTTATGTACTGACAATTATCTCATATCAGTGAAGAACTAGCTCAAGGTATAACACTTGGTGAATATCAAACCCAATATGTATCTCAGGTCAGAGGATACCAAATGATATTCGCCTTTACTCAAATTTACTTATGATCAATCAATAAGATTCCATGTAGTAAGATTTGAGATGCGGGTCAGTCCAATATTCGTATCCTACGAATATCTATGAACCTTGGTAGCAACCAATTGCTCTATATTCATGCCTTATGAATATCCACCAATCCAAGTTCACAATAGTCTTACATTCATATTTGTTCCCACAAATACGAACGACTACGGACATTTAGAATAATAAAATTATCCATGGATGTAAACATGCTAAAAGGAACATTACTTAAAATATCGTAAACACATAGATAAGTTAAGTATTACTATTGTTCCATATTAATAATATTAATACTAAACAGATCAATTCCAATCACTAGAATATCGAAGTCCTGAGGCACAAGTATGACTTTCATGCTTTGCCCTTTCAAGGAGCTTCGTGAGTGGATCCGTAATGTTTTGATCAAAGTGAACTTTGCGAATACATATCTTTCCCTTTTTCAACTTCATCCCTTATGTAGTTGAATTTCCGCTCATTGTACCTAATCTTTTGATGTGCACGGGGTTCCTTGATTTGAACAATCGCACCCTCGTCATCACAAAGATTTTTAAGGGGTCTTGAATGGTAGAGACCATCCTTAGATTGGTGATAAACCTTTTTATCCATGCAGCTTCCCAAGCTGCTAATGAGGCGGCTATGTATTCGAATTCTGTACTGGACAATGCTACCCTATTCATAATGGAGATGTACCCCGATTGTGATCGAGGATCATCTCGATCAGTTTGGAAACTAGCATTCGTGTAACCCTTCACAACCAGTTCCTCTTCATCAGATCCATATATTAGAAACATATCCTTAGTCCTCCTAAGGTATTCAATTATACATTCAACAACCATCCAATGGCTGTTACTAGGATTCTGCTGATATCTATTTGTCATGCTTAACGCGCATGACTCGTCCAGTCTAGTGCATATCATCGCATACATGATGGATCGTATAGCAGACGCATATGGGATGTCCTTCATTCGATGTTGCTCATCGTTTGAGCTTGGACATTGAGATGCACTCAATATTGTCCCTCCTTGAATAGGTACTATACCTTTCTTAGAGTTTACCATCTTGAACCTTTTCAAGATTTTATCAATGTATGCACTTTGGTTTAACCCTATCAACCGCCTCGATCTATCCCTATAGATCTTTATTTCTAAAATAGAGACGGCTTCACGGAGATCCCTTTTGGAAAGATAATTTCCAAGTGTAGTATGTCATCAACATACAATACTAAGAACGTAATTGTACTCCCACTAGCCCCTTGATACACACAATCCTTGTTAGCGTTCTTGATGAAACCCAATTTCTTGATCTTTCATCAAAACGTTGATTCCAATTTCTCGATGCTGGTCTCAATCCATAGATTGATATTTTTAACTTGCATACTTTATCAGGATGACTTTAGCATTGCCATTGGCGAGAAGGTTTCATCATAATCAACCCTTTGACTTAGAGTGAAACCTTTTGCTACAAGTCTTGCCTTGTAAGTATCCAAGTTTTCATGCATGTCAGTTTTCTTCTTGAAAACCCACTTGCATCCAACCGGTTTGGAGTTAAGTGAAGAGTCAACCAATTCCCAAACTTGGTTGTCATACATGAATTGCATCTTTACGTTCATGGCTCCTAGCCACTTGTCACAATCCGAATTGGACATTGCATCATGGTATGTAGTTGGCTCTTCGGAGTCAACAACGTAGCATCCATCTATGAAAAATCCACATCTTTCATGTGAAATGCTAACTTTACCAGATCAGCGAACGTTTTGTGTGTATTGATCAACCTTTTGATCATGATCAACAACCTCTTATTGATTGCTAGTGTCAACCAAACGTGTATCGGCTTGTGGATCTTGATCCTTATCAAATTCCACTGTTCTATGCGTCATTCCTTCCATAAGGAATTTGGCTTCCAAGAACTCTGCCTTTTGAGCAATGAATACCTTTTGCTCTGTTGGATCAAAGAAATAGTATCCTATACAATCCTTTTATATATCCAACAAATATACACTTAGTGAATTGACTTGCAGTTGGTTTGGGTGTTAAGCTTAACATAAGCTTCATAACCCATACTTTTAAATATGATGGCGATGGAACTATTCCATTTCATATTTCAAAAGGCGTCGAATCCACTTTCTTGGTTTGGGCCATATTCAAAATACGAGTCTCGGAGAGTAGTGCGAAACCCCAAAATGATTAGAGGTAGTGAGCTTATAGCCATCATAGGTCGAACCATATCCAATAGGGTTTGATCTCCTTTCAGACACATCATTATGTTATGGTGTTCTGTGAGGAGTAAGTTGTGAGACAATCTTACAACTTCCTAGATGATCCCCAAAAGTCTCACTTAGGTATTCACCTTCTCTATCTAAACGGAGAATTTTTGTAGTTCTATCGAGTTGATTTCCTACTTCATTCTTGAAGTTTTTGAACATTTCAAATTCTTCATGTTTATGTGCCATCAAGTACACATAACCATAGCGACTATAATCGTCGGTTAAGGTAATGAAGTAAGTTTCACCATACCTTGTCATTGTATTAAAAGGAACACATACATCCAAATGTATGATTCCTAATAAGTCTTTTTGCCCTCTCATTAGTACCACTAAAGGGCGTGTTGGTCATCTTACCTTGTAAACAAGATTCACACTTATCAAATGAACAATTTTCATTTGCTTTTAAAAGACTATTCTTTTAAGGTGTTTAAGTCCGTTTCTTGTTTATGTGACTAAGATGACAATGACAAGAATAAGAGTCACTTAAACCATTTTAAGTCTCTTGGTGTATGATAGGTATAATGTGTTATTATAGGAAGGATCATCATGAACCAGTTCATAAATATCATTAGAAGGCATAGCCTTGAAATAATATACATCATCCATATAAACATAAATACCATCATTTACTCACTTTAAATCATAACCATATCATTTTAAAAGGGAAACTTAAATCATGTTCCTAGTCAAACTAGGAGCATATAACAAGTTTTGAAGAACAACTTCCAAACCTTTTTGAAAGTTTCAAAACATAGTCTCCTTTGTTAAAGTGCTTATTTCTTTTGAACCCTTGCAACATATTGCAATAGTTAGTTCCACATGTGGTATCCAATTACCCATGTGCTTTGAGGAAATAACATTTAAGTCAATATGGATTATGAAAGTTGTGCTTGAGGTTTGCCCAGCATCCCTCTTATTTCTCAACTCTTTGAGATAGGTTGGATGAATCCCTTTCAAATGACCTATCTCACCATACTCAAAGCATGGATTGTTTTCAGTTACCTTAAGCTTCATAAGCTTAGGTTTTGGAGGTTCCGCTTTGATCTACCCTTACCCATTGCCTCTGATGTGCCATTCTCCTTTGGCAACATTTGCCTTAGGATCGGGAATGGCCTCAACATCGTGGGGTTCGGGTTGGTTAGGTGTAGGATCGTCAAGGACATATGCCTTTGCTCTTGCTTGAGAACAATTCTTAAGTTTCGAGACTAGTCCATAAGGTTATTATGGTAGAGACGATCCCTCTCTAAAATAGTTCTCGGTGATAGGGTATGGACGGTCGGGGTGGTAGCATTATTGTTTGCGGTCATTCTACAAATTTTTCAAAGTTCCATTTAGTATTTCAAAAAAAAATTTCATTTTAATTATTAATACCCTTTATGTCTCATAGACAATTAATAATTAAAATCTAGAATCCAACGTTACATTCAAATAATGGTTAGGTGACCTTTATCCATTATTCAAATTAACAAGGTAGTCAATATTTGACAATTGCAACCCTTTGCAACTTCTAGCGGTATGGGATCGACTTTAAACGTCATATGCAAAGTCGGCATGTTAATCCCATCAACACCATTTGGAAACCATATCTTAGGTGATCCATTCAACATGGTTTGCAAATCAAGTTACCCTACTTGCACACACATGTGAGTTTACCAACACAAGTGGTTAGGTGACCTTTATCCCACCAATGTGGTATTCTCACCTTAAGTCATAAGTTCCCTCAAAATGGTTAGGTGACCTTTATCCCATTAAGAGTTTCCAAATGACTTAAGTGTTGTGCAAAAGGACGGTGTTAAACTTGTTTGAAAAAGGGATTTTTAGTTTTCATTGATTCTAGTTTGAAAACTCTATTTACCTTGTATTTGCATGCTTTCAAATGCAAGGTATCCTATGGTTCACTTTTAATAAAACCTCTTTTATTAAATCATTAATCCTTTAATAACCTTTTATTAATCACTTAATGATTAGGAACCATAAAATTCAGCTTGTTAAGTTTGTTAATTAGTTTGTTATGCACATCCAAATGTCAAATAACAATCATACAACAAACAACCAAACAAGTACAATCATACAAGCATATGTGCATAACTATAGCCACTAAGTTGACTACACTTGTTTGCCATCACAAGTGTTGTCATAAGGTCTTTCCTAAGGGTTCAACACAACACAAATGATGAGGTCTTCAAAGACTCCCACTTGAACTTGCATCCAAATGCTTCAAGTCCATCCTTTGTGTCTTCCTTTTGTGCTTCCTTCCCGAGCATCTTCTTTTACAAAATATATATCCTAATACATATTTTCTAGTAAAAGAAAAATAACTCCTAATCTATTTATTACATTACCAAATGAATAAACAAATTACAATCCAAATAGAAACACCAAAAGGATTATTACAACCCATAAAGAATGAATACAACCAACATGACAAGATTACAATCAACCAAATCCAAAACACACATGGTCAAGGCTATGTTATGCACTAATATATGTATCCACATACATAATTTCAAGAACCAAAATGAACCCCATTTGACCCTAAATTTTCAGCCAACACAAACTAAGAATTTAGGGTCTATTGTCCAAACAAAAACACAATCAATCAATTTGATATTTTCCTTTCAAGATCCAATCATAAGCATGCATGATTACAACCTTGAAAGGTTGGGGTATCATCAAATCATCACAAACAGCCCTATTGAGGTTGTTAAACCTTATATATCCAAATATACAAGAACATATGAAACTAATCATCCACATAACCGGCTCTAGATGCCATTGTTGGGTTTATTGGACTTAAACAATATTGTTTAACCATTTTAAACAAGAAAACGCAGCGGAATATGAACTTAATTTCGTATTCTATAATCTGAAAATTAAAGTTCATAATATTATTTCAACAAACCCAAAGACAAAGGATCATATATATGTGAATAGATTAGTTATCAAAAGGCAAACATAACAACCAATCAACACAATGTACTACCTTTAGAGGCTGTCAAAAAACCGTGGATGAAGCTGTCAAAAATGTGGATGCATGATGAAAATGAAGCTGCTCTTGGACGGCCAAAGCATCAACAATAGGTGTTCTTAAATGTCCATACCCACAAGCCCTTTTAGCAACACCTTTTGCTAGGATTTGTTCACCAATTCGAACCAAGAACCAAGCTGAAAACGAATTTCAGCAGTGTACTTCACAAGGCTGCTGGAACCCATTTTCCAGCAATAAAATCCGTCCTTTTGATGAAAGAAAAGAATCCTTGTGTCGGTTTGCATGTGAGAAAAGAGTAGGTGAAGTGTGTGTGTGTTCTAGGAAGAGAAGTGCTTCAAGAACACAAAAGAAAAGAACAATGAGAGGCTGCCTGAGCCCTTGTTCCAGCCGTGGGTTTGAGTAGCTTTGTTGATGAGTTTTGATGTCACAAAATGGCCAAGGATCCAAGGAGAGAATCCCTCAAGTGTTTATGCCCCAAGCTTGTATGCAACACTTTCTTGTTAGGAAGAAACACCACCAAAAATCGAATCCCCTTCTCCTTCTTGCTGAAAATCCGAGAGGTTCAAGAGAGAGAGAGAGGAGCTTCTTTTGTTCTTGCATGTCTTGAGAATAGGTAGAGAGAAGCAAGTTCAAGACACCATTAAGTGTGATGTTCAAATAAAAGGAATTGGTCCAATGAAAAAAAAGAAAAGGGGCGGCCCTTTTTGACTGAATTTCAAAGGGTTATACCCCTTTTAATTGAACACATTCACAAGTTAAATGGTCTTGAACTAGACATACAATTAACATTTAATTGCATGTACAAGTTATTTATAACTTATACAATTAATTATTTAACTTATAAGTTATAATCTCTCATTATTATTAGGTGTCATTTAAATAATTTAAATAACACATCAAATATATAATTGAACAAATTATCCTAATAAGTTGTTCCCACTCATATGCAACTCGTTTAGAAAACCCATTTTCTAAATTGGTGTAAATATTTAATTGCATGATCATATCATCAATTAAATATTAATTGGTGTTTGCTAAGCTTGTTATTGGGTATAACCCGACTTGGATCATGACGTACTAACCACATCAATATTTTATGTATCTTGGGCATATAGAATCCTTCACGCATGACCCCATACTTAGTCTTTCTAGCCAATTTTCTAGGCGCATGAGCTACTACTCAGGCGCATGAAGCATACTTAACTTTCTAAGGCAGTAAACTAGGCGCATTAGGTACTGTTTGGGCGCATGAGCAACACTTAATAATTCTAAGGCATTATTTAGGCGCATGAGCCTTATGTAGGCGCATCAGCAACCTGTTCAACATGTTTCTAAGTCATTTTCTGTCCCAAACATCATATTACCTTGTTCTAAGCTTACTCATACTATTCTAAGCATGACCATAACATAAAACATCCGTAAACATCATCATACATGCATGGGTACATACGGTTACATACTTAAGTTCTTTAAAGACATTTTACATGTATTTCCAGCCCCAAAAATCATATAAAACATGTAAAAATGGGGTTCTAGAAACTCACCTTTGCTGTTTTGCAGCCTCCAACTCTAAACCCTGAACTTTCCAAAGAACTCAGACCCCTAGATACGTCTAAAACACATAAACCCGAACACACATACACATAAGAACATATATTCTCAGTTGCTTAGTCAAAACACAACAAAAACCGAGCCAATTATACACAATTTACTTACCTTCGAATTTCTTCTTCTTCTTCTCTCTAGAACCCGAAAGTTTTTCTCCTCCTTCTCTCTCTAAAATTGGTAGAAAGGTGAAAAGCAGCAGGGCATGGGCGGCCATGCCACTTTTGTACAAAATTTATAAAAGACTTTGTACTTTGAACATTTTTAACCCCCCATCTTTGGGTCAAATTATATCTCCTTCTTTTATTCTTCATTTCCTTCTAAAAAATATGGGTGTTACAAGTCCACCCCCTTATATAGGTTTCGTCCCCGAAACCTGTTATTCCTCAAACAGATGAGGGTAATGCTACCTCATCTCTTATTCAGTCTCCCACGTTGACTCGGATCCCTTCCTGTGCTTCCACTGTACACGTACAAGAGGAACCACTTTATTCCTTAACCTCCTCTCCTTACAATCAATGATCGCCACTGGTTGCTCCACGTAATTGAGTCGCCCGTCTACCTCGATGTCTTCCAGTGGTACAACCATGTCCTCGTCTGCCAAACACTTCCTCAAATGAGATACATGGAATGTTGGGTGAATTCCACTCAACTCATCAGGTAGGTCTAACCGATAGGCCACCTCTCCCACCCGAGCAATGATTCGGAAAGGCCCTATATACGTTGGGCTTAACTTGCCCCGCTTTTTGAAGCGTATGATTCCTTTCCAAGGCAAAACCTTTAACATTACTCTATCACCCACGTTGAATTCAATTGGTCTCCGCCTTTTATCGGCATACGACTTTTGTTTGTCCTTTGCCGCCTTCATGAAAGCTTTGATTCTTTCTAGCTTCTCCGTCATAGCCTCGATGACCTCGACACCTCCTAACACCTTCTGCCCAATGTCTCCCCAACATACAGGCGTCCTACATCTCCGACCGTATAGCATCTCATACGGAGGCATGCCAATACTGGCATGATAGCTGTTGTTGTATGAGAATTCTGCTAATGGTAAGTGATCATCCCAACTTCCTCCAAAATCGATCACGCATGCTCGAAGCATATCCTCGAGCGTTTGTATCATCCTCTCAGACTGACCGTCCGTCTGAGGATGATATGTTGTTCTAATGTGTAGCCTCGTCCCCATTGCATCATGGAATCTCCTCTAAAACTTCGATGTAAACCGACTGTCACGAACCGACACGATGGACACCGGCACGCCATGACGAGCTACGATTTCCTTGATGAACAGATCCGCCAATCTTTCGGATGAATACGTCTCACGGATCGGTAGGAAGTGGGCACTCTTTGTTAGTCGGTCGACAATCACCCAAATAGTATCGCATCCCCTCGACGTGCGAGGTAGCTTAGTAATGAAGTCCATGGTGATATGCTCCCACTTCCATTAGGGTATATCCAACGGTTGGATCTTCCCGTACGGTTTCTGGTGTTCCGCCTTCACTTGTAAACAAGTCAGGCACTTACTCACGTACTCCACCACGTCACGTTTCATGCCCGGCCACCAATAGTCCTTCCTCAAGTCTTGATGCATTTTAGTAGCACCGGGATGAATGGAGTATTGGGTTTTATGAGCTTCATCCAGAATCTTTTCCCGCAACCCTCTGCAACGGGGAATCCACATCCGCCCATATCAGGTCCTAACACCGAGAGTGTTTTCCCTCAATTCGGCGACCAAGCCCCTCATCCTCTCAGAGTTAAGATGACCTTCTTTTAATGCCTCATCTTGAAACTCTTTGACCTGCACCATCACATCGGAGGTCATGATCAATTGGTACGCCTTCACCCGGATCGGCTCGGGTCTCTCCTTTCGGCTAAGGGCATCTGCCACTACGTTGGCCTTGCCCGGATGATAGTGGATCTCGCAATCATAATCTTTTATGAGCTATAATCATCGTCTCTGCCTCATGTTCAAGTCCTTCTGCTCGAAGAAGTACTTCAAGCTCTTGTGATCCGTGAAGATCGTGCACTTCGTCCCGTATAGATAGTGCCTCCAAATCTTCAATGCAAAGACCACCGCCGCCAACTCTATGTCATGAGTAGAATAATTAACCTCATGAACTTTTAGTTGCCGGGATGCATAGGCTATAACTTTGCCTCTCTGCATCAACACACAACCCAATCCCAAGTACGAAGCATTTGAATAAACCACTAAGTCTTCACTTCCCTCGGGCAATGTCAAGACAGGAGCTTGTGTTACTCTCGTCTTCAACTCCTTAAAGGCACCCTCCTGGTCTCGACCCCACACGAACTTCACGTCCTTGTGAGTCAACTTAGTCAAAGGCGAGGCTATCTTGGAAAAGTCTTGAATAAACCTCCGGTAGTATCCTGCCAATCCCAAGAAGCTACGAATCTCGGACGGCGTCTTAGGAGATTTTCATTGCATCACGGCCTCAACCTTTGTCGGGTCCACCATAATTCCCTCTGCATTTACCACGTGACCCAGAAATTGTACCTCGCGTAACCAAAAAGCACACTTGGAGAACTTGGCATACAGCTTCTCCTTCCTCAACGTCTCCAACACTTCCCGAATGTGACCGGCATGCTCTTCTTCGCTCCTTGAATAAATAAGGATATCATCATAAACACGATCACTGATTTACCCAACATCGGCCGACACACTCGATTCATCAAATCCAAAAAAGCAGCTGGCGCGTTGGTTAAACCAAAGGACATAACGAGAAACTCGTAGTGTCCATAACGCGTACGAAAAGCTGTTTTAGGACTGTCCTGCTCCTTCACTTTCATTGATGGTAGCCAGATCGAAGATCTATCCTCGAGAACCAACTGGCACCCTGGATCTGATCGAACAAGTCGTCAATCCTCGGTAACGGATACCGATTCTTTACCGTCAACTTGTTCAACTCGCGGTAGTCGATACACATTCTCATGCTACCGTCCTTCTTCTTCACGAATAAGACCGGAGCACCCCAAGGAGAGATACTCGGCCTGATAAAACCCTTATCGAGCAACTCTTGCAGTTGCTCGATTAACTCCTTCATCTCAGTCGGAGCCAACTGATACGGTGCCTTAGCGACAGGTTGGGCACCGGGTATCAACTCAATTTGAAATTAGATTTCGCGATCCGGTGGCACACCTGGTAGGTCCTCAGGAAATACATCAAGGAAGTCACACACCACCGGTACATCGGACAATAAGTGCTACATCCGCGCCTCATGCACTTTCCGGCCACCGCCATCGAAATCACTTTCGGAATCGTCGTAACCCGATCGCCATATATTGTCACCGGACTTCTGTCAGGCGCTGTCAGTCTAATCATCTTCTTTCGACACACGATATTCGCTTCATAGGTTGCTAACCAATCCATCCCTAGTACTACATCAAATCCACCTAGGGGCATCACGTGTAACTTAGCAGCGAACCTATGACCTTCTAATTCTATGGTGCAGTCCTCTATCACATCCGTAACTCTAGTGGACTTACCAATAGTAGTTTCTACGTCAAAGGGCTCATCAATGCATTTACTACTACCAGGCAGTTTAGCACAAAAAATAGCAGAAATAAAACTCCTACTAGCACCGGAATCAAATAACACAGAAGCAAGAGTTTGATCTACTAGAAACGTACCTGACACAACATCAGGGTCCGTCCTAGCCTCCTCCCTGGTCATGGTGAAAGCTCTGGCGCTTGCCCTAGGTCCTTCATTCCCCGTTTTCTTCACCCCGGAACCCCCGGCTCTGGGCTTCTTACAATCTTTACTCATATGACCACTTTCCCCACAATTAAAACACTTGCCCGCAAGGCAGTCCTTTGTGATGTGCCCCGCCTTCCCACATTTGAAGCACACGTTCAACCCCAACCTACATTCCCCCGCATGCTCCCTTCCACACTTGTCGTACCTCCTCGACCCCGCAGTCGATGTGGTCACGCGGCGGTCATCCACCCGTGCCTTTTTGTTACCCGTCGAGGCATCACCCCGACCAACCCTCTTTCCGTTCCAATTCCGATCACCACCACCCTTCCTGTTCGCCTCAGTCACCACCACCTCCCGCTCATCATATAGCCTCCCTGCCAAGTCCACTGCCGACCTAAACAAGCTCGGTCGGGCAGCCATCATGTGCCTGCGAATATCCGCTGGCAAACCCTGAATGTACCGCTTTATCTTTCGTGACAGGGGCGTCACCTGATCCGGCACCAGATGTGCCATCTCATTAAACTTTGTAGTGTACTACTGTTGTGTCATCGTTCCCGCCTCCAGCTACAGGAACTCCCTCTCAACCTTATCCATTTCCCGGTGAGGACAAAATTCCTCAATCACCAACTTCTTCAGTTCAGACCATCTCATCCTCCCGATGGCTCTGCTACCCTCGGCTTGGACTATATTGTCCCACCAACACAGAGCCGAGTCCACGAAAAAGTAGGTAGCGAACTTCACTTTTTGATCTTCCCGGTACTCGCTGATATCAAGAACAACCTCCGTTTCCCTCACCCACCAGTGAGCAGCAGCAGCGGTGCCATTACCATCAAAAGTAGGGGGCTTGCACCTCATAAACGCCCCGTAATTACAGCCTCGTGCTGGCTCCTGCATAGGCACCTCCTCCTCTTCCTCTTCGTCATTAGAAAGAACCGTTTCTGGCTCTGGTTGCTCCTACGTTCCTGAGGACCTATTCCTCTCTTTCCGTTCTCCTTCCCGAACGGCCTTTATCACTTCGGTCACCACAGACGGTAAGATCGTCTGCATGACCTGATGCACCTCTTCAACAACTGCCTCTTTTACCGAGGCTCTCAGATTGGCGCTCTAGTCTACACCCTCCGGATGAGGGGTCTCGGGTTCTTCAGGAACCACCTTCTCCATTCTAGGCCTTCCTCTTATGGCCCGTGGTTCAGCACCACGTCCGCCACCACCTCCACCACGTGAAGCCTTAGAATATCTACCATCAGCCATCTTCTAACACACTGAAAGATTCAAACACTAACACGGTCATTCAAGGGAATAGCTCAGTTTATGTCAAGTATGGTAAGTCCCTAATTACAGTGGCCAGTTGTGATTAGCCACTTACTTTACTCTTCGTACCCCGAGCATTACCTGTCCTGACTACATTAGTATCTAAATCTAACAGTAACACATAAACACATAACATGCGCACATAATACCGGTTAACCTTAAGAAAATACCTGATGGGACGCAGCTACTCAGATTGGCCTCCCTTCCCTGTCCTATTTTCAGTTTAAGTTAAAGTTTCTTTTGAAAATGTTTACCCATTTCACTTAAACTTTGGCTCTGATACCAACTTGTAAGGCTCCGTTCCCGGGCACCTCACAGCTGGTCTATCATCGCACATAAAACATATATTTGCATTAACTTAATAAAAATGATGCAGCGGAAACTTTGAATTTACTTTCAATTTACTATAAATGCTTTTGCCAGTTAATACAACGTACATCAATTACAAAATATCTATTGTTGTATTACATCACAAAAGCATTAAACAAAAGAATGCCATCCTAAAAGAGCTGAGTAGCCGCTCGTGCCATCCTCAGCAATACTACCTGTCAACTGGAAACACATAAAAAGTCAGCGTTGCTGAGTGAGTTCTAGTTTTATATTAAAACATAGTTTATCTTCATTAAACCTTTTCTTTACTTTCATGCTATCACACATCATACGTACATGTAGATAATATCATTATTATCTTCTCTTATTCGTTCGTTCATCATTTCATCTTTTCTTGCGCAACAGATATCTTCCGTACCAATACCATATGCTACACCCCGAACTATATAGCTACTGGGCCGAAGTCTATAAAGAGACAGCTAAACGTGGTGCCACAGTACTAGAGGTAAGCGGTAGAGGTTCTATAATAATGGTTGATCACAAAGAAAGACCCCGATGTGCATCCTCCCGGGGATATTTTCCGTACCAGTACCATATGCTACACGCCGAACTATATAGCTACTGGGCCGAAGTCTATAAAGAGACAGCTAAACATGGTGCCACAGTACTAGGGGTAAACGGTAGAGGTTCTATAACATCATCCTCCCAGGGTAGCGATCCCACACTGTTGGGCTAACACCTTAATTGGCGTGTCCCGATATCCAATGCTCGCAAGACTATCATTACTTTCATCATTCATTAATGCATGCATTCGTTCATCATGTTCCTCTTTCATTATCTTTCACTTTACGTTACATAATATTTTACGTTACAGTCATAAACATACCACGTAAAGTCACATTATAAGATAATAATAATAATAATAAATATAATAATAATAATAACAGCAACCATAATAATAATAATAATAATAATAATATAATAATAATAATAATAATAATAATAATGATAACAATAATGATAACGGTCATAATAACAATCATGCATTATCATGCAAATGAGTATTTATTAAACCATTGGTCATATCAGGGCCAAACCCTACCTTTCTGGTTTTCCTGAAAATTCAGAAATAATTCCTAGGGTTTGGGGCGCATGAGGACTATTTGGGCGCTTCAACCCTGTTCAGGCGTTTCACCACTATGTAGGCGCATCAGCCTACACTTAACCAATTAACTCTTAGGCGCATGAGCCTGTACTTAGGCTCCTGAATAAATGGTTGGGCGCATAAGTACTATTGGGGCGCATGACCCCATACTTAGTCTTTCTAGCCAATTTTCTAGGCGCATGAGCTACTGCTCAGGCGCATGAAGCATGCTTAACTTTCTGAGGTAGTAAACTAGGCGCATTAGGTACTGTTTGGGCGCATGAGCAACACTTAATAATTCTAAGGCAATATTTAGGCGCATGAGCCTTTTGTAGGCGCATTAGCAACCTGTTCAACATGTTTCTAAGTCGTTTTCAGTCCCAAACATCATATTACCTTGTTCTAAGCTTACTCATACTATTCTAAGCATGAACATAACATAAAACATCCGTAAACATCATCATACATGCATGGGTACATACGGTTACATACTTAAGTTCTTTAAATACATTTTACATATATTTCCAGCCCCAAAAATCGTATAAAACATGTAAAAATGGGGTTCTAGAAACTCACCTTTGCTGTTTTGCAACCTCCAACTCTAAACCTTGATCTTTCCAAAGAACTCAGACCCCTAGATGCGTCTAAAACACATAAACCTGAACACACATACACATAAGAAAATATATTCTCGGTTGCTTAGTCAAAACACAACAAAACCGAGCCAATTATACACAAATTTACTTACCTTCGAATTTCTTCTTCTTCTTCTCTCTAGAACCCGAAAGTTTTTCTGCTCCTCTCTCTAAAATCGGTAGAAAGGTGAAAAGCAGCAGGGCATGGGCGGCCATGCCACTTTTGTACAAAATTTATAAAAGACTTTGTACTTTGGACATTTTTAACCCCTCATCTTTGGGTCAAATTATATCTCCTTCTTTTATTCTTCATTTCCTTCTAAAAAAATACGAGTGTTATAGAAGTGCTTCGGTTTTTCAGGAATAAGTTTTCTGAGGAATTGAAGACTCGGCCGGTTTTGGTTTGTTATGGGCTGAAGCAAATTTCTCAAGTTGATGCGGGTGATTTGGTGTCGCCTTTTACAGAAAGAGAGATCAAGGAAGCTACTTTCAGTTGAGGTAGCAATAAAGCCCCGGGTCCAGACGGATTTAATTTCAATTTATTAAAAATTTTGGTCTCTTTTTGTGCAGGATTTTAATCTCATATTTCAAGACTTTTATTCTAACGCTACCATTAGGCGTGGAGTGGGGTCTTCTTTTATCACGTTGATTCCTAAAGTCCAAGACCCGGTGACGTTAGGTGATTATAGGCCTATTAATTTAATCGGGGTGGTGAGTAAAATTATCTCTAAAGTGCTCACATGCAGACTAAAAAAGGTGATGGATAAATGATAAATGAAACCCAAACTGCGTTTATAGCGGGTAGATATATCCTCGATAGTCCTCTGATGGTGAGTGAGATGTTGACTTGGGCTAGACGAAGCAAAAAGCAATTTTTCATGTTCAAAATAGACTTCGAGAAAGCCTACGATAATATTAATTGGGGGTTCCTTTTGACGGTGATGCGACAGATGGGTTTTCCGGAGATTTGGTGCGGTTGGATTCTTGGGATTCTCTCTTCGGCCAGATCGTCCGTTTTGGTTAATGGGACTCCGACGTATGAGTTCAATTATAAGAAAGGTATGCGGCAAGGAGATCCGATTTCTCCTTTCCTCTTTATTATTGCTATGGAAACTTTATCGGGTATGATAAAAAAGGCGTGCGACGAAGGGATATTCACGGGTATTAAACTTCCTAATGAAGGTCCATGTGTTTCTCATTTATTTTTCGCCGATGATGCAATGATTATGGGGGAATGGTCGGAGGATAACTTCAAGGTGCTAAAGAGAGTTTTGAGAGTTTTTCACTTATGCTCGGGCTTAAAGATTAACATCTCCAAGTCCACTCTTTTTGGTATTGGGGTTAATGGAACTGAATTGGGTGATAAAGCCGTGGCATTGGGGTGCTCTCCAGGAGAGTATCCGTTTAAGTACCTTGGAATTCAAGTGGGTGTGAATATGAATAGAATTGCTAGTTGGGATCCAGTGGTTGATGTGTTTAGGAAGAGGCTCTCAAATGGAAGGCGAAAGTTTTATCCATGGCTGGACGGGTTGTTCTTATTAAATCTGTGTTGGAAAGTCTCCCGGTCCACTATTTTTCTTTATTCAAGGCCCCGAGTGCGGTTATTAATAAACTCGACGTTTTGATAAAGAAGTTTTTATGGGGTGGTAACGTAGACGTTAATAAAATTCATTGGGTCAAATGGGACGTGATTACTAGATCCAAGGAGAATGGAGGTCTTGGGTTATCGAAGTTGGAGGATTCGAATATTGCTATTATTTTAAAATGGATTTGGAGATACCGGCTGGAGTCTAAGGCTTTGTGGCGGAGAGTTATTGATGCTATACACGGGTCGTCAAGACGATTCCAAACAATTAAATGTAATACAAACATGAGGGGATTTTGGTCCGTTATTGTAAAAACTGGGAATCGGATGACAGTTAATGGGTCAGCCTTTAGTAATCTTCTGCAGTGCAAGGTTGGTAAGGGTTGTGATGTTAAATTCTGGATCGACCCGTGGATTGATCGGATGCCCCTCAAGTTCTTGTTCCCGGATTTATTCCGTTTGGAAAAGAATAAACGATGTCTAGTTTCGGATAGAACGGGGCAAGGTTCTTTGGTAGGAGTCATGTCCTGGGATTGGAAACAATATCCGCATTTGGTATAGGAAGTTCATCAGCTTGTACTCTGTACGAGGATGGTGTCTAGTGTTGTGTTGAATGACGAAATAGATGTTTGAAGCTAGAATAATATCAACGTGCAGAATGTTAATGTCAGAGAAGCAAAACAGTGGATTCGAAGCAGCCAACAAGTAGTTAATGTAAATGTGATGCGTTGGTGTAAGTGGATACCGTGGATTCGAAGCAGCCAACAAGTAGTTAATGTAAATGTGATGCGTTGGTGTAAGTGGATACCGGCGAAATGCAATATATTCATGTGGCGAGCGTGGATTGATCGCATTCCTACGAAGGTAGCGCTTTCTAGGAGAAATATAAGTGTCGGGAACAATCTTTGTGTTTTGTGTCAAGAAGCGGAAGAGACGGTTGATCATATTTTTGCTGGTTGTCGGATTACAGATGGCATTTGGCATGGTATTAGTCGTTGGTGCAGAATTTCCCCGTTGTTTCTGTTTTCTATCCATGATGTTCAAAATGCGGCCAGCCAATTGAGCTACTCCTTTGATAAGAAAGAGATTGTTGTGGGGGTTTTCATGATATCTTGTTAGCAAATTTGGAAGATGCGTAACGTGAAAATTTTTCAAGAGGCGAATGTGGTCATTACTCAAGCTATTGCGGATATTAAATCTCTAAGTTTCCTTTGGTTCAATAGTAGAAGGAAATACGCTAGGGTGGGATGGAAGGATTGGCAATTGTTCTCTTTTGATGTGATGTAACTTTTGTTTTCCGGCTATCTCCTCCTTGGAGATTCCGGTTTTTAATGAAATTCGCCCTTCAAAAAAAAGATGTATAAGTCATTATGACTCAAAATAAATTATTCTTATTAACGAAAAACAAACATCTTTATTCGATAATGATGATGATAATGATGATGATAACAATAACAACAATAATAATTACAATAACAACAACAACAATAATAACAAAACCAATAATAACAACAACAACAACAATAACAAAAAAAATATTGACCAATATTAATTGTAACTAATAATTTGGCCGGTATTAATCGTAATTTTTTATTTTATTACTAATAACAATTTTAGTTTTATTGTTCGTTAACACTCTTGAAATTTTGTTATGCATCAAATGGTGTGGATTATAATGTGACGTATAACATAGTTAAAATTAAAAATATAAATATATTACTCAATTTTTTTTATAATTTCTCGTAATCATTTTGTCGCTGATTGAGTATTAAAGCTCAATTTTCCTATAATAATAATTAAAAATATAAATATATTACTCAATTTTTTATAATTTCTCGTAATCATTTTGTCGCTGATTGAGTATTAAAGCTCAATTTTCCTATAATAATAATAATAATTAATAATAACAATAATAATAATAATAATATAATAATAATAATAATAATAATTTTTATTATAATATTCTTTTATCATATATATTTTGTTTTATCAAAATGAAATAATTTATTTATTTTTTAATATTAACATTCCCTCCTAAATCTATCCAAATTCCCTCCTAATTTTTTCATACATTACTTTGATTTCCTCATAATATTAGCATTCCCTCCCTCTGTATTTCCTAGAAATCCTCAAAACATCATAATCTTTTCCCCAAAATCTCTCCCTTAAAACCTCCCACCCACGTTTCACCCAAAGACAACCAGGGTTTGTTCATATCAGCAGGCGCTTCAACCTAGGACACCAGGAAGGTGTATCGTCTACTCACTCGAAAGGTATATAATTGTAATGTGTAGTTTATTTCAGTTATGTTTAATGTTGTTAGGGTGAAGGATTTGAACTATGATTCATGTTAGGGCTGATATGAACATCTATGTGAAAATTACATGAAGAACAAAGGAAAAAAAGTGAGGGGTCGAACCCCATAAATCTTGTGATTAAAGTCCATGTGTTCTTTAAAAGTGTACTGATTAGTTGTTGGTTTCAATTGTATGCATGATGCATTATACTTCAATCTGATATTAACAAGTGGTAGAGAGAGTTAATGGAGCCAAATGAATGTGAATTGAAGGAAAAAATGTATGCATATAAGATGATCGATGAAATGCCTTGAATAACAAGACTAAATTAACTTGAAACATTTAAAAGTTTTGATAATGATATGGTTTTGTTACCTAATTTGGGTGGAAACTATTGAAGAATGTTGTGAATTTTAGTAGTATACAAGTAAACGGTTAATCAAACATTCAAGTGCTAAGGAACCAGAGTTTTGTATTAGAGGATGGAACATCGACATGACTTCATGGCAAAGTGATATGCTTATTAATTGATGTATCCTAACATGATATGGTTGACTTTTAGGAAATGAAGTGATTAAAAGCAGAGGATCAACAAGTGGAAACATCATCACACAAAGGTAAGTGAACTTAACTCAAGTTAGTAAGTTTACAACCAAATTTTCCTTTTGTGTTAATTAGTTGCTTTTTCTAAATGTATGTGATTCAATTATGTTAAGGTCTTAATCGATCCATGGATGGGGGGGTGGCTGGTGCGGGTAGGGCGGTGGGGCAGTGTGAGGTTGGTGGATGCTAGCTGGGGTGTTCGGGTAGGCGTTGGATGGGTGGTCGGCTGTGGATAGATGTCGGGTAGGCGAAGGTGGGGCTAGGCGGTGGTGACTAAGCGAAGGTGGGGGTAGGCGAAGGTGGGGCTAGGCGTAGATGGAGCTTCCGGCGAAGGTGGGGCTAGGTGTGGCTAGGCGAAGGTGGGGCTAGGCGAAGGTGGGGCTAGGCGGTGGTGAGTGGAACCTGTGGTTGGCCGGAGATGAAGCTTCAGGCGGTGAGGAGGTCGGTGGTGAGGGCGGTGGGTCTTTGTGGTGGGTTACTTACCTGGGCGAGAGAGACGGTCGCCTGTCGGTATGGTCCGCGGTCGGTGTGGTCGCCGGTGGAGGTTGCCGGCGAGGTGTGTGTCGGCGGAGGTCGCCGGTGAAGCTTTGTTGAACGTTGGAAGAGAGAGAGAGAGAGAGAGAGAGAGATTTGCTAGGAGAGAGAGAGACGCGTTAAATGGGTTCTTTTCGGTGCAAGAAGCGTATGATTAAAATGATCAAATAATAAAGAAAGAAAGAAAGAAAGGGTTTTGAATTCTTTCTGGTATCTAATAAACCCTAGACTAGATGCAGACGACGGGTGAAGGGAAGAAGATGAAGATGGAGATGAAGAGTGAGTGTGAGCGTGAGCGTGAGGGAGCATCAAAGGAACTATTAGCGTGAGCGTGAGGGAGCATCAAAGGAATTATTCGCGTGTTGTGATTTCGCTAGTGTCGGCCTTCACCCTGCCTTATGCGACCAACTCCGAGGTATGGTATGCATTTGTGATTGTGATTTTGCGTGCTGTGATTTTGCTACTCAAAATATGCGTCACAATTGCTTCGTAAAAGCCTGTTTGCTATGCATTTGTGACACGTAGGTGCGTAGCAAATTACCAAGTTTTCTAGTAGTGAACGTAAGGGCGCGTTTGATTTGCGCTGACCCGGTGCTGACCGCTGACTGGCTGACTCGGTCAGCCGGTCAGCGTGTTTGGTATACCTGATTTTGTGGCTGACTCGGTCCGTAGCTTCTAACCCGGTCCTTCAGAATTGGGATGCTGACTCGGTCCGCAGCCGGTGCTACCCTCGGTGACCCCCTCCGCGATCGGGCCACCCATCGGCCAACCCCACCGCAATCGGCTCCCCTCCGCTCTCTTCCCACCCCTCGGTGACCCCCTCCGCGAACCGCCCTCCTTCGGCGGTCTCCGGAGGCTGAACCTTGATCTCCCTTATGACTCCGGTGGTGTGCTTCGATTGGTGGTTCGTCGGTTCGATTTGGTGCTTCGATTCGGCTTCGGCCTGCACCTTCGATTTGGTGGATTCGGTGCTTCGATTGTGTGTGTGTGTGTGTGGGGAAGAAGATAGGAGAGGGGGGGGGTTGTTAAATGGTGGTGAGAAGTCTTTAATCAACCGACTTTGATTATTATTATTATTATTATTAATAATAATAATAATAATAATAATAATAATAATAATAATAATAATAATAATAATATAATATTATTATTATTATTATAATAATAATAATAATAATAATAATAATAATATAATATATTATTATTATTATTATTATTATTATTAATAATAATAATAATAATAATAATAATAATATATTATTATTATTATTATTATTATTATATTATTATTATTATTTATTTTTTTTTTTTCATTCAGCAGAGTCAGTCAGATACATAATCAAACAGTCAAGTTTCAGTCAGATGCAGACTCAGTCAGAACTTCTTACTGGGTCAGCTTCTGACTCAGTCAGATCTTACTCAGTCAGCGCAATCAAACAGCCCCTAAATTTACTTAGAAACAAGTTGGATCGGTAGTCTGTAATATATCACATGCATATGCTGCCATAACCCGCAGTTGGGAAAATTACTAGTTATTATTTAAATTGTGTTTGCTTAGGGTGAGTAATGATTTGATGAAGAGATTAAATATTAATATTTCAGATCGGCGTCTTAAATAAAAATAAGTATACTTTTCTATGCTACAAAATACCCCACATTTATTATGCAATATTCTGTCTAAATAAGTACAATATAACAACGATGACATTTCGCCACATATGTGATTAATGATTAATCTGTAGAGTTTTGACCTTTTAACATTACAAATACTAAAATACCATCTCTTAGTTTTTTTAACTATAACTCACACAATTATATAACATAATCCTAATTTTATACCATACGTACGTCACAACTAATTTACAATAAGCTATTATAAGCGGAGTTCGAACCCTTAATCTTAACTAGGGGTGTTCAAAAACATCCGAATCCGAACATCCGAAATTCCGAACCCGAATTATCCGAAATTTCAGATATCCGAAATTCGGATATCCGAAAATATGGATTCGGATAGGATAGCTATTTCAGAAATTTTCGGATATTTCGGATATCCGAAATATCCGAAATTATTAATTAATTTTTTTGTATTTTATAATATGTATATTATATGGCCATCATCGAGCATTTGAGCCAACATCAGATGCCATCTCATATTCTCCTATTCTCCTCTCTTTCAAAAAGGCAGAAACCCTAATTGGAAACCCTAATTGGAGCCGTCGCCCGTCGGTCGACCTTCGTCGGTCGCTTGACCTTAGCCGCCTCACCGGTCGCTGCCTCGCCGGTCGCCGCCTCAACAGTCACCGCTCCTCCTCCATCGGCAGTCCCGTTGCTCCTTCTTCGCCTCGCCAGTCGCCAGCCTCAGTCGCCAATCGCCAGTCGCCAACCTCCATCGGCAGTCGTCGTCGGCTCGTCGTTCCTGTTCCGGTCATCGCCCTCCTCTTCCGGTCATCCGTCTTCGGTAATTGCTTCTCCTCCTTCGCAATCTGTTGCTCTTCACTCTTGTAGTTTTGTGAGTTAGTTTCCAATAAAATTTTAGTTAGTGATTGAAATATTAGATTATTAGGTGGTATTATTTGAATTTCAAACCGAACAGGAAAGAAGTTGGTTTATAAAGTTGGTTTTTGACTATTATCTATTTGTTTATACATGACAATTCGGATATCCGAAAAACTATCAAAATCCGTATCCGAATTTTCGGATATCCAAAATTCGGATATCTGAAAATTCGGATACGGATTCGGATAGTAAAATTAGCTATCCGAAAATTTCGGATATCCGAAATTCGGATATCCGAATTTCGGATATCCGAATATGAACACCCCTAATCTTAACAGAAAATCTTCACAATTGGAACTTAAAATAACATTGATATTAGATCCAACCCACCCATAGAATCTATTAGCATAGATTATAAAACAACAATATTATTATGTTATAGCATTTCAATTAAAATAGAAAATAAAACAACAATATCGTTATGTTATTACAATTCAATGATTAAAGAATAATAATTCAATTTTTAACATTGTTAATATGCTTTCTTGTGGCTATATGCAACCTTTTCACATGTCAGATGGACTGGACCGATCGATTGGACGAGAAAACAGGTGCTTAATTGGTCTTGTTATGTCAATTTAAATGTTTATGTTTGAACCAGCGAAACGTATCAATCGAGGCAGGTTTCAATTTATTTCATTTTTAAAATTTTATTTATTGATCAATTTAATACCTCATTTTTTATATTTTGTTTGTATGAGTTTTTAATAATGTAAACTTATACTAGAATATTACGTATTTTCATATTTTGTTTTAAACTATATATATGTATCTATATTTTTAAATTATATATGTGTATTTATATATGTATATGTTATATACAGCCTAAAATTTTAAAATATTTATGTCGTTAATTGATTTTCAAATTTGACCGTACCCCAAACCATTTGATTTCGAAAACATTATAAGTAATTCGTTGTCAAGGTTTTTATTAAACATTACAAAATTGTTATTGTTAATTTGTTGTAGTTTAAAAGAAATTAATAGAAAAAGATAGATGCATAGTCATGTAAACGTGGAATCTAGTCATGCTTGCATAAAGTCGCTGTAACCCTGCATACGGATACAAACTTTATATTATCTTTCCGTTTATTTTAATACGAAGGAGAAAAAAACGAAACCGTTAAATGGGTAGTTCCCTAACAAATAAACACATCATATATTAATAATAAGCAACCAAATTGACTGAGATATGGTATCTCAAATATTTTATTAAAATAGACCAGGTATTAGGTTCAAGTTATATTTAGAGTAAATTACGTTTTTCGTCCTATGGTTTGGTGGTTATAACCATTTTCATCCAATAGTTTAAAACGTCCGATTTAACCACTGTGGTTTAAGATTTGTCACAATTAAGTTCAGAACACTAACGGCCATCCATTTTTTCTGTGAAGTAGATGTAAAAAGACAAATTTACCCTTGGTCTTATATATAAAAAAAAATGTACATATATAAATATATCCACACTCACACTCTCTCTCCACTTACCTTCTTCACCCCTTCCCCCTTGCCACCACCACCATCCCCTTGCCACCGCCACCATCCCCTTGCACCGCCACCATCCCCTTGCCACCGCCGCCATCCCCATGCCACCGCCGCACCATCCACCATCACCACCCTTCTACAATCTCTATCACTTCACTAGCAACAAAGTCGTCCACCCCTCCCCCTACTCCTCCCCTCCCTTTACCGCCTCCACCACCACCTTCTAGCCACCATGTTCACGATTTTACAGCTTTCCACACCACCATCGCCTCCATCGCACCACCACAACACCGATCAAAGCTCAATCGCAGCTCAATCGCCGATGTTTTTCTCTACTCTCACTCTCGATTCTCTCTCCGTGAACCCAAAATCTATGATTTCGGTTAAAGATTTCAAAGATTGGGGTTCTTTGATGGAGTTCGAAGTTCGACAAGGGAAGAAGATTGCGGTTGCGGTCGATGGTGTTGCACAGGTGATTGGCTGTTTGCAGGTGATTGGAGGTTCGATTCTGGTTTGTTGGTTCACAGGTGGCTGTCGATTGATGATGTTCGAAGGTGGACCGAAGATGATTATGGTAAGGTGTCGGTTATGGTCGAAGATGGTCGATTGGTGTTGTCGCCGGCGAAGGTGATTTGGGGTGGAGAGGTGTTCGGTCGACAGGTGATTGGGGTTAAGGTTACGGTCGAGGATGATTCTGCGGGGTGTGTGTCGCCATCGGCTGCCTCCGGTGGCTCTGGCGCCGCTGCACCTACATCGGCCCGACGACAGCGCCACCTGGCTACCGGCCACCGCCGCAGAGTTCGCCGCCGTCCCCCACCTCTGCCGCCTAGTCCTGGCCGTCTACGAGCCCAACCTCCACCGCCCCAAATTCCCACCCTCGGCGGGTACCGACTGAACCCCGATTACGTCATCAAACGAGTGACGTACGATGAAACCCTAGGCCGAGCCCCACCGTACCTGATCTACCTGAATCACTCTCGGTGTGAGATCGTGTTGGTGATTCGAGGGTTGAATCTGAGAAAGGAGAGTGATATAATATATATATATATATATATTATATATATATATATATATATATATATTTATATATATGTGTGTGTGTGTGTGTATGATAGTAACAGTTTTAGTCCAAGGTTATTTTGGTCTTTCTCTAAAAAATTAACGGAGAAATTGGATGGAGTTAACGGTTTGGACTTAATTGTGACAAATCTTAAACCATAGTGGTTAAATCGGGCGTTTTTAAACTATTGAATGAAAATGGTTATAACAACCAAACCACAGGGACGAAAAGCGTAATTTACTCTTAAATTTATGATAAAAAAGTAAACAAAAGATGGGTTACGGGTTGGGTCACTGGGTTTTTCTCACCTAAGGCGTTAGGGTTTTGAATATAAGGTAGGTTTCCTTCTCATGGTAGTCTCAGATTCAGGATTGATGGAGACGGACTATTGTACGAGTTTTTCTTACAAAATGTGTTAGTCTAATGCCCTAAGGTTTTGTATATAAATAATAGAGATTATCTGATTGGCAAGTGACTAATCAGTGATCTAATTAACGTTGAGAAAAATAAAAAAACATCATATAAGCATTGTGTACAATCTATTTTTTCTTAACTTTTAGAGCGCCTTTCTTTTTTCTTTTTGTCTTCTTAAGTTAAACTATGCCTATATTTTTTTTAATATTCTACTTAACTGTTTTGTTATGATTTTTTTTTCCTCTTATAAGATTTAGAACTCAAATACGTCAAAAAAAGGTATGCGTACATTTTTAATATTCTACTTAACTTTTTTTACAAGATTTAGAACTGAAAGACATCAAAATAAGTGTAACATTTTTTCTTAACTTTTAGGGCGCCTTTCCTTTTTCTTTTTGTCTTCCTAAGTTAAGCTATGCGTACTTTTTTTAATATTCTACTTAACTATTTTGTTATGATTTGTTTTCCTCTTATAAGATTTAGAACTCAAATACATCAAAATAAGGAGTTAAATTCAAACAAAGGATCTAATTAATATAAGTTCTAATAAAAGAAACTCTAATGTTACGCTAACAAAAAAGCTAAGCATGAAGGATGTACATACCGTACATTCTAAGCTTGCAAACCAACAGATGTAATGGAAAGAAAGGTCAGGTTGCGGCTATGCACTGGCAAGAGAAATCACAATTAGTTTTAACCATTAGCAAATGCGCTAAGTCTGACAAGGTTCCTTTGTGTCAATCTTGTTCGTCATGAAGTTATGGAATGTGGGACATAATTATACAATGAAAGAGAAGAAAAGCAACATTTGAGATTACGTGAAAAGATTTTAAGATTATTGTGATGATTAAGTATTGCCTGATGAATGAAAAGAAGCATATCGAAGGAAAGTTTATGAATCTACAAATGTTAGGAACTCATCTTAGATAATAGAATGTAAAGTTCTTTAAGTATGCCAGATTTGTAAACCACCAGGTACCCTTGAACAGAACATGATTAGCTCTTACATATGGGGTTTAGCAGTTGAGATCAAAGATGTAGTTAAAGCTGCTTGAACAACAACTATTGATTCAACAGTAAAACTAGCATGAATGATGATTGATGGCATGATACGGACTAGGAATGAGAACAAGAAAAATATATATAATGAAGAGGGGAGAAAATGAAGGAAGGATACAATCGAAAATCAGAGTGTAAAATCTACTAGAAAAGACAAATACGAGTCTGCAAGTTCAGCTCAACCTATAGCATTTGTAAAATTCTCGGGCATACTGCCAATAACTGTTATCGAAAGAAGGTGATTACATAATTTAATTGCAATGAACAAGGACATTGCAAATAATAATGTCTGAAGCAAGTACAGGCATGTAATGCAAGTGTGTCATGAAACATGCTTGATTCAAATGAGAAGAAGACTACATTGTGCTTAATGTTCGAAAAGCTGCAGAACTACCAAACGTCATTACCAATACACAACTCGTAAACGATAATAAGTGAAAAGACTAAAACATCTATCACATGAGAGACAAATGCTAGGAGACATGAGTTAATTTGATTTTTTAATATACTCATTAAAAAAAAGTAAACACTGCTTTAAGACTATATTATATGGTTAGATTTATTCATGTAACCATACCTTTTAAGCATTACAAAGAGAGTATGCATACATTAACTTTTAAACTATATTAATTTAAAACTTACTCGTTAAATATCGTCACCATGAGTTTCAAAATGAGGACGTCAATGTCTTTTCCTTGTCTCAAGTACCAATCTCCTTTGTTCAAAAAATTATCTTTTGTCCTTACTTTTCCCATGTTTCACCTATAAAATCGGTACTACAATTATTCTAACGTCAAAAACATCAGCATGTTTATAATCAAAATGGTGATACATTTTGTTTCTTTCAAACTTATCACCTACTTTCAAATTTACATCAAGTGGAACAAATAATTTAAAACAGAAAGCCAAATTCTTTTAGGTCAAGTTCTATCTAGTTTTAAATTTTAAATTAAATTATTTAGAAACTCGCACTTTTTTATTTGTATAATAATACATTAAGAAAAAAGTCGTAATGTGAGAATGAAATGTTGAGTCAAAAAATTATAGTAGACCTGTTAAACATAAAATACAATATCCCAATATCAAAAAAAACGTGCCATTTTAATATTAAGTTTAGAAATCCGTATAGTAAATACTAGTTTTAAGTTGCGAAAAAATGAAATATTATCTAAAACATTAATTAATAAATTTATAACAAAAGATAACTTTAAAAAATTCTTAGCTAATCTTTAGTTGACCAGCAGGTATTAACCAATAGTATACGAGTGTGTAATAAATGTCCAAACCTTTAAAATTCAAGAGTTCAATCCTTCAACACTAAGTTCAAATCATACAGACAATTTAAATGCTTTTAAAAGTAGAACATGAGATTGTTAAAAAGAAATAATTTTTAAATGTTTTTTAAATTTATCAATGATTCTTAGTTTAATTGATTAAAATGAGGTAACTTAATAGTTCTTAAAAAAATCTTATGTTATGTGATAAAAATAGGAGTTTCAAATTGCACTAAATTTTTTTCACTTGTGAGTTTTCTCGTAATAAAGATAATCGGAGGGTTAGTGCTTGGTCAGTAATACAATAAACCGTTTTTATTTAAATTCAAACTCCCACTTGCAATTAAATTAAAATAAAATAATAATCACCAAAAGTAGAAGTGAGGTGGTCCGTAGAGCAAAACATTCGTTTCAGGGGGCATAGAGTCATATACATATAGTATAGATAAGCATTAAACAACTCTGGTAGCAACGGGAATCCGAATCAGCAACGGTGGCGGGCCCCACCATATTCCGGTAGCTCCGCCGTATAAACACCACCGCCACCTTTACACCAGCAGATCTTAAACCGCCGATGGCGATAGAAGACAACGAAAGCTGCGGTAGCAGGGCGGTGGAATCGCCGAAGAAGAGCAGACAACGGCGTCAGAAACTCGAGGTGTATAACGACGTCCTCACGCGATTGTACGACATGAATCATGAAGAGACTGAACGACCTGATTTCGAAGATCAGCTGTGGATTCACTTCAATCGCCTTCCTCCGAGGTGATCGCTTTCAATTGAGTGTGTAAATTGTAATGTGTGATTTGAATATTGATCGTACGGAACGGAAATGATTATGTGTGTACTTGGTTGATGATGTGGCGTACGGAATGTAATTGATTGTTTGTTTATGTGATCTGAGCGGTTTTTGAATTTTGAGGAGTGTGTGGTTGATGGTGGACAGATATGCGCTTGATGTGAATGTGGAGAGGGCGGAAGATGTGATCACGCATAAGAGAGTTTTGCAGATGGCGGAAGATCCTCTTAATAGACCTGCATTTGAAGTTCGCTTAGTGCAGGTAAAGCTTTAACTGAATGGATTTGTTTTGGGTCTGTATGGTTTCAGTTTTGAGTTCTAGGGGCTTCTCATTCTCATGTGTAGAACATTGTTGATTGAGGTTTTGAGACTGACACCTGCCACAATTTTGTCTTTTGATGTGGTAGGAAGATGAAAGGAGGGAGAGATGGGAATTTTTTTTGAAATCAGATTTGATTTTTTTCTCTTCGTGTTTATTTTTGAGGGGGGCTTTTAAGTTTCTGTATGATTGTAGATTGCAGTATCCCCCTTACAGTTCACTTCTGTGTCACCCTGTTTCTGTATATTGATATATTCTAAATTCGATTCAGAGTTGAATAGAAAGTGCTAGGATTTGAGCTTTTATGCTAATGTTGAATGGATCAACCACCTTTTGTATAAATTCCATCATTGAAATGTGTATATGGTGATGGTTATCACCCAGTCAATGCCAAGAAAAATGCCAAGAGAAAAAGAATTCATATGTCAACATTGTCCGGTCTTGGGTTATTCTTTGATGACATGGCAGCCACGGAAAAAAGCATATAGTTTTACAATTTACTATGGTGAAGGATTGTTATAATGTTACTGTCTTGAAATTTGCAGGTTGATTTCTTGATTGTCTCTTAATGTTACTTCTGTCTTATGCAAGGAATATTTATATAGGTTCATCCTACCTCAGATGGGAATACACCTGATGGGGACAATATGGAACTATCAATGAAAGAAGATGCTCAGAGTCCTTCAAGTTACAGTAGCAGAAGCGGGTATTGTCATAAGACAAACATCTGTGTTATTTTCTGATTTACTATTTCTTTCTGTTGCTGTTACTTCCTTTACTTGTTGATAGTTTGAATGCTGTTGCATTTCTGAAAAGACACATATCAATTATTTGTATATATGTGCTAGATTTCAATGTAATTTTTTTTTCTAACTCATTGTTCTTTATTCTGTTATTCTTCATCCCTCCAATGATTTATGCTCTCGTTAGATTGCACCCCCCACCGTCTTTTGGTTCAGCACAAAATCTTGAAGGGCTTGCACTTAAAGCTAATAGACATCCAGATAGTTATGACGCCAATGATCTGAATTCAACTTCAGTATTTTCTAGGTAATATATTTCTAACTTTTAGACTTTTCAACCTTTCTAATGCTGAATACGGTACTCACAAAACAATAGAGCTTATAACGCTAAATAGTTTTATTGCTTACAATTTATTAAAGCCCGCATACCACAAAATGTTGCCATTTATAGGCTAGCTTTGGGTTTTTTCTACTTCTCTCTTTGTGTATAAGTTTATTACCGAACTGCATGTTTCAATGACCCCTTCTTTCAATTTTTATTCAACAGCTCCATATACATAACTAGTATGATTTTGTGAATTACGCATGAAAGCACAATATAAGTTAACAAGGTATATACAATATCGTAAAAATCGCTAGACGCTAGTCGGGCGGCGAGGTAGGGACTAGGGAGTAATCGGGATTAATCGGTTTGAAGATTTTATATGTATTTTATAAATTATATATATATAGTTAAGATTAGTATACTTCAAACATAAATAATTAAACCATTTTGACAATATACACAATATGACAATATATAACTGACAATATACAATTGATGATATACAATAGCTTGCACTTGTTGTTGTTGAGTAAGTTTCAGGTTTTTGTTGCAAAATTAGTAAACCATTTACCAATTATCAAGCACCAAGAGTCTAAGAGATTATCACTAACAAAAAACCGATGGTTGGAACTTGGAAGGACTGCTGGAGAGCTGGTCGCTGGTGCATAAGCAGGTCGTCGGAGCAGAGCAGGTCGCCGGCATACAGGGGGTCGCTGGAGCAGATCGCCGGCGCAAAGCAAAAATATCCCGTTGACCGACTTTGACCGCCTAGAAAAACACCTCCGATTACACCGATTAACGCCGATTACCACCGATTAATCCCGATTTCTTCCGCCTAGGACCGACTAGCGATTAATGGCGCCGATTAGCTGAAATCGATAAGCCTAGGGGCCGACTACCGATTAATCCCCGATTAATCGGTCACCTAGCCCGATTTTTACAACACTGGGTATATATAAAAATAAAGAATATGCATGATCAACTATCTTACATACTAAATGGTTTATAATTAAGCCATGTTGTGACTTCCAGACATGCACTGTCACATGACTTTCCAATTACATTATGTCACATACCTCCCGTTGCTGATTTGTACTCATTTATTCAAGATGCTCTTTCACAAATTCATTTTTTTGGATTTCCTACTGAATGTCAACTTTTTTACCAAAATTTTGTAAGTAGTCTATCAAGTTTAAAAAAGTGACTTGCTAACTGTAGATTATAAATTGGGACAATGCAGGCCTATGCATGAGATCACTTTTTCAACAATTGATAGACCAAAGCTCCTAAGTCAGGTATTAAACGTCTCAACTTTTTCAATAAATTATGTTTGTGTTTTACATTAGTGAAATTATATATAATAAAGCTGGCTTAGTTTTCTCGATGTGAGATTTGTAGTAATTAGAGATTATGATTAAGCTATGCATTTATCAAATCTGCAGTTGACTTCTTTACTTTCTGAGGTTGGATTGAACATTCAAGAAGCACATGCTTTCTCCACTGCAGATGGCTTCTCTTTGGATGTCTTTGTTGTTGATGGATGGCCCCATGAGGTATGATTGATAATCTTAGTTATCTCTTAATCACTGAACTAATTTAAAATAATAAAGAATATTATTTTTATCAATAGTGTATCTTTTCTTTGCCATGCGTATGAGTATTATTTTGAAATGGTAGATTTTCATTGCTAACACTCATAACAAAGTTTTAAGCTGTTTGAATCTTAAAAGCATTTTCTTGACTGATATGTTTTGTCAACTTTTAGGAAACTGAACAGCTCAAAAATGAAATAGCAAAGGAGATAATGAAGGCTAAGGTAGTTTCTTACTTTCCTTTAAACATTTTTTGGTGTGTGCAAAATTGAGTTTACGTAATTTACATCTTCACTGCAGGGGGAAGCTCATGTTGATAAACAGTCTTCATCCACTAGTAAAAATATTCCAACACCAAGTGACCCTGTACCCTCAAATGTTCATGTAAAATACCTAATGATGGAACTGATGTGTGGGAAATTGATGCCAAGCTTCTGAAGTTTGAAAACAAAGTTGCATCTGGTACTTTTGGTGATCTGTAAGTGTTTAAACTTTGAACTTGTTTTAGGATATGAAAAAAGTCCAAGGCTTTAATATATGTGTTTTTCTCAGATATAAAGGTACATATTGTAGTCAGGAAGTGGCTATTAAAGTTCTTAAGCCAGAACGAATAGATGCAGATATGCTAAGAGAATTCTCTCAGGAAGTTTTTATTATGAGGTTTGTATTTAGTTTACAATTAAAGTAATTGTCAGGTTTTGAGGATATGTGTTCTCAGATGGAGAGTTTATATATATTTCCACAGAATTTTATGTTAGTTCATAATCTAGTTATATCTTCCTGATATCTCATTCCATGGCAGGAAGATTAGGCACAAGAATGTTGTTCAATTCATTGGAGCGTGTACAGAACCTACGAAACTCTGCATCGTGACTGGTAACAAGTTCACTTTTAAACACTTTTTATTATTTGCAATAGTAATGCTAGCTTTCTCTTTTAAGTTATAAATAGATGTGTAAATTGTGTTTTAATTAAAAATACAATGAATATTGCAAAATGGTATGGCTATTTTCAATGGGACATGATCACTTGCATTTTTTGGAACATTACAGTGAATTGATTCTTTTTCTTAGTAACAGCTCATCATGAAATATGTAATTGTTAATATTGTTTATTTTAATGAGAATAATGCTAATGTTTCTTTCCAACAGAATTCATGGCACAAGGGAGCATATATAACTTTCTGCACAAGCAGAATGGTTCATTTAAGCTTCCTTTGTTACTGAAGATAGCAATTGATATATCCAAAGGAATGAGCTACCTCCACCAAAATAATATTATCCACAGGGACTTGAAAACTGCCAATCTTCTGATGGATGAGCATGACGTAAGAGTTATCTCAAGATCCAAATTCTTTATTTGAAAATTTTATCCTGGATTGTTATTTATCTCTTTTTCTGGATACCAGTCTTTCTTTATTTGAAATTTTATCATGGATTGTTATTGAACAGGTTGTGAAAGTTGCTGATTTTGGAGTGGCGAGGGTGCAGACTGAATCTGGAGTAATGACCGCAGAAACGGGAACCTACAGGTGGATGGCACCTGAGGTATGACTATGTTCATGTATAAGATTTTCTGTATATTTAATGTTCAAGTAGTATATCACTGTGTTTCTTTTCGCTTTTCAGGACCTTTTCTATACCCTTTTTGGCTTCACTCGAGTTCTCATTTTCCACATTAAATAATCTGAAATTCAAATCACCCTGTTATAACCAATTAAATTGTTTTCCTTGTATTATTAATGTGAATGGCACAAGAAATACTTGTAGGACTTAAGATGTCAAAAGAAGTATAGAAGTAAAATATAAACAGACCACCAACCCTATCCAAATTTGTGTTTTGACATTAAATTGGATTTTAGATTTAGAAGATTATTTTGTTTCCTTTTGTTTTTCTAAACGGGTATGATAATAAATTTCATTTATAATCCCAGCCTTTTGTTTGTTGTTTCGAATCACTATGGGTATGGGTTTGGTAGTGCTGTGTAAGAAGATAACATTATAATGAAATATGTTCCTAAAGTATCTTGTATGAGGTGTTGACTGACTTAGTAATGGCTCTATCAACATAAAAACGGTTGATTAAAATTGAATGAAATTACACTTGGTTGGAAATTAATTTTGAGCTAAAATTGGAGACTCACTTACAGCCCAGGTACGGTTTAATAATTTACTCTAGTTATTAGTTATGGTCTTACTAGAAACATGTAGTTGAAATTCTTAATGGTTGTTTATAGCTCTTTGTTACTTGTTTCATTGTACTACAAGTTATTAAGAAGGTGACTGGAAAACTGTTTCCTTTTTGCATGCTGACTTCATCTTATCATTTTGACTGCAATACTATTAAAGTTTTGACAAGTAATGCATGGCTGGCATCCAAGTTTTCCTTATAATCTTCCTCTACACAAGCATTTGAAATTCTTGACTCCCTGCCTATTTATCAGTTCTTATGTTTCTTTATTTGTGGGCTTGTTTTATTAACAGTTGTTATGAATTGAAGGTTATCGAGCACAAACCGTATGATCATAAAGCTGATGTATTCAGTTTCGCGATAGTGCTATGGGAGCTTTTAACAGGCGAAGTTAGTGACTTTCCAAACACACCAGCATGTTTATGTATATATAACACACACACATAACCATTAAAAATTTGAGAACTACTTTTAAACCTTCTGATCCACTTGATGAAAAAAATTTGCGAGGTGGCATTTTTGCAATTGCCGCAAAAACAGGTTATATTCACTTGTGAACACAAATATGACACCAATGTATTCATAGGTGCATACACTGTTAATACGGTGACATTTTCATTAACAATGTAAAAATGCTTTGCACTTGTGACATTTTCATTATGAATGTAAAAATCCTTTGCATTCACCATTGGATGCATGTGTTCAGATTTGGTGGTTATTATTTTCTGAAAATGGTTCTCAAAATTTTTAGGTGGTTTCATTTGAGCCTGATATGTTGTTCGTCCTTTGTTGCAGCTGTTGACTTGAGTTATTTTTGCAGGTTCCTTACTCTTACTTAACTCCATTACAAGCAGCAGTTGGTGTGGTACAACAGGTAACCTTCTACGTATTCTAAGTTTAACTGAATCACTAATTGTTATACAAGTGCATAAAAGATTCTCAAGTAATGGAGAATCACGAGAATCAAAATCAATATCTTGAGCAAACCGTTACATTATCTATATGAATGAAGGGTTTCTTATTATGGAAAAATAGTCAGAGGAATTATGCATGAATTTAACATAAGTTCATACAGGTTTTCCAGCATTTCCCTTGCTAGGTAACCTTAACTAGCTCAGTCTTGTGCTAAAAAAAGTAACAACCAAGTGGTTTTTACCTGGTTTATGTACCAGGGTTTACGGCCTACAATCCCGAAGCAAACTCATCCCAAGCTTACAGAGTTGCTCGAATGTTGCTGGCAGCATAACCCAACATTGAGACCCAACTTCACAGAAATTCTAGACAAATTAAAGCATTTAGCAAAAGAGGTATTGACTTCTTTTTTAATTTTGATATGTTTTTGAGACCAATGCAGTTTTTGTGTTTTTAAAAATGAAAACTTTAATTTAATATAATGTAACGTAATGATGTGAATAGGTTGGTAACGCGGGAGAGGGGCGAAAGGACAAATCTCATAGCGGATTTTTTTCGGGTTTTAAGAAGGGACATTACTGAAATAGATGCAGTACAAATTCCAGTGAGTGTTGTGTTTTTCCAAAAACTCGTATTCTCATCATCGAATTTACTTGTTCTTGATATATATGACTTGTGTTTCCAAGTTGACATAAAATTAGATGCAGTCAAAATACGAACCGGGCTGGTTTAAGAGAGTGAAATTACAATTATTGGTCTTTTTGTTTAGTTGTAGTAGTTATTGAGCTTTTAGATGTATACCTATTGAACCATCTGGATCATTACCCAGTTAGTTTTATATGGACCATTGCCCGTAGGGGACTAGGGACCATTGCCCGTAGGGGACTAGGGGGAGGTATGTGGCTGCGGGCTTGTGGCTACTGTGGGTCTGCAGGAGTTCATGGTTTCGCACTTGACAAACACGCTTGTAGTACATATGGACATAATGAATAGAGTTTATCATTCCATTCTGGACTAGCCTTGATTTCCTCGGTGATATTCTCGTCTATTTCAATATGGAAGATGAGCGTCGACATCATCTGGAAGATGTGGGTGTTTGTATATGAACTTCAAAACATTAAACATTTACAATATAAGTTTATATAATAAGTTAAAAGGTTTTTTGAAATTTCTTCACCAAATATCCACATGCACGTACATTATAGATAGAGTTTAAGAATCCAAACAAAAACGATACATAGCGAGTATAGAACAACATTTATAGTGATTGTTCAAGAAGAATGGATAACTGAATAAAAGTTCTTCAACTCCAAATACTAAACATGATATGAAATGGAAGAAAACTCTTTTCTTTCTTCTCCCCTTTAATCTAAAAAAGTATCGCAAGTATTCTATAAACACTTATACCATTCAATTGAAAACACTCTTCAATATAACTATAGCATTGATATATGTCTTTTCTAGTATAACGACATTTTAGAAGATATGGCAAACTGTGTGAAAACACATCTGGTTACGAATTAAAATGGAGGTCGCTAACGTGGCAGTGCAGCAGACCAGACGGCGTAGGATATTTCCCATCACAGTAATTTCCTCCATTAGAGTTGCATTCTAAGCTTGCAAAGGTGTATTTGATGGAACTATTCTGTTAAAACTTAAAAGCTATAAATCTTTTACTTCAAACAACAAAAAAAAAAAAGATCATGAATATGTAGAATAACATACTATCAGGTATACAAATGAAACCAGATATGAACAAATCTCTCATACTACAAATATGTAATCCTATCTAAACTTCATGATTGATTTAAATCTCAACATTAGTTCATCAATGGCAACAACATGTTACAAAGGGTTTTTAAGCAGATGAGAATCAATGAGAGTAAACCTTAACTCAAATGATCTGAAATGCGTACGAATGAGCTGTGCAAGCTCTTCTATAATTTGACACGCTTAAAATTTAATAGACCAATAGGAGCTCTCTAAATAGATTAAGTTTTGTGCCTTCAGCAACATCCCAACTCCAACCTTATATTATCCCTAGACCTGCTCTTCAGCGGGATACACTGAGTATGTTTGTTTGTTTTGTTTACTTTATTTTATAAGTTTTTATTTTTTTAATTTAATATGGTATAGTAAAACGTTCTCATGTTCAAGGTACATAACTGTATTTATAGAAAAAGTTAACGACCGTTGATAGAAAGCACCTAAGGGTACATAAAGAATTTTTGGTATAATTGCTAAAAACAAAGGATGAAATTTGCAAGTTGATATATACTTAAAGATATTTTCTATAATTTACTTTTAATTTTATATTGACTTCACTCACGCATTCATGCTCATATGACCAAAAATTGCTTCTATTTGTACATTTCCATATATATTTAAAAAGCATTGGAAATGAACAGTATCTACAGTGTCCAAGGGCAATTTCGGTATTTCAACTATTCAACACAAATTCCACCAGCACGCCACCGGTCCACCGCCTCCACCACCGGAGAAAATCCTTTTAAACAAACCACCGCCGTCGCCGGAAGTCGATTTGTGCCCGTACAACCGCTTCCCCTGCTCCGCCAGCAACCGCCACGTGTCCCCCGCCGTGAAAATCGGCCGGAGGTGGTTGTTACTCCCAAACAACATCGTCGTGATTTGGTCAACTGAAGGGTTCTATGTTAGGGTTTCTGTTCATGGTAGATGTATCGGGGTTATCTAGGGCTTGATTTTGGATTTAGGATTTAGTCAGAAAGGGAGATTGAGGAGATTTGCAGAAGCATTTGTTTGGGATTTTGTGTTTACTGCTGACATTGAACAGTGATGAGATGAGGAAGATATGATAGATGGAAGTGGGTTTTGTTCTTTGAGGGTGATTGAATCATCAATTAGTACCAACATAATCCCTAAATTAACCATATGTAGTACAATTACCACTCGCCGTCGTAAGGAGCCGAATACCGCAACTCAGCTAACGCCGTCAAGGCGTTTTTCTTATTCTGCAGATGCGCAAACGGAGACACCGATCCGTACACTATCCTCCGCCACCGAGCAGCATCATTGATTTCAGTATCAAGATCTTCACCGGTGAGCTTCAAATCCACCACTTTGCCACCGGATTCGTCGTCGGTGGAGACGGAAGCGGGGTCAGGTGACGGGAAGACCGTGAGGCGTAGGGAGTTTCCGCGGGACCATGAGATGGAGATTCGAGGTGTGATTGGGGGTTTGAGGCCGTGGTGGAGAGTGTAGAGTGGGGGAGTGGTGGGCTCCGGCGAGTAGGGGATGATGGAGGAGGAATCGCCGGAAGGTGTACGGAGACCGGGCATCTCGCCGGAGATGGTGAATTGGGGGGGTTTGGGTTTTTAGGGCTTTGAGGGTTTTATGTTGCAAGTTTTTAACGACTGTAGAAGATGAAATGGAATTGTCACAATCTTTTTTAAATTAGGTAGTTAGTTTTGTGGTTTGGTCTGATTTTTCTGGGGTCTTTGGTCAGTGCGCCCACAAAGTAAGGCCAACCTAGCTCTCCTTACTTGATAGGGGGTCGGATAGAGGGTCTAGTAAACTAGCTGAGTCATTCGAGAGGCTTCAAACTTGGCTAAGCAAAAGTTAAGGTCTTAAAAACTTCATATGGCTGTGATGATTTCGAAAAAAAATTCATTGTTTTGACATGACAACCACGTTTGGTTTGCAGCCACAATGAGAAGCCGGATCTGAGCCAAGGGTTGAAACTAGGGTTGTATCGGTGATTATCGGTTTTAAAATACTCGCGCAGCGCGCGAGGTAGAATAACACTAGTTACTGTTTAAGAACCAACTAGCTTTTTAGTTTAGTAACACATGTATTACACGAAATAAATAAATAAAATATTAAATAAGAGAGAGAAATGAGATAATTGAAATTAAAGTTTTAGAATAGTGCCAAATGTCCACACAAAATCTTCTTTTATCACAAGGAAAATTGGATTTTATTAATTGTAAGGCTCCGTTCCCGGAAAACCTCACAGTTGGTTAATCATAGCATAAAATCATTTTATAAACAAAACATTGCAGCGAAATTAAATAGACATTCATTTAAAACTTGAAAATCATATTGTACTCATACATTTGTTTTTAAATATAATAAAAACATAGTGCAGTGTCTTAAATTACAATAAAGATTTCATATACAGGAATGCCATCCATTGCTCTCCAAGTAGCTCCCTGGTGCCATCCTCAGCATCAGCATTTACCTGCCCACTATTATACATAAAAGTCAGCTTTGTTGAGTGACTTCTAGTTTTAGATAAATAAGAAAATACAAGCTTTATCCTCCATATACTGACCACGCATACATCATACTACATAACATTTCTTGCATCATATTAAGCAAGTTCATTATCTTTCATTCTTTCATTATCTTTCACTTTATCATAAGCGAGATTGCACAAAGCAAGAGCCCCATGTTGATCGACAGCAAATGTCGATCCCCGTCGGTACACATCATCATGGTAGCTAACCCCGACAGTTGATCCACACTGCAAGGCACATAGCCCGCTCATGAATACAGATCCATCATTATGCGTCAGACTCACATAAGTGAAGTCTATCATAGTGCTTGCAAGACTTTTCATCATCAAACGGGTCCGGGGGTAACATTACTTTAGTTCCACTTTTCATTAGTTTTATCTTCCACTTTAATATATAATACTTTACTTACTAAGTGTACAACATATCAAGTCCAGTTTACCGTGGAACATAACTATCATCAAGAAGACAGAATAACATAACATCGTATAACCGACCCTCCGTGAGTAACTTCTAAAATAAGCTTTCCAGGCTAGGATCACATTACACAACCTGCAGATAAATTAACACTTAAATGGGTTAATTTCTGCCTAATTTCGCTGCTAATTTCGCTGCCAGATAAGCAGTTTCGCTGCCAGTTTTGCTGACAGTTTCACTGCCAGTTTCGCATAGCAGTTTCGCCCAACTTTCGTTGGAATTCCATGCTGCGAAATTACCTGCGAAACTATAGTTTCGTAGAACCCGCAGTTTCGCAGCTTGAACACCCACTTTCGCTGGATGCACACATAGTTTCGCAGAACGCATAAAAAATACAAACCAGCCCGTTTTTAACCCAAAATCGCAACTTTTTACGTCAAATCTCTTAGTTTATCAACCATGAGGCTATATCTAAGCTTTTTATATGTTTTCATACGTAAAAATGTAACATTTATGCGATTCTTTGCAACTTTTCAAAACCCAAAACCCTAGAATCCGGGTTTGATCTACAGATGGGTTTAGAGACCGATTCTTACCTGGATTTGTTGCTCCTTTCTTATGGTTTGATGCTCCAACACCCAGATCTTCAATCTCTTAACCTTTGAAGCTCCAAATCTTGAGTTTTCTTCACTTTCTCTCTTTACTTTCTCTCTCTACGAATTTAGGTAGCTAGGATTCAAATGAGGGAGATGATGGCTGGTTAAGTGGCTTAAGGGCTGATTATGGGCTTTTAATCCCTTAGGCTTCTACCTAATAAGGCTAATTTAGCCCATGGCTATTTCTTTTCTTTATTAAATACCCATTAATTAAGCTCATTATTATTGATAACTCGTTTGACTTTTCGGGGTGTTATATAAATTCAAAGTATTAACTATTTCCTAATATTAATCACAACTAATAGTTTGACCAATATTAATCTCAACTTTTGATTTTATTACTAATAACAGTCTCAGTCCAACTGTAACTCTGTTAGTTTTCAATAATGTATCATATGATGTGACTCGTGACATGCCATATAACAATGTAACTCATCTGGTACATTATTGTAAAATCCTGTTACGCTATGCAATAACATGTTACACAATTTTTTTGTTTACTTTTTTGTTTAAGCATTGTGTTATGTTGATAACTCGATCTTCTTTTGCATTAATGCAATCTTTGTTTATTACATTTTTTGTTTTTATATATGTTTTGTGATGTAATTTACTATAAGGAATTACAATATGATGTAATTCATGTAAATGCTAATATTTGCATTTAAATGAACATGATTTAATGTAACGCCCCGAAATTTCCCGAAACGAGCCATTTAATAATAATGGGCTTTAAGGGTTAATTTAAGAAATAAAGGGATAAATTAGTGGGCTATGGATAAAATTAGTCTTAATGGGCTAGGCTTAATGGGTTTAAGGGCCCTAATCAGCCCTTAAACATGCATGAACAGCTCCATCTTCACCATTTCAAACCCTAGCCACCAAATTCATAGAGAGAGAAAGTAGAGAGAGAAAGTGGAGAAACTTGAGATTTGGAGCTTGGAAGTTGGAAAGATTGAAGTTCTGGCGGATTGGAGCATCAAAACACAAGGAAAGAGCAACAAAACAAGGTAAGAATCGACCTCTAAGGCCCTCTGTAGATCAAACCCGGATTCTAGGGTTTTGGGGTTTTGAAAAGTTTAAAGAAACACATAAAGGTCGAATTTTTACGTATGAAAACGTGTAAAAAGCTTAGATTTGGTTTCATGGAAGGTAAACTAAGGATTTGGACGTTAAAAAGTTAAGGTTTTGGGTTAAAAATGGGCTGGATCTGAGTTATGTTCATCCAGCGAAACTGGGCCCCGATCCAGCGAATTTAAGCATTTAACCAGTGAAACTGCACATTAGTTCAGCGAGACTAGGAGAAGTTCCAGCGAAACAGTTTCGCTGGGGCGAAACTATAGTTTCGTCGGTAATCTCGCTAAGACCTAGACTGACCTATAGACTTTGCGAGAATAGGGAATTCCAACGAAAGTTGGGCGATCAAGGCAGCGAATCTGTCTAGCGAAACTAGCAGAAGTGCTGCCCAGCGAAACTGCAGGCGAAACTGTAGTTTTGCTGTAGCGAAACTATGGGCGAAACTATGAAGAGAATGACGTTTTTGCATGTTAACTTTCGTGCAGCTAGAGTATTCAGGCAATAGCCTAAGTGACTTAGAATTTAAGCTACTTGGACGAGTTCAGGTGAGTTCTAGATCCCCTATTTTCTACATGTTTTCAATGTTTTTGGGGTGATATGCATACTGAATTACATACTTTATGATGACGGTTTTTAAGACCTTTTATCAAGAAAATAAATTTTCCTAAAGAAAAATGTGCCCTTTAAATAGTTCAAAATAATTTTCGGGCGCGCTGACCTGGCAGCCCGGCCCCAGCCAGGGGCGTTGCCCCTTGGACCCCACTAGGGGCTGCCGCCCCTAGAACCCCGCTATCAGAGGCTGCCGCCCCCGAACCCCCGCTGTCCCGCGGAGGGTCAGTTATCTGGTTTATCTCTCATGATGATGAAATGTGAATGCTTAGACTAAGAGTTTGCTTCTTATTATGTATTGTGTTGTGTTATATTATGTATAACTTAAACATGACAGTGAAACATAAAGAAAGGTTATGAGGCCCATAACATGTACCTTGATAAAGTGATAAAGTAAAGCCTTGCAAGCAATTGATAAAGGAGGGTTGCATTCGTTGTACCCTCACCAGTGATAAAGTGATAAAGTATGCTCGAACAGGCAGGTCAGTAAGTCCTAAATTGGCATGACAATAATGGCCCGATCGAGTACGACTGTAAGCCCTTAATTGGCGTGTCGGTAAAGTCCTAGGCGAGCCTAGGCACCGATAGTGACAGAGAATTGACGGATAAAGAAGAGTAATAAATAACAAGAAATGAAAAGTAATGATAAAGTATCGATAAAGTGATAGCCTGTATGTATTGATGCTTGATAGATGAGAATTATTTTCAACTGATAAAGCTAATATCTCTTACAAAAGTTATTTAGCAAAGTAAACCTAGAATTCACTCAGCGAAGCTGACTTTTGTATGCATATCAGTTGACAGGTAAGAGTTAGAGCTACGGAATAGAGGCATGGGACTGAAGCTTCTTGGCACTAGAAGACTAGCATCCCTGATGAAGAAAAGATTAAGAGGACTTTAAATAGATTTTAAGAATTAAAGACAATGTTTATATTTCATTTGTAATGGATTGAGATTTACATTATTATCCGCTGCAATATATATTTATACACATATGAGTAAATGACTGTTTTAAATCGATGTTTTGCTGTGAATGACCAACTGTGAGGCTTCCCTGAGAAAGGTGGGCCTTACATTTAATTCATTGTAACCCAATGCAACACATAACGTTCGAAAAATATTTGAAAATTTCGAGACTACATTGATATTATCGAGAAAAATAAGATGAGTTTAATAGTGTAATTCTTATAAAGAAATAATAATCTAAAAAATAGTTATAGAGGTTTTAAATATAAGGGGTAAAGTTTTTTTTTTGTTACAAAAAGAAGAGAAATAAGGTCAATTAAAAGTAGGGATGGCAAAAAAAAAAATCCGAGCCCGGTGGGTATACCCAAAACCTGTAACATACAGAATAGGTATACCAGAAGCCTGACAGGCATTGGGCCGAGTATGGGATTAGTTGTACATTTTTCCACAACTATGAGACAGGTATGAGATTAGGTGATACCCGACCTGATTATCCAAAACCGCATACCCATTTACCCGACATACAACCCAGGTTATTAAATTATTATTATTATTTTGATATAAAAGCTAAATGTACTAACTTTTTGGTTATTAGATATGTAGTATGGATGTAGAAATTTATGATATAAAATTTTAGAAGCACCAAGATAATTGTATTTTGAAATTTTAAGATTCTTTTATGTTGTAGCTATTTTAGAATTTGGATGTGAAATGTTAAGCACCTATTGAAGCTATTTATAATCATATTGAAATTTAAAATGGTGTACTTAAAATATAAAACAAAACTATTAATAATCCCTAACGGGTATTGGTCAATACCCACAGGAATGCTCGTAATCCGATACTAACAGTGTACTGATACCCGTGTGTATGCCAGATGCCTGATGGTAACTACCCGCCCAATACGTGATAGGTAATGTGCCATGTATGAGACAAGATTTCAGAACTAGCATGGGTTTGAGATTACCGTGATACTATTGAAAAATCAAGGTAATGCATATACTTCTATATTTTATGTGAATGCGTAATTTATTTAGCTATAATATAAACTAAGAAATGATTGTATGATATTTTAATAATCCAATCAGGATCACCATGACTTGAACCACTTCATGTTATTTTATTTGAACCCAAATAATTGTAAGGGCGTTGATATGCATTACGACTTAATATTTTGCTATTTTCATCAAACTATCAAACTTTGGTGATTTAATTAACACGAGTCATAAAGAATGCTGAACGTATTTGCCAAATCATGACACAATATCAACCTCAAAAACCAACTCAAAGTCGGCAATTTATGTCAACAATAATGATATTCATGAGCATAAAATAAAGACTTAAAGTCTTTATATATACGAATAAAATATAAAACTATAACCCTTGCATTAAAACAAACATAGCACACCGACAACTAACATACACTAGTCAAACTAAAATACAAACATAACGATATAAATACTACTAAAACCCTCAAGTGGTTTACAAAATGTATAGATGTAATTTAGTTAATTTAAAAGGAAATTGTTTACACCAACGTAATTTTGTTTTTACGCTATCGTAAATGAGAAGGCTAACCTAATTAACTAATCAAATGATCTATCTTTTAACGTCTTTTATCTTTCACACCAAAATCAGCCCCATTTCTATAAATCTCAAGAATATCATTTCCTTACCATACCTACACCAATGATGATGAGGTTTCTTTCAAGAGTTAACTACATCATAAGGCCCCCCCTTTTTCTCATTCCAGCCGTAACTCCATTTTGGCCCCTAACCGTGACCGCAAGGGCTTGCTGTCACGGTTTATGGTGGTACTACCCGTGACCTCGTGACAACAAAACGACAAAATGGCCTGTTAAAGTTGAAAAGCGGTCACCAAACCGTCACGGTTTGGCCTAACCGTGACCTCTAGGGTATGAGGTCTCAGTTTAAGGTACGAGGTAGACGTGATTTTGACAGAAGGGCCGGGAATCGCGCCACGAACCGTCACGTGGAGGCCAAACCGTGACGGTTTGTGCACCAGATTTTCACCTTAAATACCTTTCAACTTTCAACACTCGACACTTAATCCGACACTCGAAATTTTTCATCATAAGGTATTTGAACTTTCATTCATCCAACACTCGAGATTTTTCAGCCTTCGTCATTCCAAAAACACGTTAATTCAAAAACAATGTCGGGTTCGGGAGATCATTATCAAAAGCCGAAGCTTCCAGATTTGAATGAGGTGCCACATATCGAAGATTCAAACCAGGTTGAACTAGTATATGTTTTATTATAACTTATTATTTGAAATATCTAACCATTATCTTTTTAGGAATATTACGTATACGGGAGTCACCCTCCATGGGGGGGGAGGAAACCAACCCGTCGAACACATTTGCTCAAGAGGCGTACAACTCTTTATTTGGACCAACAGGTTACGGTGAAGGGTACAGATATCCCCTTGCAATTCTTATGGGCATGCCCGAAACACATACCACTCACAAACAGAGCTGGATTACGGACATCCCCCGTACCAGTCAGAACTAGAAATTACACATGTGTCGGATACTTTTAATGGGAATGACACAGATGAGAGTGACGGTTCGGTTCACCTCAAAGAAAAACCATGGGGACACCGCGGAGCATGATGAGGATGAGGATCAGATTAGAAAGGCTACGGTTTCTTATAAAACCGATAAAGTACGAAGAGTTTTTATTCTTTTGTTTATTTTATTTTTTATTTGTTTTATATATTGTTTTTTATGTCTAGCTTTATCATTTTTTAGTATTTTGATTCTCGTGAGGACTTGGAGAGCTGGGCTAAAATGAGAGGACGCGAGCATGGGTGCGTTATTGTGGTGGGTCGGTCACGAAAAAAGGATGTGGAACTATTATGCAATCGTAGTGGTGAACCTAAATTCACTGGCACAAGTAGACATACTGGGAGCATAAAGAAGGGATGTCCCTTTAAACTCGTAGGGAAGTTCGTAGGAAAGAGTGACAGTTGGATGTTAGAGGTGAGAAACGAGACGCATAACCACGATCCTGTTGTGTACGAGGAGGGCCACGCGCATCTTAGGAAGATGACTGCCGAAGAAATTGATCTTGTCGAGAAGTTACACAGGCAGCACATGCGGCCACGACATATCCATTCAGTCATAAGGGAGCACTTTCCCCACAACGTCTATGTTGTTCAAGACATATACAATCTGACGTCGAAGTTTAGGGCTGAGGGGAGAAAAGGCATGACATAATGCAGGAACTTGAAAACATGCTACAATCTAAAGAGTTCGTGTATGAAACACAAACGAATGCAACTACTAAGGTCGTGGAAGATGTTTTATTTTGTCATCCTACTTCGTATAAAATGTGGCGCGTATTCCCTCACGTGATGTTGATAGACACGACGTACAAGACCAACATGTACAACATTCCGTTTGTTCAGGTTATTGGCATTACGTCGGCGTCGAAGTCGTTTTGTATTGCGCATGCATTTATATCGAGGGAACGGCAGGACAACTTCACATGGGTACTGGAGCGGATCAGAGATATGCTCGATGGGTGTGTGGAGCCCTACGTTATTATCACAGACAGGGACCTGGCCCTGATGAGCGCGTGTGACACCGTGTTCCCGAGTGCTACTAAAAACCTATGCAGGTGGCACGTTAGGGAGAATATCAAAAGACGGTGGAATATGATATTTAAAACCGGCATGTGGAAGGATTTTCCATACTGGTGGAAGACCTTGTGTTCGTCTCCCACAGAGGCATTGTACGATTACAATTGCAGGAAGATGGAAGAAAAGTTAAATGAAGATGGTAACGTGGTAAGAATTCATAGTTATTTTTACTCTAATAATTTATTTGTTCATTTTATAAAATCTGTTATTTCTTTCAGAGGTATGGGAATATATTTGGAATAATTGGTTGGTGCCGTACAAAGAGAAATTATTACTTGTTGGATGTACTACCGCCTTAACTTTGGTGAGTTTACAACTAATAGGGTTGAGGGCCAACATGCTAACTTCAAGAGTTACCTCACAGGAACCAATAATACGTTGCACACACTTGTCGGATATGTTTGTGACCACGTGCGCGGCCAGGAGATTGAAATTTGTAAAACATTCGAGGTGTCCCGTGTGAAAATTAAAAAAGACCATCGACTGTCATTGTTCTCAAAGTTGCATTATAAAGTATCCATTTTTTGCCTTAGCATCCTTGAATCAGAGTTGACGAAAATGGAAATAATTCAGGAGTCTGGGGTTCATGTGGACACCAGTTGTTCACGTCCATGGGCTTGCCATGTGCTTATCGTTTGGAGATATACATTTTTTTACTGTTGTCACACGATTGCATATTTTTCACTAATAATTTAACATTTAAATCCAGTCACAAGTATTCCACTCGATGCGGTAGATCCACACTGGAGGAAGCTTGATTTCGAGCCAGCGTACGTCGCGCCGCCTGAACCCGACTACGATGTGAAATTTGATGACTTGAAACAAAAGGTTATGTCATCTCCCAATCCTCAAGTAAAGAAAAAATTATTTAAGAAAGTATTTGACTCTTGTTTAAGAGCAAGTCAAATCTTAAAGAACCTGAGGTGCGTCATGACCGACGTGGTCGTCCAAATATTAAGGAGCAACAAAGAAGAGCAGACTCCAATACATCACAGTATGAGGCTGCTAGACACAGCTCCTATACTTCCTCACAACAAACTATGTCTGACCCGGCGAGGCATAGCTCATATACCCCTCAGTTTAAAATGCCCAACGACCGTTCTAATCAGGCAAAGGCTGCTTCAAATGTACCGATTACGGGAGCTGCCCTAGGATTTCCTTTAATATTGAAACCAAAGGATGTGATAAAAGTTATGAAGTTTAAGGATCAGCTGCCCCAATGGATTCACTGGTACGTTTCGACTATAAAAGATGTGCGGCCTAATGGTAACTGTGGTTTCGGGCGATCGCGATGGCTTTAGGGAAAAAGCAAAATGAATTGGAATGGGTTAGGCATCAAATGTTATCGGAGATGGACAGAAACATGTGGTATTGGCGGAGCAATTGAACCGCGAGATGCCTGGCTATTATGATTCTGTTCGTAATAGCTTAAATTGGTTTGGCACGACTCAACCCGCACCGATACCCATTGGCTAACTTTTCTGGCCATGGACTCGTAATTGCGGATATATTCACTTGTATTGTGCATCTTATTTCTTCATTTGGCAGCCAGACATGGTTCCCGCTGATAACAGCACCAGAGCCATTATTCACCTATCCAGTTGTCGCACTTGCTCATTTTAACCAATGTCACTTTATTTGCATACAATTGGAAGGAGATTACCCAATGCACAGTGTAAGCTATCATTGGCCGAGATTTGCATATCAACAAGCACTAGAATGGGAAAATGTGTATGAGGATCGTATAAATAATTACGTTAGAATAACGGATCGTCATAGAGGCACCAATGCCTCTTGTAAGTTATCATTTTTGATACTTTATCATATTAATAAAGATCCCTTTATTTGATGATGATGATGATGATGATGATGATGACGATGATAAAAATAATAGTACAAATAATAATAGTAATAGTCGTCATAATAATAATAATAATAATAATAATAAGAATAATAATAATAATAATAGTAATATAGAAATAATAATAATAATGATAATAATAATAATAATAATAGAAATAATAATAATAATAATAATAATAATAAGTAATAATAGAAATAATAATAATAATACAAGAAATAATAATAGTAATAATTTAAAGTTAATAATAATAATAATAATATATATTATTATTATTATTATTATTATATAATATAATAATAATAGTAATAATAATAAAATACTAAATCAAACAGGAGGATAAACTGTCACGGTTTGACCAAACCGTGACGTTTAGGGTTTGCAACGGTCACGGTTAGGTCTAACCGTGACCTCTTTTCGGGCGCATGGCACCTGTTCGGGCGCATGGCACTTGTAAAATATCACGGTTAGGTTAGGGTAAAAGGTCACAGTCAGGGCAAACCGTGACCGTTTGCCTAATTTTTTAATATTTTACTAATTAAATAATTTTATAAAAAATACCCCTTTGAACCGGTGGTAGTGGGTTTCGAGCCCACACCACTCCCCTGTTGCCCTACCGTCTTACCCGGTCGGGAGGGAGTGGTTCGCTGAAAGGTTTAGAAAACTTATTCTTTTAAAATAATCTGGACCAAAAGGTCACGGTTTTGGCAAACCGTGACACCTTTGTTCACATGTGGCGTTGTGGAATGAAGCTGTCACAGTTTGTTGACACAAAGTGTCACGTGGTGACCTAACCGTCACACCTTGTTGGTATAAGGGGTCACTGTTTGGTTTAACCGTGATCTTTTGGGGTCCCCTACTCCCACACATTAACCGTTTATGATCATTTACGTATATCGAATCGGATATTTTTTTCATGAACATGCACACACATCAACATATATATACAATAAGAACAAATACACTTCGTAAACGTACATACAAATAGTGTACGTGAACAAACCGTGACGTTTTAATGATAACCTAAACAATCTTATCAGGAACATATCAACATATATGCACCTTATATTTTATAAACCAATGTTCAAACATACATAATAAATTCTAATAATAATAACAATAATGATAAATAATAATAATAACAATAATAATAATAATATACTCTAATATAAATAAAAAATTTAATAGTAATAATTTTAAAGTTGATAATAATAATTATAATAGTATTATTTGTGTATCCCTAAACTACAAAATAAACTCTAATAATAATACAATATGATAATAATAATAATAATAACATAATAATAATAATATACTCTAATATAAATAAAAAGTTAATAGTAATAATTTTAAGTTAATAATAATACTAATAATAATAACATTTTGTATATTTAAAAACTACAAAATAAACTCTAATAATAATAACAATAATGATAAATAATAATAATAACAATAATAATAATAATATACTCTAATATAAATAAAAAGTTTAATAGTAATAATTTAAAGTTAATATAATAATAATAATAATAATATTTTGTATATCCAGAAACTACAAAATAAACTCTAATAATAATAAAAAAATGATAAATAATAATAATAACAATAATAATAATAATATACTGTAATATATAAAAAGTTTAATAGTAACAATTTAAAGTTAATAATAATAATAAATTAATAGTATTATTTTGTGTATTCAGAAACTAAAAGGTTACGGTTAATAATATGATAATAATAATAATAATAATATTAATAAGAAATATAAATATAATAATATAATAATAATAATAATAATAATATAATAATAATAATATAACAACAACAAACAATAATAATAATATATTACAAAAAAAAAAAGAAGAGGTCACGTGGAGGTCAAACCGTGACCTCTTGAGATATTTTTTTGAATCTGTTTTCCCCTCGATTAGTGCACCTGCCCTCGAGCACGTTTGTGTAAGAGGTCACGTGGAGGCCAAACGTGACCTCGTGTCTGTAAGAGGTCACGTGGAGGCCAAACCGTGACCTCGTGGTTTCATCTTCACCCCGTTCGCACACCCCCATTTCACCACACATTCACTACAACCACAACCACAACCATTTCACCACCACAATCCTCCAAACGTTTCACCACCACCGCCTCCAAACCATCACCGCGAGCCCTCCCCGTGACACCGCCGCCGCTCACCACCACCTTTCCACCATCACCACCAACGCCGCTCAACCATCTTCCACCATCACCGCTGCTCATCACCATCTTCCACCACCACCATCGCCGCTCACCATCTTCCACCACACCGCCGCTCACCATCTTCCACCACCACCGCCGCTGCACCACGCCGCTGCAACACCCCCCAAGTCGCACCACCACCGCCGCTGCATTATCGGTTTGATAGATTTTCCCAAATAGATTTGATAGGTTTTCCCAAATAGATTTGATAGGTTTCCCAAATAGATTTGATAGGTTTTCCAAATAGATTTGATAGGTTTTCCTTATAGATTTGATAGGTTTTCCCTTATAGATTTGATAGGTTTTCCCGTATGTGTAGCGCAGTTTGTCGACGGTTTATTATTATTAGAAATAATATAAATAATAATAATAATAATAGTTATAATAATAATAGTAATATTAATAATACTAATAGTAATAATAATAGTAATAATAATAATAGTAAATAATAATAATAGTTATAATAGTAATAGTAATAATAGAAATAATAATAATAGAAATAGTAAATAATAATAATAATAATAGTTATAATAGTAATAGTAATAATAAATAATAATAATAATAGTTAAATAATATAATAATAGTTATAATAGTAATAATAGTAGTAATAATAAATATAATAATAATATAATAGTAGTAATAATAGTAGTACTAATATAGAATAAGAATAAGAATAATAATAGTAAATAAGATAATAGTAATAATAATAATAATATATAATATAATAATAATAATAATAATAATAATAATAATAATAATAATAATAATAATAATAGTAATATAATAATAGTAATAGTAATAATAATATAGTAATATTATAATAGTAAATATAAGTAATAATAATATAATAATAATAATAATAATAATAATAATATAATAATAATAATAATAATAATAATATAATAATAATAATAATAAAATAATAATAATAAATAAATAGTAGTAATAATAGTAGTACCATACCGTGCGATTGTCTGCTCATGTTCTTGATATGCTTCAGGACACATGAGACAGGGTCACGAGACTGGAGGATATGACCAGGAGGCTGGAGGATACGACCACGAGGCTGCATGATATGATGACGGGTCGTCCAGCACATGGTCACGGACTATGCCGCCTCGGGTACGCCGTTGTTGTCAAGCTACCGAGGCGGTTAGGGCTGGCCCATCTGGCGTGGGCGGGTCTGGTCAGGACAGCGATCCGGGGATAATGGATTAGATAGAATTTTGTTTTGTATTTTAATTCTTTTTGTATGTAAAAACTCGTTGTATATATATATGGCAGTTTCAGTTATGATAACTTGTATATTTGGTGTGTTTGTTTGGTTGTGTTTCTTGTTTGTTTGTTTTATATTTGTAATGTTGATAATGTTAATTGTATAGGTTTCATAACAACTGATTTTTACGATTAGGTTAACCATATGATAAAATAACAACCAACTTGTTTAATAAATAATAAACATAAAATTACTTGTAATATGATAAATTAATAATAACACCAAACACAAACACGTATGTTACGATTAGGTTAACCGTGTGATAAAAAAAAAATAAAAACAACTAGTATGATACTCAAATTTAAAAATATATACAATATGTCTTTATAATGACAACCGATTTTTACAAACTCGTAAACAAATTAAACAAAACCGTCACATTAATAATAATAAGTACTTGTAATAAGATAAATTATTAATAAACACAAAACACAACTTGTGAGTTACGATTAGGGTAAACGAGTGATAAAATAAAAATAAAAACAAGTGATATGATAAAAAATATAAAAAATATAGGCAATATGTCACGTTTGGCCAAACCGTGACATATAGCCCCCAAAACCCTAACTGCACACAATCAATTCCCCATTAATTACATACCCAATCATTGTTAACGGATCCCCAGAGCTAACTGTCACGGTTAGCCTCACCGTGACAGTTAGGTCTCACACCTGATTTAACGGTCACGAGGAGGCCTAACCAGACCGTTCAATCGGTTTTTCACAGGAAATTACGGTGTGTGCAAAAAAACCCCAAAAAAAACTCCTTATTAAATAACCGTGCTTCAGTCTTCAAAACACTCATCATAGCTTATCCTACTCTACATCACAAAACACCACTTTTCCCTTCCCTTCCTCCTACTAAATATTCAATAGAAAGTGTCGTTTGTTGCAACATTGAGGTATTCATTTTTACACCTAAGCATACTTTAGCATGCTGAAATAATAAATGATGAATATATGTGTGGTTATGTCATCTAATATTCTAGAAACAAGTACATTATGTGTCATATAAAAAAGTTAGGGTAGAAATGCTTTGATTTATAGAACATATTTTGTTATAAAAATTATGACAACTCTAATGGCCATAACGTGGTCAAACCAAAAACATGGATAATTCTTGAGTCGAAAATTAAGTTGGAAGAAATATCTTTCCAACCATAGTAAATTTTAATTTCATTAAAATTTAGACCCTTAAAAGCTAAGTACATGATGAAAGGTTGTAAGGCAACATAACAAAACATCGAAAAATCATATTTAATTATTAATAAAAACTTGTCATTAAGAAACAATAAAGTATATTAAACATCAAAAAATATAATCAATTATTGTTTGAAACTTTTAGATGCAGACTTAAATTTCCTAATAGCCTTCATTTTTATGCCTACATATCCTCAACTATAACATTATGTTGGATCGGACAGGTTATACTAACAAGAACTTCATCTTTGTTCAGTAAACTAACGAACTCAGTAACTAAAAATATTCTTCATTTTTAATAAATAAGTTTCGTTATATATAATATATTTGTTATTTTATGTAGATAGTTATAAATATTAAAAAATTAGACGAGGCGAGGAAGATACGAAAATTTGGGCGAGGAAATCATGAGATTTTCGCCTACATAGCGAGGAAAGAAGCAAATAGGCGGCGAGTAATTGCAAATTTGCTCTCCCCACTGAACGAGAGTATACAAGCCAACAAACAATTAATTTTTTCACAAACCAGCAAACAATTATAACTTTTTCTGAAGAGTAAAAACAAGCAAACAATTATAACTTTTTCTTGTGACGTTAGTAATTACATTTGTATATGAGTGTAAACTCGAGCCGTTAGGCTCGAGCTCGGCTCGTTTTAGTTTAAAAAGCTCGAGCTCGAGCTCGGCTCGTTTATAATTTTTTTCTAAAACTCGAGTCGGCTTGAAAAAAAAATATTAGACTCGAGCTTAGCTCGTTATTGTTAAAATATTAAAATTTTTATTTTTTATAATTACTTTTATATTTTATAATCAAACTTATATATATAACATAAATATTATTACTAATTATTTTTATCATACTAATATATATAATTATATGATTTATGAAAATATATATTTATATACATTACCCTATATATTTAAAAACAAGTTCAAATGAATAGTAAATAAACAGTGTTTGAACAGTGTTTCGTCATTACCCTATATATTATATAATATTAATTTTGCAATGGAAATGATCAGTAATGGGGTGATTTGGGTATTTCACGTACTGCGCACAAGATAAAACCCTTCTTTAAATGGTTCTTCTTCATTGCCTCTTCTTTCTACTGCTTCGATACCGCCTCCGCCTCTCTCCTACGTTTTGTGACTTCACAATCGGATTCTATTTGTCCCAAATGCCACCCTGCTTTGGCATTTGATTGGGATTTTCTATTTAGGCGACAATGGTTGGGCTTATGTCGGCCACGGTCGCCTGAAACCCCACGTTCGGCTGTTGCATGCATCGGGGTTGCTCCCATCTACTACTTAGACCACCATCGAGTTCTTTCGTGCTCCATCACTTGCTGGATGGTTGTGCGTCTCTGTTTATCGCCGCCTTCGGCAAGTCGGTTGCCCGGTGGAGGAGCCACCGCCACCAATGGGTGTATTATTCTGGAAACAAAACCCTAAGTTGATGCTAGGAATTAATGACGATGCCTTCGTTCATCTGAGATCTTATGTCGATGATGATGGGGGGAGCCTCATCTGAGACGGTATGTTCAGTTGATGATGATTACACAAAATCTAAGACTACTCATGATGTGTGTGAACATTCTTGCTTTCATTACATGGTTGAAACTATTTTACAGTTGGATTGATGTAATATGTTGTTTGATCATTGTCTTCTTTGATGTTAGTGTGTCGATTGTGTTTGCATGTGTGTGGATTTTTATTTATTTGCTTTGGTTTGTGCTCACGGGATGATTTATTAGTTTGTAGTAGAAAGCATGTTGGATAAGATGGTATCACAATATTTGAGGTTGTCTTCTGGTGGTTTCAATTTTAAATTTTTCATACCCTGGAGTATAGCTTTGATTCTTTTTGGTATGTCCCTCCGGTCGTCGTGGTTACACGGATCTGGTGGTGATCTATGCGGTTGACAGGTGTGTTCATGTTGTGGCCTTCTGTCACATTTTTAATATCGGTTACCAAGGCATGACAAACGGTTTGACTAGATCGGTTCTCGGTTACTTCGGTTTCGGCTTCTTTTTTATTCTTTTTCTTGCGAAATGCATATGGCTATGATGATTTTTCTGAACCACAGTTAACACCGCAATCACACTTGCAACGCATGTGACGAATTCAACTAGTTTAATATGTAATAAAAAAAATTATATAAAACAAAAAACTCGTTTAGACTCGCCAGCCGGCTCAAGCTCGATGTCTAAAACTTGGGCTCGAGCTTGTTTAATAAACGAGCCATGATGTGAGCTCGAACTCGTTTATGCTCGGCTCGATTCAAGATTTTTCAAGCCGATGACGAGACTTGCCCCGTTTACACCGCTATAAATCACCTAGCTTAGATTTGAATTAAATGTTTGTTAAGTCTTTCATGAACCTCCCAAGTCAGAGTTATATGTCTATCAAATTAAATCTTTCAATGTACCTTCCAAGTCAAAGCCCATACGTTTTATGGCTTGTGGAATTTTTTATTGCCAATCCACAATATTGAGTTCCAACTAGTACAAATGAGGTTCATTTAGCTGACACCGTCTTATAAGGAACATGGTTTAAAACTTCAATTAAGTAAAGGATATATCATAACCCAAGTGACAGATGTTGTCTGGATAGATACCAAGAACAACATTTAACATCGATGCTTAACAATATGTGCACGCATCATGTTCCAAACTTGTTTCTTGTATTTACAAAACTAACTAACATTACTAATGCTTTTACGTGATCAGTAACTAAACATTACGACTTTTATTCATTCTATCGATTACCACTCATGCAAGACTCTACTGAAGGCCATTCTGACTCCAGCAGCTATTCACCCGCTATCCGTCACACCTGTGAACCCTGCCCCTCATTCAAGACTCTACTGGAAGCCCATTCTGACTCCACGCAGCGTATCCACCCGCAATATCCGTCACACCTGTGAAACCCTGCCCTCGCAGATCAATCTGGTTAGACACGTACGTTCTAACGAGAATGAACACATGAAATATAAATAGTTGCACTTACAGTGGAAAGAAGATCGGTGGCGGCCATTAGAGATCGTTGGCCCAATTGGCATCCCTGGTCATCATGTGTGTAATGTAAGTGATCGAAAGTTTCATTGATCAAATTAAAGCAAAACTGTTGCGACGGGTTCAACTTACAACGATAATTTCATCATCTTTTCCGAAATGGGCCGATACTTCCTCTAGAAAATCTGGGTTTTTTGTCATCCCTGTTGTATTATACCAACAAGATATTGTTTATGATATAACACATTTCAATGGAACAACAACAATTAGAACCTATCACTAAATGCCGGAAATTCGGTACAACTATGAAATCATGAGTTCACTTCTCAACCTTGTTTTAGGTTAATAGATTAGTGACATCGTGCATGAGTAACAGCAAGCAGGAGCGGAAATAATATTTTCAAAACTCGACCTGAGAGCAAACCAGTGACCTAAC